>CM066036.1:791088288-791688288 GCA_033557465.1 Ichthyophis bannanicus | reverse complement strand
TAGGAGAGAATCACTTCTCTATCTATGTGGGAAGTAATCAGAAGTTAACCTGAAAAGAACAGTTTGTTTCTTGCTTTGTGGCTTTTCATTTGTTGTTTTCCTGATTTTGACTTTGTTTTTCCAAGTTAACACTGAAAGCAAGTTACCTAATTTATGTGCTACCAAGCATATCTGTGTTGGGAGAAATAACCCCATAAATAAATATCTTATTGGCTTTACCCAAGAGCACAACTAAATTATTGTCAGCAGCTGTGTCTGGTGTGAATGAACTACATTGCCCACAATACCTTGCAAATCATATAGAAATATGCACTTGCCAAGAGTGTGAAGATTCTCACCCAGGCAGCCGTCTGACAAGACTTATAGGTGCTTTCTCCATCTCCACACTTAGGCACCCTGTTATAAAATTACCCAGCAAACTAGATGCAAAGGTCTGTGTATAACGGTCCCCAGGCAGCCATCACATTCACCGACTATCTCCAGTATAGCATCTGCATAGCTTTGAATATTCACAGATAATGACCGCAGTGCACAGAGCAAGCATCTATGTGTGGGGACTGAATATATGTAGACTGGCACTATAGTGTACTATATAGAGTCGAAACGTCTCCTGATTGGTTCCCCCTTGGAGCTAGTGGGAAGGTATCATACTTCCAAGATGGCATCTCTGTCGAAAACAGCTAATTTCAGTGATGAAGAAACCAGTCTCCTGGCTAAGCTTGTAATCAGGAAGGCGGGAGTGCTGTATCTGAGGGGAGGAGGAGGGCAGGTCTCACTCTCTGCGAGCACATCTGGCACAGGATCCAGAGAAGTTTGCAGAGGTAAGATGCCTTGAATCTGGGGACTATCTCTACCCTTCCTGAATGTGCCATGTAGGGTTCAGTGAACAGGTTATACATTGTGTAGGCCTTCACAACCATAACCCTATAACTTTAACAGGTCTTCCATGTCTTTTGCTGTGGATGAGACTATGACCTCTGCTAGATGTAACACTCATCTGTGCAATGACCCTAGTGGTTGGTCTGTCATTTATAGACACCCTTTGCTATAATGCACCTGCCATGAATAAGTGACATAAGGGCCCTGGAGCCCAGCATCACCAATGAGTCATTGCGTGGATGTTAGCTGATGCAACCAAGGTGTCAAGAACAATCATGTTCTGAGCACTTGACCCAAGAGACGTGGAGTGAGGAATAAGGGATCTGCTGATTTTGGGGGAGATGCAGGTAGCTGGATAAGGGATCTGCTGATTTTGGGGGAGATGCAGGTAGCTGGAACTGAGGTCACAAGTATAGACATCACTACTGCTGGATGCCAACAAGATATACAGGAGATCATTTTAGAAATACCTAGACGTTTAGATAGTACACCCCCCCCCCCCCCCCGGATGTAGAGATATAAAGCAGGTGCAACATGGGAGTGGTGCAGACATGGTTTGGGTGTGACCCAAACACAGACGTGTACTTTCTATATAGACCCCACTAAACTTCAGGAAAACAAACCAATCCACCTGCAACAGAGCCTTCTACTTATTTGCACCGAAGCTGTGGAATGATCTCCCCGCAACAACATGTGATATCAAAGACCTAACAGACTTTAGAAAGACGATAAAAACCCATCTGTTCCTGAAATACTTTGCAACGACCCCGGAAGATGATGATTAACAGTAACAGCAACTGGACCATGAAACAGCTAGAGTTCTTGTATATAGTTAGCAACTGACAATTGCTTGTTTTACCCCATGTAACCTCCAAGGTGAATAACCCTGTTCAATGTAAAGCTTGTTGCTATAACTGTTCATTGTAAACCGCTTTGAATGTATATGATAAGGTGGTATATAAGACCTGTTAAATAAAATAAATAAAATAAATAAATGTCTAGCTTGAAAAATATCTGTCAGCTTTTGCACCTGCCTTCAAGGCACAAACAAGTGTCGGCTCCAAGATGTGACCTGGGTCTCAATCAAGGGACCAGTGAAAAGGCCATCATTCCTTACTTTAACCCACCCGACATTGATCACAACCCCTTCATCCTCCACTAAACCCCCTCTGACATAAATCACAGAGCCCTAACATCAAGCACAACTCCCTCCTATCCCCTCAATGACCCCCCCCCCCCCCCATCTATCACAACTTTCCTGTCAATGCTCCAGAGCCTCTCTGGCTCTTACCAGCAATCTATCTGATGTTTGTTGGGGAGGAGAAGCAATTCCCAGTCACTTGTTAGATGCCCAGTTCAAAAATGCGCCTCTGACCTCCTAGCGGTAGTCTTGCGGGTATTACTCTTAAGGGCCAAGCTGCCAAATAAGATGGTAGTACCACAAGACTGTAAGACTGCTGTATAGCCCAAATATTTATTGTCTCTGTTTTGCTCTGATGTGTTGTAATGGAGCAGCAGCACCCACTGGCCCACTGCATATGGCACCCTGCCCCTCAGATCCTGACAATTCTTCCCCATGCTTGGTGCCTTGCCCCACTGATATTTTAGTTATTTTTGTCCCCATCCCCCCCCTACCACCGGAAACCCTCATTCAGAGTCTTGGCCTTAGTGTCCATTTGTATGCAGATGATATGCAAATGATTATCTCCTATGCCTCTTGGGATACGTCTTTCACATCCTCTCTAACAGCACATTTAGGAGAAACAGCCAAGTGGATTAAGGGCCATAAGTTCGTTCTTAATGCCAAAAGGTCTGTGACTCTCTAGGCAACAGTTGGCTTGTAAGTTTGTTCTATCCATTTCAGGAAATCTTTTGCTATCACTGCCACTGCCATCTCTTTGGGAGTAATTCGGGATGATGTCCTTTCTTATCAAGCTCAAATTTCTGCAATGATTAAGAAATCCTTCTTTGCTCTCAGCCTGATAAGGTTGATTAGACCCTATCTTGATGTTAAGGACCTTAGAATTTTGATTCATGCACTCATCTTTAATAGGATGGACGATTATAGTTCACTGCTGATTAGGACCCCCTTCCCACGTTACAGTATTAAGGGTCTCCAACTTATACAAGATACAACTGTCAAACTTATTTACAATGCTAAACAGTATCACCATGTGACCCCTCAGCTGCTTCAACAACATTGGTTACCAATTTTCAGTAGGATCAAATTTAAGATCCTGACGCTGTCTCATCGCAGGTTTCACACTGGTTAACGGCATTATCCTTATTCTCATCTTATCCCACATTCCCGATAAGGCAACTGAGATCTTAGCATTCACACCTCTTATTAGTTTGTTCTGTTCGCGTGTGGGCAAGAGAGGCTGCTTTTACTTATCAGGCTTCCACCTCCAGAACCCCTTATCGTTTGATATGCGGCCAGAAAGTTTGTATTGGAAGTTCAAAAAACTTGAGAACACCTGCAACACCTTGATTATTTAGGGCCTACCATATCGCTGGCGAATTTATGACGCGGTTTCTCCCATTCCCCTTACGCTCTCTGCTTGTTGCTTCAGTAAAAGGGAGGGATCATGGTTCTGTTCACCCCCTCCTGTAAATGAGAATTGATTGGTGCATACAGCTCTTTCCTGCTCTCTCTTTTGCTTATCACATTCTGCTTTTTATATTGTCGTGTCGATTATGTGTTGCCGGTCTGGACTTTTAAGAATTGTAATGGCCATGACATAATTTTTAATCTTCAAATGGTGGTATAACAAACATTTATAAATCCATCAGTAATCGAGGCCTTGAGAGAGACTGCTACAGTGGACCAGCATATGTAGAGGACTCTTTATAGAATGATATAAGAGGCAGTGGTGAAGGCATCAGGCGCCAGGACCCCTCGTAGCCTGATCTAAGGGGGGGTTGGGGTTTATGTGTGGAGTTCTGAGGTTTCTTATTTTCTGTTTCTCCATTATTTTTATTTTTTTTTTGTCTTTTATTAGACATTCAAGTGTAACACCCCTTGCCCTAAGACAGCAGGCAAGTCCTGCAAGGTCACAGAACAGCTTCATCTCGGGCTCTCTCCCTCTCCTTCATTCAGCCAGCTACACACTATTATCTCTAGGGAGCAAGTTCTCCATGGCGGGGGAAGGAAAATCCCTTCCAGGACCTTGGTGCATATAAATTAAAGAGGCTCTTGACTCTGAATTGGGTGCTTCAGTTCACCTTACTGCAAGCAAAATGTCCAGTTCAAACAGTATTTTTCACTGTTTTCCTACCTGCCATTATGATTTCTCCTGCCTTTTCCCATAGTTACCTTACTGAAGTTCAGGGTTTTCATGCATTTTTAAGTTTCTTTCATTTTCCACAACACCTCAGCTGTCATAGGCGCTTTGCTTTCTGGCCTGATCTATTTTCTAAAATTCAAGCTATTTGATTTTGCTGTGACTATTTTTCTAGACATGTCCCAAAAACTTACCAGCGGTTTTAAAATGTGTGCCAGGTGATCGAGGACCATATCCATAACAGACACGCACAAGATGGGTGATTTCAATTACCCCGGCATCGACTGGGTCAGTGTCACAACAGGACATGCTAGGGAGATAAAGTTCCTGTTATGTTTTTTTGAAGGAGTGAATAAACAGGTGGACAAAGGTGAGTCGGTTGATATTGTGTATCTGGACTTTCAGAAAGCCTTTGACAAGGTCCCTCATGAGAGACTTTTGGCAAAACTAAAGAGTCATGGGATAGGAGGCAGTGTACTACTGTGGATCAGGAACTGGTTAAAAGATAGAAAGCAGAGGGTAGGGCTAAATGGCCAATTTTCCCAATGGAGAAAGGTGAATAGTGGTGTACCCCAGGGATCTGTGCTGGGTCCGCTGCTTTTTGACATATTCATAAATGACCTGGAAAGTGGAATAACGAGTGAGGTTATCAAATTTGCTGATGACACAAAACTATTTAAAGTTGTTAAAACCCAGGAGGATTGTGGAAAATTGCAAGAGGATCTTGATAAATTGGAAGACTGGGCATCAAAATGGCAGATGAAATTTAATGTGGAGAAGTGCAAGGTTATGCACCTAGGGAAGAACAACCCAAACTATGGTTACACGATGCAAGGTTCCACATTAGGAACCACCACCCAAGAAAAAGATTTAGGCGTCCTTGTGGATACCATGTTAAAACCCTCGGCCCAGTGTGCAGCGGCGGCCAAGAGAGCAAATAGAATGCTAGGTATGATAAGGAAAGGAATGGAAAATAAAACAAAAGATATTATAATGCCTCTATATCGTTCCATGGTGAGACCGCACCTTGAATATTGTGTGCAATTCTGGTCGCCATATTTTAAAAAGGATATAGCAATTTTAGAAAAGGTTCAGAGAAGAGCCACCAAAATGGTAAAGGGGATGGAAGGCTACTCCTATGAAGAAAGGCTAAAAAGGTTGGGGCTCTTTAACCTGGAAAAGAGACGGCTGAGGGGAGATATGATAGAAGTCTATAAATTAATGAACGGAGTGGAACGGGTAAACGTAGATCGATTGTTTACCTTATCAGAATATAGAAAGACTAGGGGACATGCAATGAAGCTACAGGGTAAACTATTTAAGACTAATAAAAGAAAATATTTTTTCACTCAACGTGTAATCAAACTCTGGAATTTGTTACCGGAGGATGTAGTAAAGGCTGTTAGTGTAGCTGGGTTTAAAAAAGGTTTGGACAAGTTCCTGGAGGAAAGGTCCATAAACCATTATTAAGAAGGGACCCAGGATATCAATGCTTGAACCAATACAAGCATTGTGGAACCTGTGTCCCTTGGGGAAACTGCTAGGTACGTATGACCTAGATTGGCCACTGTTGGAAACAGAATACTGGGCTTGATGGACCTTGGTCTGACCCAGTATGGCATATCTTATGTTCTTATGTTAAGAGGTGCCTCCAGTGCTTGGGGCCCGATCAAAAGTCCTCTTCTTGTAATTTGTGTCTCTGGATGACAACACAAGGGCTATAAGGTCGAGAGAACCAGTGCAAAACAATTTTTGGCGCTTCTAAGTCCGATCCATCAGCTTCAACAGCATTGGTCTCCCAGGTTGCACTGGTGCATTGGTATCGAGGCAAACTCAAGCCGACTCATGAGCACCTGTAGATCTGGTGAGCATTGATCATCCATTGATATTCCCACAATACACTTTTTGGGGCCCTTTTTCAATTTGTGGGATCTCCTCCTTCGCTGTCAATTCCTTTTGGACCAGATCAGTTTCCATCTTTTTGCAGACTCACGTCAACTCTGGTTCAGCAGTTACATGTGGCCCTTCTGTTATGACTGCTACCTCGTCACAGGCTGCTGTGGGTAATTATGTATTTTTGGTTTCGAGTCCTTCCCTGGTTCCACATAGCCTATTGGGGGGGATTTGTTCCTTTGTTAGAGGATGGGTTGTATCATCTTCTTTCTTCAGCGAATTCGTGAATTCGGGTCGACCTATTCCTCATGCCTTTCCAGTTCAGCCTTGGAAGAAGGTCGCCCCTTTTTTGGCTCCTCAATCTTGACGTTAGTTAACTCTAGCCTTGCGGAGGGGGTGCTGCCCATTAGTTGGAAGGAAAGCTATGCTCACCCACTTTTTAAAAAGTGCGGGTTGGATCCCTTCCTTCCTTCCAAATATCAGCCTATTTCTAATTTTAATTTTCTTGTCAAAATTGTACAGAAGGTGGTATTTTAGCAGCTCTCAGATTCTGTGAAAGCTACATTGCCTGCACCCAAGACAGTCAGGTTTTCAGCGTGGCTTTAGTACTGAGACTGCTTGGTTGCTGATGTTTGATGAGGTGTACTCCTATTGGGAAAAAAGGACAGGTAGTTTTGTTAATTCAGTTGGATTTGAGCTCTATATTTGACCTAATTGGTTACAGTCTCCTGCTTGGCAGGCTGCAGGAAGTTGGTGTGACTGAGTTGGCATTTCAGTGGTTTTGTGATTTTTCAAACCTTTGGGGAATTTAATTCAAGATTTTGGTTTCAGTCTGTTTTTTTTTTGCAGATGGTATCCAAATCCTAATTAGTCACTCTTCTTGGGATAGCTCTTTTCAGGTTCTGTTTGATTGAGCTTTTGGAGAGATAACAGTGTGGCTGGCCCAAAATAAACTTCTGCTTAACGTTGCAAAGTCAGGCGCTTTGGCTTTCTCAAAATGATTTGGTGCTTTCTTTTCAGCTGGTGGTGGCTGGCACTGCTGTACCCATGAGGGAGTGTATTCATTTGCTGGAGGTTTTGTTGGATGCAAGTTTGTCTTTTCAGGGCCATATTTCTGCTGCCTCATTGTGGCTGATTCACTCTTTTTGCACCAGTTTAATGCGTAAAGGTCTTAGTGTGCTCGTGCATGCATTTATCTTTTCTAAAATTGATTATTGTAATACCTTTTTGCTTGGGGTTCCTGCTTATGGTGTTGAGAGACTTCGATTGCTACACAAGAATTTTAAATTGTGCCAACCGGAGGGAACAAGTCACTCCATTATTACGGAGCTGAGCTGGTTACTGGTGACTCAGAGGCTTCAATATAAAGTCATCCTGTTGGTATATAAGACATTTTATATGGGAATTCCTTTTTCCTTGGCTGCGCTGGTTACCCTTTACTGCCCAGGGAGGATGCTTCTGTCCTTACAGGCACTGTGTCTTGTGGTTCCTTCGCCGTTTTGATTTAGGCTTGAGAGGACACATGTGGCAGTCTTTAGTTATGTGGTGCCTATGATGTGGAATTCTTTGCCTCTTGAGTTGCATATGGAGAGGTCTTTCAAGAAGTTTATGGGTCTTAGTGGTTTTTGGAGAGGGCATGTGGGGTGGCCTAGTGATGCACGTGGCATTGGTGCAGGTATTTCTTTTTCATTAGTTTCCTTCCATCACCATTTTGTTTCATTGTGTTTGGTTTGCTTTTTGTTGTACTATTCAGCCCTTCCTTTTGTGTCTTGTGTTGTGTTGCGTAGTGTTCCTGGAACTTTTGTTGGTTATTGTAAACCACCTTGATGGGCTCCTGATTGGCAGTATAACAAATCTGGTCAATAAAGAAAGAAAGAATAAGGAAGAATTTGGCTTCATCTTCATTGTCATCGAAGAGTAAAGACATAGAACATCGGGCAGAGGAAAGGAAGCCAATGAAGTGACTTAAGAAGAGGGGTGACATGAGCATAGTTACAGTGGTGGAAGATTAGCTGTGAAGCTAAGTTTTGAACTGACTGAAGGTGGGAGAGATAATTCAGAGGAAGACCAGTGAAGAAAAGGTTGCAGTAGTCCAGACGGGAGGTGACTAGGGAATGGATAACGGTCTTAGAAGTTGTTCAGAAAAGAAGGGACAAATTTTGCCAATACTATAGAGAAAGAAGCAGCAGACTTTACCTATCTGTTGGATGTGTGTGAAGGAGAGGGAGGAGTCAAAGGTGACCCCAAGGTTGTGAGCCAAGGAGACAGGGAGGAGTAGAGTGTTATCCAAAGAAATAGAGACAGGAACAAAGGGAGAAAGATAAGGAGCTCAGTGTTTGGCATGTTCAATATCAGATGGCAGTGAGATTCTGGGCACTAATGTCAGATAAGCAGGCAGAAATCTAGGCCTGGATCCCTAGAGAGATTTCAGGTTCAGAGAGGTAGATGAGGTAAGTAACTATGCTTTATCTTCCATGTTCCTTAATTCTACTCCCAGTTGTCTCACAATGTTTGACCCTGGAATAAGTCATATTATATCCCATCAGTGATGCCCCAAAGGTCAAAGTGAAGTGTAATACTGATTCCAGCCTCTGCAAGGCTGTTGTCCAAGATCATTCTAGACAAGGAAAGAATATTTACTTTATGGATAGTTACTGAGTACTGGGTCTGTCTTTAGGCATCTGATTGATAGGTTTATTGTTTTGTTGATTTTATATATATATTTTTTAATATATTGATGGCTTTTATGTGGAGATTGGATTCTTAAAAGTAATCTGCCTAGATATGGAGTGGAGTGGAGTGAAGGAGTGGCCTAGTGGTTGGGGCAAGGTACTTCAGGCCAGAAGGTTGGGGGTTCAAATCCCACTAGAGGACAGCAACCTTGGGCCAGAAGGACTGGGGTTTCTAGTCCCACAGGTGCTCCTTGTGGCCTTGGGCAAGCCACTTAACCCTCCATAGCCCATGTTCCCTGTAAAATAGTTATCTCCAAGTTATAATGCCCTGTTCAATGTAATTTCAGTTTGTTCATTGTAAACCACACTGATGCAGAATAGCATGGTATATAAGAGAATGTAAATAAATATGAAAATGTAAGGTAGGTAAATAAGTATAAAGAACTGAACTGAAATATGCACAAGATTAACAGGAAGTGGACAAAATGCTGCTGTGGATTCAACTGACAGCCCTGGTCGCCCATCCTGCATGGAAACAGGGGTTCAGTTGGCACAGCATCAGTCTGTCCTGATTCCAACCATCAGTCTTGATGTCTGGCAAACGAGGTGACTATGTAGAGCCCCACAGTTTTAAGAGGCCTCAGACTTCTGTGGCATTGAATATTTCCACTATCATTGTAGGGGAGAAAAAGAAATAGAAAATAGTCTTTGCAGTTTTCCAGGTCATGCCGTGTCTTAGTACGTGGAACCGACATTTCAGCCATCGTGCTGTGGTTCCCTTCAGGGTGATGTGGTTATGCAGTCGATGTCTGCTTTTACACACAGTGGTTCCTAAACTGGATTGGTGGGATTAAGGCGGGAAAATTCCTAGAAAAAATGTGAGGCATTTGAATGTTGGTGGAAAGGTTCATTGCAGAAAAGGCAGGATAATGAAAATTAGAATTCTGCAGACATGTACTTTTGAATTTTAGCAAGAAGATTTGTGTCAGATCTGATTGTATGGCCAGTTTCCATCACATGGAGGCTACGGCAGATTTCTCTGTGTTGCAAAGTTCATAATGTCTTTTTTGCTCTTGTGACCTCTCTTCTATGATGTGGCCAGCTTCACCTAGTACATACGACTGGCAGCAGCTGCATGAAATTTCATAGATTCCTGCGGTCTGGAGTGGGGGATGCGCTCCTTTACTCAGTGAGGATGCCAGTTTCTGTGGTGTGCTGTATAAGCTGGTCTGATATTATTCTTTTTAAGCAGTTTACCTATGCGGTCTGCTACTCCTTGCACATAGGGGAGCACCACAAATCTTTGTTCTCTCATGGGATTGTCATGTAGCAGTTGTTGGTAGTTGCTATTCTAGCAGATTGGTTTGTCGAAAGCTTTTAAGGCTTGGGAGACGCCCTTTTTGCTATAGCCATTTGCTGAGAACGTGTCCCGGAGGGTGTTCCTTTCTTCCTGGTGAAATAAAAAATGTTCAACTTGCTTATATCATCAAACCAAGCCTTTAAGGGGCCCCAACAACTTGCAGGTCATCGCTAACCCTGTGCCCTTCTCATTTTCTGCAGAACAAGACAGCAGCATTTGCCTGCCTTTCTCCCAGCTGCCAGCCCCCTCCTATGTGCACTTCCATGTAATCACAGGAATTCATTTACTTATTCTGCCTTATTCATTATAAGGTCAAAGTGGATTATATATACAAATGTAAGTTCATGGGGGGGGGGGGGGGCGTATCCACAGAGATTTGGCCATTGGGCAGACTCGCTAACCACTTAAATGCAGCGATCATGATATCCACATAGCACCACTGAATATCACCACAGATCACTTCAGAAATGCTGGGGTAACACCAGGGCAATGCCAGACACTATCCAGTTGGCAGCAATATTCAGACACTAACAAGGAAGCTAAACCGGTTAAAGTTAAGTCATTTCAACAGCTGTCCTAACTTTAACCAGTTAATGGCTGAATACTACTGTTAACTGCAGCACCGGCCCTATGTATGTGTGTTGAACAGGAGGCCCCGCGCCAACCTCAAGCTGCAGTCAGGTAGTGCCTGGCCTGTGTCTCCTTCTGCCCAGTGTGTGGGTTTATTGCTGACTTAGTGCTGCTGCTGCTGCTGCCTGCCTGGCCCAACAAGCTCCACCCTCCACTGCACCAGCTCTAATTGCTGCCCCATCATTCTCATAAGAGCATAACATATGCCATACTGGGTCAGACCAAGATCCATCAAGCCCAGTATCCTGTTTCCAACAGTGGCCAATCTAGGTCATAATTACCTACCAATTTCCCCAAAATACACAGGTTCCACAATGCTTGTATTGGGTCAAGCAGTGGTATCCCATTCCCCCCCAGGACACCGGCGTGATGATGTCCCCTGGCTGCGCAATCTCAGACGAGGAGCACAATGATGAGAGGTAGAGGACTAAAGACCGTTCCTTTTGCCGTTCCATCTGCACCTGCCGTTCCATCCGCACGTACCACACGCTACACTGCCAACTGACTGAACAACTTAATGGAGCCAACAGCCGTGGCAGTCGCACTGCTACAGGTACAGGGTGGAAAGCCCCTCTCACACCAGGAAGTTAACTTAAATAACATACAAGTCAAAGATGGAAAAGTCTTTGGGCTTATGACGTCAGATGGTCAACCCAATGCAGAAGGTAGGTACATGAATCCTAATCAGATCCAGCTTTACAGTCTCTGCCATTACTCCAGGGCTTCTGAAGACCTCTAGAGTGTGTGCGGACAAATGGATGGCTGACTGAGGTTCTGCATTTGCCAGGTCTCAGCTTGCTTTTGGAACTAGAGAGCTTCTGTTGATAACTCAGTAAGAGCCTCATTCGTGAGATCACAGTTCCCCAAAGATTCATCCTGAGGCTGATTCCTGCATATCACCAGTGCATCACTTCCAAGCAGATTCTGTGCCATCTACAAACAGATTGAGGCCAGTTCTGATCGGGGCATGTTCAGCCCACCAGACGTCCAATCTAGACAGGCCAGATCTGCATCCAATTCTGCAACTGCGGGAGCTGCACTGTATGTTCCTGCGGTTGCAGAAATGGGGCACTTGGGCGAGCTGGATGGGCCCCAATTCAGACACACAGGATGTCCCACTACCTACCTGGCTAGCCCTCCCCATGCTCCTGCTGGAGCTCTGCTGTCATGGCGTCTCTTTGCCATGGCACCGGACTACCATGCAGGAGCACCGCCAGATCCAACACCCTCCCGCTCTCCTATCCCCACCACCCGGCCCTCAGCGGGGGCTGCCAGGGTCAGGATTGGGTGTCAAGGCCTTTATTGCAGCCCCTCTTCCACTTACCATGTCCTATGCACCCTGATCTCCTCAGACCATGGGACTTATTGCACCTCCGAGGTGGAATAAGTCCCACGTCCATCCTAGCCTCCCCAGATGTACAGGGCTGTGACCTGAATCGACCCTATGCATCTGGGTTGTGCTCCCCACCCCTGCTCTGCCCACACTCCTCTTCTGGCCCTCCCCTCCCCACCCCCATCCAGAGCTCCCTGCACAAAGCCGCATTACGTGAAGGGAACTCTGTCACCGGCATACAATCCCTGCAAATAGTGGGGGTTGAATTCCAAACCAGACATTCATCCCTGCTATTCGCAGGGCAGAATGACCCCCATTCACTGTTCCCTCTAAGCTGTGCGCGTGTGCGCGTGCACACACCTCGCCGAGCGAGCGCACATACTTTACAACAGAGCGCACAAAAATTACGGCTTTGATTCTGATAGAAAACAACACAGACGTCTTAAAATTTAAAAGTTATGATTGTAATTACTATAAATTTCCCGCTTCATTTAGTAATCGTCTATTTTCATTTAATTTGATTAAAATCAATGTGGTGTACATACTATATTCTGATGTGTAGTCAAATTTTAAAGTATATAACTCTGAGTGTCGTTATGTGGCGCACAAAAATTTAACTTTCCTTCAAAAGCTGCACACAGCTGATATTTTATGCGCACACAGCCTACAGAAAATTAGAGGGAACATTGCCCCCATTGTGTCCCCTCATTGAAGCAAAATCAAGGGACAGGAAGAATCCGATGTCATACTCCTGGGCAATAGGGGGAGGGAAGAAAAGGGCTGGGAAGGTGGAAGGGAAAGATGCTGGACCTTGGGGATAAAGGGGAAGGGTAAAGGGATTGGGAGTTGCTGCATTGGGATGATGGGAGGGGGAGGAGAGAGAGAGGAGATGTGAGCATGGTGGAACTACACGGGAGAGGCTATGGGAGGTTGGTAAGAAGATGAGTGAGAGGAGGATGGTGAACATGTGGTAATAGGGAGTGAGTGTAACACAGACAGGAATAAGAAGCTGGGGAAGGAGTGAGACAAGGGGCATGGGAGAGTTGGGGACATGGTCTGAGCTGGAGGAAAGAGGAGGAGATGGAAAGTTGATAGGTGAAAAGTCAAAAAGGGGTCGAGGATGGGAGGATGAAATTTGAGTGGATGGAGAGGGAATAAAAGAAATGGAGGAAAGAGCAAAAAGGAAATAAAAATAGTTATCTCCAAGTTATAATGCCCTGTTCAATGTAATTTCAGTTTCTTCAATGTAAACCGCACTGATGCAGAATAGCGCGGTATATAAGAGAATGTAAATAAATAAATAAATATCAGAGAGAGATGTAGGGAAAGAATGGAAAAAGACAGGATGAGAGAGGAGAGGACAAATGGACGACAGACCCTGGAAAGAGTTAGCAGAAGACAGATGAGGAAAGCGGAAGAGAGATACTGGGGCAATTACGCCTGAAAAATAACATGCCCGAATGCAAGGTAAAAAAAGGGATTATATTTATAAATTGGAATATGTTAGCTTTTGGAAATGTGCATTGCTGATCTCTTTGTGTTTTGTTCACTACGAGGAGAAAGCATACTTACTCACCTGTAACAGGTGTTCTCCGGGGACAGCAGAAATCAGTCTTTACATATGAGTGATATCAGCGCCGACGGAGCCCTCATGCGGAGCAAATCCCCAGCTTTCAGAGAAAGTCTTTGGGAGTTGCCATCATGCATGCGCGGTCCCCTTCCTGCCCAAGGGTGTCATCTTGCTCAGTCAAATGACATAGCCAAAAAGATGGCAAAAATAACAAAATGATAATAATAATAGGACTGCAACTCCAAGGGTCGTGAGGACTGATTCCTGCTGTCCCCGGAGAACACCTGTTACAGGTGAGTAACTGCGCTTTCTCTGGGAACAAGTAGGAAGTCAGTCTTCACATATGGGACTCCCCAGCTACAGGCTACCGAGAACCCATAGCTAAAAGAGGCTCCCTCTACAAGAGCCGCAAGCAGCCGCAACAGAAATCCAAACTAAGGGAATAGCACTCCGGTAGCCTAACACAGAGGGGTCAGAGGGCAGGAGTTGCCTAGACCTCGAAAAGGTTACAGAGTACAGCTTGGCTGAAGACACTGTCCCGTCGGGACTCCCTATCCAGGCAATAATGAGTTGCAAAAGTCTGACTCGAAGACCAGGTGGTGGCCCGGCAGATGTCTGCAAAAGGAACAGAGTGCAAATGAGCCACTGATGGCCCTGACCCTATGGGCCATAACACAACCCTCCATCGGAAGCTTGGCTGCCTTGTATGCCCAGGCAATACAGTCTGCTACCCAGGTGGACAGTGTATGTTTTGATACCGCTACCGCCAGCTTACTGGGTCCTTAAGATACGAAAAGCTGAGAAGCCTTCCGATGCGCTTGCATACACTGGATATAGAAGGCCAATACCCTCTTACAGTCCAGGGTATGTAGAACCAACTCTGCCCGACTGGCATGCGGCCTGGGAAAAAAGGTAGGCAGAACCATCTCCTGGTTGAGGTGGAACGAGGAGACCACTTTCGGAAGGAACTTGGGGTGCGTGCGAAGCACCACCCGGTTCCTATAGAACCTGGTGTAAGGCCTTTCCAACACTAGGGCCTGGAGCTTACTCACCCTCCAAGCGGACGTGAGTGCTACCAAGAAAACCATTTTCCAAGAGAGATAGCGTAGATGGCAGGTAGCATTGGTTTAAAGGGCGGCCTAGTAAGCTGTCCTAATGCCACATTCAGATCCCACTCGGTCGCTGGGGGGTGGACCGGGGGTTTCAAGAGAAGTAAGCCTCTCAGAAACCAAGAGACCAAGGGGTGAGTGGAAAGAGGCTTCTCATCCACTGCAAGGGAACTGAGGTGCACCCTGACAGAGTTGGACTTGAGGCACAAATCAGAGAGGTGGAGAAGGTATTGCAGAACCACCTCTACCGGACAAGAGAAAGGATCCACCCCCTGTTTCTTGCACCACGATGCAAATCTGCGCCACTTCAAGGCGTAAGTCCATCTAGTCGATGGCCTCTGCGAGGCCAGCAAGACCTCTTCAATATTTTTTGGAAGGAGGAGCGGAGTGAGAATTACCCTTTCAGCAGCCACGCCATCAAGTTGAGGGAGCTGAGACTGGGGTGCAGGAGAGAGCCCCCCTCCTGAGATAGGAGACGTGGGGAGGACCCCAAGGGAATGGGATCTTCCACCGCTAGCTGCAGAAGAAGTGGAAACCAGGGTTGCCTGGGCCACCACGGGGAGATAAGAATGATAGAGGCTCTGTCCTGGAGAATTTTGAACAGCGTCTTGACCACCAGAGGTGTCGGGGGGAACGCATACAGAAGGTCCCCGGACCATGATATCAGAAATGCATCGGCGGCCACCCTGTGCGGGTGGGGCTGCCTGAAGCAGAAACGGGGCACTGGTGATTGTCTGGACTTGCAAACAGGTCCATCACTGGCTGCCCCCAGATCCGGAAGAGCCAATTGGCTACCCCACAGTCCAGCTGCCATTCGTGGGGTTGAAGAATCCTGCTGAGCCTGTCGGCTAGCCAGTTGTCCTGGCCCAGCAGGTAGACTGCTCAGAGACGAATGCCATGCCGGGCTGCGAAGGAGCATAGGTCCAGGGTTTCCTGACATAGAGGACGGGACCCCATGCCACCTTGTTTGTTCACATAGAACATGGCCACTTGGTTGTCTGTCTGCACCAAGACAGGTTCGTGGGCCAGGAGCTGCCTGAAAACTTCCAGGGCTAGGCGGATAGCACGGAGTTCCAAGAAATTGATTTGTTGGGTCTTCTCGCTCGGAGACAACACATCCTGGTATGGAAACCCTGGCAATGGGTCCCCCAGCCCAGCAGGAATGCATCTGTAGTGAGGATCCTCGTGTGCAGAGGAGCCTGGAAAGGCATTCCCGCCTCCAAGTGCTGCGGTTGGAGCCACCAGGCCAGGGACCGTACCAGATGCCTGGACATTTTGACCCTGTCCCGGAGGCGCCCCGAGGTCTGAGACCACTGGTCTCTGAGACACCATTGAGCAGTCTGCATGTGGGGGCGGGCATCCAGGGTCACATGGACTGTGGAAGTCATGTGGCCGAGGAGGCGCAGGAAGTGCCTTGCGGACACTGCAGACCTGTGACTCACTTGTCCTGCCAGAGCCAGAAGCCTGCTTGCTCTGTCTGCAGGCAGATAGGCCTTTACTTGAAGGGTGTTGATTCTGGCCCCAATGAACTCCAGCTGTTGAGTTGGGGTGAGGCTGGATTTGGGATAGTTGATTGGGAACTCTAGGTATTGCAGCAACTGGATGGTGCAAGTTGTGGCCTGGTGGGCCTTGCTGGCTGAAGTGCCTCTGATGAGCCAGTCGTCGAGATAGGGGAAGAAAAAGACCCCTTGGAGCCTGAGAAAGGCGGCAACCACTGCCAAGCACTTTGTGAACACCCTGGGGCTGAGGCCAGGCCAAAGGGGAGTACCCTGTACTGGTAGTGATTGCCTCCCACCACAAAGTGCAGATACTGCCAGTGGCTGGGGTGTATTAGGATGTGTGTATATGCATCCTTTAGGTCTAAGGAGCATAGTCAGTCTCCCTGGTGGGGGTAAGGCAGCAATATTCCAAAGGAAAGCACCTTGAACTTCTCCCTCACCAGGAATTTGTTGTGCAGGTCGAGGATAGGTCTGAGGCCTCCTGTCTTCTTTGGCACCAGAAAGTACCTGGAGTAGAAGCCCCTGCCCTGCAGATGGTGGGGCAACGGTTCTACCGCCTGATCCTCGAGAAGACCCGCCAACTCCTTCAGAAGAAGGTCCCAGTGAAGGGGAGACCTGAAGGGCTCTCCCAGGAAGTAGGAGGCACCTGGGCCAGATGAAGAAGATAGCCTTCCCAGATCACCTGTAAGGCCCAGGCATCGGTGGTAATGGCTGTCCACCTGTGGGCATACAAAGCAAGCTGTTCTCCTGTGATCTGCCTGGCTCCTGTGGGAAGAGGGGCCATGCTGCAAGAGTCAAAAGCCACCACCAGGCGTGGTCGGAGCCGGTGCCTGAGGTTTGGGGGCTTTCTGCTTATGCAGGCCATGCCCCTGTCCCTTGGCCTGCTGCCCCTTTTGGGGAGCCGGGAAGGCCTGAAAATGGGGGTAGCTTGGGTAAGCAGCACCCTTCCTCGGGTAAAAGGGCTTTTTACCCGAGCCCTTCTTGCGAGAAAGGGCAGAGGTCTTCTTGGAGAGCCGTGTCCTCATCATGTACTCAGTCTCCAGCTCTGCGGCCTTATCGGTCATGGGTTTGCCAAAGAGATTCTCCCCTTCGCATGGGACATCGACCAACTTGTCCTGAGCCACTGCTTGAGGTCCGACGACTGCAGCCATGCCTGGTGGCGTGCACCAATGCCAGCCACAGCTACCTGGGCTGCTGACTCGAACCCGTCATAGGCCGCCCGAGACATAAACTTCGAGCACTCACGGACGGCTTTCGACAGGCCCCTGAAGCGCTTCAAAGGTTCCTCAGAGAGACCAGCCGAGAACCCAGCGAGTTCCTTTGCTAGGTCTCTCAGGTACATGCCCATGTACAGCTGGTATGCCTGGATCCGACAAGTCAGCATTGAACCCTGGAAGCACTTCCTGCCATGCGCATCCAAGTTGCGAGCCTCACTGCCGGGAGGTACCGAGGAATACGTCTTCTTGCTCTTCAGCCTGTGCAAGGTAGATTCCACAACCTTGGAGTTGTGCGGCAGCTGCGACTTTTGAAACCCAGGGCTCCAGTGGACTTGATATATTGAGTTGAACCGTTTGCTGATCACTGGCACCGACGCCAGTGTCTCCCACATGCAGAGCATCAGTCGTTCCAGGATTGGAGGCACGGATACAGTAAGGGCCTCCTGAGGGGGGCCTCATACAAGGAGGATCCTCCTCAGGGGGGAACACCAAAGCCTTGGACATATCCCACATGAAGTCCAAGAACCTCATGTCCTCTGGAGGGGACATTCTCCGAGGCTCGGATACTGGGGAATCAGAAGGGATATCCCTATGCTGGCAGGTATCCGGGGACGCCTCGTCTTCGGTTTCCCATGCTGACACCTCTGAGGAGGAATCGAGGGGCTCGTCAAGCATTGAGGGCCCTGGCGCTGACCGCCCTAACGCCAGCAGGCTTGGCAACGATGACCTCGGTCCCGAACGGGAGGCCAAGTGAGACCTTGACCGAGGATAGACTCAAGCCCAAAAGGCTTTGAGGATCGGCTCGGCCTCCAGGGTTGACTTCGACGTTGAGGGCCCGGTGGTTGAGGCGCAGGAACCGGACAGGCCAACTTATCAGCGCCCGCTGCTGCTCCATGAAGGCAGTGAAACTGCGCTCCAAGGCCACCATTCTGGACTCGAGTATGGAATGCTCCGCTGGCTCAGGCCCCGACACGGTCAGGCCCGATGCTGGTTCCCCTGAAGGGGAGTCCTCAACAAGGACAGTAGGTACTTGCCTCAGCTGATCCATCTCCCGACGAAGCATCTTTGACGGGCACTCCTTCTCCAAAGATCCCGGCCGGCACTCGGGGCTCCGCAACAGGCCCCGGGAGGAGCCGGGTCGCTCAGAGTCATCAAGAGACGCCGCCTTCAAGGATTTCTTCTTCCTATTGTGCTCTCTCGAGGGAGACCCTCTTTCCGAGAAACCTCGACGGGACTCGGGCTCGGAATGCTCCCCCCGAGGCGTGGAGGCCTCGGACGAGGTCCAGGCTCTCGGAGGCAAGGACTCAGAAAAAATCCTATCATGCTGCTGCTGGTGGCTCTTCAGGGCCTTAGAGGACATTTTCCTACACAGGCCACAGATCGATGGGTCATGGTCAGACCCAAGGCACCGGAGATAGCAGTCGTACGTGTCGGTGAGGGACATAAGTTTCACGCACCGATCGCATTTTTTAAACCCGCTGGCAGCCATCTGGGGAAAAAGGGCCCCTGCAAGGTCGAAGACCTGGGCTGCCAGTGAAAAAGAAAAAAAAGGCGCGAACGCCGCCAGTCATGAAGGACAAAAACCAAAAATAGAGACAGACTCGATACTGGCGTACCGAGCCGAAGGCGGGAAGAGGTACCAGTGTCGACCGGTCAAAAAAGAAAGAGAAAAATCAACTTTTTTACGGGGACACAGGGACTACGTCCGAAGGGCTCCGTGGAAAACTGGAGAATGAGCAAGATGGCACCCTTGGGGACTGCGGATGCGTGATGGCAACTCCCAAAGGTTTTCTCTGAAAGCTGGGGATTTGCTCCGCACGAGGGCTCCGTTGGCGCCGACGTCACCCATATGTGAGGACTGACTTCCTGCTTGTTCCTGGAGAAACAAATTTATAGTTTCATTCCTCCAGTGTTGTGGTACATTCCAAGTTTGGCTTCTCGGGGTTCCCAGTTCATATTTCTAAGTTGTGATACCTTGTACTATATTTGGTGACGGTCTGTCTATGTTTTGCATATGTGGCCAAGCTGTGGTACTCTGTTTATGTAATTTTTGTGTAGCAGTCCAACTTATTTTCTTTTCCTAGGAGATGTACTGGTTTCATATTTGCAGCGCTGCCTTTTAATAGTTGGAATTTGGTGCTATTTGAGTCCTGCAGCAAATCCACCATATTCAAATTAATGGCGGATTTGCTGTGGCTTCTAGATGAGCAGAGTTTTGTAGCATTTCCTAATGTGCCTGGCAGTTGGCACTGGAGTATAGTCATGTAGAAATCTGGTGGTCTTTCTTTATCCTCACTGCCCATGCAAATAGTATTGAGACACTCATTAAGAGGCATGTCTACTAAAAGTCAATGCGCATTCACAAATGTTAACATGCGCTAAGTGCAGGAACATCCATTTATTTCTATGGGCACAGTAGCACTTAACGCACATTAATGTTACTAAACATGCCCCTAAGCCATTGTTGGGACAAAAAGAGGCTCGTGAAGGGCTCCTTTGGAAGCTGCTTAGGCTTTTAGATGAGCGGCATATAAATGTTAAAATAAATAAAATAAAATAAAATATATGCAAATGAGGTCCAGTGAATATGCAGATATTTATGCAAATGAAGCCCTGCAATGAGTCTCCGCACATGGCCCCGCATCACCCTCAGGCCTCCCTTGGTTAACTGGATAGCGATGCTACTGTCCGGCAAACCCGAATATTCAGTGCAAGATGTTGGATAAGTTCTGGTGCTGAATATTGGGTTTATTTAAAACGGAGGCAGTTAGGTGTTTTAAAAGCCCCCAGCTGCCGCCGCCGCTGAATAATGACCCCATAGCCTTTAAAAAGTTTGTGGAGACCATGTGCTGCAGAGAAATAAATAAATATGGATTTTATCAGCTGCCGCGAGCCACTTCCTGTCTTCATTGTTACCCATCCCAGCAGTCAGTAAAGGCGACAGGATCAGCTAGAGTTGCAGGACAGTCGGATGGTGCAGCTCATTGTTCCTTGTGGCTCCTCCCATTCCTCCACCCCATGTACTTCTGATTGGCTGGAAGTGCAGATGGTGAAGGAGGTGGCGGGACCCACAAAGACAGATACCATCAGTGTGGCGATGGGGCTGTAAGGCTGCTGCCCTGCTCTGAAAAAATGTGAGCTGGGGAAGGTGATGGGGGGAGGGGAGGGGGAAAGGAAGTGAGATAAAAATTGATCATAAGAGAACAAAGCAATCAGGAGAGCAGCTGATTGTAGGTGCAGTGAGGGAGAGCCCGGGATGGGGGCCAGGACATGACAGGATGTGATGAGGAGAGAGAGCATGAGGGGAATGATGAGGTGACGGGTGAGAGACAGCCAGAGATTAGGGAAACTAAATGCCTTACTCTGGCTTTCCTCACATGTCCTGATAGACAGTTGTCGTTTCAAGCCCACACAAAATCTTGGCTATCATGTCTGTGCTGCACTGAAGTTCTGTAGGGGAAGCGTACTCAGCGTATGCAGCACTGCTGGAGGAAATCAAATCCAGCATCAGAGGGACGCAATGTGAGGCAGCAGTAGGAAAGGGGCGATGGAGCTCGCTGGAGCTAAGGACTTTATAAGAGATGGTGAGTATATGAAGGGTTAACCTCTGGCACTAAGAAATGGCTTTATTTATTGGAGAAGGACCTTGTCCTTGTCAGATCGGAGATGGGTGGGCTCTGGAAGGACAGACAGGCTGCCTGAGGCGCAGGGCCGCAGGTCACTGGTTCACTTGTTCTGTTCGGGGCTGATGGAAACAATCTTCGCACAATGAATATTCAATCAGCTTATTTCTGTGCAGCCGGTACTCTGCACTCAGGGGACTCTGGGCTTTTGATAGTCATATCCAGATAGGGAATGCACTGCCGTCCTTCAGCCCAGACCTAGAGGAGATTATTCTTCAAATGTATTCGGTTCTGGGCTATGCACTAATATTTACCAAGCAATGTCCTCCCTCTTCCCTGCCCTCCTGTCCTGGGGTGCTCACTGTCTCATGGACCGAGAGAGATATTGCCTCTCTTTGTTGGCCCAGAATTGCTCTTCTCAATTAATGCACTGTCCAGCAACAGGCCCCACTTTTGCCCCATTTCTGCCTCTTTCCATGCTTGGAGGAAGGGCTTCAGAATTCCAGTTCATTGAGTCCTGGGCTTTCCAACACACAGATAGGACCAACAATGGAACCCCTCCCATAGTCTCTTCACCCTTTCCTGCCGTGGTATTTCCAATCATTTAATTTGTATACTGCGTGTCTGGTATCCAGCCATCCAATGTGGTTTATAGCAGATGAAACCACGTTATAACAAATAAAATAACAAAAGATACAAATATACAATAAATACATGCGAGCCTGGTCCCCTTCCTATCACCAACACTCCCTAATAAACCTTAAGGGAACAAAAAAGCCTTAAGCCGTTTCCTAAAGCGCAATAGATTAACTTTTCCACGCAGCCCTAATGGGAGGTCATTGCACAGAGTGGGCACTGCAGTCAAGCAGACCCTAGACTGCAGCAATTTCAGGTCATCACCCCTTCATACCCCATATTATGTGTAGCAACTCAAATTATCCCTCAAGAATCTAGGTTTAGAAGTACATAACGACTTTAAGATCAGCACCAGTAGTTTAAACCAGTGGTTCTCAACCTTTTTTCCATTGGGACACACCTGATGGATGATGCTTGCATATATGACATACTGCACATGTGAACCTTCACTTTGGTCTGACACAGTATAGTAGTTAAATGTAAACATGTTCTGCATCTGCAAAAACCCTACAAGTTTGAATTGGATGCAGAGATGGATAGGGAGCCAATGAAGTGACTTGAGAGAAGGGTGAGATGAATATAGCAACACCTCCTGTCTAGACTACTGCAACCTTATCTTTGCTGGTCTCTCTCTGAATCATCTCTCTCCACGTCAATCTGTTCAAAACTCAGCCGCACGGCTAATCTTCTGATAGTGTCGCTATGCTCATGTCACCCCTCTTCTCAAGTCACTTCATTGGCTCCCTGTCCATTTCCACGTCCAGTTCTAACTTCTACTACTGATCTATAAGTGTCTTCATTCAGCTGTTCCTCACTACCTTTCCTCCCTTCTCTCCCAACACCCCTCTTTGGGAACTCCACTCTTCTGGAAGATCCCTTCAATCAGTGCCCTTCTCTTCCACTGCCAGCTCCAATCTTTCTACCTTGCTGTTCCTTATGGCTGGAACAAACTACCTGAGTTGGTGCACTAGGCTCCATCTGTGGCCCTGTTCAAATTAGGGTTGCCAACTGGCCGGTTTTCAGCTGGCCTGGCCGGTTTTTCCATGGCCAGGCCGGCTGCCGGTGCAGATGTAAAACCGGCCCTTGAAAAGCTGGTATTTTGCTCTGGCCGCAAGATCGGGAGCGGCCAGAGCAAAAAAACGGCTTTTCTTCCGACCCGAAGTCCAAAAAAATACTACCCAGGGCCGGCCCACACACCGGAGGGCTTCAGAGGGAGCCGGGTAAGCTCGCGCGAGGCCCCGGCTCCCTTTGTACAACCACCAGCGTGAAGATCCTTTTCCTTCACGCTGGCGACTGTTTCTGTAAAGCTGCAATTTCTGGGAAAGGTTAAAGGCAATACCCTTTAACCTTTCCCAGCATTCGCGGCTTCACAGAAACAACCGCCAGCGTGAAGGAAAAGGCTCTTCACGCTGGCGGTTGTACAGCGGGAGCCGGGGCCTCGCGCGGGCTTCCCCGGCTCCCTCTAAAGCCCCTCAGACAGCTGCGGTGCTGGTCAGGGGGGGGGGGGCCAAGGACTGCATGGGCTGTGATGGGGGGGGCTAGGACTACAAATGGGCTGTGATGGGGGGGGCCAGGACTGGAAAAGGGCGATGCGGGGGGTCTTGGACTGGAAATGGGTTGTGATGGGGGGGGGGGGACCTGGACCGTAAAAGGGCTATGGGGAGGGGACATGGACTGGAAAAGGGTTGTGATGGGGAGGGGGACCTGGACAGGAAAATCGCTATGGGGGGGGGGGACTTGGACTGGAAATGGGTTGTGCTGGGGAGGGGGATCTGGACCGGAAAAGGGCTATGGGGTGAGGGACTTGGACTGGAAAGAAATGGGCTGTGACGGGGGGGGGGGGACCTGGACTGTAAAAGGGCTATGGGGGGGGGGACATGGACTGGAAATGGGTTGTGATGGGGAGGGGGACCTGGACTGTAAAAGCGCTATGGGGGGGGGGGACTTGGACTGGAAATGGGTTGTGATGGGGAGGGGGACCTGGACCGGAATAGAGCTATGGGGGGGGGGGACTTGGACTGGAAAGAAATGGGCTGTGATGGGGAGGGGGACCTGGACTGTTAAAGGGCTGTGGGGGGGGACATGGACTGGAAATGGGTTGTGATGGGGAGGGGGACCTGGACTGGAAAAGGGCTATGGGGGGGGGGACTTGGACTGGAAATGGGTTGTGATGGGGGAGGCCTGGACCAGAAAAGGGCTAGGGCGGGGGGGACTAGGACTGGAAATGGGCTGTGATGGGGGGGGGGACCTGGACTGTAAAAGTGCTATGGGGGGGGACATGGACTGGAAATGGGTTGTGATGGGGAGGGGACTTGGACTGGAAAAGGGCTATGGGGGGGGGAACTTGGACTGGAAATGGGCTATGGTGGAGGGAGGGGGAACTTGGACTGGAAATAGGCTGAGATTAGGGGGGCTAGGACTGCAAATGGGCTGTGATGGTGGGGGGGCCTAGGACTGGAAATAGGCTGTGAGGGGGACTTGGACTGGAAATGGGCTGTGATTGGGGGGGCTAGGACTGGAAATGGCCTGTGATGTGAGGGCTAGCACTGGAAATGGGCTGATGAAGAGCTGGAATAGGACTGGAAATGGGCTCATGTGGGGCATGGGAGAATGGGACTAGAAGGAAGCGGATGCTGGGTGGGTCTAAAACTATAAGGGAACTGATTTTGGGTGAGGACTAGAATGGATGGGGCATGAGAATGGAGAGGGGAAAAATATTTTGTGTGGAAGAAAAGTCTATGATGGGCCGGGTATTGTGAGAGTAAGAGGGGCTTGAAAATGGAAGGGTGAAATTTAAATGGATGATAAAGGAATAAGGAAAGAATTGGGGGAAAGAGCAAAAGGGAAACAATCAGTATGTTAAAGCAGAAATAGAGAGAGATTGGAAAACATCTAAAAGAGAAGAAAGGACAAATGGATAGCTCGCAGAAGACACGAAGAAACCAGAAGAAAGTGACTGGAGCAATTGCAACTGAAAAATAAAACGCTCAAACAGAAGGTAGAAAAATACTTTTTATTTTGAATTTATTAGCTGGAATATGTCTGGTCTGGGAAGTGTGTATTGCTAACATCTTTGCGTTTTTGTTTAGTGCAAGAGGAAATTACTTTATATTTTATTTCTCCAGTATTGTACATTTCATGTTTGGATTTTGGGGTTCCCACTTTAATTATTATCTGACCAAGGAAGTTAGCCTACACGTATCCTCGGTAATTTTTGTGGGTGGGGCTGGGGGCGGGGCAGGGGTGGGACTAGGGACGGAGAATGGGTGGAGCATGGCGAGCCACAGGTGTCCGGTTTTTCTCGGTGAAAAAGTTGGCAACCCTAGTTCAAATCCAGGTTAAAAACTCCCTTCTTCGAGACTGCATTTGGCTCCTGATCCCCCTAGTCTCCTGTTCACCACCTGTGTGTTTCCTCACCATTCTCCTACATATATCCTTGTCCCCGGTTGGTTGTATTATTTGTCTTGGCTGTATTGTCTGTCATGACTAGACTGTAAGCTCATATGAGCAGGGACTGCTTCTTACATGGCTCTGTACAGTGCTGCATACTCTGTGTATCTCTACATAAATGATAAGTAGTACTAGTAGTAGTAAGTAGGATATTTCTGCCTCAAAGTAACCAAACAACAAATATTCTGATACCCATTAATTCTTCCCACTACCAGGCACATTGTAAAAGAACACAAAACCTGAAAAACCACCACTCACATATGTAGCAAATGTGTCATAGCATAAGCAGCGCGGATTCCTATGATTCAAGCAGTTCTTTCTTTATTTAAAAGCTTTAATATACCGCAAATATGTGACACATTCTATGCCGCTCACAAACTTTACCAAAGAATAGGAAGCACTACAAATACTACACTGGGCCGTAGAACAACCAGAACAAGTGAGACTACTCAGATCTCTGCAGAAAGCGCACATTATTTATTATTTATTTATTTAACATCTCTTATATACCGCACTATTTATAATCAGCGCGGTTTACAAAGAACAATAAAACATCAGATAAGATACATATTATCTGTTTTTTACATGGAACAGGAACAAAAACTTGGGTAACCGGGGTAATTATTTATTTATTTAACATCTCTCACATTTATTTAACATTAATGCCACAGTACCAAACTGCAGCAGACTCTCACCAAATACAGAACAAGGGACCGCAATTTAGAAGGAGAATATAAAGACAAAAATTGATCTGAGAACCCAAGAAGCCAAACTTTGCAGATACTGCAACACTGAAAACCTGAAAACAGAAATGCATTTCCTCTTGTACTAAGCAAAGCACAAAATCATCTGCAATGCACATCTCACAAAGCTAACATATTTCACTTAATAAATTCAAAATAAAATACTTTTTTCTACCTTTGTTGTCGGTAAACATAAGAACATAAAAAAATGTTATATTAGGTCAGACCAATGTCCATCAAGCCCAGTATCCTGTTTCCAGCAGTGGCCAATCCAGATCACAAATAACTGGCAGATTTCCGAAAAGACACACAGGGTCCACAATGCTTGTCCCAGAGTAAGCAGTGGATTTCCAGGTCCTCTTTAATAATAGCTTATGGACCTTTCCTCCAGGAACTTGTCCAAACCTTTTTTAAACCCAGTTATACTAACAGCCTTTACTACATCCTCCGGTAATGAATTCCAGAGTTTGATTACACGTTGAGTTAAAAAAATATGTTCTCTTCTTAGTCTTAAATGGGTTACATTGTAAATTCATAGTATGTCTCCTAGTCTTTCAGCTTTTTGACGGAGTAAACAACCCATAGTATCTACGTTTACCCGTTCCACTGCATTCATTACTCGAAAAACATCTACTGTCATCTAAGATGCCGTTCCTTTTCTCAAATGCGGCATCTTAGACAGCTTTGACCATATTTTGCAGTAGACTTTTTTCGAGTGTTGGCACAGAGAATGGTTTTAGTGTTTCTAGATTACAGCAATGTGGTGTTGATTAATTGCACAAAACAACTTGGGAGGCTGCAATTTATGTCAAAATACGGCCGCTAGGCTGATTTTTGGGGTCTCTAAGTTTGCTTCTGTTTCTCCGTTATTTCGGACGCTTCAGTGGCTTAGGATGTCTGAGAGGGTACAATTTAAATTTTATGTGCTACTCTATAGGTTCTTTAATGATTATGCCCCAGTTTGTACATTTGATGAGAGTTCAGTCTAAATGTCTTCAGGAGGCACAGACTGACGTTTCCATCAAGTAAGGGGTGGTTAGTAAGAAATGTTTTATACGCACATTGCCATGCAAAGCTGTGTAGTTTTGGTCTAAATCGCCTTTGTCTTTGAAATCTGCATCATCAATTGTTTTATTTAGGAGAAGATTGAAAACTTGGTTATTTTCTTCTCAAAACTGAGTTTTTTTATTCTTTCTTTTTATTAGAAATACTGTAAACTGCACTGATCTGACTTGTTTGGGAGTGATGTGGTATAGAAATTCGTTATATAAATAAATACATTTATAGACCTCTATCATATCTCCCCTCAGCCGTCTCTTTTCCAGGTTGAAGCGCCCTAACCTTTTTAGCCTCTCTTCATAGGGATATCCTTCTATCCCCTTAACCATTTTGGTGGCGCTTCTCTGTCCCTTTACTAATTCTACTATATCCTTTCTAAGATATGGCAACCAGAATTGCACACAATATTCAAGGTGCGGTTGCACCATGGAATGAAATACAGACATTATAATATCCTTTGTTTTATTCTCCATTCCTTTCCTTATGATACCTAGCATTCTATTTGCTTTATTGGCCGTCGCTGCACATTGGGCCGAGGGTTTTAACATGTTATCCACGATGACACTTAAATCTTTTTCCTGGGTGGTAGTTTCTAATGTGGAACCTTGCATCGTGCAACCATAGTTTGTGTTGTTCTTTCCTAGATGTATAACTTTGCACTTGTCTGCATTAAATTGCACTTGTCTACATTAAATTTCATCTGCCATTTGGATGCCCAGTCTTTCAATTTATCAAGGTCCTCTTGCAATTTTTCCCAATCCTCTTGTGTTTTAACAACTTTGAATAATTTTGTGTCATCTACAAATTTGATTACCTCACTCATTATTCCCATTTCAGTCATTTATAAGTATGTTAAAAAGCAGCGGGTCCAGCACAGATCCTTGGGATACTCCACTATTCACCTTTCTTCATTGAGAAAATTGGCAATTTAGCACTACTCTCTGTTTTTTTATCTTTTAACCAGTTCCTGATCCATAATAGTACACTGCTTCCTATCCCATGACTTTTTAATTTCACCAAGAGTCTCTCATGGGGGACCTTGTCAAAGGCTTTCTGAAAATCCAGATACACTATGGGTTTATTCCAAGCCATGAATAGCGGGGATGTATGCCCTGCATCGATATACATCCCCGTTATTCATCCCGCTTGCTGTCCCCTTGCAAGACTCCCTGTATGAACAGTGGAGTTGTATGGGGAGCCTTAGACGTGGGCGGGAGGGGGTGCGTGGGCAGGCCGTTACCCTGCACATACAGGGTCAATTCTGAGGTGAAATAAGCCCCCCTGAATGTGGGATAGCAGCAGCGTCCAGCGGGGACAAGACCTGGAGGCCTGCAGGAGGTTCTCTGCAGCTGGATCCTGGCCATGGGAGGCAAGATCGGGGGTCTGGCTGCGGGAAAAGAACAATCTCGGCAGCAGCTGGCATTTGCAGCTCCATAATAGAGCTGCAGAACCATGGTGACAGGACACCATTGCACTGTGGATCCATTACGGAGCCAGGCTGAGTTAGCCGTGTATGCGGCTGGGAGTGCGGCCGATCAGAATCGGGGCCAGCCTGCATGTCCAGGTCGGTAGATCCGATTCTGATCCCACAAGGGTCCCCGTGGGATCAGAACTTGGTCTACCACTGTACGCTCCTGTTCTGCCTGGCCGCACAAAGGGCTGGACATCCAGAAGGGACTAGGCCTCCACATTGACCGGCTCACCTTTGTCTACCTGTTCATTCACTCCTTCAAAAAAATATAACAGATTAGTAAGAAAAGACTTTCCTTGGCTAAATCCATGTTGGCTTTCTCCCATTAAACTATGACTATCTACATGTTTAGTAATTTTTTTCTTTATAATGGTTTCTACCATTTTGCCTGGTACTGACCTTAGGCTCACCGGTCTATCTCCTTACTGTCAACACTCATCACCAGAACGGAAAGACCCTGGCTTCATCCTGCTTTTTCTAGACATTTATGCAGCCTTATCAACCAACTTCACAGCATCAGAGTTCAAGGGAGGCCCCTCAAATGGATCTGCTTGTACCTCTCGCAACGCACCCAACAGGTGAAAATCGGCCACCACACATCAGCGCCCATATTCTGCCTCAAGGGGTGCCCCAAGGATCTGCACTCTTCTCGCTTCTGTTTAACATCTGCATTCAGCCCCTGTGTATAACAATCCAGAGATTCAATGTCAACTACCAAATCTACGCCGACAATATAATGATTAAGTTCCATTCACCACAATTGCACCTGACTACACCAACTTTGCAGCCTATTTCAGCAAAATTGTCAACTGGCTCCAGCTCCACAAACTGGCAGTCAACTTCAGCAAAACTGAAATTCTCCATATCACCAGAGACTCTACCTTTGCACCCCCTACTTCCATCAAATTTGGTAACACCAACCTCCAAGTCAGAACACAAGTAAAATATCTTGGCATCACTCTAGATCAGTGACCTTCCAAGCTCACATCAGGAATACCACCAAGACAATATTGTTCAAGTTCCGAACTCTACGAAACCTCTGTCCCCTCCTCTCACCAGAAAATATCTGTGCCATATGCAAAGCCACTATCACCTCTCTTCTAGATTACTGCAACTCCATGTACCAGGGACTTCCCAAACATGCCATCCTACCCCTGCAGCTCGCACAAAATACCGCAGCCCACATTATCTGCAGAGCATCCAGGTACTCCTACATCACACCCATAATGAAATCTCTCCACTGGCTACCCATAGCTACCAGAATTAAACATAAAGTCCTCACCATCATTCATAAGGCTCGGAATAATCTCACTTCTGAACATCTCCAGATGCTAATAAGCGCACCATGAGCTGATAGACTAAGAAGGCCACTCCATATCCACAAAAGCACACAATATGCTCACCTATAGGCCTTTACACTCTATGGTCCAACTATCTGGAATGCATTACCTTCTTCCTTAAGGTTTAACCAACCACTTCAAGACTTCAAAAAAAGCCTGAAAACCCACTTATTCAGAGACACTATGGCACCGATCAACAAGTCCAGCCACAACAACAGCACTCAACTGAAAAATGGAACATCCCATCCACCCCTCTCCCGTAGTTCCCCCCGTCCCTGCCTCTTGCCACCCCTGCCCTCTACCTTCTCTAGATGACCTCCCCTGAAGCAACACACCAGATGCAAGTTCTCCCCCCCACACACACAAAGTTCATGGTAACCTGCATGCACCTCTTGCTGTTTATATCTTTGTGCACATTGTTATTTGTAAACCATTTTGACTGGTAGAAAAATGGTATACCAAAATCAGTTAAATAAATAAAAAAAAAAAATCTCTAGTTTCTCAAATCATCCCTGGAACCCTTTTTAAAAATTGGCGTTACATTGGCTATTCTTCAGTCTTCAGGTACAACAGATGATTTTAATGATAGTTCACAGATTACTAATAGTAGATCTGCACTCTCATCTTTTAGTTCTTTCAACACCCTAGGATGTATATCATCTGGTCCAGATGATTTGCTACTCTTCAGCTTATCAAATAGTAATACCTTTTTCCAGTTTGTCAATATTTGTTTCAATTCTTCTGTTGCATCCACTTTAAATACCATTTCAGGCACAGATAACTTCCCTACATCTTCTTCAGTAAAGATCGAAGCAAAGAATTCATTCAGTCTTTCTGCTATGGCCTTTTCCTCTCTTAGCGCTGTCAGACGGCTGCCTGGGTGAGAATCTTCACACTCTTGGCAAGTGCATATTTCTATATGATTTGCAAGGTATTGTGGGCAATGTAGTTCATTCACACCAGACACAGCTGCTGACAATAATTTAGTTGTGCTCTTGGGTAAAGCCAATAAGATATTTATTTATGGGGTTATTTCTCCCAACACAGATATGCTTGGTAGCACATAAATTAGGTTACTTGCTTTCAGTGTTAACTTGGAAAAACAAAGTTAAAATCAGGAAAACAACAAATGAAAAGCCACAAAGCAAGAAACAAATTGTTCTTTTCAGGTTAACTTCTGATTACTTCCCACATAGATACAGAAGTGATTCTCTCCTAGCTCACAAGCAATTAGGTAAGGCTTAATTGCTAGCAGTTACCAGCTGAAACCCCTTAGCTGGCTTGCCTTCCACTGTGTGGGTCAAATCCTGCTTCAGGAGCTTTTCTGAGTAGATTAAAGAACAAATTTGTATTTCTTTGTGATGGTTGCTGTACTTTATAACAGAAAGTTACCAACGGAGTTTAGATAGAGAGCAGTCCATATAAACAGGATCCTCATCTGCTATTATTCCCCCTTGTTCAACAAGCATGGGTTCAATATCATGGATTGGCACAGATGAATCTCTCAATGGAGCATTTTCAGGAGAATACTTGTTTCCCTGCTGTCTTTCAAGGTTATAGCTAGGGCATAGATCAGTGTTCATACCTGAGCTTCCATTGCTGCTAGAGTTCCTCTCTATATAGCCTGGCCAGTATGTAGTCCAGTTCTTATGTCCAGCCTTCCAATCCAGATCCCTGGACACTGGATCTCTCTTCACATACCTTCTGGCACAGGTCTTAGGGTCCCTTCCACGTGCAGCCGTCTCCCTCACAGGTAGCCTCTGGTGATTCCTAGCTCTGCAGCACCATTCCTCTGGCTTTCCCCAGTCCAATGGTGTATGCTGGCCCTTGGAATACCTCCCAGTATACGTACTGCTTTGGACTCTTCTAGACCTCTCAAAGGCTTTTCTCTTCCTTCTTCCAAAGGGTCTCTTTCCCTCTCTGTCCGTCCGGTTTGGCTTCTGCTTCTGATGATCCTTCAGATGAAACTGATGATCATTCTCTGGATATCCAAGGTGATCATGAAGATGGTCATCAGTAGAATAAACTCTACTCTTATTCTGCTTAGATGAGTGCTCCTCCCTAACACAGCGCAGCTGTGCTGAATCAGGCCCTGCCCTTTGAGATGAGTGCTTAGGGATTACCTCATAGCCCTCCTGATTGAACACACGTTTCTCCACTTCAGCTCCTCTAATGGCTGTTGGAAACCTGGTGCATTCTGGGACTGGTAGTCTTTTATGGGAAAATTCTGTTTTCTTATTTCTACCAGAACTGACAGGTTGCTTGTTCAGAGTCACTTCACCTTTTCTATAGCTCCTTCCTGAGCTATGATAAGCTTCCTTATCACATACCCCCCTGCTTAAGTTATTACGGACTGGTGTAACTGGTGAAACTTCTTCTCTACAGTCCGTAATCCGGGAAAGGACATCCGCGTTCTTGTGTAACTTCCCAGCACGATGTTCAACTTGAAAATCAAATGCCTGTAAGGCCATGTACCAGCGTGTCAACCTGGCATTGTGGTTCTTCATTTGCTGCAACCACTTAAGTGGGGCATGGTCCGTGACCAACTGGAACTTTCTCCCTGTAAGGTAAAACCTTAACGCCTCCACTGACCACTTGATAGTTAAACATTCTTTTTCTATTGTGGAATACTTTTGTTCAGCCGGTGACAACTTCCTCCTCCCCATCATGACACTGGGATAGAACCGCTCCTAGCCCTACATCCGATGCATCGGTTTGAACCAGAAAGGGTTTCTTGAAGTCCACCTCTTTCAGTACCGGTCCTGTACACAATTTTCCTTTTAAGACTTGTGATAAGGAAGCTTATCATAGCTCAGGTAGGAGCTATAAAAAAGATGATGTGACTCTGAACAAGCAACCTGTCAGTTCTGGTAGAAGCAAGAAAACAGAGTTTTCACATAAAAGACTACCAGTCCCAGAATGCACCAGGTTTCCAGCAGCCATGAGAGGGGCTGAAGTGAGGAAATGTGTGTGCAATCAAGAGAGCTATGAGGTAATCCCTAAGCACTCATCTCAAAGGGCAGGGCCTGATTCAACACAGCTGCGCTGTGTTAGGGAGCAGCACACATTAGAACAGGATAAGAATAGAGCTTATTCTTCAGATAACAGCTACAGAGGGAGGAAGAGATACAGAGACAGCAACGGCTACAAGCACCAGTATCACCTGGAGAAACAGAAGCCAAGCCAAGCAGATAGAGAGAGAAGGAAACTCTCTGGAAGGAAGAGAAGAAAGGCCATTGGAAGGTCTGGGAGATTCCAAGGCAGTACTCATACTGGGAGGTATTCCAAAAGCCAGCAGAGTCCATTGGACTGGATTCAGCCAGAGGAATGGAGTGGCAGAGATAGGAATCACCAGTGGCTACCTGGAAGAGAGAAGACTGCATGTGGAAGGGACTTTCAGACCAAGGCCAGAAGGTATGTGAGAGAAGATCCAGCGTCCAGGGATCAAGATTGGAAGGCTGGACATCAGAATTGGATTACATATTGGCCAGGCTATACAGAGAGGAATAATGATAGCAGGAGAGGCTCAGGTATGAACACTGATCCAGACCCTATCTATAATAGAGAATGGCAGCAAGGGAATAAGCATTCTCATGATAGTGCCTTAATGAAAGACTCATCTGTGCCAATGTATGATATAGACCCTATGATTGTTGATGAAGAGGGAGATACAGCAGATGAAAGTACAGTTTATATGGACTGTTCTCTATCTAAATGCTATTGTTAGTTTTCTCTGAGAAAACACATCAGCCATCACAAAGAAACCTAACTTTGTTCTTTATTTCCACTGCAAACAGCTCTTAAAGCAGGATTTGGGCTCACACAGTAGCAGCCAGCCAGCTAAAGGCTTTCAGCTGGTCCATTGATAGTAATTAGGGCTGCACCTGATTGTGTGTGTGAGCAAGGGAGAATCACTGCTGAGATCGGCGTGGAAAATAAGCAGAAGTTAACCTAACCAGCAAAGTTTATTCTTTACTTTGTGCCTTTGTATTTGGTAATTACTTGCTAAGAAAACATTAGCTAATTGCCTGACAAGCTGAAGATTGTTTTCTGGTTTACTTTGTGACTTTTTGTTATCCATTTTAAACACTGCAAGCAAGTAACCTCATTTATAGTGCTATCAAGCATACATGTGCTGGGTGAATTAAACCCCATCAATAAAAGAAGTATTTTATTGATCTTACCACTTGGTTTCACAACTCAAATTATTGTCATCAGCTGTGTTTGGGAGTGAATGAACTACAATACCCACAATACCTTGCAAGAATCATATGAATATATGCATCGTCAAGATTGTGTAAGTTCTCACCCTAGGCAGCCGTCTGACAGACTGAAAACGCTTTTTCAGCTTCAGGTGTCCACTTTAGCTGGTTTGGACAATTCTTCCGCAGCATATCCGTGAAAATTGCACTTTTCTCTGCGAATTGCGGTATAAACCTGCGGTAGTATCCAATAAGTCCTAAGAAACTTCTTAGTTGTTTCTTTGTTGTTGGAGGAGGAAAATTCCTGATGCTATCTACTTTACTCATTAGAGGTTTAATTTTTCCTCTTCCCACTAGGTGGCCCAGGTATTTTACCTCCCTATTTGCAAAGGCACACTTCTTCGGGTTTAAAGTGATTCCCGCTTGCTTCATGGAGCACAAGACTGCCCTGATCCTCTTTAGATGCTCCGCCCAGGTGTTACTATGGATTATGACATCATCCATATATGCAAAAGCATAATTTTGGTGGGGTCGAAGTACCTGATCCACTAACCTTTGGCAGGTAGCCGCTGCTCCATGCAGTCCGAAAGGCATCCTCTTGAACTGGAAAAGGCCAACGGGGGTGCTGAACGCAGTCTTCGGCTTCGACTCCCTGGTGAGAGGGATTTGCCAATATCCTTTTGTCATATCAAGGGTGGTTAAGTATTGAGCCTGTCCCAGCTGGTCCAACAGCTCTTCAATTCTTGGCATTGGATATGCATCAAAAACTGATATGGCGTTTACCTGCCGGAAGTCAATACAAAATCTTAAAGATCCATCAGGCTTCGGCACCAGGACTATGGGGCTATTCCAGGGACTCTTTGACTCCTCTATTACTCCCATGTCCAACATCTCCTGGACTTGTGCCACTACTTCCTGTCTTTTGGCTTCAGGCAAGCGGTATGGCCTTTGACGAACTAATTTCCCAGGTGGAGTTATTATTTCATGGGCAACCAAATGTGTCTCCCCAGGTATGGGTGTCAACACATCTGGAAACTCTTTGAGCAATTTCCTAATTTCTTCCTGTTGTACCACTGTCAGGTCCTCACCTATTTGGGGCTCTGATTTTTCTTTACAATCAGATACCTGGGGTCCCAAATCTTCCTCTTCATTCACCTCCCTCTCTCGGGCACAGGTGGCAGCTAGGCTTTTAACCCCTTTGACATCAGTAGAACCAAAGCCTTTGGTTCCACGTTCAGAATTCTCCAGGGATGTGACCTCCTCCACAGGCGGAAAACCCAGCCTCTCACAGATCAATTGGGCAATTCTGTCTCCTGTCTTCACGTGATAATCATTCTGTCCAAAATTAAATAACAGAACTTTAATATTGCCCCTGTAATCGGGATCAATTACTCCCGCACCCACATCGATGAAATATTTAAGGGCTAATCCGGACCTTGGGGCTACTCTCCCATAGCATCCAATAGGTATTTCCACTTGGAGACCGGTGTCAACCAGGGCTCTCCCTTGGCTAGGTACAGTCACATTTTCTATGCTGCACAGGTCAAACCCAGCAGCTTGAGGGGTTGCCCGCTTAGGAGCTTGGGCCTTCTCTGTGACCCTATGGTATTTTAGGACGAATGTCTGCTTTGGGGTAGCTTGGTCTTCTGGACGCTTAACCATCTTTTTAGCCGGGGTCTGAGGACTTCCAAATAAAGGCCCGGGAGCTATTACCATTAAACCTTCTCCCTCCTTCTTTCCTAGTCCTTCCACTAGACCCTGCTTAAATCTTGGCCAGTCTCTTCCCAGAACCAAATCAAAGGGTAGCCTAGGCACCACTGCTAACAGGACTTCCTCTTGTTCCCCCAGGCACTTAACCTTTAGCCTATAGGTGGGATATGATGTTGCAGCACCATGAATGCATCTGATGTGAACTTGGCTTTCAGGGGTTTTAGGCACAAATCCTTCTTGGGCCTCTATCCTCTTCCAAAGCCTTTTTGACATCATACTCTGGTCTGCCCCAGAGTCTAACAAAGCATTTGTAGTAATTCCTTGCACATCAACCATCAAAAGAAATCCTTCTTTGGGCTGTTTTAAATCCACACCCATTAAGCTAGTGTGTGTCTGGCATCTCTTTTTTAAATGTCCCCATTTTCCACACTTGAAACATTTCTTTCTATTCCACTGTGTCATCTGGTTTGATACAGTACATTCATTTTCAGAAACATTTTTAATTATTTTCTTTTCTGATACAGCACATCTTGCCTCAGCACCAATCTTCAGAGGGCCACCCATTCTATGGCAAGCCTGCGTGGCTTCCAAGAATCTCTCTGCTAGCATGGTTGCCTCTCCAAGATTTTGGCAATTTTGCTGTATAATGAAAGTGTGCAAATCTTTAGGGACCGCAGACATAAATTGTTCCAGCATTATAATGTCTAATAACATTTCTACCGTCTTTTGCTCAGGCTCCAACCATTTTACAGCTAAACCTCTGATTCTCTGACTCAGAGCCCTGGGTGTTTCACCCACTCTCAATGTAGTAGCTCTAAACATTCGCCTATACTCTGAAATAGACAACCCTAGGCGATCTCTAATAGCAGCCTTTACATCCTTATAATTCAAAGCCTGGGCTGCTGGCATAGCTCTATAAGCTGCAAGCGCCTCTCCAGTTAATGAGGCTGCCAGCCTTACTGCCCACTGGATCTCTGGCCATGCTAATGCCTGTGCCACTCTTTCAAAAGACTCTAGAAAATCATCAACATTATCATCTGGAGTTAATTTCCCAAAACTAAATGCCCCAATCCCTTGATTGAGTTCCACACTGTCCACATGTGGTGTACCAGTATTTACTGCTGGTCTTGCATCTGTTCCACTTTAGTTCTTCAGCTCAACTAGGGCTTGCACCAGATCAAGCACTGGCCTCTGCTGGTCCATTAAGGCTCTCATAGCAGTGTCCTGAGCCTGCTGTGCTAGCTCCTGCTGCCTACTGAACTGGGCTGCCATCCACTAAGCTAGTTCCTTTGAATCCATCTTGAACCCTGTAAGAAAATACAAAGAAAAAAAACACAGTGCACCACCTTCCAAACAGGTGTTTTTTTTCTACACTCTTTTTTTTTTTTTCAATTACCCTGTGCTTACTCCCATCCACCACTAGACATGCCCAGGTACTTATTACCTTGTCTCAGTGATGAATCCAGCTCTGCACAGGGTCTTTTCCTCCTGAGACAGCTTCCTGGAACAACCCCTTTTCCTCCAAAGTGTAGTTGAGGGAAAATCTTTTTTTTTCAGCTTTAAACTTGAACTTTAGTTGTAATCCTCAGCAAGTAAATCCCTTTTGTGCAAAAGCAATCCGAAAAACTACGCCATTTGTCAGACGGCTGCCTGGGTGAGAATCTTCACACTCTTGGCAAGTGCATATTTCTATATGATTTGCAAGGTATTGTGGGCAATGTAGTTCATTCACACCAGACACAGCTGCTGACAATAATTTAGTTGTGCTCTTGGGTAAAGCCAATAAGATATTTATTTATGGGGTTATTTCTCCCAACACAGATATGCTTGGTAGCACATAAATTAGGTTACTTGCTTTCAGTGTTAACTTGGAAAAACAAAGTTAAAATCAGGAAAAAAACAAATGAAAAGTCACAAAGCAAGAAACAAACTGTTCTTTTCAGGTTAACTTCTGATTACTTCCCACATAGATACAGAAGTGATTCTCTCCTAGCTCACAAGCAATTAGGTAAGGCTTAATTGCTAGCAGTTACCAGCTGAAACCCCTTAGCTGGCTTGCCTTCCACTGTGTGGGTCAAATCCTGCTTCAGGAGCTTTTCTGAGTAGATTAAAGAACAAATTTGTATTTCTTTGTGATGGTTGCTGTACTTTATAACAGAAAGTTACCAACGGAGTTTAGATAGAGAGCAGTCCATATAAACAGGATCCTCATCTGCTATTATTCCCCCTTGTTCAACAAGCATGGGTTCAATATCATGGATTGGCACAGATGAATCTCTCAATGGAGCATTTTCAGGAGAATACTTGTTTCCCTGCTGTCTTTCAAGGTTATAGCTAGGGCATAGATCAGTGTTCATACCTGAGCTTCCATTGCTGCTAGAGTTCCTCTCTATATAGCCTGGCCAGTATGTAGTCCAGTTCTTATGTCCAGCCTTTCAATCCAGATCCCTGGACACTGGATCTCTCTTCACATACCTTCTGGCACAGGTCTTAGGGTCCCTTCCACGTGCAGCCGTCTCCCTCACAGGTAGCCTCTGGTGATTCCTAGCTCTGCAGCACCATTCCTCTGGCTTTCCCCAGTCCAATGGTGTATGCTGGCCCTTGGAATACCTCCCAGTATACGTACTGCTTTGGACTCTTCTAGACCTCTCAAAGGCTTTTCTCTTCCTTCTTCCAAAGGGTCTCTTTCCCTCTCTGTCCGTCCGGTTTGGCTTCTGCTTCTGATGATCCTTCAGATGAAACTGATGATCATTCTCTGGATATCCAAGGTGATCATGAAGATGGTCATCAGTAGAATAAACTCTACTCTTATTCTGCTTAGATGAGTGCTCCTCCCTAACACAGCGCAGCTGTGCTGAATCAGGCCCTGCCCTTTGAGATGAGTGCTTAGGGATTACCTCATAGCCCTCCTGATTGAACACACGTTTCTCCACTTCAGCTCCTCTAATGGCTGTTGGAAACCTGGTGCATTCTGGGACTGGTAGTCTTTTATGGGAAAATTCTGTTTTCTTATTTCTACCAGAACTGACAGGTTGCTTGTTCAGAGTCACTTCACCTTTTCTATAGCTCCTGCCTGAGCTATGATAAGCTTCCTTATCACAGTGCTCAATTTACCCCTCTATCATCTAATGGTTCAACTGACTCACAGAGCTTTTGCTATGAATGTACTTCAAAACGTTTTTATTATGTGTTTTTGCTTCCATGGCAAGCTTCTTAACCGGGATGGAACCAGGCTGCTGGCATTAACCTTTAAAAAGGAGATAGAGCAGCTTTTAAACTAGATAATAGGGGACAGCCGACAGTCATACAACAGCGCATGGTTCGGAAGAATGTATCCTTGAAGGATACTACCAAAAGCAGAGAGGTTCCAAAAAAAGAGTAAAGTAGCCCAAATGCCCTCGACTATGGAGCAGACAGAGCTTAAAGATCACAAATTACCCATGCCTACCAATAGCCAAATTAATATGAATAAAATACATTCTCTAAAATGCTTGTATGTAAATGCTAGAAGTCTAAAAAATAAGATGGGAGAGTAAGAATATATAGCACTAAATGAGAGGTGAACTATCATTAAAATCATCTGTAATACCTGAAGATTGGAAGATGGCGAACATAACACCAATTTTTAAAAAGGGTTCCAGGGGTGATCCGGGAAACTGCAGACCGGTGAGCCTGACTTCAGTATCAGGAAAAATGGTAGAAACCATCATAAAGAACAAAATTGCTGAACATGTAGATAGTCATGGCTTAATGGGAGACAGCCAACATGGCTTTAGACAAAGAAGATCTTGTCTTACTAATCTGTCATGTTTTTTTGAAGGTGTGAATAAACAGGTAGACAAAGGTGAGTCGGTTGATATAGTGTATTTGGAATTTCAGAAAGCCTTTGATAAGGTCCCTCATCAGAGACTTTTGGCAAAACTAAAGAGTCATGGGATAGGAGGCAGTGTACGATTGTGTATCAGGAACTGGTTAAAAGATAGAAAGCAGAGGGTAGGGCTAAATGGCCAATTTTTCCAATGGAGAAAGGTAAATAGTGGTGTACCCCAGGGATCTGTGCTGGGTCTGCTGCTTTTTGACATATTCATAAATGACCTGGAAAAGGGAATAACGAGTGAGGTTATCAATTTTGCAGATGACACAAAACTACTTAAAGTTGTTAAAACCAAAGAGGATTGTGGAAAATTGCAAGAGGATCTTGATAAATTGGAAGACTGGGCATCAAAATTGCAGATGAAATTTAATGTGGACAAGTGCAAAGTTATGCAATAGGGAAGAACAACCCAAACTATGGTTACATGATGCAAGGTTCCGCATTAGGAACCACCACCAAGGAAAAAGATTTAGGTGTCATTGTGGATAACATGTTAAAACCCTCGGCCCAGTGTGCAGCGGCGGCCAAGAGAGCAAATAGAATGCTAGGTATCATAAGGAAAGAAATGGAAAATAAAACAAAGGATATTATAATGTCTCTGTATCGTTCCATGGTGAGATCACACCTTGAATATTGTGTGCAATTCTGGTCGCCGTATCTTAAAAAGGATATAGCGTTATTAGAAAAGGTTCAGAGAAGCACCACCAAAATGGTAAAGGGGATGGAAGGATACCCCTATGAAGAAAGGCTAAAAAGGTTAGGGCTCTTTAACCTGGAAAAGAGACGGCTGAGGGGAGATATGATAGAAGTCTATAAATTAATGAACGGAGTGGAACGGGTAAACGTAGATCGATTGTTTACGTTATCAGAATATAGGAAGACTAGGGGACATGCAATGAAGCTACAGGGTAAACTATTTAAGACTAATAAAAGAAAATATGTTTTCACTCAATGTGTAATCAAACTCTGGAATTTGTTACCGGAGGATGTAGTAAAGCTGGGTTTAAAAACGGTTTGGGCAAGATCCTGGAGGAAAGGTTCATAAACCATTATTAAGAAGGGACCCAGTATATCCATGGTTGATCCAATACAAGCATTGTGGAACCTGTGTCTTTTGGGGAAACTGCTAGGTATGTATGACCTAGATTGGGCACTGTTGAAAACAGGATACTGGGCTTGATGGACCTTGGTCTGACCCAGTATGGCATATCTTCTGTTCTTATGTTCTTTTCAAATTCTCTTTTTGCCTGCCTTATCAATGCCTTGCATTTAACTTGCCAGTGCTTATGTTGTTTCCCATTTTCATCATTTAGCTTCTTTTTCCATTTCCTGAAAGATGCTTTTTTGACTGCAACAGCCTCTCTGATCTCACACCTTTAAACCATACTGGCAGTTTTTTGTACTTCCTTCCACTTTTCTTAAAGCATGGAATCCATCTGTTCTGCACTTCCAAGATAGTATTTTTAAACAACGTGCATGCTTGATGCAAATCTTTAACCTTTGCATGTGCTCCTTTTATTTTTTTCTTAACTATTTTCCTCATTTTATCTAGTCTCCCTTTTGAAAGTTAAAAGGTAGTACTGTGGATTTCCTTTCCATTCTTCCTCCGTTTACACTGGTCAACATTGAAATCGTTACTGACTTTAAAAGGCCCTAATCTGTAGTACCTTGGTGAGCTGAACACGAATATAACATTAAAAATTTTTTATTGGCTCTCGTTTTGAAGATATTGCATGTAGTTCATTTTTGACGTTTCACCGTGTAAATGTATCCAGTAGGACATCAAGAACATCCCAAATAAGCCTTGAATGATGTAATATTGCATCACATTGCATAATACCAGCTTGCACACATCATCTATAGTTGATTGCATCATTTTCTGATGCAATGCAATACTACTGCCAGACGGCTGCTGAAGCCATCTGATGTCAGCAGTGTACTATACGCAGTCGGAAAGGTTGAGCATTTAAAATATTTCAGACTGTGTGTGAGAGAGTTTAAGCTACTGTTACATGTAACTTTTATTAATCATATAATTTTAGCCATTTAGGTACAATACAGAACAGTAATGCCATGAAAGTGTGTTAATACCGTTGACAATTTTTGCTACATTTGTGGGGAAGTGACATTTGCCAACCAGAAGAAAAGTATCACTTCTCAACTGAAGAAGGCATATCCACAAATAAGTAGTACCCTACCCATACTCATCAAGACCAACGCAATAGCCACCAAGCCATCATGGCCATCCCATTACTTACCCTTACCACTATATTCCTAGCTGTAAACACCTTACAATGCTCCATAGCCCTCTCTACCGGGCAATATCACATCACCACCTTACCCTATCTGGGTAAGAGGAACCACTCCAACCCATATCACTCTGCAACCAGCTTCCCACAACACCCGCGACGCTCACACCTGCTATATGTGGCCCTCAATCAATCAGACAATCCCAAAAAAGCCCCACCTAAAACTCAACTCTCCCTCAATTGTGCCCTTATAAACTCACGCTCCGTGCGAAAGAAATGGCCTGTGATACCAGACCTGATAGCTGTTCATAACCTGGATCTCCTTATGGTGACTGAATCCTGGCTCAAGGATACTGACACAGCTCTCATAAACCAATTAATCCCTTCCAACTTTTCCATCCACACCTGCCACAGGGCTAACCGAAAAGGCGGTGGAGTTTTATCCTTTCAAAAACAGATCTAGAATTTCGACTTCTCACATCCAAGAGCTCCATCCATGCGGACATAATCACTATTGCCAATAAGGACATCACCATAAACCTCATTTACAGATCCCCCTCTTCTCCACCTGAGGTCATCTCTACCTTTATTGACTTAGCCTGTAACCCAGCCGACCCGCGCAGTTCCAATTGGTTGCTCGGAGACTTTAACTTACCCTCCCTACAATCCAACCAAGCAGATGCTTTCCTAGAAGCCATGCAAACACTTGGTTTTGATCAACTTGTGAACACTTCCACCCACAATAAAGGAAACTTACTGGACCTAATCTTCGCTCCCCACGCTGCTATCAGCCAGAACTCCAACCTCAACACTACCATCACACCCATCCCCTGGTCAGATCATAAACTAATCATGTTCCAGATGCCCATTCTTCATTTTAAATACCCACCTAACGACTCCAGTATAGAACCCAAACTTACCTCTCACTTCAAACCACTGGACAAAGAAGAATTCATTAAGCACGCCTTACCTATACTCAATTCAATGCCTTCTGACCTCAGCGAAGCAATCACCAACTGGAACGCCACATTAAAGTCTTTTGCACAACTACCAGCCACAACCAAAAGCAATAAGAACAAACAAAACAATAGACAGCCATCGCCATGGTTCACAGCAGATCTTCGGTCATCCCTCCTCTCCCTCAGGAAATTTGAAAGGAAATGGAGAAGGTCTCGATCTGAATCTGACAAAGTAACATACCTGAACCACCTCAAACTCCACCGTGAAACCATTTATCTCAGAATGAGTGAATACCATGCTAATCTTCTCCTCCGCTCACTAAATAAACCTAGAGACCTTTTCAACATAGCAAAATCCTTAATTAAAGAACCATCACCTACACAACTTGTTCCTATTTCACCCCAGTCTTACGCCGACTACCTTCAATCCAAGACCTCCTTAACTGACACAGTCTCAGTTACAGCGTTCTCCCACTCTCATACCCCACTTCCTTCTATCACAATGTTCACCACACCAAATGAGAAAAACATTCAAGATCTCATCACCTCCATCAACACCTCCACAGCACCAAGTGACCCCTGCCCAGCATACTGGGTCAGATCTCTACGTACTGAACTGAGTCGAATCCTAATCAACATCATCGGGCTATCCTTTGCAACAGGCTCGTTCCCCTCTTTCCTCAAACAAACCTCTATAAGACCACTCCTGAAGAACTCTAGACTCGACCCGTTAAAGTCTGACTCCTACCGACCAATCTCGAGCATACCCCTATTAGCCAAAATAATAGAGAAGGTTGTTCAGAGACAGTTACAACATCACATCGATATGGCCTCACCGCTTGATCCTTGTCAACATGGCTTCAGGGAATCACACGGTGTAGAAACTCTCCTCACCACCCTAACTAACGCACTGAACAGAGGTCTCGATAAGGCTGAAAACGGCTTCGCCCTAATATTCCTAGATATCTCTGCTGCCTTCGATTCCGTTAATCATAATCAACTCCTCACCCGCCTCCTGGAGAAGGGAATCCGTGGCCTCGCCTGGGAATGGTGTAGGTCTTACCTATCGGAGCGTTGGCAGCATGTAAGAGTCGGATCCACCACTTCCACACCTTTCCACCAACATCAAGGTGTTCCGCAAGGATCTTCTTTATCTGCGCTTCTGTTCAATGTATACATACAGCCTATATGTGACATCATATGCACCTTCGATATCTCCACATTAATCTATGCTGATGACGTCCTACTGTTTACACCATTTAAAGTCAAACAACCAGACTTCACCAACCTTATTCACTGCTTCAACGCCATCACAGACTGGTTATTATCTCAAAACCTCCGTATAAACTTCAAGAAGACCGAAGTTCTGTTCATATCAAGAAACAAAGAATTCTCCCCTCCATCCTCCCTAAGAGTAAGAGATGCAGAACTCCCTAGTAAACCATCTATTCGCTACCTAGGCATTACACTGGATCAACATTTTGACTTTAAGGAACACATACGGAACACCACCAGATCTGTCTACAATAAAATCAGAACGCTAAGGCACCTCAGACCCATGCTACCTCATAACAACTTCCGGACCATTTTCCAGGCCCTCACACTACCTCACTATGATTATGCAAACGTCGTCTTATACGGACTCCCAAAAAACATCATTAATCCGCTGCAACTCGCTATGAATGCGGCTGCTAGGGTGCTCTGTGGTCTAGCAAGATCAGACCATATCACCCCGATTCTCATGGAACTCCACTGGCTACCAATTCATTGCAGGTTAACCTATAAAATCCTCCTCATCACTTTCAAGATCATCAACAACCTTGCCCCCACATCCCTCAATGATCTCATCTCCCTCACTCCAAAAAACAGAATGAGAAGGTCAATAACGGACAACACCCTGATCATTCCCAAAGAGTCCATCAAATGCACCCAGACAACCAAGAAAAGGACCTTCGCCTTCTATGCACCTAAATGCTGGAATGACCTCCCACCTGAAATAAGAGCAATTAAAGACCTCACTCAATTCCGCAAGGCAATCAAGCACCACATTTTCCTTCTTCACTTCAGCACTCCTAAACCCAAACTTCAGCACTCCTAAACACAAACTTCAGCACTCCTAAACCCAAAAACTCTCAATCTCCACTCCCAATTCCCTCATAGGCAATTCCGCCTCAGGTTCTCTGCGGTCTTGCCTTAGCCCTCCTTGTGAATACTAAAGAATCTAATATGTTTTGTACATAGTTACAGTTTTACCCTGTTGTTCCAAGTTTAAGTTTCCTGTTATAATGTAAGCACACAACTGTCCTCCGAATGTGCAAACTTTGTTATATGTAAACCGCACTGACAACAAATAGCGCGGTATATAAAAGATGTTAAATAAATAAATTAAATAAATATCATCTTTACTTCGGATGCAAGATTGGTAACCAAGACAAGCCTTGGGCCCCACATATATGCTGCGCTACATGTACAACACAGCTTTCACAGTGGTTGAATTGCAAAAGACCATCAATGCCGTTTGCAGTCCCCATGGTGTGGAGAGAGCCAAGCAACCACATAAATGACTGTTACTTCTGCTTGGTTCCTCCTCTTTCCAGCGGAATAATGAAGCAAAAGAAGTCGAGCATAGTCTACCCAAACATTCTGTCTGCATTGAGACCAGTTCCACATGGTGAGGGACTTCCTATTTCAGAACCTCCATCAGAATATTCTCTTGATTCATCTGATGAGGACAAGGGTGAGCCGACCTGTTCTTCTCCTGGTTCGTCAGCATGCAGTGACCCAGATTTTCACTGGGATGCATATCAACTCCACACAGAATAACACATGAAGAGCTAAATGACCTGGTTCGTGATTTGAACTTATACAAGAACAAGGCAGAATTGCTAGGATCAAGACTCCAACAATGGAATCTTCTAGAAGAAGATGTCAACATTACTTCATATCGAAAGCACCACCAGCAATTGGAGCCTTTCTTCAGAAAGGAAAGTCATCTGGTATTGTGTTCCGATATTGAAAGCCTCATGAATGTCTTAAAAATTACTCATGGCCCACAAGACTAGAGACTATTTATAGACTCTTCGAAACTGAAGGCTGTGCTTTTGAACAATGGAAACCATCTTCCATCTATTCCAGTAGCGCATGCCGTCCACATGAAAGAGACATACGATAACTTAAAGCATCTACTGACTTCCATTAACTATAACAAGTACAGCTGGCACCTCTGTGGTGACTTGAAGGTAGTTGCCCTTTTAATGGGACTGCAGCAGGGATATATAAAATACATGTGTTTCTTATGTGAGTGGGATAGCCGAGCAAGGGATTGGCACTGCTTGCGGAAGGAATGGAATCACAGACAAAATGTAACAGTTGGAGAGAAGAATATCCAGCACCCAGCTCTGGTTGAGGCTCACAAAATCCTGCTACCACCCCTTCACATCAAACTAGGTTTGATGAAAAACTTTGTGAAAGCCATGGACCACATTTCGCCAGCTTTCCGATACCTGCATGAAAAATTCCCTCGACTCAGCGAAGCAAAGATTAAAGAGGGAGTTTTTGTGGGCCCTCAGATTCGAGAGCTCTTCAAAGATGACCGGTTCAATAACTTGCTGCAGGGTGATGTGAAAGAAGCATGGAAACATCGCCCCCTCACCTAGTGTCAACAAACTTTCTCGGGAATGTTAGGGCAGAAAACTACAAGGAACTTGTAGAAGACATGCTGATGCAGTATCAGAAACTTGGCTGCAATATGTCTTTAAAGATCCATTTCCTTGATTCCCATCTCGATTTCTTTCCTGACAACTGTGGTATGGTTAGTGATGAACAGGGCGAACATTTTCACCAGGATATCACAACGATGGAGCAAAGATACCAGGGAAAATGGTCCACTACAATGCTGGCTGACCACTGCTGGACACTTCCCAGAGAAGCTCCCGAACAGCTGTACAAGAGACAGGTGAAAAAATCTAAGAAGTAGTCTATGACTTGGTTTTTTATAGACTATTATTAAGGCCTATTATATTTACTATTGACATGCATTTCGTGATGTAAACATTAATTCTTGTAAATTACAAAAAAACTAGAGCCAGCTTTGCAATTTCACTGTCATATTTGTGTTCAGCATATAAAAATTGATAAGAAATGACTATTTTTATTTCAGTAACATGACTTTTGTAAAAATTTGTTGACCAGTGTTATTAAATCAAATGTGATCATACTATGATCACTATTGCCAAGTGGCCCCAAGACACTTATCTCTTGCACCAAATCTTGTGTTCCACTAAGGACTGGTCCAAAATGGCTTCCCCTCTGGTCAGTTCATGAACCAGCTGTTCCAAGAAGTAGTCATTTATTTCATCTAGAAACTTTATCTCCTTAGAATGTCCTGCCATGACACTGACCCAGTGGATACCGGAGTAATTGAAATCACCCATTAAAGGAGGTGAAGTTGGGTAGTTTCCCTACACACATTGTATGCAATACATGCTTTTGAGTCAATATTGACTCCTGGTAGCCCAGCAGCTCCTGGGTTTTTGGGTAGTATGACTGGAAGTAGATTGCCGGGCCTTTCTTCTGATGCAATGGAGGATTAAGTGACTTGCCTAAGGACGCAACAAGTGCTAGTGGGAATTGAACCCTGGCCTTTTGGTTATTAAGTCTAACCATTAGGCTACTCCTGGCCTCACTTTCTCTTTTCTGCTTTCTTTGTCTGTCTTCTGTCAACTCTTTCCAGTGTTTGCTGTCGACTTGTACTTTCACATCTTTCCTCTTATCTTCCTCTGTTTCTGACATTCCCTTTTCTTTCTTGCTTCTCTGTCCACTCCCTTTCCAAACCTCACCGGCCACATCAGGACCTCCAAGGAATCACCAGAACCCTCTGCCAGCCTTCAGCCATCCCGGTCCAGCAGCAATCATTATAGGAACAGCCACAAGCAGTCCATGTTAAACTCCACCCCGATTACACTGTCACTACATGGGGCCAATGTGCTGCTTAAAAGGAAGGGTGCTCCAGGCGCACCCGCGCCTAAGGGCCACACCAAAGGCCCTTAGGTGTGGCACTTAGAGTGGCCCGAGATGCTGAGATGCTCCACTAATATAAGCAGTCTTCAAGAAACTATCTCTAGCTCAATTACAACAACCTTGCCTATCTTCGACAACTAACAATGAAGCTACAGGCTATGGTGAGTCACGATAATCTGTGTTGTCTTGATTTACCTTACCTCTTCATACCTCTGGCAACACTAACACAATCCTGCAACTGCCAAACAAAGGATCTGAGCATTTCTTAACTCCTGGCCTCCCCACATCTGACAGAGACAATAGGAATCCCCAAGATGCTGTCCACAGCAATCACCTGTGGACACTGTTCCCTCTAAGCTGTGCGCGTGTGCGCGCGCACACACCTCGCCGAGCGAGCGCACATAGTTTACAGCACAGCGCGCAAAAATTACGGTTCTGATTCTGATAGAAAACAACACAGACGTCTTAAAATTTAAAAGTTGTGATTGTAATTACTAGAAATTTTCCGCTTCATTTAGTAATCATCTATTTTCATTTAAAAATGTGGTGTACATACTGTATTCTGACGTGTAGTCAAATTTTAAAGTATATAACTCTGAGTGTCGTTATGTGGCGCACAAAAATTTAACCTTCCTTCAAAAGCTGCACAGCTGATATTTTATGCGCACACAGCTTACAGAAAATTAGAGGGAACATTGCCTGTGGAGTACTACTCCTGATCCTGATTTCACTACTACTAATCCCAGATACCTCTGCCACCATTAATGAAACCTTACCTATTCTCTACCAGATAAAGCACCCCATCATGTAGACAAATTTCAACAAACCCCTGGGCAGGTTACAACACAGATTCACAGAGATTAACAACACTAACATATACAAGCATGTGAAGACAAAAACCTTCCTCCTTCCCTTAATTAATGCCCACTCAGCCCAAAACAAAATCCACACTATAGCTGATTATATACAGAACAAAAGAATAGACCTAATGTGCATCCTGGTTCTCTATGGAAGACAATGTACTCCTCAATCAACTTATTTTCCCCCACTATAAATTATACAGCTGCCCAAGGTCAGGGAAGAGAGGAGGTGGAGTTCTCATCCTTGCAAACGAAAATCTTTACTTCGCTATGACTACAATCAGCTCTTCTGAAACATTATACATCCTTACGGTGTCAAACAGAGAACTAACGATATGCCTAACATATACAGCACCAAATCCCAAAGCAGAAGACCTATCTAAACTCTTAGAAGAGGCATGCTCACACACGGCATTAAACAAACCCTTCATTCTACCAGGAGATTTAAGCCTTACATCCACCTCTCCCAAACAAGCTCTCTCATTCCTAAATGCAATGGAGGCCCTCCATCTAAACCAACTAATAAAGGAACTCACCCACGTAAAAGGAGTAACTCTAGAACTTGTCTTTGCCCTCAAATACTTAACAGGCACCCAACACCAACTGACCACACACATATCCCCTGTTCCTTGGTCTGATCATGCAATGATCACATTCAGATTACCACTAGGCTCCCATAGCCTCAAAGACTTACATCAACAGACCAACAAATGCCGATTCAAGCTTTTTGAAAAGCAATCCTTCCTAAATGTAGTTCCCTTATACCTTGATATTGACACACCAGACTTAGAGAAAATGATCCAGACTTGGAATACTATATAGCTTCGGCCGCCCCCATCTCCCCACCCAAAAACAACATCATAACCACCAATAGAAGATGTTGTTGTTGTTGTTAAGTGCCGTCGAGTCGGAGTCGACTTATGGCGACCCTCTGGATAGCTATCCTAAATTGTGTTCGGTCTTCAGTCAGGCGGCTCATTGTTGACAGACTGGTACCCGTAGCTGCTGTTATTGTATCGATCCATCTCATTGCTGGCCTTCCTCTTTTGCGTTGACCTTCTATCTTGCCAAGCATGATGTCTTTCTCTAATGATCTCTCTCTTCGCATGATGTGTCCAAAGTATGAAAGTCGAAGTCTTGTCATCTGAGCTTCTAAAGAAAGCTTAGGTTTGATCTCCTCTAGTACCGACTGGTTTGTTCTTCGGGCAGTCCATGGTATACACAGTATTCGCCGCCAGCACCAGATGTACACCCTGGTATTCCCACACAACCGAGGAACTCAAGTGTAAACTCAGGCAACTTAAAAGGAGATGGAGGAGAAGGAAAGATGACACCCTCAGAGACGAATACTCAGCTAAATAGGAGTACACTACTCATCAATAAAAGCAAAAGAGAATACTACTCAAACATATTAATGAAATCACTCAATCAACCCAGGGAACTGTTCTCTATTGTATCTTCCCTCACGAAAGATCCCACTCAAGTGCCTACACCAGACACCGAACCAAGCCTTAATCCACAAGAAATGACTACCTTTATAATAGGTATACTACAACAGTACAAGACATCAATACTTCTCACAGCTCACCTATCCTAACAACTCACTCCCATAGATGGGCAACCTTCAAAATTATATCATCAGAAGAACTTAGCAACATCATCTCCAAAATCAACACCATGACATCACCACTAGACCCATGTCCAGTCTCATGGATTAAGATCCTCAAAACCGAATTCTCCACAATAATCCAGGGAATTGTTCACACCTCCCTCTCACAAGGATACATGCCACCTACCCTAAAAAAAGCATCTATCATACCCATTCTGAAGAAGCAGTCACTTGACCCAACCTCCCTGAGCTCCTTTAGACCCATCTCAAGTGGTTTACGGAAACTTCGCCCCCCACATTTCACCCCCCACATTTTGCCCCCCACATTTCGCCCCCGAGGAAACATCACCCCCTCACATTTCGCCCCTGCACATCTCGCCCCCTGGAAAATTCGTCCCCACACATTTCGCCCCCAGGAAATTTCGCCCCCGAAGTAGACAAACTTATTCAGAATATTACCATAGTTCATGTTTTAGCACCACCTTCATTTGTGAAGGCGCTAACTGAAGGACGTTGGCGCCCAACACAATCCAATTTGCACACATGCCTAATTGGCTAATTTTTCATGTTTTTCAATTTTTGCACAAACTTTATGTTTGTACGTTGCGCAAATACTGAATTGTTTTGTTGCACAGCATTATCCTGGATCCACCACTGAAAGAAAATTACCGTTTAAAATTCAAAATTATACAAAATGCCTCGTAAGTAAACAATCAAGTTCCTGTTGTCAAAATCTTGAACAATATGTCAAACTCTAACAGAAATTGACAAATATTTTTTGTTTCTCATATTGTTTGGGTTTCCTGCAACCAGTTGAGCAATTTCATAGTCATGCAAACCTTGCTGCCTTTTCAAGCACTGGATAAAACGGTATATATTGGGGTAGAGCATGCCACAGGTTTCTTGGAAGCTACGATGCCACCCTTCGATATCATTGTTTGTTCTGTGCCGACCGTCCAGAGTTCTTTGGTATATGTTCCAGAAATGTGTAGGAAATGGAGGCATTTGACGACCACAACGCTGCCTTCTTCCGATGTACGTATCTTCAAAATAATTGGCAATAGGCATCGCCTAAGCAGGAAAATCGGGGCTTTCTGTTAATTCTTCGAAGGCATCAACCACGCTTTCGGGAGGGACAAATGCCAAGGCAGGGATCATTCGTACCCAGCGTGCAAATTCGTGATCGTTCTGGTATTGGCCCTAAAAAATGTTTAAGTCAGGTTATATAGTACAGCACCAATGCAGGAATGCTTATGTGCTACGTGTCATTGAAATTAAGGAAACAAGTAATTTTTAGTCATTAATGAGGAAGGTTCAGAAAATCAGCTGAGTGTGTATACAGTGATGTACATCTTTCATTTACATTTTTTGCCCTAATAAACTCGACTTTTGAGAAATACGAAGTGCACACGTCTGACGATCTCTGCACAGTGTAACGCCATTTTAATGAACGAATTTATGACAGACTTAAAAATTAAACCTTTGAGCTTTCTTAATATGCATGTTTTGAAACTACTGTGTGAAACATATAGGTGCATGGACTGTAAAATGTGTACGTATAAAATTTTCTAAACTTAAAATTTTAGGATTATTTGCATTCAACTCAATGGTCCTCTCCATAACTCCATAGTTTCGAGATCTTGTATTCAATTTATTACCTTTAGTCCTTCCTGCGTGACCTTTCGCCAGACGGATTGTGACAGGTGGAAAAAGCAGCCAGTTTTGCTCACACCTGGAAATTCTTCATCAAACACCAGAATAGAGGCTTGTTCAAAGTCGGTCATCAATCTTTGTGGATGTAGACCAGGCCGGAGGCTTTTTAGTTCACGCAGAAACTGGACGTAGGTTGCTCTGGTCTTATTGGGAAGTAAGGCGTACACTGCTGGCATGACCAGGTCTCCATGAATGGCATGCAGCGTGTAGGAGCCATACTGAAAGTGCCGTCTGCGAACCATTCTTGGCTTTGGGACAAAAGCTGGAGATTGTTAGGAGTCGAAAAAATCAGCATACGGTCAGCTTCGTTGCCAGAGTTGAACAATAGAAAACGTTGTCTAATCCCATCGATAGTGATGTACTGGTAATCCTGAAACATTGAGATACATACGCGTATGTTGCAGTGATACTAGAGTAAGGTGCTCTAAACTAGAATTTTGAAAGTGTAAAGTAACTCCAGATTTTTGTACTTCTAAAAAACGCGTATGCATTTTTCAACGGAAGGTACTAATAAATGTACGAAAAATGAGGCATGCTCCGTAGCATGCTCCACTTCACATGTTTCTGTTCTGTTCCTCAAAAAAAATTTCTCAGGTGCTCTTTCATAGAGAACGTGTAAGGGGCTGTGCTGTTGCTTATTCCTTCTCATTGCAGGATTGTTTGTGCTCCCTGAACGCTAGAACATAATGGGACAATGTATAAAAGGTATCTGATACTTTGCAGTCAAATTAAAAATTAAATGAAGTACGCAACAACTATTTCATTTTTGAGCATATTTTCCTTCATCCAATCTTGTCAAAATTTCAAAATGATACGCTTAAAAACTTGATAAAATCACAGTTCGTTTTTAATAAGTCCTCTAGCCCATATAACCAAAAGCGTTAACTTAGTTTTATGGTCATAATTTTTTGCACTCGAAAAATATAAAATCATCAGAGCCACCTTAAATTTTGAGCAGCATACCTCTGGTATAACAAGCTGATCAACCGATTGGGGCAATCGAGGAACTCCACCTTCCTGACGTGCGTTCCGTATAGTCCTTTTCAGTGAATCTTTCCTTGGCAGCAGGGCGGACACATTTGCATGGACTTCACTCACGTTTGTAACGATCTGTTGCGGCGTTTCGTGCGTGGTTCTTGCTCTGCTCCTCATTTTGTTGATCAATTGAACTGCCTTGGGCCTTGCAGCTTGAGCTGCATGATTGTGCGTTGTAACAGATTTCACAAATTCATCATTGGCACAGGATGTCCACACTTGGCCTCTACACGTCGATCGCTTTTCGCAGACCCATATTTCATTAAGCTCGTCTTGAGTCCTCTTTGAAAAGACATAAACGTAGTTCTCGTGAACCAGCTTCCTTTTTCCACGGATTGAAACAAGCAAGTCCACGTGCGTGATATAAAGAATTGGATATACTGACTGCAAATATTCGCTTCACCCTTATATACACATCCGACGATCTTGGCAACCAATAGGCTGCAAAACCTTCCCCGCCATCATTTATGATTGGCTGATCATCGGCAACAAGAGATAAACAATGATAACTTCACAATGTCAAATGTATTAGAACTTCAGGGGCGAAATTTCCCGGGGGCGAAATGTGCAGGGGCAAAATTTTCCAGGGGCGAAATGTGGGGGGCAAAATGTGAGGGACGAAATGTGAGGGGCGAAATGTGGGGGGCGAAGTTTCCGTATCCCATCTCAAGCATCCCTTTTATATCTAAGATAATAGAAAAACCTATACAATACCAGCTCCAAGATCACATCGACACTTACACACCTCTGGACCCTCAACAAAATCAACCTCGACAGCCCCAACTACACCAAAATAACAGACTGTCTCAACAGCATGTCCAAATGGCTCCTGCACAACAACCTAGCCATAAACTACAACAACAAGACAGAAGCACTCATCATCACACGAAACACCAACTTCAGCCCCCCACCATTCATCAACATCAACAACACAGCAATACCACTGAAAAATGAAGTGAAATACCTCGGAATAACACTTGACAGAGAACTGAACTTACAATCACACATCAGAAAAACCACCAAAAACGCATACTACAAGATGAGAATAATCAGACGCCTCAAGCCACTACTCACACAAGACCACTTCCGCACAGTCTGCCAAGCACTAATAACTCCCATCCTTGACTTCTGCAACCCGATCTATAACAGCATGCCAAAACAAGCACTCAGACCACTACAGATGGCTCAAAACACAGCAGCCAGAATAATCACCGGTTCATCAAAGCAGGACCACATCACCCCCATTTATTTTTATTTATTTAGCTGTATTTATATCCTGCTTTTCACCCGGTCAAAGTGGTCAATTGGGGGATACATTTAACATGAGGGGATATGAGACACATAAGCTAATACATACAGGGAACATGGGCAATGGAGGGTTAAGTGGCTTGCCCAAGACCACAAGGAGTGCCTACAGGACTAGAAATCCCAGTCCCTCTGGCCTGAGATTGCTGTCCCCAGGTGGGACTTGAACCCCCAGCCCTCCGGCCTGAAGTACCTTGTCCTAACCACTAGACCACTCCTCCCTCCTGTCTTTGTCCTAACCACTAGACCACCCCCATCCTGAAGGACCTCCACTGGCTCCCAATCAACTACCGCATCAAATAAATTAAATAAATTAAATAAACTCAAAACCCCCAAAGACTTCATAAAAACAAATAAATCAACAAACAACAGAGCATTCTCACATGCAGCTCCAATAGCCTGGAATTCCCTCCCAGTTGAACTAAGAATGCTAACAGAGATTAATGAATTCCACAAAAAATTGAAAACCCACCTTTTTACAATACACTACAATAACATAGACCAGCCCTCAAAAGAATTAGATAAAGGCTAATCAGTTTCTGGTTAACATCTTACTATAACAGAAAAAGAAAATCTTCCCCATCAAAACCTGAACTACTCATTACGATAATACCCTACATAAAATGTATATGTATATAATGTTGCACTGTTCCGTGCTAATCTGTTTAACATTTTCTGTTAACTTTACATTGTTTATAGTTATATGTTATATTTTATTTAGTATACATTTGTATACCGCTACTTCCAGCGATCAGCAGCGGTCTGATTACAGATTGGAAATTGTCAAATCATGACAGGAAATTTTGAGGTATAAACACATTGATTAGACAGGAAAGCACAGCACACAGAGAACTATTTTTACAGGGAACATGGGCTATGGAGGGTTAAGTGGCTTGCCCAAGACCACAAGGAGCACCTGTGGGACTAGAAACCCCAGTCCTTCCGGCCCAAGGTTGCTGTCCTCTAGTGGGATTTGAACCCCCGACCTTCCGGCCCGAAGTACCTTGCCCCAACCACTAGGCCACTCCTCCACTCCACATGTATGTAAAACAAACCATGCTTTGTTGACTGTTGTTATTTGTGAACCGCAGCTGATCCCCGGAAGCCGCGGTATATAAGTGCTTGTTAAATAAATAAATAAATAAATACAAAATGATACTAAACATATTCAGAATCAAACACAAGAGCTCTGCCCTCAGCCTCCAACCCCTCATACTTCCTGATGCCAGCACTAGACCTAGAAGAAAGGCTACAGCAGACACACTCAACACTCCAAGCAACTACACAAAAGCAGGCAAATCCACCACACAAAGAGCCCTATCAATGGCGGCTCCAGCAATATGGAACACACTCCCAGATGAGCTACGGTCAACTGAAGACCCAAAGGACTTCCGAAAACACCTAAAGACATTGCTCTTCACTGAGCACTACGGCCCAAGCAGATAGCCAGTTTATACAGACTCGGACCAAGCCCATAACAGAAGATCAGACTCGGTCTCAAGATCTTCCACAGTACGCCGCAGAGACAGCAAAACCCATGTATATAGCTGTAATATCTCATGTTGTAAATAGCTCACGTATATATGGATATGTATATAACTGTAAAAACCACACGTTGTAAATAGCTCACACTAATCAGCTCACCTACACCCACACACCTCAGTGTACATAAACATACCAACACAAGCACCAATGACACTGATTGTTTGCTGTGTACACCGCCTTGATTGAAGGATAAGGCGGGATAGAAATACCCTTTAAATAAATAAATAAAACAATATGGTTTTTCGCCCTCACCATAACATGGATACATGTCTCATGTCTCTCTTTGATACACTCATCAAAGATATCGAAAAATCACAGCGGGGCTTCATAATGATATTCTTAGACATCACCGCCACTTTTGATTCCATATGCTGCCACACGGTGATAACAAGACTGCAGGAAATAGGTCTTTGCAAAACAATGCTAGACTGGTTCACATCTTATCTAACCGATCGTCAACAGCAAGTTAAAACTAGCACACATAAATCAAACAATTTTAAACAACAACAAGGTATTCCGCAAAGTTCAATGCTACCTGCTCTGCTTTTCAACATATACATCTAACCTATATGTTATATCCTCAGGAAATTTATAGTGCAATTCCATGTATATGCTGATAACATTATGTTCCACACCCCCTTCTACACAAGATCCCCAGATTTCAACTATCTCAAACTGCTTCTCAGCCATCACACACTGCCTCACAAGCCTGAACTTGGTGGTAAACCACAATAAATCTGAAATGCTTCTAGTACAAGGATCCCTCATTTACCTCTCCTCCAAAGGTAAAAGATCCAGCACACAGAATTAACAGTCGCAAACAAAGTCAAGTACCTAGGCATAACTTTAGACATATAATGAAAACAGCCAACACAACCTACTTCAAGATGACATCATTACAAAACCTACACCCTCTACTGTAGCCTAGTGACTTTAGAATGGTATTTCAGTCCATAATCACCTCTCACCTAGGACTATGGCAATATCCTTTACCAAAGCCCATCAAAAATGATAATTACACTTACCTGGTAATTGGAGTTCCTTGAGTGACGACAGTTCAGTCCTCTACTTCTGGGTTGTGTGCCTCCTCCTGCAGCTTGGAGACTGGGCATGTCCAAATCATGACATCACGGGATGTAGTCTGCTGGTATCTCCCACCAGCCCCAATGAACTATTGACAAAGCACACTCAAAGGAGCAACAAATAAGTAGCTAACATCTCTAAAAAAAATTTTTTAACTCTACACTGACATTGAACATAGAACTATCAACTGTGCAACCTCAACATTCCCCCGACAAAGAAGAAACCGCCTTGCACCTTCCCTTTCCGCCCCGTACAGAGTTAGGGAGAAAAAGGAAAAAAGGGATAGACCGAAAGAAATAGAAACATCTCAGTGCCAAAACTCGACTCCCTTAATAGCCACACTCACCTGTAAACATGCACCTCTCCCAAACTGAGCTCCACTGCTACCGATACTACCCCAGGTGGGAATGAGGACTGAACTGTCATCACTCAAGGAACTACAATTACCAGGTAAGTGTAATTATCATTTCCTTATCGTTCCTCCAGTTCAGTCCTCTACCTCTGGGATGTAACAGAGCAGTATTTATTGGGAGGGACCTTTCCAGCCAGCACACAACACCAATGACCCAAAGCAGGCATCATTCATTGTCGAAATATCCAGGCTTACTGAAAGTATGCAGAGATGACCAGGTAGCCGCTCTACATATTTCCCCAGGCGGAACCAAACTATGTTCTACCCAAGAAGCCGCTTGCGCTCTGGTCGAATGAGCATGAAGACCCGAGGGGACTGCACGACCCTGCAACAGATATGCTGATGCAATCACAAATCCATCTAGAGATGGACGCCTTAGCCGCCACGTCCCCTTTGCAGGAACTTCCGAACAACACGAAAATATGGTCCAATTTGCGAAAGACTTCTGAAACCTTCAAATAGCACCGTAAAACTCGTCTGATGTCCAACCGGTGCAAACTACGATCCGACGCACTCCCCGCCAGAGATCCGAGCACTAGGAGAGAAACCGTTTGATTTAGGTGAAAAGGAGACACCACCTTTGGCAAAAAAGACAGTACCGGCTGCAAGACCACCTTCTCTCTAGAAAAGGACAAGAACGGTTCCCAACACAACGCCTGTAACTCTGAAATTCTCCGCGCCGAGCAAATGGCTACCAAAAACACGGACTTCAAGTCTTTAACCGATGCTTGGTGCAATGGCTCAAAGGGTTCCTTAGTTAACGCCCCTAAGACCAAATTGAGATCCCATGGCGGTACCAAAATCCTTTGCGAAGGCCATAGCCTGGATACTGCTTTAAGAAAATTCAAAACGTCAGCATGGGCCCCTAGCGCAATTCCCTGCACTTTGCCCCTATAGCATGGAATAGCTGCTAACTGGACTCCAGTCCCTTATCAAATCCATCTTGTAGAAAACTTAAAACCAAAGGTACGGATACTGTAGCCGCCCGAACATTCTTCCGTGAATACCAGTCCTACTACCAAAACAGAGAGGTTAGGGAATCCTGATAGAGAGATTGCAATAAAGACAAAAGTAGGCCAGATGCCTTTATGTCTAGACAGAGTTGAGAGAATTCAAATTATCTCTGTCAATATGAACAAAAACAAATTTTGAAATGTCTCCACAAATGCTAGAAGTCTGTAAAATAAGATGGGAGAGATAGAATATATAGCACTGAATGAAAAATTAGCTGTAAAGCAGAATTTTAGAAAGGATGCCCAAGTGCAATCAAGGACATCCAGGGCGAAACATACAGGAAAATTTGGGGCCATCTAAATTCCAGACCAATTTTAGAAGCATAGATGTCCCCAGTACGGATATCTGCAGTCTCATCCACATAAACATCCCAGCAGTAGAATAGTGGGGTGGAGATGTTTAGCGCATGCAAGGTTGCATATTGTGGCAAGGAGAGAGTAGTGCCACCTAGAAAAGCAGGAAACATTGAAGGTTTTACCTTGGCTGGGGGGATGGGCACATTAGAAAACACTGGTCAGAGAAAACCCAGGGTTAGAAGTTCACAGCAGAAAAACCCCAGGGTTGATAGTCAGTGGGCCAAAACTAGTGTTGAGTCATTCCCACGTTACACACCAGATAGGAATCAGAGAAGCAGGTACTCGGGGGAGGAGCCTGCAAGGGAGTGCCCTTGTCACGTAGCTGCTTGTAAAAAAGGGCAGACAGAAACGGAAGGGAGGAGGGAGAGAGAGAGGAGAGCAGAGGAAGAGAATCACCTGTCTTACCAGCACGAGGATTCTGAACCTGACTGGAACAAGGCTCCCAGACTCTATGCTGAGAGGAAGGGAAGACCTGAAGCCAGATTCGCTCCCCAGGAGAAAGGAAAATACTGCTGCTCTTCAGGAAGAAATACTCACAGGCCAGGCAGCTGCTGTTGCGAGGCCCAGAGATACACTGCTAGTGCAGTGAAACCACAATGCAGGTTAGTGGGCAAGCTAAACCCTGTATTTGAAAGAAGCTTAAAGAAGCCACAAGAAGGCAGAACTTTTACCCAGGCAAAACCCTTGCTGGAACCTAGATGCAGGCATTGCTCTGCTAGGGAAGCTTCCAAAGCAAGAACTTTTTATAGAGCCCGAAGGTGGTCTGACCGGTCCTCTGATTACAGCTCAGAAGAGGGTTTTATTGATAGAAGGCCTGTATGTAAAACTGTGCAAGTTAAGCATCAAACCAGGAGAAAGCATAGGCCCAAACCTGAACACAGGGATAGTTCTTCAGATGAGGAGGAGATTACCTGTAGACATTTACATGAAAGGAAAGGAACTTTTAAACCACGGCTTTTGAAACCCCATGAGCTTTTACTTAAAGGGGAGAAACCTATTAGGTGGCCAAGACTGAAGAAACTGTTAATGTATGGAACTAATACCATTCCAGTTAAGAGTCCAGAACCACTACCTGAGAGTCCTCCAGAGAGCATGGAAATTGACTCTTTCAAAGGGGATTCAGATCCTTCAGTCACTGACATGGAATGTGATTGTTGCACTGTATGTGAATAACTGTTAAGAGGGAAAATACCTTTTGTAAGAGCTAAGAAGAAAAGCTTGTTTAAAAGACTTTATTTTTGACCTGGCAAAGTTTGCATATATTTTCTTTGGGAGGAGTATCCCTACTTTTGTTTTCCTATGGACATTACCTGTTGTGAGTCTCTGCGAACCCAAATAAAAATCTGTGATCTTTAACCAACGGCTCAACTACAAATTCTTATACAACCTCAAGGTTAAGGTGCAGCGCCTCCTGCTGGTCAAGCTATCTGGCATAGGGGCGGGGCTCACAATATGGAGACATCCAACAGTGTGGCAAACTGGAAATATGAGCCCCTATTCCCCGTCAGAGTTTGTTGTCATTGTCAACATTGGAAGCATGTAGGATAGGCGTTTGCTTTCTTCTCCACTACCACCAGATGTTTGGCAAGCCAAATGAGCACTTACCAGCTGTCTTGAATGAACCTGCTCTTGGCTGATCTTTGAAGTTAAGCAGGGTTGGGCTTGGCTAGTACTTGAGCAGGTGACCACCTTGAAATACCAGGGGCTGTAAATTCACTGTGTGGAAGAAAGGCCTGGCAATCTACTTCTGGTAACACCCTGCCAAGAAAACCAGGGACTGGGTTGACAGGAGTCAGCATTGACTCAACAGTACACATTGCATTATATTTGTGCCTGGGAGCAGCTATAAACGTGGAGGTCGCATGGGACATGTATGATGTTTCTGCAGTTGGGTGAGGATCTTCAGGTTCTTGGTAACAGCCGGATACACCTACACCATGGCCCTGTTCAGATTTGGACATCCTTGTGTTGGGGACATCCACAGAACCACCTTCTAAAATGGCTCCAGGGACATCTCTGTGGTTTGGATGTCTCTATGCCCATTTTCAGTTGGCCATAGCACAAATAGGGCTTCTAAAATAACCCCATAATTAGCATCTCAGAGACCCGGTAAAAGGAGAATAACTAGTGAGACACTGTGATATCAGGTTACAAACTATATCAAAATGATAGGGTACATTAAACTGGTACAGGGATGGTGCTATATGTTAAAGAGGGCATCAAGTCAAACAGAAATTGGGAGACTGGGTATCCAAATGCACTTCAGAAAGAACAACCCAAACTATGGTTACACAGTGCAAGGCTCCATATCAGGAACCACCACCCAGGAAAAGGATCTAGGTGTCATCATGGATAATACGCGGAAACTCTCTGCCCAGTGTGCAGCAGCAGCCAAGAAAGCAAATAGGAATCATAAAGAAAGGCATGAAGAATAAAATGAAGGATATTATAATGCCTCTGTATTGCTCCATGGTGTGACCTCACATTGAATATTGTGTGTAATTCTGGTCACCATATTTTAAAAAGGATATAGCAGAACTGGGAAAGATACAGAGAAGAGGAACAAAAATGGTAAAGGGGATGGAAAGATATCCCTTTGAGGAAAGGCTTAAAAGGTTAGGGCTCTTCAACTTGGAAAAAGGACGGCTGAGGGGAGATATTTTATTTATTTACTTATTTAACAATATTTCTATACCCCCTTTCATAGTATCAAAGCGGTTTACATTACAACTTCAACATAACATTACAGAGAACTCATTTATAAACATAGGAAGGGGTGCATGCAGGACACGCTAAGCGCATAGTTTATTTACAGTTGAAATATTGGGTATAAAATTAATTAGATGTGTATTGTTACTGTGTATATTTGGAGTCCTCTTTGAAGTGTTCCAAGAACAGAAACGGTTTTAGATGTTTCCAGAAGTCTTTAATGTCTTTGGTTGATATAGATAGAAGTCTATAAAATAATGACTGGAGTGGAGCGGGTAGATGTAGATCGGTTGTTTACTCCTTCAAAAAGTAGAAAGACAAGGGGACATGCAATGAAGCTACAGTGTGGCACATTTAAGAATTACAGAAAATATTTTTTCAGAATGCATAATTTGTTGCTGAAGGATGTAGTAAATATGTTAGTGTAGCTGGTTCTAAAAAAAAAGGTTTGGACAAGTTCCTGGAGGAAAAGTCCATAAATCATTATTAAAGAGGACGAGGGAAATCCACAGCAGGGAATCAGGGTATCTTTTTGGGAACCTGGATTGGCCACTGTTGGAAACAAGATACTGTGCTTGATGGACTGACCCAGTATGGCATATCTATGAGTTCAAGTGAAATTACAGTCCCTGGACCCATGGAAATGGCAGATGAGATGCTCAACAGTGGTTCGCTTTTCAAAGCACAGTAGGAGAATTATGAAAAAGACCATAAGGGTTGTGCCCCTGGTGGCTACCATATGGAGCAGCTGTATCTGGACATGCCAGCAGCAGACAGGAGTGATCCTTGCAAAATTTAAATACTCTCCAAAAGCATTTTCAGTCCCCCAAAGATGTGATCTACAAGTGCCTCCTCTTGTAAAAATGTGTACAAGCACCTGCAGAGACAATAGACCAGTCTATTGACAGGCTGTGAAAAATGCCTGATCCATGTAAGCATGCAAACCTAAAAGAGGAATTGATCTGCAACCAATTAGGCAGAGGCATGAGAGATGAGGGAGTTCAGATGAGAATACTCAGAAGCCCTACGTTAACCCTGCAAGAGGCCAGAGATATGTGTGAAGTGAGTGAACAAGCACTAACGGAGATTCTAATGCTGCGCACCTCATATGAGCCAACACAACCACAAGGGTCTACAGAAAGCATCAAAGCAGTCTACTAAGAGACATGCACTGAAAGCTGTGGCTCTGTGGGGCATGACATGAAACTGGTACATAGTCAGTCAATGGTGCAACATGTTATTTATTTACATTCTCTTATATACCGCGCTATTCTGCATCAGTGCAGTTTACATTGAACAAACTGAAATTACATTGAACAGGGCATTATAACTTGGAGATAACTATTTTACAGGGAACATGGGCTATGGAAGGTTAAGTGGCTTGCCCAAGACCACAAGGAACACCTGTGGGACTAGAAACCCCAGTCCTTCCGGCCCAAGGCTGCTGTCCTCTAGTGGGATTTGAACCCCTGACCTTCTGGCATGAAGTACCTTGCCCCAACCACTAGGCTACTCCTCTACTCCAATGTTGACCCTATGGTTAGAAAAACCACTGTGTCAATCAGTTGCAGAGAAAACGACACATCACAGGGTCAGGATGGACAATAATGGGTAAAGCAGCAACCCCGATGGTGGAATCCTGTCTATGTATGACATCAGTGCAATGCGGGAGCAGAATTCCAAATGGTCGGTAAAACTCACCCTCAGACCTTTCAATATTGCCTAAGAGTGCTGCATCTTGGTATGTGATGGGCTACAAAGAATTTCTCAGCATTATGCATGTTACATGTAAACTCATGACAGCCTGTTGCTATCTGTGAGTACTTTATGTTTACTGTAAACCGCGCTGATGATAAAAGTGCGGTATATAAGAGCGTTAAATAAAATAAATAAATAAATAATTATGCAAGTTACAACAAAAAAAAGTTTGTTTAATGATATTATTGTAAATAATCTTAAGCATTTTCATTGAGGTGATTAATCGATGTAAATAGATAAATATATGATGGTCCAGTCATCATACCAGAAGAACAATGGATTCTACAAGCAGAGCACTTATGGAGAGTATATCAGTTGGACACCTCTTCTGTCTGTAAATTCCATAACATGAATAAACCGTTTGGACATGCGGCATAGATGTTTTTCTAGAGAAAACATCTAAGACCGTATTCTGAAACCCCCGTGGCCTTGCACATCTATGGCACTAGCATAAGGATCCCAGAGCAGGGTGGAAGGGGGTGTGCTCAGCCGTATTCGGGAAAGGGCCATGTACATTTTCAGTATGTCCCACAGACGTCCCTGTTATTCCTGCAGAAACATGGCATAAGGCCAGGACTTAGAAAATATTCTGCTCTGCTCTTCAATGTGTCCCATATTGAAGAATGGTTGTGACAATTATATTTTGAAATGGTGTGTCTGCAGTCTGGAAAAACACAAGATGCAGTTTTAAAGAACAGACAGCAGAGGTGAGGGAAACATTAATAAACATTAATAAAATGTGCACATTTTTAGAGATTGATGATGGTGCTTTTGGGCATATATTAGTGCTGTTTGCACTGTTGAAAGTTCTCATTCAGAGGGTCCCTTATTATTGACAGGGATATGTTTTGACCTTTAGCTATAGAGAACCATTTCTGACATGTGATGAAGCTACAACATAACCCATGTAAGACTAATTGGAGAAAATATTTTTTTCACTTAATGCAGAATCAAACTCTGGAATTCGCTACTGGAGGATGTAGTAAAAGCTGTTAGTGTATCTAGGTTCAAAACAGGTTTGGAGGAAAAGTCCATAAACAATTATTAAAGAGGACCAGGAAAATACACTGCTTACCCACTGGACAAGCAGCATGGAATCTGTTTACCTTTAGGAGACCTGACAGGTACTTGTGAGCTGGACTAGCCGCTGTTGGAAACAGGATACTGGGCTTCATGGACCCTTGGTCTGACCCAGTATGGCAATTTCTTATGGGGTCAATATTCAAGGGCTGCACTCAGTGTTTTTAAAGCACCTGGCGCCACCACTGAAAGTAAAAGCAGATATTCCTTTGTCTAGACTTCTGCCTCCATATTTCCTGTCCCCTGGTTCATTTACTTCTTTTGTTTTTTCATATTTGTTTTCCCATCCCTGCTCTCCACTTTCGGCCCTCTTTCTCTTCTTTTCTGCGGTTCCTGGTCTCTGTCTCCCTCATGATTTTTATTATTATAAAATGCCATGATGGCCATTGGTGATATTTCAAGGACAGTTCAATAAATAAAATAAAATAAATATGTCTGGTTTTGCCGCTCACACTTTTGCTATTTGGTTAAGAGCAATCTTCAGCCACCTACTAGATTGCAAAGATCACATAAACTTAGAACAACCTTTGATCTGCCCCAATGTAATACTTTTTGCCTGGTCGGTTAGCAGCTGAGTATTGGCGCTAACTGGGTAAGTACTGGGACTGCCCTAAAACAAACCACATTACTACTATTACTATTACTGAGCATTTGTATAGCACTACAAGACATAGGCATTGCTGCACAGACACATGTAAGACGGTCCCTGCTCATCAGAGCTTACAATCTAGTCAAGACAGACAACACAGTAGCTGTAGACATGGGATACATCTGGTGGAAATGGTCAGGAAACACAAGGAGATCAGGTGAGTCAAGATCAGAAAGCGGCAGCGAAGAGGTGAGTTTTCAGCCTGGATTTGAAAAGGGTCAGAGAAGGCGCCTGATGAACAGAGTCAGGTAGTTTGTTCCAGGCATAAGGATCAGCAAGATGAAAGGAGCGAAGTCTGGAGTTAGCAGTAGAAGAGAAGGGCACAGATAGAAGCAATTTGCCAGAAGAGTGGAGTTGCCGAGGGGGGTTTAGGGAGAGCTAAGAGAGGAAAGGTAGTGAGGAGCTGCAGAGTGAAGGCACTTTTAGGTCAGCAGGAGAAGTCTGAAATGGATAGGGAGCCAATGAAGTGACTTGAGAAGAGGGGTAATATGAGCAGGATGAGACTAGCAGGAGATTAGCCACGAGCAGAGTGTTGAACAGATTGAGGGGATGATTCAGAGGGAGTCCAGCAAGGAGGAGGTTACAATAATCTAGATGGGAGGCGACTAAAGAGTGGATAAGTGTCTTAGTAGTGTCGCGCGTTTCCAGAGCAGTCTGTAGTGATACTCTGCAAAACTAACCAGTTAGTGGCACTGAATATTGGGCAGAGCAGGATTTAGATGGTTTATAGGTCCTGCTGAATCCCCTAGAATATCGACCCCTATGTTGTTAACTTTCAGACCTTTAGGTCCCTCCCTATGAGATTTTGATTTTAAATTCAACCATCATGATCGTTGCAACACCACCCCTCACACACACACACACACACACACATATAGAGAAAGATGTTTGGGTGTGGGGGGTCTTTATTTTGTATGTGTGTATGGGGGGGGGGGAGTGTAATGAGGGCAAGTTCCTTATGTCATTTAGCCAGGCAAACAGGTTATTATTCCCTGCAGGTAAAACTATCCGGCAATGGTTCTTTGAAAGTATCTGGTTGTCAGAATCTATTGTTTTGCTCTGACTGCTTTTTCTGTTTGCTTCCCCCCCCCCTGCACCCCCCCTCCCCACTCACAAGAAGCTGTTCCCCATGCAACTGCCTAGTCATGCCTAATGGTTGAGCCAGCCTTGGCCCAAGTCATCCCTCTCTCATAGCTTCATCCATCCTCAGTTCTTTTTTTCCTTCCTGTTGCTGCTCAACCCCCTCCCCCCTACCCCATGCCCCGCTCTGCATAGCATTCACCTCCGCCCCCTGCTAATGTATCATTCTGATCATAGGACGCAATTTGTTAAGGCCCCAGTCTGGCTGGAGCAGCGTGGATAAATCATTCTGCCACGTCTGCTTAAAGAGGAGCTGATTATTCTGCGGACTGACTCCAAGTCTTGACATTATTTAAAGCTGTACACAGGGGAAATCAGCCCCAGTGCTCCGCTGAGAAAGCCAAGCGCTGTTCCTGCTATATGGATACATTAAGCTAAGCTGTCAACTTAGTTTCTCTATTTCTGGGGGGTTGCTGGGTTGGTGTTATTATCAAATGCCCGCTGGGGAATCATTGCTGCTGGATTATTAATGGCGTGCATGGACGGCAGCCCATTAAAATGTCGGGTATCAATAATTTTGTGGCAGTGAGTGCTGGGTAGGGAGCTGCGTCACAGGCACTGAAGGCCACTCTCTGCTTGGATTTTCTTTCTCAGCTGAAGCCTTCTTCTCCACTACCACCCCTTCACCAACTTGTACCATTTTCAGGCAATAATAACAGTTTCCTTCTGCCTCATTTCTTCATCCCTGTATTGTGATGTGCCGGCCAGATCTCCCAGAGGGATGCAGACGAGAACAGGGCAACTGAGAGAAGCCCACTCAGTCTAGCCTTTCATGTCCCAGAAGTTTAAAAATGTCAAACACATTCGCATTACTGGGACGTTTATCAGCAATAGTTATTATCCTAGGCAGGGAGCATTATCAGATAATTGCCCCATGTCCTAAGTGCATCTCCTGTGCTGGCAGGCATGTCTCTTATGCTTTATAAGAGGTACTGTGAGCTATATTTCTTCCTGTGTATAATAAATGAAGACTGGGGTGGGGGGGGGGGGGGGATGCTGTCGTTTACGGATCATACTGGAACTTAAGAGAACAGTGAGGTATGGTCTATAACACGTACTGGGGCAATTTCCCTTACACTGTATTTTACACACAAGAAGAGATGTCTCTTCTCTTACACCTTACACTATAGTTGGATAGATGGGAGAGATGTCTCTTAAGATATATAATAGAGTTTAATGGATGGGATGGATGTCTCTTCTCTTACACCTTACACTATAGTTGGATAGATGGGAGAGATGCCTCTTAAGATATATAATAGAGTTTAATGGATGGGATGGATGTCTGTTCTCTTACACCTTACACTATAGTTGGATAGATGGGAGAGATGCCTCTTAAGATATATAATAGAGTTTAATGGATGGGATGGATGTCTCTTCTCTTACACCTTGCACTATAGTTGGATAGATGGGAGAGATGCCTCTTAAGATATATAATAGAGTTTGATGGACGGGATGGATGTCTCTTATGCTATATAATATTAGTTGATAGATAGGAGGTATGCCTCTTAAGATATATAATAGAGTTTGATGGACGGGATGGATGTCTCTTATGCTATATAATATTAGTTGATAGATAGGAGGTATGTCTCTTAAGATATATAATAGAGTTTGATGGATGGGATGGATGTCTCTTCTCTTACACCTTGCACTATAGTTGGATAGATGGGAGAGATGCCTCTTAAGGTATATAATAGAATTTGATGGATGGGATGGATGTCTCTTATGCTATATAATATTAGTTGATAGATAGGAGGTATGTCTCTTAAGATATATAATAGAGTTCGATGGACGGGATGGATGTCTCTTATGCTATATAATATTAGTTGATAGATAGGAGGTATGTCTCTTAAGATATATAATAGAGTTCGATGGACGGGATGGATGTCTCTTATGCTATATAATATTAGTTGATAGATAGGAGGTATGTCTCTTATGAAAATGAAAGCAGATAAAGACCACACCGCCTATCCAGTCTACCATTCCATAAGAACCACTAAGCTCTAAGTCCCCTTTTCCTTTAGAGATCTTCTATGTATGTCCCAAGCTTTCCTGAATGCAGATACAGCTCTCATCTCTACTACCTCCACTGGGAGACTACTCCTACTACTATCATTTATGCAGAGCTGTCCATGTACAAGAAACAGTCCCTGCTCATCAGAGCTTACAATCTAATCAAGACAGACCACACAACCACTGGGGACTAGGGCAAATCAAGGGGAATGGCAAGATACAGACAGGTGATCATCAAGAGAATAAGGGGATCAGGATCCAGACGCAGCCTCAAAGAGGGTTTTTAGCTGGCACTCGAATAGTACCAGAGAAGGATCCTAGCGTACTAATTCAGGTACTTTGCTCCCAGGCACATGAAGCAGCCAGATGGAATGAGTGGCCTGGAGTTGGCAGTGGCAGAGAAGGATCCTAGCGTACTAATTCAGGTACTTTGTTCCCAGGCACATGAAGCAGCCAGATGGAATGAGTGGCCTTGAGTTGGCAGTACTAGAGAAGGATCCTAGCGCACTAATTCAGGTACTTTGTTCCCATGCATATGAAGCAGCCAGATGGAATGAGTGGCCTGGAGTTGGCAGTACTAGAGAAGGATCCTAGCGCACTAATTCAGGTACTTTGTTCCCAGGCACATGAAGCAGCCAGATGGAATGAGTGGCCTGGAGTTGGCAGTACTAGAGAAGGATCCTAGCGCACTAATTCAGGTACTTTGTTCCCAGGCATATGAAGCAGCCAGATGGAATGAGTGGCCTGGAGTTGGCAGTACTAGAGAAGGATCCTAGCGCACTAATTCAGGTACTTTGTTCCCAAGCATATGAAGCAGCCAGATGGAAAGAGTGGCTGGAGTTGGCAGTGGCAGAGAAGGATCCTAGCATACTAATTCAGGCACTTTGTTCACGATTGGTATACAGTGCTCTTGTGTATGCTGTTTTAATGATTTTATCTGGATAACCTCGTTGTTGAAACTGACCTTTAAGTTCCTTTGTTTCCGAAAAACAGACGTACACCAGCCCGTAATTCCTTTTTCTATGGAGTGGCACTATTACTGAGTTACAATCTTTCTTTAGTTGGCTTAATGAAAGGGAGGATAACATTAAGTTTACGCTTACTTATGACAACAAGCAAATTACTTTTTTAGATGTTCTGGTACAAAAAGGAGTTACGGGCTGGTGTACGTCTGTTTTTCGGAAACAAACTGACAAGAACACTTTTTTGCATTATTCAAGCATGCATCCAATTTCGCTGCGGAATAGTTTACCATTGTCACAATTCATCCGCTATCGACGGAATTGTTCAGATCTTCATGAATTCAAGAAACGTTCTAAGGAACTTAAAGGTCAGTTTCAACAACGAGGTTATCCAGATAAAATCATTAAAACAGCATACACAAGAGCACTGTATACCAATCGTGATTGGTTGCTCCGCCCAGTTTCCAATAATAGTTCAGAGATCAATGATCGGCAAGTTAATTTTATTACGTCCTTTTCTCCGTACAGTAATTTTTTGAAACGTTGTCTAAAGCGGCACAGTAATGTTCTACACAGTATTCCAGGACTCGAACAATATTCTGTTCGTTGTCTGGACGCGACAGAAGAATTTTAAGGAGCTTTTAAGCCCGGCGATCCTAAAACCAATATTATCCCCCGAAGGAAGTCTGGCAGTGGGCCATCAAAAGTGTGGATCATGTTTAATTTGTGAGGTTACAGACGAACTTTCCGAATTCAGTTATCATGGGAAATCCTATTCTTTACGGAGCATAACTTCCTGCATTTCTACACATGTGATATATGCGATTCGCTGCCCTTGTGCCCTGCTCTATATTGGAAAAACCAATTGAGCTTTTAAAACTCGCATGTTGGAGCATAAAAGCAAGTTGAAATGTCGGCGAAAAGAAGCACCCATAGTTGAACACTGCCTTGAGCATCATCATAGTTTTTCTGATCTACGATGTTTTTGCATTCAGCGCATTACCACCGCGTATAATGGTAAAACTATGGAACAAACATTATTGTTTAATGAGCAACGATGGATTTACAAACTTCAGTCCATAATTCCAACAGGGCTCAATGCTCGGATAGAGAGGGAAGTATGTCTTTAAGAGGTCAGCCATTTAAATGTGATCAGCTGAGAAATGGATAGGAGCTCTATAAAAGCCATTCCGCATGCGCGGCGTTTCACAAACATCAAAGAGAACGAGTTGTTTTGAGAAATTGGATTTTTAACGTTTAAGGTGCTATATACTGTATATCATCAGTTGATGCTTTACTACTGCATATGGAAGTTGGTAACTAATGAACTTGTTTTATGTCATTTTTTAGTGCTTTATGAGATTCCCCTGAAGAAACCTGGGAAGGTGAAACGCACTTTTTTGGCGCGTCTGTCAGCGTTGGGAAGTAGAGAGTTTTTCTCCAAAGCCAAGTTAAGCACTTTGTTTCTTTAAAGCATTTCTATAATTTTACTCGTTAAAGCACTATCACAGTTTTGAGATGTTTTTCAAACCACTGAAAAAATCTGGTAGCAGTTGTTCACATATGGGTCGCTGATGTTATAAGGGCTGTGAGTCCATTAGATGATAAAACACCAATCTATTGGCTGCCCGCTTATGCTGAGACCTTATGCTACCAGTTAAAATGTTTTGGATTTTTGTTTGACAACATTGTTTGATTACTATTATTATTATAATTATTTCAAGTCTTAATAAGTTACATTTTACTTTCAAGTTATATTGCAGAGGTTTTTTCTATTTATTGGCATTAATTTATATGCAGAACAAATCATCAGAGAAGCAGGATTGTATGAAGACAACAGAGGTGTGAAGATTGGTGGAAGACTCATCAACAACCTTCGCTATGCTGATGATACCACATTACTGGCGGAAAGTGAAGATGATCTGAAATATTTGCTTCTCACAATCAAAGAACATAGTCTCAAAATGGGCCTGCATCTTAATGTAAAGAAGACAAAGATCATGACAACTGGCATAATAAACAGGTTCATCGTCGAAGGAGAAGAAATTGAAATCGTGAATAACTTTAACCTACTTGGATCAACTATCAATAAAGAAGCAACAAGCAGTCAAGAAATCAGACAACGCATTGCTCTTGGCAGAATGGCTATGAAAGACCTAGATAAGATTCTCAAGAGCAGAGATGTCTCTCTCCATACAAAGATTCGACTTGTTCAAGCCATGGTATTTTCAATAACATCATATGGATGTGAAAGCTGGACAGTGAAAAAGATAGACAGGAAGAAAATTGATGCCTTTGAATTATGGTGCTGGCGGCGAATACTGTGTATACCATGGACTGCCCGAAGAACAAACCAGTCTGTACTAGAGGAGATCAAACCTAAGCTTTCTTTAGAAGCTCATATGACAAGACTTCGACTTTCATACTTTGGTCACATCATTCGGAGAAAGAGATCATTAGAGAAAGACATCATGCTTGGCAAGATAGAAGGTCAACGCAAAAGAGGAAGGCCAGCAATGAGATGGATCGATACAATAACAGCAGCTACGGGTACCAGTCTGTCAACAATAAGCCGCCTGACTGAAGACCGAACACAATTTAGGATAGCTATCCAGAGGGTCGCCATGAGTCGACTCCGACTCGACGGCACTTAACAACAACAGATGTTGATTGGCACATTCCTGCTGCAGTATCATCTAGAAGTAAGGAGATCCTGGATTCTCTACAGGGAGAACTATTCAGGCAATTGGTAACAGACCCCACACGTGAAGGGACCATACTGGACTTGGTGCTTACCAATGGTGAAAGTGTTTCTGATGTTGTAGTGGGAGATCATTTTGCATCCAGTAATCACTAGATGGTGTGGTTCAGTATTAGGACTAGGGCTGTTAGAATCCATTCCAAGGTGAGGATCTTAGACTTTAGGAAGACTAACTTTGCGAAGATGGGCCAATACCTCAGGGAGTCGTTAGTGGGATGGGAACAGCTGGGGGATGTAGAAAAACAGTGGGCAAAACTGAAAGGGGATATTTTAAGGGCAACCAACCTTTTTGTTAAAATGGTAAATAAAGGCAAAAGGAAAAGGAGAACGCTATGGTTTTCTAAGGAAGTAGCTGAAAAAGTGAAGAAAAAGAAGGAGGCCTTCATGAAATACAAGAGATCACAGAGAGAGGAAGACAGGTATCTGTATTTGGAAAAACTTAGAGAAGCAAGCAAAGTAGTCAAGAAGGCAAAGATTCAAATGGAGGAGGAAATAGCCAATGCAATAAAATGGGGGGATAAGACATTTTTCAGATATATTAGTGAGAAGAGGAAGGGCAAAAGTGGTATTGTCAGACTCAAGGGTGCAGGGGGGGGGGAATATGTAGAAGCTGATAAGGATAAAGCGGAATTGCTTAACAAATATTTTTGTTCTGTGTTCACAGATGAAGAACCAGGAGCAGGACCTCAGAAAACACCCACAAATAGGAACAGAAGCGAGGGACATCTTGAACAATTTTCAGAAGACTGTGTTCGTGAGAAACTAGTTCAACTTAAAGTAGACAAAGCGATGGGACAGGATGGGATACACCCTAGAATACTGAGGGAACTTGGGGACGTTCTAGCAACTCCACTGACTGACCTTTTCAATGCCTCGTTGGAGTCGGGAGTGGTGCCAAAGGACTGGAGAGAGGCTCATGTGGTGCCTTTACACAAAAGCGGAAGTAAGGATGTGGTTGAAAACTACAGGCCGGTTAGTTTAACTTCGGTGGTGAGTAAATTATTGGAAATGCTGCTGAAAGAGAAAATAGTGAGGTTTCTGGAGTCCAGCGGATTACAGGATCCGAGGCAACATGGATTCACCAGAGGCAGGTCTTGTCAGACAAATCTGATTGATTTCTTTGACTGGGTGACCAGGGAGTTGGACCGAGGGAGAGCTCTAGATGTGGTGTATTTAGATTTCATTAAAGCCTTTGACACTGTTCCTCCAAGGCGACTTATAAACAAACTGAGCACCCTAGGAATGGACCCTAAAGTTACTGCTTGGGTTAGAAATTGGTTGGGTGGGAGACGACAAAGAGTACAAGTAAATGGAGCTCACTCTGAGGAGAAGGATGTTACCAGTGGTGTGCCCCAGGGATCTGTCCTTGGTCCGATTCTTTTTAACATCTTTGTTAGTGATATAGCGGAAGGGCTGTCGGGTAAGGTTTGCCTCTTTGCAGATGATACCAAAATCTGCAATAGAGTAGACACCCAAGAAGGTGTAGATAACATGAGGAGGGATCTAGCTAAGCTTGAAAAATGGTCTAGAATTTGGCAGCTGGGATTTAATGTTAAAAAATGTAAGGTCATGCATTTGGGCTGCAGCAATCCAAGGGAGCAATACAGTATAGGGGGTGAAGTACTTTTGTCCACTAAAGAAGAGCGGGACCTAGGCGTGGTTGTGTCTGATGATCTTAAAGTAGCTAAACAGGTAGAAAAGGCGACGGCAAAAGCTAGAAGGATGCTTGGGTGCATACGGAGAGGAATGGCTAGCAGAAAAAAGGAGGTGATAATGCCTCTGTATAAGTCTTTGGTGCGACCTCATTTGGAGTATAGTGTGCAATTCTGGAGACCGCACCTTCAAAAGGATGTGAACAGGATGGAGTCGGTGCAGAGGGTGGCTACTGAAATGATTAGTGGGCTTCATTATAAAGCATATGAGGACAGACTGAAGGATCTTAATATGTACACCTTAGAGGAAAGACGGGATAGAGGTGATATGATTGAGATGTTTAAATACCTCCGTGGCATAAATGTTCAGGGAGAGAGCCTCTTTCAATTGAAAGCAAGTTCTGCTACGAGGGGACATGGGATGAGGGTGAAGGGAGATAGATTCAGGAGTGATATGCGGAAATATTTCTTTACGGAAAGAGTAGTGGATCTGTGGAATAGTCTCCCAGTGGAGGTGGTAGAGATGAGGACAGTAACTGAATTCAAAAAAGCATGGGACCAACACAGAGGATCTCTAAAGGTAAAAAGTGGACTGTTGTAGTTGTTGATATGGAAGGACAGACTAGATAGGCCATGTGGTCTTTTTCTGTCGTCATGTTTCTATGTTTCTGTAATGCCCTGTTCAATGTAATTTCAGTTTGTTCAATGTAAACCACCTTGATATCATGAAAGGCAGTATATAAGAAATGTTAAAATAAACAAGTTTACAAAGGAACCCCTTTCTTTAAATAAGTAATATATTCAAAACTAAATGAAACAGTGCAGTATGACTTTTTCTAATCCAAAGGAAGATGAGACATTAATTGAGCTCAATTGATCAATCTCTATTGTCCATAGGTACTAGTACTTCTGGTTGGGGCCCAGGAGTGTTCAGGAATTTCCGTAGGTGATAGAAGTTGCTTTCTTTGTTTGGATGTCCTTCTCCTCCTCTCCTTTTAGGACTTCAGCACCTGTTCTGGAGGAAACATTTACCACCTACTCCTAACCACCCCCTCTCCTTTTCAGGGAATTAAAAAAATTCTGCTTGCAAGCAATTTCCAAGAAAATAACTTGGAATAAAATCCTAACCCCACCTGTCATACAGTCATCAGCCACACCACTATTCTCTTCTCTTTCACACACACTTCCCAAATACATCTTCAGCTCTCTCCAATCTCCACTTCACAGGTAAATATTTTCAATCATACCATTTGCTGTACCCCTTAACCCCTCTCTCCCTCATAAACTTCCCTTATCTCTCCAATAGTCCAACTTTCCTTCACTACACTGCTGAAACGCTGCTGAAAGAGAAAATAGTGATGTTTCTGGAGTCCAGCGTATTACAGGATCCGAGGCAGCATGGATTCACCAGAGGCAGGTCTTGTCAGACAAATCTGATTGATTTCTTTGACTGGGTGACCAGGGAGTTGGACCGAGGGAGAGCTCTAGATGTGGTGTATTTAGATTTCAGTAAAGCCTTTGACACTGTTCCTCCAAGGTGACTTATAAACAAACTGAGCACCCTAGGAATGGACCCTAAAGTTATTGCTTGGGTTAGAAATTGGTTGGGTGGGAGGCGACAAAGAGTACAAGTAAATGGAGCTCACTCTGAGGAGAAGGATGTTACCAGTGGTGTGCCCCAGGGATCTGTCCTTGGTCCGATTCTTTTTAACATCTTTGTTAGTGATATAGCGGAAGGGCTGTCGGGTAAGGTTTGCCTCTTTACGGATGATACCAAAATCTGCAATAGAGTAGACACCCAGGAAGGTGTAGATAACATGAGGAGGGATCTAGCTAAGCTTGAAAAATGGTCTAGAATTTGGAAGCTGGGATTTAATGTTAAAAAATGTAAGGTCATGCATTTGGGCTGCAGCAATCCAAGGGAGCAATATAGTATAGGGGGTGAAGTACCTTTGTCCACTAAAGAAGAGCGGGACCTAGGCGTGGTTGTGTCTGATGATCTTAAAGTAGCTAAACAGGTAGAAAAGGCGACGGCAAAAGCTAGAAGGATGCTTGGGTGCATACGGAGAGGAATGGCTAGCAGAAAAAAGGAGGTGATAATGCCTCTGTATAAGTCTTTGGTGTGACCTCATTTGGAGTATAGTGTGCAATTCTGGAGACCGCACCTTCAAAAGGATGTGAACAGGATGGAGTCGGTGCAGAGGGTGGCAACTAAAATGATTAGTGGCCTTCATTATAAAGCATGAGGACAGACTGAAGGATCTTAATATGTACACCTTAGAGGAAAAGCGGGATAGAGGTGATATGATTGAGATGTTTAAATACCTCCGTGGCATAAATGTTCAGGGAGAGAGCCTCTTTCAATTGAAAGCAAGTTCTGCTATGAGGGGACATGGAATGAGGGTGAAGGAAGATAGTTTCAGGAGTGATATGCGGAAATATTTCTTTACGGAAAGAGTAGTGGATCCGTGGAATAGTCTCCCAGTGGAGGTGGTAGAGTTGAGGACAGTAACTGAATTCAAAAAAGCATGGGACAAACACAGAGGATCTCTAAAGGTAAAAAGGGGACTGTTGTAGTTGTTGATATGGAAGAACAGACTAGATAGGCCATGTGATCTTTTTCTGTCATCATTTTTCTATGTTTCTATGTTTCTACACCTTTACTTGGTTATCTTCAAATTATACTTTCCTCTCTCTTACCTTTTACTTTGGTTTCTTCAATTAAGGGTTCTATTAATGAGTCTCCCTCTCTAAACTCTAGCCTATATCAGTTACCCCAATGCCTGTCCCACTTCTTCCCAGGAGTTTGTACTATCTCCTTAACCTTACCTGCTTCCTCAGAATACCCCCTTGATCCGGACAAATTACCCCTCTGTCTATTTTAAGGAGGGCTTGTATTTGATTCTTTTTCAAATAACATTACTTAGATTAGAAAGTCTACAGACTTTTACCCCACGTCTTCTGAATTTCTCCAGTTTTCTTCAATTAAATCACTCTTATACACTCTGCTCTCACATATCTCCATCCAAATCACTCACATGCCCAAACTTCCTTCCTTTCAGCACATTCTAAGGCCCAGGCCATCAGTCTCATGAAGACACATCTGCTCTCATCCACTTCCACACTCACCAACTGACGTTCTCCAGTTACAGTCACTGACATTGCAGATCCTCTCATACTGTCTCCATACACCCGATGACCTCATAAAATAGTCCCAGTGGACCTCTACTCTACCTACTAAAACTCCCTCAAACGAACCCACCATAATTTTCCCTACCTATACAGTACAAATAGAAAATTTACATCCTAACAAATTTCATATAAAGTCCCAAGAGGTGGAAATAAAAAAACCCTGCATCATCAAATGTAACTGATATACAAAACCTCAGCGCACTCGCATAGCTCAGTAGAATTCCTACACTACAGTTAATACAGAGACACTTTTTCAATAAACAACCCTAACTTTTCATCATTATACGATATTTTCTATCATTCAAACATACAAAAATGGGTCTAACTTAATTAGTACATAATTCCTAAATGTTCAAATTTTAAAATAAACCTTTTAGTTTCCTCAGACAGAATTCAGTCAATTTATTTAAAAATTAAACTTTAAAATCACACTAAAACAATTTTCCCTTACACACTAAGACCTCCCCACCTCCCCACCTCCCCTGTTTCTTTTTTCCCATTAAAAATTCAATTTACTCACCTTTTTTCAGCTGGTCTTTAAAACATCAAATACAAATTCCTCAGCAAAACTTTGTAAGGTTCAACGGGGCTTTTCATTGATCCTCCTCTCACTCCCCCTCCCCTTCCGCAGACCCTTAAAGTTTCTTTTACCACTAAAACATTTCCCTTAGTCCCTATTGGCATGGCCCCTTTAAGGCTGGCCCTTCCTTTTAATGTTGTGACCTATCACAGGCCTTCATTCAAAGCTCCTGCTTTCCCCACGGAGCACCCCTGCCTCTCTGGAGCCAACTTGGAGCTCCAATTTAACCACCAGAGCTCCCCTTTCCACCGATTTAAATTTAAAAAAAAAGAGTGGCTTCTCTTTTTCCTAAGCAGCCACGACTCCCAGGTAAAATTTCTTTCTTTATTTATTTTTTCTATCTGGTTACACTAAGTTCCTTCAGTGGATGTAGCCGATCTGGCCCGTATTGCTCTATTTACTTTTAGTTTAGCTAGCTCTTCACAAACACAGTCTTCAGAAAATCATGCAAGATCAGCCTCACTTCTGTTCCTGTTTGTGGGTGTTTCCGAGGTTTCACTCCCGGCCCGTCATCTGTGAACCCAGAACAGAAATATGTTTTAAGCAATTGCGCTTTATCCTCATCATCTTCTACTTACACTATTCTTCCCCTTCACCCTTCAGTCTGACAATACCACTTTTGCACTTCCTCCTCTCGCTAATATATCTGAGAAATGCATTGTCCCCTAATTTTACTGCATTGGCTATTTTTCCTTCCATTTGCACCTTTGCTTTCCTCACTACTTTTCCAGTTTCTCTTAGCTTTTCCAGACCTTGTTGTTTATCTTACTTTTTCTGTGATCTCTTATAGTTTATGAAGGCTAATATATTTTTCTCTATTTTTACTTCTTTTGAGAAGCATGACGGCCTCCTTTCCCCTTTACATTTATTTACCTTTCTAACAAAAGGTTTTGTTGCCCTTAAACTATCCCCTTTCAGTTTTGCCATTGCTTTTCTGCATCCCCCAGCTGTTCTCATCCTGCTAAATGACTCCTTGAAGTATTGTCCCATCTTGGCAAAGTTAGTTCTCCTGACTAGATTGTAAGCTCTAATTAGCAGGGACTGTCTCTTACATATCTGTGCAGTGCTGTATATGTCTTGTACTCTATACAAATGCTCAGTAGTAGTAGTAATAAAGTCTAAGGCCCTCACTTTTGAATGGACTTTATCAGCCCTAGTCCTAATGCCATCTGCTGGTCACTGGATATGAGATGATCTCCCACTATATCATCAGAAACCTTCTCCCCATTTGTAAGAACCAGGTCTAGTTTGGTCCCCTCACGTTTGGGCTCTGTTACAAGTTGCTGGAATAATTCTCCCTGTAAAAAATCCAGGATCTCCTTACTTCTACAGTAGATGACACCACAGCAAGGATGTGTTAGTCCACATCCAGCATATTGAAATCACCTATCAGTAGCACTTCTCCTTTCATAGCCATACTGCAAATGTTTTCAATTATATCTCTGTCCACTTCTTCTGCCTATGAAGATGGTCTGTATACAACACCAATGCATACAGATTTACTCTTTCCAATTTAATCACAGCGTCACCTCTTTCTCTCATAAGTCCTGTAATTCTGGAGTTTAATATTCATTTTTATATATAGTGTCAGTCCTCTTCCCTTTCTTTGTAACCTGTCCTTCCTGAATAAATTATAGTCTGGTATAATTATATCCATTCATGATTCTCAATGAACCATTTCTCCACAACCGCCACTAAATCTAAGTCAGCCTCTTCCATTATAGCCTATAGATCCAGAATCTTATTTCCTATACTACAAGCATTAATACATACCGCTTTCCTGATGTTGCCCCTTTTTCCCATTTCTACAAAAGTATTTAATGTTCTACTTACCTGGGGCCTTTAAGTTTAATAATGGAAGCTGATAGACAGAAGGGATGTGTCTTGTGGTTTATAATGGATTTTTATAGATGGGACGGATGTCTCTTATGGTTTGTTTTTCAGTCTGCACAGTTTCTAAAGCCTGCAAAACGCTAAGTTACAGCTTCTATCTCCTTTTTGCTAATATAGATTTTAACTGTTATATCTTACTTTGGGAATATTCTGACTGTGTAGCCCTTAAATCAGATAGCTGTGTGTGATACAGGAAGGAAAGAAAAAGTCAGTGTAACTATTTGGCTTCCATTGTTTGAATTTTCTGGTACAAGCCAGCTCCCAAGGGAAGGGATAATTAGATCAGCTTACTGGCTGCCATAGTTCCTGTGTTTTTCAGTCTGCACAGTTTCTAAAGCCTGCAAAACGCCAAGTTACAGCTTCTATCTTCTTTTTGCTAATATAGATTTTAACTCTTATATCTTACTTTGGGAATATTCTGACTGTGTAGCCCTAAAGCCTGCAAAAACTATAATTTTTTTTCTTATCCCTGCTGGTTTCTAGCTTCCAATATTGAGTTTAACTGTCTGTTTTGGGGAAATTGCTAATATAAAGTTTAACTGTGGTTATACATTATTTATTTATTTGAACAGCTTTTATATACCGCTGTTTCCAAGGATCAGAAGCGGTTTACATTACAACAAAAGTCAAAACAGATACATAGAACATTATAAACTATATTACATTATAACATGAATTGTATGGAACAAATTAATGTATTACAATATAACAGAAACATTATTAAACTATATTACATTAAAATTGTATAACATTAATGTATTACAATATAACAGAAACAATTATTGAACTATAATACATTTAAACTGTATAATACATTTAAACTGTATAACAGGTATCAAGGGTTACTTTGATTTTATTTATAGGTGGGAAGAAACATTATTAAGTTAATTATCGTTTGAGGATGACGTTGTTCATGTTGTAGATATACATTTGGATAGGGTAAATAAAATCGATTATGGTGGTTGGGAATCTACAAATGTTTCTCCATTGTTGTAGTGTTGGCTGAATAGATGGGTTTTTAGATCTTTTCTGAATGTTAGCAGATCTTTAGTTTCTCTTAATTGATCTGGAAGATTGTTCCACAATATTGGAGCAACAAACGAAAAGGCACTGTTACTAGTTGAGTGTTTTGTTTTCCTTATTAGATCTGGGACTGCTAGTGTGTTAAGGTTTTTTCTCCGTCTTATCCTATTTTCGATTGGGCTGTTAAGAAGAGTAGTTAAGTATGATGGGGCAATATTATTAATTAATTTAAAAGTGGTTAATAGTATTTTGTATTGGATCCTACTGAATATGGGTAACCAGTGTAGTGTGTATAGAATAGGAGTAATATGGTCAGATAGTTTGGCTTTGAATATAACTCTTGCTGTTACATTTTGGGCCATTTGCAGGATTTTGATGTTCTTCTTAGTTATACCATGTAGTATGCTATTACAAAAATCAAAATGTGGTATGACCAAAGCTTGTGTAACGGTTCTAAAGTCTTCGTCTTGTAATAGTGGTCTTAATTGTTGTATACAGCGCAGTTTGTAATAGATTGTTTTTGTTAGTTTCCTGATGTGTGTTGTAAAATTCCAAGGCTGCGGGCAGGGTCCCGGCGGCCGCTACTAACCGGGCGCGCGGCCCGGCGCGGGGACCCTGTGCGCGGCCTGGTTAGGACGTGTGCGCTTGGCCCAGTCGGGCGCGACCGCGCGTCCTTTAAACTGATTGGCTCCTGTGGGTCAGGGGGGATCGGGACCGAGCAGCCTCCGCGTGGTCAGTCGCGCGGAGGCTGCTTCGGTGACGGCGTCTTCCTCTCTTCGTGGTTGGAGGGGCCCGGGCTGAGCGGTGTGTGGCGGCTGGGTGAGTGTGCTGGCGTTCAGTTGCCGGTGGTCAGTGGTTTCGGGGGTTGCCAGTGCGGCGATATAAAAAAAAAAAAAAAAAAAAAAAAAGCACGTAAAAGTGAATAATTAATTAAATTATTCACTTCGGATGCCTGGCATGGCGAAAGCAGGGGGCTTGGCCCCTAAAAAGGCTGCGGGGCGGGGGTCCGGATCGCGGGGGGGGGCACGGTGAGGCCCAGGAACGTTGGTGTGGGGGGGTCGGGGGGTGCTGCAGCAGGAGGACGGGGAGAGCCAGGCCGTAGTGCTGGGGTGCGTGGCCGGAAAGGTAGGGGGGTTCCCTCCCTTCCGGTAGCTTGCAGGGGGCTGGAGAGGGGTTGCTGGGGCCTGGAGAGGTGGGGGATGCTGGTGGGGGGGCAGGGGTGGGGGCTGTGGAGGGGGCAAGGGTGGGGGCTGTAGGGGGGCAGGGGTGGGGGCTGTAGGGGGGGCAGGGGTGGGGGCTGTGGGGGGGGCCGGGATGTGGGCTGTCGGGGGGGCGGGGGTGGGGGCTGCGGGGGGGGACTTCGTGGCGCCGAGCCATGGGGGTGGGTTGCGGCCCGATGGGGCGCCCTGGGTTGCGAGCTGCGGTGGGCCTGCGGGGTGGTTCTCAGGCCATGGGGGCTTTGGCTCGCCGGGGGGGCTTCCCCCTGGGAGCAGTGGATGTCTGGGGGGCAGGGTACCTCCCGGGCGGGTTGGGGGGGTTCTTGGCCGCCGGCATGGCCAGTGTCGGTCTCCCCCCCCCTGTTTTTCCTTTTTTGTCTCCACAGGGCTCGTTGATGGCGCAGTCTTGGCCGGTGGGCATGGCTCGCGGCGAGAGCCGGGTGAGTTCCCCGGTTGGAGAGGAGTCGCAGCAGGGACCGACAGCTGAGGTGGCCCAGCGGGGTCCTAGGGATTTGGATGTCGCAGATGGCGAGGACCTTGCGGTGGCTGGTGAGCGGCTTGCTTCGTCGGGTGAGTTAATGGGTGACGGGGGTGAGTCGTTCAGGGAGGCGGGGGGGGCTTCGCGCAGAAAGCACCGGCGGTCGTGTAGGCGTCGTCGCAGCTCCGACTCGTCCTCGTCTTCGTCGGGCTCAAGTAGTTCGTCCGGGGGGTCGGACAGGAGGGGGGATAGGCAGCTTTCGGGTGGTGGGGGGGGAGTGGGTGTGGCTGGGGGGGGAGCCTCTGCGGTGGTGTCGTTGCCGGCGTTATGGGTGGGGGTACCTCGGAAGCTTAGGCGTAAAATCCGCAAGCGGCGATATATTGACATTTTCCGTTTGCTGGAGGGGCGGAAGCGTTCGGGCGAAAGCAGAAAAAAGAGAAAGGAGGATGAGAAGGCCGGGAGGGTCCGGAAGGTAGCGCATAACATGGTTAATTGGATGCGCGCCTTTTTACGGTTGGCCAGCGTGTGGGGGCAGAACGATCCATCGCAGTATGAGATGTTATTGGCATATGCCGATTCCATCCTGGAGGCGTCTCAGACGCACGAGGGGTGGTCTTGGCTTAACTACGATGAGAAGTTTAGGGATCGGATGGAGGAAAGCCGTGCGCTTTCGTGGGGCACCCAGGATATTAACCTGTGGTTGACCCAGATGTCGGCGCGGTCCAGTGCAAGCGCGGGTGGTGGGACCAAGAGTGGCGTCGGGGCGGTGGGGGGGACGGCTCGGCCCTTTCGAGGAGGGGCGGCCGGGGTGCCTGCAAAGCCAGTCCCGGCCGGGAGCGGTGACGTCTGCTGGCGTTTCAACCGTTCCACCTGTCCCTTTCCCGACTGCAAGTTTCAGCACGTCTGTTCCTTGTGTGGGGGTCCCCATTCCGCGCTCAAATGTGTCAAGAAGGGCGCCTCTGGCATGGCCGCCCCTGCGCCGAAAGGGCAGTGAGTGGCGCAGTCGCGCCCCCTCCCCGGTGCGGGTGGAGGCGTTGGTGGGGTGGCTAAGCCTTTATCCCCGACGGCGTGAGGCGGCGACTTTGGGGGCGGGGTTTCGGAATGGGTTTGTCATCCCGGTGAGGGGGGTGGTGTCGGCGCCGTCGGCAAGGAACTCTCCCTCGGTGCATCGTTGGGCGTCGGTGGTGCAGGACAAATTGTTGAGTGAATTGCAGTTGGGTAGGGTGGCGGGCCCCTTTGCGGAGCCGCCTTTTCCTGACTTGGTGATTTCGCCTTTGGGTGTTGTGCCCAAGAAGGAGCCGGGGAAATTCCGCTTGATTCACAATTTGTCTTGTCCCGTCGGGGCTTCGGTGAATGATTCGATCCCGCGTCAGTTGTGTTCGGTTCGTTATGCTTCCTTTGACAAGGCGGCTTCGCTGGTGCGCGGGGCCGGCCGGTCGGCGTTATTGGCGAAGGTCGACATCGAATCAGTGTTTCGTTTGTTACCTGTCCATCCGGCTTCCTTTCCCTTGTTGGGGTTCTGTTTTCAGGGCGAGTATTTCTTTGATAAGTGTATGCCAATGGGATGCTCTATCTCTTGCGCTTACTTCGAGATGTTTAGCACTTTTTTGGAGTGGGTGTTAGTTCGGGTGTCGGGTGTGTCGTCTGTGGTGCATTACCTGGACGATTTTTTGTTTGTGGGAGCAGCGGGCTCTGGGGACTGTCGAAGGCTATTATCCGGCTTTGGGCGGTTAGCGCAGGAGTTCGGGGTCCCTTTGGCGGAGGGGAAGACGGAGGGCCCGACGACGCGGCTAACCTTTTTGGGTGTGGAGTTGGATTCGGTGGACATGGTGGCGCGGTTGCCTCTGGATAAAGTGGCTCGTTTGCGGATTTCCGTGGCCCATGTGTTGTCGGCGCGTAAGGTTTCCTTGCGGGAGTTGCAGTCTCTGTTAGGGTCCTTAAATTTCGCTTGCCGGACGGTTCCGATGGGGAGGGTGTTTTCTAGGAGATTGGCTTGTGCGACAGCCGGGGTGAGGAAACCTCATCATCGAATTCGGGTGACGGCGGCAATGCATGCGGACTTGCGGGTGTGGGATCGTTTTCTTGTGGATTTCAATGGAACTTCCGTGTTGCTGGAGCCAGAAGTATCCAGTGATGATTTACAATTGTACACTGATGCGGCTGGGGGGGTCGGCTTGGGAGTGTATTTCGGGGGGCCTGGTGCGCGGATCGGTGGCCGGCAGCTTGGTGTGCGGAGGGCCTGACCAGGAACGTCACATTCTTGGAGCTCTTTCCGATTTTGGTAGTCTTGGAGCTCTGGCCTGAGCGACTTCGGAACAGGCGGGTGCTTTGGTGGTGTGATAACGCCGCGGTAGTCAGTGTGATTAACCGATACACCCCGAGGTGCGTGCGGGTGGCTAGTTTAATGCGGGAGGTGGTGCTAGCGTGCCTTCGGCTGAATGTGGTTGTGCGCGCGCGGCACATTCCAGGGTCCACTAACGAGATTGCTGATGCTCTTTCTCGTTTTCAGTGGGAGCGGTTCCGGGCGTTGGCCCCCGAAGCGGACGAGGCGGGAGCTGTGGTCCCAGAGAAATTGTGGAGCATTGGCCTCGGGAGATGTTGGACCTGCTGAGGAGTTCGGTGTCTTCAGGGACCTGGTCTGCGTACCGGAAGGGGTGCGACCGGGTGGTCGCTTTTTTGGGCTCGTGCGGGTGGCGGGCTGGGGGGGTCCCGGAAGGTTTGCTTGGCCAATATATTGTGGCGGCCAAGAGAGCGGGGTTTTCGAGGTCGGCGGTGCGCGCTCATTTGTCAGGGTTTCACTTCTTTGCGAGTGCGGTTGGTTGGGGTCTCCCGGCCGGGGGGTGTTGACGCGGAGGCTGATGCAGGGTTGGGAGCGGTCGCATCTGACTCCGCGCGATGCGCGGTTGCCGATTACGCACGAGCTTCTTGTGCGGGTGTGCGGGGCCTTGGAGCGGGTGGCTTCGTCTGCCTATGAGGCCGTTTTGTTCCGGGCGGTTTTTTTCCCTGGCCTTTTTCGGGGCGTTTCGGATTGGTGAGCTTGTTGCAAGCTCTGGGCGGGGCAGGGGCGTTGGGGGGCTGTTGGCTCGTCATGTCCGGGTGGAGGAGGGGGGGGCGCGGATTTTGTTGGCTAAGTCCAAAACGGATCCGAGAGGGAAGGGTTTATGGGTGTGCCTGGGTCTGGGCGCGGACCCCCGGACGTGCCCGGTGAGGGCGCTTCTACATTATGTTGCGGTGCGCCCGGTGGGTTCGAGCGGGTTTTTTTGTGCACGCGGATGCGCGGGTTGTAACCCGTTTCCAGGTGTCTGCTGTGCTGAGGCTGGCGTTGTCCGCGGTGGGGGAAGATCCACTCCGGTTTGCTCCCCACTCCTTTCGGATAGGGGCGGCCACTAGCGCGGCGGCGGCGGGGTTGCCTGCTCCGGTCATTCAGGCCATTGGGAGGTGGCGTTCTTCTGCGTTTAAAGGGTATGTACGTTTGTAGGGCAGGGGTGTTGCGGGGTGGGGGCTTTAACTGTTTATTTCTTTTTCAGATGGGGGTGTCAGTCCTGGTGTGTGTTGGGTTGCTGGCCATTCGTTCGTCCATTGGGCGCATAGGCGTGCTGCGGAACGCCCTATCGGCGCCAATTTGGGATTGAACCCGTCGTCGGTGGCTGTCCAATGGCTGGGTGAGCGGGGCATGCGGTGGTCGCATCTGCTGCCTTTGCTGCGACGCCACGTGAGGACGTCGCGGTGGCCGGCCGCCCTGTTGGTGCATCTGGGTGGAAATGACCTGTCGTCCTGGTCCTGCCTGCAGCTGATTCGGGCGGTTCAGGATGATCTGGGACTTGTGTTGCGAATGTTTCCTGGGATTATTGTGATATGGTCAGACATTATTCCAAGGCCGGCCTGCTGGGAGCAGCGGCGTTGGTCTCGGGGATTGACCAAGGTCAATCGTCAGATTGGTCGTTGGGTATGTGAGCGGGGCGGGTACCAGATCCTGCATGACTGGGTGGACGTGGGGTGTTCGGGGCTCTATCGGGCTGATGGGGTTCACTTGTCGCCTGTGGGTATGGACCTCCTTCTTAATGATTGGCAGGAGGCTTTGGAATACATGTCTGGCCATGATGTTCGCTGGTCGCAGCTTGGGGCCATGGGGGGGGCGGCACATGAACAGGGTTATGTGCCGGTGGCAGTAGGCTACAAGTGGGCGGGGGCGGGGTGCCCCTGACCCGGTCAGACCCTCGGACGACTTTTGCTTAGTATGGCGAAGTCGGGGAGAGGGGTATGTAACTTGCCAGGTGGCGAGTTACGGCTTTAGCGGTGGCAGGCACTTTGCTGTGGTATGGCTGGTGCAGCCGGGTGCCTCTAATTGAATGGCTTTGGAAATTTATTGTTGGATTGTTAAATTGTTGGCTAATAAAAGCTGCGACCAGTTTCGTTCCATAAGACATTGTGTGTTGTATTTTGTGGGGAGAGTGGGGAATGGGGGTTGGGGGGGGGTGAGACGGGTTGTGGAGCGGGCGGTGTAAGGCAGGGGCCTGCAGCGCCGGGTCCGCCTGCCTCGGTTACTAAGGGTTTTGTCAATGATAACTCCTAAATATTTTATTTCTTCTTTGATTGGAAGAGTCGCATTCAGGATTTTAATGTCAGATGGGGGAGTGTATTTCGTGTTTTTTGTTGCTATAAGTACCTCTGTTTTTCTGAGATTAATAGATAAGTTGTTTAATCGAAGCCATTCTTCAGCTTCTATAAGGCAGTTTATTAGCTTGTTATGATTTGGGTTAATTATGCTAAACTCAGAGAATAGCATAATGTCGTCCGCATATATATGATAGTTTATCTTGTATTTTTTGAATATGGTACATATTGGCTGGAGGTATATGTTAAATAGTAAAGCAGATAGTGCAAAGCCTTGGGGTATACCTTGTTCTTGTGGGAAAGGGGATGACGATGATTGGTTAAGTTGAACATATTGTGATTGATCGGATATGTATGATTTAAACCAGTCTAAAGTAGTTTTCAGTAATCCTATTTGTTTAAGTCTTGAAATAAGTATGTTGTGATTAATGCTGTCAAATGCAGCTGATATGTCAAGGAAAACTAAAATGAATGCTTGTTTTGAATTGTCCAAACCTTTGTTAAGAGTGTCAAGAAGTGCAATGAGCAGGGTTTCGACACCATGAAAAGGGCGAAAACCGTATTGGTGTTCATCAAGAGGGGCAAAAGTGTCTATATGATCTTGTAGCTGTAATTGTACAGCTTTTTCTATGATTTTTGTTAGGAAAGGGATGCTAGCAATTGGACGATAGGATGATGGGTCATTTATATCTAGTGTTTTGTTTTTTAATATAGGGCGGATTGCAGATAGTTTTAGCTCTTTAGGTAATACCCCTTGCAGGAGAGATTGATTCACTATATTTAGGATAAAGGGTGCTAGTTCCTGCTTAGTTTGTTTGATCCAGAGAACTGGGCAGGGATCAAGTATGGATGTGGTTGTATTGATTTTCGATATTATATTGAGTAGGAGGGGCCTGACTGAGGATTGCTTGAGGGAGGGGGGAGGGTGGCTTGTGACAAGGAAACTTGAAGGATGGAGTCTAATACAAGAAGGAAGTGTGATCTTGTGGATTTCACCCACGATTCCAGATAGGGGTCCAGAGCAGAGGTGGTGGCGTTGATGTGAGAGATTATGGTGTTGAGCTCCTCAGGAGGTGCGTCTCTGAAGGTGGTCCATGGTGGGGTGGTCCCTGGGGGCCTTTCTGAGGATGGATGGCAGGGTGTGGTGGGCATGGAAGATCTGTGTTTGGTCTTGAAGCAATCCGCCATGTCTTGAGAGTATGGCAGCACAGTATGTTCTCTAGCTCTCTCCTCTCATCTTGCCCATCTTTTGATTCCTCTTCCTGGTTCTCCTTTCTTCTATATGTCTCATTTTACTTTTCTCCCTCTCTCTCATGTTCTCTTGCCTCCTTATAAGCTTGAGCAAATCACTTTATCTCCTGTTGCCTCAGGTACTCACTTAGAGTGTAAGCTCTTTGGGAACTGGACACATTATTCCAGAATGTTGATCATCACTGTACAGTGCTGTGTACATCCAGTAGCATTAAAAATTAGTATGAAGGGGGGGCAGAGTCAGCCATGGGCTAAGATGGACGCTTAAGAGAGCGGCTCCAGCATCAATAGTTAGAATCCTGTAGTCCTCATCTCTCTCCCCCGACAATATTGGCTCCCCCTTGCCCTCCTTGGTCCCAGGTTATGTCCGCACTTAAACTAGCATGTTTGGAGTACCTTCACACTCAGCCTCAGGGCATGAAGAGTTTCAAAACTGAGCCATTGTCTCTGAGGAACATGGTGGCTAGTAAAGAGCCTAATAAAGGTATGAAAGAATTACTGTGGGAAATCCGCCAGGTTAAGGATCTAGATACTACTAATGAGTCCCTCACCAATATGCATGCAGAAATTTCGCAAATTAAAGAAAGACTGGAGGGATTTATTTATTTATTTATACATCTTTTCTATACCGCCACTTCCAGAGATCAGTGGCGGTTTACAGGTAACATAAACTTTAATAGTAGAATACTATTATTTTACATAGAACAGATTTAGAACAAAGAACATTCAACTATTAAATGTAACTCTAATACAAAAAAAAAAAAGATAACAGGAGAAGTAGGAACGTTTGAAACTGGGTATGCATTAGTTAATGTTTCAAAACATAATATGTCAACATTAAAGGGATAGTAAGGAAATCCACAGTACTACCTTTTAACTTTCGAAAGGGAGACTATGATAAAATGAGGAAAACAGTTAAGAAACGCTTCACATCCGCATGAGCCCCCAGAGCGATTCCTTGCACCTTGCCTCTATAGCAGGATAACGCTGCCAACTGCACTTTCAAGGAGGCCACAGCTAGGCCCTTCTGAAAACCATCCTGCAAAAAGGCCAGCACCTGCGGAACCGAGGCCCGTAGGGGAACGCAGTTCTTGTCCGCGCACCAAGCCTCGAAAACACGCTACACTCTGACATATGCCAAGGAAGTAGACGTCCTCCGCGCTTTCAGCAAAGTAGCTATCACTGCCCCCGAATAGCCTTTCGCCTTCAACCTAGCCCGCTCAAGAGCCAGGCTGTAAGCGAGAATCGATCCACCTGGGGCATGCAGAGAGGACCCTGAGTGAGAAGATCCCTGCGACTGGGAAGCTTCCAAGGCTGCCCCACGAAGAGCCTGATCAAGTCCGCGTACCACGGCCGTCTCGGCCAATCCAGCGCAATTAAAATCACTCGTCCTTTGTGCCGTTCTATGCGCTGTATCACCCGACCGATCAACACCCATGGCGGAAAGACGTACAGCAGCTGCTCCTCCGGCCACTTTTGAACAAGGGTGTCCAGTCCTTTTGCCATCCGCTCCCTTCACCTGCTGAAGAACCGATCCACCTTTGCTGATTGAAAAGTCGCCATGAGGTCCATCACCGGGAGACCCCAGCGCCTCACTAACAGTGCAAACACCTCGGGATGGAGGGCCCATTCCCCCGGATCTACTTTTACTCGACTCAGAAAATCGGCCTCCACATTGTCCACCCCTGCGACATGCGCTGCCGACAAGGCCACGAGATGTTGTTCCGCCCACTCGAACAAACTCTCCGCTTCGTCCTCTAGCACCACACTGCTGGTGCCGCCTTGACGATTCACATAAGCCACCGCCGTGGCGTTGTCCGAGAACACCCAAGTGGCCTCTCCCTGAACCAAAGGTGTCAAGTCTCGCAGCGCCAGCGCTACCGCCCGCAATTCCAATCGGTTGATCGACCACGTCTTCTCCAGGTCGGACCACTGGCCCTGAACCAGGTGACCTTGACAATGGGCACCCCAGCCGTAGAGACTGGCATCAGTCGTCAGGGAAATCCAAGCCGGAGCTTCCAATGACATCCCTTTCTCTAGACTCCCTGGCCTCAGCCACCAACCTAAAGCCAGACAAACCTGTGGCGGGCAGGGTAACCTCTGACTCAGCGAATCTCTTTGATGCGACCACCTTCTCAACAGAGCTCTTTGCAACGGACGCATGTGAGCCCGCGCCCACGGCACCAGCTCCAAAGTCACCGCCATTGTCCCCAACAACTGCAGATACTCCCAGGACGTGGGGCAATGTAGCCCGAGAAAACGGCGTACCAACTGTCGTAGGCCGAGAACCCTTTGACGAGGCAGAAAAACGCGTCCCACGCCCGTATCGAAACGCGCTCTGAGGTACTCCAGGTTCTGAGATGGGACCAATTTGCTCTTTGCCACATTGACCACCCAGCCGAGACTCTGCAACAGATCTATCACTTTGGCCGTAGAAGAAACACTCTCCTCTCTGGACTTCGCTCGGATTAACCAATCGTCCAGGTACAGGTGCACCAAGACCCCGTCCTTCCGTAATGCTGCTGCCACCACCACCATTACCTTGGTGAAGGTGCGGGGCGCCGTCGCCAGGCCAAAGGGAAGCACCTGAAACTGGAAATGCCCCATAGGCACTGCAAACCTGAGGAATTTCTGATGTTCCTGCCGGATCGGAATGTGCAGATACGCCTCCGACAGGTCCAGGGATGTCAGAAACTCCCCTTTTCGTACCGCAACAATGACGGACCTGAGGGTCTCCATCCAAAAATGAGATACGCGCAGACAGCGGTTCACCCTTTTTAAATCCAGAATGGGTCGCCATGTCCCCTCCTTTTTCGGTACCACGAAGTAAATGGAGTATCGACCGCAGCCTAACTGGTCGGCCGGAACCGGGACAATTGCTTTGAGACGCAGAAGTCTCTGTACCGTGTCCTGTACCGCCTTGCGCTTTGCTACCGCGTTGCACGGCGACCGCACGAAAGAGTCGGACACCAGACGCTGCAGCTCCAACGCATAACCTTCGCGCACCACTTCCAAGACCCACTGATCGGACGTGAGTCGGGTCCAGGCAGGATAGAACTCCCACAGCCGACCTCCTACGGGAACCAACTCCCCCTGGACCCTCCTGACTTCATTGTGACTTTTTGAAAGTGGAGGACGAGGACGCAGGGGCAAACCCCCTGTTTGCTCCTCGAAACCCCCGAAAGCTGTGGGACCGACCAGAGAAACGCCCCCTTAGCGTTTGCCCTGCCCTCGGAGGATTGAATCGACGAAAATCATGCTGCTGCCCCCGAGGCCCGGGAGCCGAACGGCCCTGCTTCTGCTTGTCCTCGGGCAACCTACCACCTTTAGATTCTCCTAAATCCTTCACCAACTTGTCTAAATCTTCTCCAAAGAGCAGCTTACCTCGAAAGGGAAGCCTACTCAACCGCACTTTGGAAGACCCATCAGCCACCCAATTGCGCAGCCAAAGGCATCATCGCCCCGCGACTACGGAAGCCATACTCTTAGATAAGCCCCGGATCAAATCATAATGAACGTTGGCGAGATACGTCGCCCCAGACTCCAATCTGGATGCCTCCTCGGACACCTCGACCGCATTGTCACTCTGGACCCGCTGCGCCCAGCACAAACAGGCACGTGCTACCCAGGCTCCACAAATAGCCGCCTGTAAGGATAAGGCATTAGCCTCAAATTCTGCTTCAGCAAGGTCTCCAATTTACGGTCTTGAACATCTTTCAGTGCCGCAGACCCTTCTACGGGGATAGTAGTTTTCTTAGTCACCGCTGACACGGCCGCATCCACTCTCGGGGCCTTAAATAACTCCTGATCTTGATCCAGCAGAGGGTACAGCCATGCCATAACCCTAGCCCCCTTAAGGGCGGCCTCCGGCATATCCCATTCCTCCTGAATCATCTCCTTAAATACTCTGTGTACCGGGAAGGCCCCCTGAGTCCTCTGAACCGCCTGGAGCAGAGGATCCTCCAGGGTAGCATCCTCAGCCGGCACCGACTCTGGCATGTTAAGCGCCTTGAGCGACTCCGCAATAAGTGCCGGCAGTTCTTCCCTCCGGAACACACGAACTACGCGCGCCTGATCTTCCTGCTCCCTAATCTCACCTTCCTCTAGATCCCCTAGATCCCTTTCCATATCTGCCTCTTCCGACCGCACGTCTTCTGACACCACTGACTGATCCAGGAGATCCTTATCCAACCTAGGCACCTTAGCACACACGCCCGACGCTTCCGCCCCTAAGGAGGAACTTGGTCTCTTCTGTCCCAGGCCAGCCCCGGAGGTACTCGCTGTAGGCGCCCCCTGAGAGCCAGCCAAAGTCTTCTGGATCAGAGCCATGAAATCCATCGAGAAAATTGACGCCAAACTTCCCATTACCGGCTGCTGAGCAACCTGGAGGTCTGGCCCTGAAGCTGCGCTGAGCCCCGGCTCCACAGCCGCCAGGGAGGGGAGAATGGCCTCTACCACGTCCTCCACCCTGTCCTGCTCTCCCCCTTCTGGGGCGGGGACTAACTCCCTGGCCTCCAATTCTGGAGTACAACCCCTACAGACCCCGTCCTGTGAGACAGAACTCCTCTTAGCCCCACATAAGAGGCAGAGCTGTTTGGAAGGCATGCTGAGATGAGAACCACGCAGCAAGTGCCCCCCGCCCCAAACGAGCAACAATTTTTTTTTTTAAACTTTTTAATTGAAATCCCTTCAGAATCGCTCCCCCAGCTGATTCCCGAAGAAAGCAATGCAAAACGAGGCTCCAAACTAAAGATACGGGCCGTCAAAGCCCGGCAGTTCAAACCGGTGATTTTCCCGCCTCTGACACACGCGGTCCGGCCTGCACCCCTTAGAGCCGCCGATTCCCGCCGAAAAGGACTGCTTACCTCAGGATACCGTTGAGGCAGAAAAGCAGGAGTTACTGCCGCTCTTGTCAGCACCTCCGCAGTCTCTGCAAGTCCGAAGTCGGCCCCCAAGGCCCAAGATAGGGAAATCACTGCCGATTGCAGAATCAATGCATCTGCACGCGCTGAGCCCAGCTGTCCTCCGGATCCTGTCCCCTCTCAGCGGGAAGGTAAACTGGGTGCCGGTCCTCTCTCCTCCAGCCTCTTAAAAAACAAAAAATCCCGACTGCTGACAGCCACGAAAGGAAGGAAGGAGGAAGGCAGAGGACCTCAGGGCAACGGAAAGCAGCTCATCCCCCACCCTGCAGGCAGAGAAATGCCCAATTAGCTTTCCTTTTGTGCCCCTTTCCTTCGGTTGTTTTTTTTTTTTTTTTTGTAATATTCCTAACACTCTACTCAATCGTTTCTCAAGTGAGCCCTGAAATCCCTGGGCTTACCACCCTTCTAGCTGCTTTGGAGACTGATAAACTGGTGTAAGGAGGAGGTGCCAGGTCTTATATACCGATGACATCACAAGAGTGAAGTTTCTCAGTCTCCAAAGCTGCTAGAGGAGGTTGACAACCCCCAGAGATTCCGGGACCAGACTGGAGGGATGATCAGGAACTATTTAAAGTTGTTAAAACACAAGAGGATTGTGGAAAATTGCAAGAGGATCTTGATAAATTAGAAGACTGGGTATCTAAATGGCAGATGAAATTTAATGTGGACAAGTGCAATGTTTGCACCTAGAAAAGAACAACCCAAACTAATGGTTATATGTTGCAAGGTTCCACACTGGGAACCACCACCCAGGAAAAAGATTTAAGCGTCACCATGGATAACATGTTAAAACCCTCCACCCGGTGTGCAGCGGCAGCCAAGACAGCAAATAGAATGCTAGGTATCATAAGGAAAAGAATGGAAAATAAAACAAAAGATATTATAATGTCTCTGTATCGTTCCATGGTGCGACCGCACCTTGAATATTATGTACAATTCTGGTCGCCATATTTTAAATGATATAGCGTTATTAGAAAACGTACAGAGAAGAGCCACCAAAATGGTAAATAGGATGGAAGGATACCCCTATGAAGAGAGGCTAAAAAGGTTATGGACCTTTAACCTGGAAAAGAGACAGCTGAGGGGAGATATGATAGAAGTCTATAAATTAATGAATAGAGTGGAATGGGTAAACGTAGATTGATTGTTTACGTTAACAGAATATAGAAAGACTAGGGGACATGCAATGAAGCTACAGGGTAAACTATTTAAAACTAATAAAAGAAAATATTTTTTCACTCAACATATAATCAAACTCTGTAATTTGTTACCGCAGGATGTAGTAAAGGCTGTTAGTGTAGCTGGGTTTAAAAAAGGTTTGGACAAGTTCCTGGAGGAAAGGTCCATAAACCATTATTAAGAAGGGGCCCAGGATATCAATGCTTGACCCAATAAAAGCATTGTGGAACCTGTGTCTTTTGGGGAAACTGCAGGGTACATATGACCTAGATTGGCCATTGTTGGAAACAGGATACTGGGCTTGATGGACCTTGGTCTGACCCAGTATGGCATATCTTATGTTCTTAATATGTTAAAATCAGGGCATGACTCTTCTAGGATAATAGAATTGAGGTGCCATAAGATTGTTTACTCACTCTTGATCAGTTCCATAACCTTTATACCCAACTCTACACATCTGAAGTAGGTGGGGACCAGCCTTTGTTTGATGATCTTGTCAAAGATGTGGTGCATTCCACAGCAGAGCAGGCCTATATTTTCGATATGGAATCTCGCACTGAATAGGTGTACCAAGCAATCTAGCAGTTGCTGATTGGGAAGGCTCCAGGCCCGAATGTCCTCCCCCCAGAATTTTACAGAGTTTTTCAAGCCGATTTAGCCCCACAACTCCTGACTTATTTCCAACCCTTGCTAAAGCAGGCCCCCTCAACTGGTACATTGCTGGAGGTAACTATTGTAGTGCATGACAAACCCGGTAGAGATCCACAGTTGATTGGGAGCTATAGCCCAATTCCCTATTATATATTGACTATAAAATCTTTGCCAGACTCCTTGCAAATCGCCTATCCTCCTTTATTCCTATCCTTATACATCCCGATCAATGTGGATTATATCAATGTGGATTGGATCAATGTGGATTGGATCCAATGTGGATTGGATCAATGTGGATGTGGATCAATGTGTCTGGTAGGTCTATGGCTGACAATGCGCGTCTCCTGTGCAATATTCTTGCTCTAGCACCAGATTTGCAAACTCCCCTTGTTGGGCTATCCTTGGATGCATAAAAAGTATTTGATCACTTGGAATGGTCCTTTCTATTTCATACTCTTAAATGGTTTGGGATAGGAGATGACTTTTTCCAAATGCTTTGAATCCTATGGGGTTTATTCCATTCCCCTTGCTGTCCCTGACTAAGCCTCCCTGTACAAATAAGGAGTTTATATGGGGAGGCTTAGACGGGAGTGGGAAGGGGCGGTACGAAGGTGGAGTTAGGGCAGGCAGTGGGCTGTCTGTGGTTCTGGACGTACAGGGCTGATTCTGAAGTCGGCCCTGTATGTCCAGGGCTGACTGATTGGACAGGGGACTTATTCCACCACGGAGGTGGAATAAATCCCCCTCGATGTCGGGGAATGGGAGGCCCAGATGTGATCATAGAGGTGAGGGGTGCAGGAGATTCCCCACAGCCCGACACTGGCCTGATTGGGGGGGTTGGGGGGGGTTGAGCTGTGGGAAAATGAAAAAGTAGTTGGCAGCTGGGGATCTCGGATCCTGAATGGAGCCGTGGTGCCATGGCAACCAGACACAATGGTGCCACGAATCTATTCAGGAGCCTCTCGCTCAGTACATGCAGGCCGATCGGAATAGGGACCGGCCTGCACGTATTGACCCTAGATGCAATTCTGATCCTGCGGGGGCTAGACTTGGCCCGTGGGATCTGAATTGTGTCTACCTCTGTGTGTCCTGTTCCGATGAGATGCAGAGAGGCCCGGATGCACATTACAGAATGTGCCTCTATATGCCCACCTCACTGCCCACATTCTGGTAATCTCTGTACTTTCTGATCCCTTTTCTCTTGCGAGAGGCATGCACCAATGGTGTCCCCTTTCCCCTCTCCTTTTCAATTTAGCTCTTGAACCCTTAGCACTTCTTATACGACAAAATCACCAAGTCACAGGGCTACGGATTGAAGATGCACATGGAGAAATTAGGCCTTACCTGCTAATTGTCTTTCCTTGAGTTCTTTCTGGGCCAGTCCAGGAACGGTAGGGTAGTCAGCCCCTTCCAGCAGCTGAGGACTGAAAAACTCAGAGTCTTGCTGACAGCCTATCCAGCTCCCCCTGGTGCCGGAGACTCAGTCTTCTATTGACAAAGCAGCTGATTATCTATCATTGCTTCTAGCTGCTTGCTAACCCCCTTTTCTCACCAAACCCAACCTTGGAACTATTCCCTAACTCTTAACTAAAAAATCAAACTTCCTGCCTTTTTTTAAAATTTTGAACGAAACCGCCCCCCCCCCCTTCCACCCTAGGAAGGGAGAATCAAAGGCAGAGCCGTCCTCGACAGGGCCAAAAACACGCCCAGCGATCCACTCCATAAAACATTCTTTAAACCATAACTCCCCCGACAACCTCTGAATGAATGTCAGTGCCATATGCTACATCTACCCAGTGCGCAAATGAATTGGGAGGGCCCTGGACTGGCCCGGAGAGATCTCAAGGAAAGACAATTAGCAGGTAAGGCCTAATTTTTCCTTCCTCTTCGTCTCTCCCGGCCAATCCAGGAACGGTAGGGAAGTACCAGAGCAGTACCTAAAACCGGGAGGGACCCGCAAGCCCTGCCAATATGGCTGAGGCCCCAATATTTGTATCCCCTCTAGCCTGAACATCTAACTGATAATGCTTCACAAAAAAGTGAAGAAACGACCAAGTTGCCGCTCTACAGATATCCACTGGAGGAACCAAAGCGAGTTCCGCCCATGAAGTCGCCTGTGCCCAAGTAGAATGACCTTTGAGACCATCGGGTGGAGACTTCCCCTGTGCCATATACGCAGCTCCAATCGCCTGTTTCACCCATCGAGCAATTGAAGCCTTGGAAGCCACCTCCCCCTTGTGCGATCCTCCAAAAATCACAAACAATCTGTCCGTCCTTCGAAACGACTCGATCCTCCTGAGGTACCTACTGAGCACCCCAGGCAGATCTAGCTGCCTAAGGGAATAATCCTTTTCCTCTTTCCCCCAACTAGGAAATGTCGGCAGAGAAATTGGCTGATTTAAATGAAAACCAGACACTACCTTCGGGAGGAATGAAGGTACCGGCCAGAGTACCACCTTCTCAGCCGAAAACTGAATGTACGGCTCCCAACATGAGAGCACCTGAAGATCTGAAATTCGCCTTGCCGAACACAGCGCCACCAGAAAGGCTGTCTTCCAAGTAAGCTCTCTTAAACTCACAGCCCCTGCGGGCTCAAAAGGTGACTTCGCTAGCGCTTCTAGAACCAAGTTTAAGTCCCAGGCCGGCACCACCACTCTAAGCGGCGGTCTCACATTCTTCGCTGCCCTAAGGAAACGTAGAACATTCGGGTACGTGGTCAAGACCGCACCTCACACCAGACCCCTATAGCACGCTAACACTGCCAGTTGAACCTCAAGCGAACCGAGGGCCAGACCCTTCTTCAGGCCTCCCTGCAGAAAGCACAGTTACTTACCTGTAACAGGTGATCTCTGGGAACAGCAGGAATAAGTCTTCACATATGGGTATCGTCGGTACCGACGGAGCCTGCGCGGGAACGCTCCCCAGCGTCCAGAAAGAAAGCTTTTGGGAGCATTCCACAGTGCCTGCGCGCTGCCTTCCCGCCTTTCCTAACCGCCTCTCTCCAGTTCGAGTTTTAAGCTGAGACAAAGAGAGAGAGAGGAAAGGAAAGATAGATAGAGAGATACAACTCCTAGGGGAGGTGGGTGGGTTGTGAAGACTTATTCCTGCTGTTCCCAGAGATCACCTGTTACAGGTAAGTAACTGTGCTATCTCCAGGAACAAGCAGGAATGAGTCTTCACATATGGGGACTCCCCAGCTAGAGATGCCAGGGAGATCTCCAAGGTTGTGAGTCCCTGAGAAGGGCTCTACCTCCCCCCATGGATCTCGGGCATCCAACCAGGGATGAGGGGTAGGAGTTGATTAGGTATGGAACAGGTGTTTGAGAACAGCCTGACCAAACAAGGCATCCCAGCGGGAGTCCTTGTCCAAGCAGTAATGGGCTGTAAAGGTATGAACCGAGGCCCAGGTGGCCACTCGACAGATTTGGTCGATGGACACAGAGTTTAGATGAGCCATAGAGGCTGCCATGGCCCTCACATTGTGAGCTGTGACATGGCCCTCCAGAGAAAGGTTCTTACTCTGGTAGGCGAAGGAAATACACTGAGCAATCCAATTGGACAGAGTTCTCTTAGAGACTGGAAGTCCTAAATGAGAGGGATCAAAAGCAACAAATAGTTGAGAGGACTTTCTATGTTGCTGTGTCCTTTGTAAGTAAAAAGCCAGTGTTCTCTTACAATCCAGGGTATGAAGATTCCTCTCTGCACTTGATGCATGAGGTCCTGGAAGAAAGACAGGTAAATACACCTCCTGGTTCAGTTGAAAAGGTGAGACCACTTTAGGCATAAAGTGTGGATTAGTTCTGAGCACTACCTTGTCATGATGGAACCTTGTATAAGGAGGATTAGCCACCAAGGCTTGCAGCTCACTGATACGGCGAGCTGAGGTGACTGCAATGAGAAAAATAACCTTCCAGGAAAGAAATTTCAAGGAGGTAGTGGCTAAGGGTTCAAAGGGTGGCTCCATAAGCTGGCCAAGAACCAAATTCAAATCCCATGCCACTGGAGGTGGTCTAATGGGAGGTTTAGTTAAAAGAAGGCCTCTCATGAATCTTGCAATAAGAGGATGAGAGGAAATAGGATGTCCATTGAGAGGCTTAAGGGATGCTGCAATAGCACTCAAATGAACTCTTACTGAATTCGTTTTAAGGCTTGCATGGGATAAATGCAGCAAATAATCTAGTAAAGAATTCAGAGGTATTGCAAGAGGGTTAAGACCCTTCTTTGCACACCAAATGGTAAACCTTTTCCATTTAAAAGCATAGGAACGTCTAGTGGAAGGCTTTCTGGAGGCATGAAGGATATCCTTTACTTGCTGAGAAAGATGCAAATCTTGAAGGTCTAGGCCTTCAGCAACCAGGCTCTGAGATGAAGAGACTGGGGATTTGGGTGCCACAACGTTCCCTCCTCCTGGGACAGGAGGTCTGGAGCAGATCCCAAGTCCAGGGAGGGAGCTTGAGAGAGATGAAGAAGTAGAGGGTACCACACTTGGCGTGGCCAACGTGGAGCTATGAGGATCATAGACCCCTTGTCTCTCTGAAGCTTGAACAGTGTCTTGGAAATTAGGGGAATGGGTGGAAAGGCATAGAGGAAGTCTTGCCCCCAGTGGAGGAGGAAGGCATCCCTGGCCTGAACTCCCTGACACGGAATCCTGGAACAGAACCGGGTAAGTTTGGCATTCCACGGACTTGCAAAGAGGTCTATGTCCGGGGTTCCCCAAATTTGAAAGATCCTGGCTATCTGGTCCCCATGGAGGGACCATTCGTGTGGAAGCAGAACTCGACTGAGTCTGTCTGCCAAAGAGCTTTGAACCCCTGGAAGATACACTGCCATGAGATGAATTTGATGCTCTCTGGCGAAGGCCCACAATCTCAAAGCTTCGTTGCAAAGCGACAGAGAGCCAGTCCCGCCCTGCTTGTTCACATAGAACATGGCTACTTGGTTGTCCGTATGGATGACGACTGTCTTGTAGCTGAGCAGGGTGTGGAAGACTCTGAGAGCTAGAAGAATTGCTCTGAGCTCTAAGAGGTTGATATGGAGAGATGTCTCCTGTGGAGACCAGATGCCCTGGGTGGAGAGATCTTGTAGATGAGCTCCCCAACCCTTTGGGGAGGCATCTGTTGTAAGGGTTGCTTGGGGTAGTAACTGTTGAAAGGGGGACCCCAGCAACAGATTTTGAGTGGACTTCCACCACTGGAGGGACCAAAAGAGGCGACTGGAGGTTGCTATTTTGTCTGACAGGCAACCTGATGCCTGGGTCCATTGGGTGGACAGTCCACTGAGCTGCCCTCATGTGGACTCTGTATGCGAATTGCTGTATGTAAAAATGTAAATAGGTGAAGGACAATCTCTTTTGTAAATTTATGTAATTACGTTAAGGTCTATATTTAGACCCTACTATCCTGTGTGCTGTGTATTACCTCTGTACTTTTTATCTATACCCCAACTTTTCTGTCTTGATTTTTGACAAATCCCAAAGATGTAATCAAACCGCTTCTGATCGCTGGAAGTAGCGGTATATAAGTGTTTACTAAATAAATAAATAAATAAATAAATGTGAAGGCGAGCGTAGGGAACCACATGCACGGTGGATGCCATGTGGCCTAACAGTTGTAACATCTCTCGAGCAGTTAAATGGGACTTTAACTGAATTTGAGAGGCTAACTGCACCAAGCGTAGGCAACGGGCCTGGGGAAGATAGGCCCTTGCAGTTGTGGTATCCAGCAAGGCCCCTATGAACTCCAATGACTGAGTAGGGGTGAGTTGTGATTTTGGGATGTTTATTACAAGTCCCAGATACTGAAGAACACGCCTTGTGCAGGCTAGGGAAGCCTGGGCCTCTGACTGGGATGGAGCTCGGATGAGCCAGTCGTCCAGATATGGGAATACAAATATTCCTAGAGTGCGTAGAAATGCAGCTACTACTGCCATGCATTTTGTGAACACTCTTGGAGCAGAGGCCAGACCGAAAGGAAGCACTCTGTATTGGTAGTGCTTTCCCTGATAAAGGAACCGAAGGAACCTTCTGTGTGTTGGATGGATGAGGACATGGGTGTACGCATCCTTGAGATCTAGAGAACAAAGCCAATCCTGACTCTGAAGGTATGGAAGGAGAGCACCGAGAGAAATCATCTTGAATTTCTCCTTGCATAGAAACTTGTTCAATTCTCTGAGATCTAATATGGGTCTGTAGCCCCCTGTTTTCTTTGGGATAAGAAAATAGGGGGAGTAGAACCCTGAACCCTGTTGAAGAAGGGGTACTTCTTCTATTGCCCTTTGGGCAAGAAGGGTAGCAATCTCCTGACCCAGAAGGTCGAGGAGAGATGTTGGAGAATTGAATTGTCTCACCATGGTGTGAGGAGGAAGGTTTAAGAAATGAAGCTTGTACCCCTCCCTTATGATGGAGAGGGTCCATTGCTCTGCTGTAATTTGTTCCCATCTGGAAAAAAAATGAGCTAACCTTCCTGGAATGGTGAGAGGCTCTGGTTCTTCTAGAGCCAGAAAGGCTAAGTTCTCTAGTTGTAAGTCAAAGGCCCTGAGGAGGCTGAGGCTGTTGGGCCGTAGCAGTCCTTGCAGCCTTAAGCTTGGCTTGTTTAGGTTGTTGCTGACGCTTTGCAGCAAAACAACCTGCAGAAGATGCCTGGTGACCATAACCAGGATAATATTTCCCTTTTTTGGGAAAGAAAGCCTTTTTGAATAACCTTTTTCTAGCAGGAGCAGAAGTAGACTTTGAAAGTCTATCTAAGGCAGAATTTTCAGCATCCATCTGAGTGGCCTTTGCTTGCCAATCCTTGCCAAAAAGGTTTTCACCTGTACAAGGAAGATTTCCTAATCCATCCTGGACCCAGGGGTTCCAAATCAGAAGCTTGTAACCAAGCAAGTCTGCGTGCACCTATGGCAATAGCCGAGGCTCTGCTGGCACACTCAAAAGAGTCAAAGGCTGCACGGTTAGAAAATTTGGAAATATCCTGGGCATGTTTAAGCCAGGTGAGGAACTCTTCCCTTTTATCTTCTGAGATAAAAGGAGATAAAGTTAGCAGATGATCTGTAACTTCCTTTAGAAACATCCCCATATAGAGACTATAGGAGTTGATTCTGGCAGTAAGCATATTGGCCTGGAAAATTCTCCTGCCAAAAGCATCCAAGGTTCTGCATTCTCTTCCTGGAGGATTAGATGAGTGTTTTTTTGCACTCTTTATCTTTTTCATAGCAGACTCCACCACAATAGAGTGGTGAGGAAGCTGAGTCTTATGAAAGCCAGGACAAGGAGGAACACGGTACATGGTGTCCAACCTGCGAGAATGAGGGGAAGTAGTAAGAGGTGTCTCCCATATGCCCAACATGTGATCATAAAGGATCTCATGAATTGGTAAAGTAGCTGCCTCTTTAGGAGCCTTAGGATATTGTAAAATATCTAATTTCTTGGCTCTAGGCTCTGGTTCAGGGGCCACTGAAATAGAGAGGCCCTTGGCCATTTCCCTAATGAAGTCTTGAAAAGACAAGTCTTCTGGAGGAGACATTCTTCTTTTTGGAGAAGAGGGCTCCTAAGGAAGGAGTACCGATGCTTCGACAGAAGCCTCTGATTCATCAGAGTCTTCGAGGAATTGAAGTATCGCCTGTCTGGATGCTCCTGCAGAGCCCGATACGCGTACCGAGTGGTATCGACATCGGGAGTGATCGGTACCGATTCGGTACCAATGGGCATCACAGGACAGGGTACCGCTGCAGTCGACACCGAAGCCGATGTCGATGCAATCGGTACTGGCATCGGAACCGATATCGGTGCCGGTGCCGGAACCGGTACCGACAACGGAGTTTGTTGCGGTACTGGAGGCGTCGCAGCTTGTATGACTGCCGTAATGGCACACTGCATGGTCAGAATATTCTGATCCATCGATGCAACCAATGTCTGGATGTCGGTACCAGTGGAAACCACCGGTACCCCAGAACATGGCAACAGGTGATCGGTCGAGGCCATGCCATCGATGTCAACCTGTGACCCCATAGATGAAGCTTTGGAAGCCGGAGCTTCCCGCCGGGGTAATTTTGCCGGTGCAGGATCCTCGAGAGCAAGCCCGGAGGCATCTTGATACTTAGAGGGAGATCTACCCTTCGAGGACCGGCTGGACTTATGTTTGGTTACCTGAGATCCATGGGAGGAAGAAGCAGCCCTGGAAGATGTCGATGCCACTGAAGCTGCATCAGAGGGAAAGAGGGTACTGAGCTTTGCCGCTCGAGTCTGTCGACCTCTTTTAGACATCATGGAACAGGACTCACAATCGGTGATGGAGTGGTCAAGACCCAAACATTTTAGACACCAGTCATGGGTGTCGGTGATAGAAAGAGTACCGCTGCACTTCTTGCACTTTTTAAACCCGGAGGCGGGTTTTTCCATGAGGAAAATTCTTCTAGGCCTAAGGCCCATAAGGAAAAAATTTGCACAGAAGTGGGAAACGGTAGTTTTTTTTTTTTCTTTAAGAAGAAAGAAGAAAAGACCGGCGGTACCGGTCCGACGTCGAAGAAGGCAGACGCGCGACCAAAGAAATAAAGAAAAATAAAGAACTTCTTCAGCGGTGACAGGAACACGACCTGCTGGCTCCGCGGAAAAGAAGATCTGGAGAGAGGCTGTTAGGAAAGGCGGGAAGGCAGCGCGCAGGCGCTGTGGGATGCTCCCAAAAGCTTTCTTTCTGGACGCTGGGGAGCGTTCCCGCGCAGGCTCCGTCGGTACCGACGATACCCATATGTGAAGACTCATTCCTGCTTGTTCCTGGAGATACAGCAATATGTCCGGTAATGATGCCGAAAAGGGCTTAACGCTCCTTCCTGCACACCAATCTTCAAATATGTGCCACACCCGCACGTAACACAATGCTGTTGACCTCTTCTTAGACTGTAACATGAGTATCCCTTATGTCGCAACCCTTCCCTTTCAAGAGCCAAGCCGTAAGCGAGAAACGATCCACCTACGGCATTAAGATGGGACCCTGACTCAACAAATTGATCCGATTGGGAAGTCTCCAAGGCCAATCCACGAGAAGCCGCACCAGATCCGCATACCAAGGTCTCCTTGGCCAATCTGGCGCTACCAAGATTACCTTCCCTCCGTGGAGCGCTATCCTCCTGATGACCCGACCAAGCATCAGCCAAGGTGGAAACACATATAGCAGCCCCTCCGTCGGCCATGGTTGCACCAGCCCATCTAGACCTTTGGACATATGTTCTCTGCACCTGCTGAAAAAACACGTTGCCTTGGCATTGGTGAGAGTGGCCATCAAATCCATGACTGGCTGTCCCCACTGCTCCGTAATGTCGTGAAAGACCACCGCGTTCAGCTCCCACTCTCCGGGATCCAAGATATTGTGACTAAGATAATCGGCCTGCACATTGTCCTTTCCTGCCACTTGCGCCACCGATAGGGCTACCAACTGATTCTCCGCCCAGTGAAACAACAGATGACTCTCATCCAGCAGGGACGCACTGCCTGTTCCTCCCTGCCAGTTGATATATGATACCGTCACTGCATTGTCAGAGAAAACTCAAACCGCCTTCCTGACCACCAGGTCCTGAAATGCTTGCAGCGCCAATCGCACTGCCCTCAGCTCTAGGCGATTGATCGACCATCGTGTCTCCTCTGTGGTCCAGCAGCCCTGTGCTACTTGAGAAAGACAGTGAGCTCCCCAGCCCAAAAGGCTGGCATCTGTGGTGACCAACAGCCAATCCGGCTGTTCCAGAGGAACGCCCGCCTGAGGGTGACTGGGCTCCAGCCACCACTTTAAACTGTCTCTGACCTCCTCCGGGCATATCAACCGCCGAGACAAGGGATGATCTTGCGGCGACCACCTGGACAGCAGAGCCCACTGAAGTGGCCTCATATGAGCTTGAGCCCATGGCACCAGCTCCAAGGCCACCGCCATGGAACCCAGCAGCTGCAAGTACCACCACGCCATTGGGGTTTTCATGCACAAAAACGCTCGTACCTGCCCCAAGATTTTCCACACTCTTTCCTCGGGGAGAAATACCATCCCGGCTACCGTATCGAATAAAGCTCCGAGATACCCCAAATGTGTTACCGGTTGCAACTGACTCTTGGCCTGGTTTACTACCCAACCAAGTCCTTCCAGGAACTCCATGACTCACCCTGTAAAACTGATCGATTCTGCCTCAGACCCTGCCCGGATTAACCAGTTGTCGAGGTAGGGATGCACTCGAATTCCTTCCTTTCGCAACGCCACCACCACCACCACCATCATCTTTGTGAATGTGCGCGGTGCTGTAGCCAGCCCAAAGGGCAATGCCTGGAATTGAAAATGTCCCATGGGCATGGAAAAACGCAGGAATCTCTGATGCTCTGGTCTGATAGGGATATGCAGATAAGCCTCCGTGAGATCTATGGAAGAAAGCACTTCTCACGGTTTCACCGCTCGTATGACCGATTTCAACGTCTCCATCCGGGAATGCGGCACCTGCAAGCAGCGATTTACATGCTTTATAACTAGAATGGGCCAAAAAGTTCCCTCCTTTTTGGGAACCACAAAATAAATTGAGTATTGACCTAATCTGCACTGCCCTTGAGGCACCGGAACCACTGCTTGCAGGTCCAGCAAACGCTGCAGAGTGTCGTTTACCGCCTTTCTCTTCACTTGAGTTCCGCAAGGAGATATCACAAAAACTTCTGGCAGTGGCTGAGAGAATTCCAGCGCATAACCCTCGCGGATATTCTCTAGCACCCACCGGTCCATTGTTACTGCGGCCCAGACGGATTAGAACTCCTGCAAACGTCCCCCTATGGGCACCTCCGCCTGGGCCCTCCGTCCTTCATTGCGGCTTTTTGGAGGGATTCTGTTGGGAGGTGACATACCCTCTACCAAATTCCCGCACCCCTCGAAAGGGCTGCCCCCTGGTTTGAAAATGCCCTCTCTGTTAGGGAGCAAAGCGAGACCCCTGAAACCTACGGAAATCTCTGCCCTGACCTCTCTGCAGGCTCCCCGGCCTGGAAGCCTTCGGCCGATCCTCTGGCAGCCGTCATCCTTTGGAATCACCTAAGTCCTTTACAATCTTTTCTAAAGCTTCCCCAAAGAGCAACTTCCCTTATAGGAGAGCTTACTTAGACGAGCCTTCGACGATGCGTCCGCCACCCAATTCCTCAGCCAGAGGAAGCGCCGAGCAGCAATGATTGACGCCATTGACTTAGCGAAAATCCTAACCAAATCATAAAAAGCATCTGCCAAATATGCCGCTGCCGACTCTAACTTCGCTCCCTCTGGAGAAGAACTCTCCTCACCCTCCGGCGAATCTTCCCCCTGGAGCCAACAAATGGAGGCTCTGGACACATAAGCCCCACAAATCGAAGCTTGCAGTGATAGGGCAAATGAATCAAAGGCTTGCTTATGAATTGCCTCTAACGATCTTGTAGATCCTTGAGGGCCGCCCTCCCCTCCACCGGGATCGTAGTCTTCTTAGTCATGGCCGAAATCAACGCATCCACCTTAGGCATTCGCAGCAGTTCTTTTTCTGTCTGCGGTACCGGGTACAGATGTCCTATGGCCCGGCTACCCCTCAACGTAGCCTCCGAGCACTCCCATTCAGACTTTACCATCTGTTTGATCACCCTGTGGACTGGAAAATACTTCTGCTCCACTTTAAACCCCATGGAGCAGAGGATCCTCCAGCGATTCCTCTTGGACCACTGAGAGGGTAATATTAAGAGCCGCCAAAGATTGGGCAATGAGAGCTCCCAGCTCCTCCTTGCAAAACACCCTGAAGACATTCGGGTCGTCGTCTGGCAGCAGCTCACCTTCCTCCAACTTCACGGCCCAGGGATCCAAAACCGAATCTAACAGAGTTTCAAACTCCTCCGCCACCCTGGACTCCGCGGACTGCTGACTGAAAGAGTCTAAACCCCTTCCCATGTCCAAAGCCTGCCCAGAGGACCCCTCACCAGGATCCTCTAAACCAAAATCCACCACCTGGGAGCTTATCACCTGAGGGGGAGAACTCCTGCCTCGAGTCTGATCCATATTCAAACAGTAAGCCTTGTGCATAGCAAGGATGAAATCCGCCGAAAATAAGGCCTCTATCGAGTCCTTCATACCCGAGGACTTTGAATGAGAGGAAACTGGAGGCAAAGAAGGCTTTTTTGTTTTTGATTTTTTTTTCTACGGCTTGCCCTGCAGTGCGGGAGAAACGGCAGCCTGCTGCATCATGGCCGCTGTTCCCACCTTCTCCGCCGCACTCTGAGGCCTATTTAAAATCTCCCCTGATGCCGCTTTCTCCCGATTCCAGGAGCCTCTGAGTCCTGCTACCACGCCAGAAGCAAGTACAGCAAAGCCCTGGCCCTGATAAACCTCAGACACCTCCGCACTGAACGCACGCCACCAAACCTGGCAGCATGCGCTTGGAGGAGAGACCGCCCGCGCACCTCCAACGGCAGCGAACCCTGGCGCCGAACTAACAACACCGTGGAGAACTCTCGATCCTACCTGCACAAGTTCTACTTCCAAAATCTTTAACTTCTAAGCGCTTCCGCTGCTAGTGAGATCAGAAGTGGGTCCGAAGGCAGAGAGGAGTGCACTGGGGCTCCCAGGCACTTACCCCCCGGGCAGGAACGGCAACTCTTTGAAAACTGAGGCAGGCTCTGCCTCTGCTGCCCCCCTACTCTTCTGTCCACATCTGGACTCACAGCCCTGCTAGGACTAGCCAGGACCTCCGCTTAGTACTTTTAGACCCCTGTCTCCTTTTTTTTTAACGGGAGCCTGTCCGCCACACCTAGCTGCTGAGGACTGAAAGACTGAGTCTCTGGCACCAGGGGAAACTGAATAGGCTGTCAGCAAGACTCGGGGTTTTTCAGTCCTTAGCTACTGGAAGGGGCTTACTACCCTACTGTTCCTGGACTGGCCCGGAGAGACGAAGAGGAATTTAAATTATTTGCTGATGTCAATGACCTCTTGCTTTTTATCATCCCAACTTCTGTGCCAACTGTTCTAGAAATCAAACAACACTACTCTGCACTTTCAGAGTACAAAATTAATTTGACTAAATCTGTCTCTTTTCCTCTAAATAAATAAGCTTGCACTTTGGCCTGATCTTATGCAATTTCCTTTCCAATGGGAGGCCTCTTCATTAAAATATCTAGGAATAATATATAGGTGTACAATACAAGACTCCCTTAATCTCTTAAAAAGCCAATCACTAAACCCGTCAAATACGGCCCATTTCTAACTAAAATGATAGAAAAAATGGTTCTGATCCAACTGCAAGACCATATTGACCTCCACGCCCTGCTTCATCCCCACCATTATAGGTTGAAACCAAATCATAGTTTGGAAAACTTATTCATCTCCCTACTGGACAGAATCATATCACAATTAATGATGCCAAAAAGGGAATGCTTTTGGTCTTTATTGATATAAAAAGAACATTTCATTCTTTAATCCACTCAACTCTACTCGACCGTCTGAAGAATATAGGTCTAAATGGTATCACCTGGCAATGGATTTCCTCTTACCTCACTCAGCGCAAACTCCAAGTAAAATCAGGTCGACTCCCAACCTCTCAAGGATAATTGATCAGACACAAGGGTTACCTCAGGGATTAGTGCTCTCTGCTGCATTATTCAACATATACCTATAACCCCTGTGTGACATAATAAAGGACCTCGATATTGAATATCGAATTTATGCGGATGATATAGTCTTCGCCCCATTCCACACTGCAGAATTACATCTTGCCTGGAAAATATGACCAATTGGCTTCAACCACAAAATCTCCACATAAACTATACCAAATCAGAAGCTCTCATCTTAGCTCTTAATAGCTCATTCACGCCCCCAACCAACCTTAACATACATCAGAACAACATAAAGATCAAGCAAGAAGTGAGAATATAAGAACATAAGATATGCCATACTGGGTCAGACCAAGGTCCATCAAGCCCAGTATCCTGTTTCCAACAGTGGCCAATCTAGGTTATTCATACCTAGCAGTTTCCCCAAAAGACAAAGGTTCCACAATGCTTGTACTGGGTCAAGCATTGATATCCTGGGTCCCTTCTTAATAATGGTTTATGGACCTTTCCTCCAGGAACTTGTCCAAACCTTTTTAAAACCCAGCTACACTAAACAGCCTTTACTACATCCTTCGGTAACAAATTCCAGAGTTTGATTACACGTTGAGTGAAAAAATATTTTCTTTTTATTAGTCTTAAATAGTTTACCCTGTAGCTTCATTGCATGTCCCCTAGTCTTTCTATATTCTGATAACGTAAACAATCGATCTACATTTACCCGTTCCACTCCGTTCATTAATTTATAGACTTCTATCATATCTCCCCTCAGCCGTCTCTTTTCCAGGTTAAAGAGCCCTAACCTTTTTAGCTTTTCTTCATAGGAGTATCCTTCCATCCCCTTTACCATTTTGGTGGCTCTTCTCTGAACCTTTTCTAATAACGCTATATCCTTTTTAAGATACGGCGACCAGAATTGCACACAATTATTCAAGGTGCGGTCTCACCATGGAACGATATAGAGGCATTATAATATCTTTTGTTTTATTTTCCATTCATTTCCTTATGATACCTAGCATTCTATTTGCTCTCTTGGCTGCCGCTGCACACTGGGCCTAGTGTTTTAACATGTTATCCAAAATGACGCCTAAATCTTTTTCCTGGGTGGTGGTTCCTAATGTGGAACCTTGCATCATGTAACCATAGTTTGGGTTGTTCTTCCCTAGGTGCATAACTTTGCACTTGTCCACATTAAATTTCATCTGCCATTTTGATGCCCAGTCTTCCAATTTATCAAGATCCTCTTGCAATTTTCCACAATCCTCTTGAGTTTTAACAACTTTAAATAGTTTTGTGTCATCTGCAAATTTGATAACCTCACTCGTTATTCCACTTTCGAGGTCATTTATGAATATGTCAAAAAGCAGCGGACCCAGCACAGATCCCTGGGGTACACCACTATTCACCTTTCTCCATTGGGAAAATTGGCCATTTAGCCCTACCCTCTGCTTCTATCTTTTAACCAGTTCCTGATCCACAATAGTACACTGCCTCCTATTCCATGACTCTTTAGTTTTGCCAAAAGTCTCTGATGAGGGACTTTGTCAAAGGCTTTCTGAAAGTCCAGATACACTTTATCAACTGACTCACCTTTGTCCACCTGTTTATTCACACCTTCAAAAAAACATAAGAGATTAGTAATACAAGATCTTCCTTGTCTAAAGCCATGTTGGCTGTCTCCCATTAGGCCATGACTATCTACATGCTGAGTAATTTTATTTTTTATGATGGTTTCTACCATTTTTCCCAGTACTGACATCAGGCTCACCGGTCTGTAGTTTCCTGGATCACCCCTGGAACCCTTTTTAAAAATTGGTATTACATTGGTGATCCTCCAATCTTCAGGTATTAGAGATGATTTTAATGATAGTTCACGGATTACTAATAGCAGGTCTGCAATCTCATATTTCAGTTCTTTCAACACCCTTGAATGTATACCATCCAGCCCAGGTGATTTGCTACTCTTCAGTTTATCTAATAGTTGTAATACATCTTCCCGATGTATCGATATTTCCTTCAATTCTTCCGCACCTTTAAATACCACTTCAGTCATGGGTAACATCCCTACATCTTCCTCAGTAAAGACCAAAGCAAAGAATTCATTCAGTCTCTCCACTATAACCTTGTTGCCTCTTAGTGTCCCTTTAACCCCTCTATCATCTAATGGACCAACTGACTCTCTCACAGGTTTTTTGCTACGAATGTACTTGAAAAAGTCTTTATTTCGTGTTTTTGCTTCCGCAGCAAGCTTCTTCTCAAATTCTCCCTTTGCCTGCCTTATCAATGCCTTGCATTTGACTTGCCAGTGCTTGTGCTGTTTCCAGGTTTCGCCGTTTGGAGATATCTTGGAGTCATACTAGACCAAAAACTCTCTCTCCAAACACACATTTCCAAAACAACAAGATCAGCATATCACAAACTATGAACAATGCAAAGACTCAAACCACTCCTAGATGAGAAGAGCTTCCATACCATCTGCCAGGCCATGATTATGACAATACTGGACTTCAGCAACCCTATTTATCAAGACTTACCAAAACATAGCATCCAACCTCTACAACTAATACAGAACACAGCTGCAAGAATATCTGGGATACCAAAGGACACCTATATCACCCCAACCTTAAAACAATTGCACTGGCTCCCAATCCTCCAAAGAACCAAATTCAAATTGCTTACCATCATCTTTAAGATAATTCACCAAATGGCACCAATCACCATCCAACTAATCATAGAGAGAGATCCAGAAACAAGAAACAGATCTATTATCTATTAAAAACCTTTTGCTCATACCAAAGGCAAAACCTAAAGTAAAACAGGTAACCTGCAACAGAGCGCCCTTCCTCTATGCATCATCGCTCTGGAACTCACTCAGATACCAAAAGAGCCACCATGGGCCTCAAGGATTTCTGCAAAGCCATAAAGACATTCCTATTCTCTGAGCACTATAACAGTACTACTTGATGAATACCACCTAGATCTACCCTACACCCTAGTTCCGATCACATACCCTCCCACTACTCCTTGGACCTAGCCCAAAAGATTTAATGTTGCACTGTATAATGCTACTGTATAATAGTTCACCCAAATTCATAATGTTATATAGAAACATAGAAACATGACAACAGAAAAAGACCGCATGGCCTATTTAGTCTGTCCTTCCATATCAACCACTACAACAGTTCCCTTTTTTCCTTTAGAGATCCTCTGTGTTTGTCCCATGCTTCTTTGAATTCAGATACTGTCCTCATCTCTACCACCTCCTCTGGGAGACTATTCCACGGATCCACCACTCTTTCCGTAAAGAAATATGTGTACCTATCCAACTTAATTCACCTGTTCATTGTAAAAAATGTTCAAGTTGTAATGTAAATCGCCCTGAATGGAAGATAAGGCGGTATAAAAAAACCTGTTAAATTCAATTTAGCTTTCTTATCGCAGTTAACAAATGCTCTCCTTTTATTTTATTTTATTTTTTATTTTTATCTTTTTTTCCATTTTAAAATAAACTTTATTTCATCATAAATAAAGGAAAATACAAAAGTCCACGTCAAGAGGAAAGTCAGCATATTACTACAAATCAAATCAACTCTGGGCCCCCAAAATTAACAATGTTTGCCCACATTAATTAAGCCAGGAGTCAATAATAATTAAAGAAAAAGAAAAACACTTGAACAGTTTGCTTCTCAGAAATGAAAGCCTCTAGTTGGACCGGATCATAAAACACATATTTATCTCTTTGAAAAATGATAATATATTTACAAAAATATTTCAAAAAGAAAGATGCCCCTAGGGCCAACACTTGGGCTTCAATGATAAGAATGCCTTGCTACACTTTTGGATGGCCTTACAAACATCTGGGAAGATCTTAATCATGCTCCCACAAAACACTGCATTCTTTTTAGAAAAATATAATGTTATAACCATATTTTTATCAATCAATGAAACAAAGATTAAAATCAATGTAGCCCGTGTTGAAATAACATCTGTTGATGATTCCAAAAATACAGAAAGATCCAACATTTCAAACGAAGAAAGATGAGGAACCCCTTCCCCCGTCAAAGTCTCAGTCCTGACCCCCTAGGTTATGTAATAAATATTTCAAATTTTTATCATGTCAACATCATTAATCAACAAAACCTTTTTCAAGTACTTCTGAAATAGAATAAGAGGGGACAAATAATGAGTACAAGGAAATTAATTAAACAAGGATTTCTAGCTCGAGCTGTATTCTCCAATGTTTCAAGCTAGCGATAAATGACTAAGCTATCCCAAACATTGGATAAAAGCGCAGCTTGAGCTATTGCCAATTCTCCCTCCATTTTAGATATAGAAGAATTACACATAGAAATGTTAACATCATGTTCATCTTATCAACCACCTCCTATGAGAATTGGGCTATCTGGGAAAGAGATGACCGCAGCAAAACCTTTGTGCGTATCACCACTTCCTAGATATTGCATAGTGAAATATCCTTAGGGGACGACACTGTCTCAACAGATCCAGAAAAAAACAATGGTGATGGCATCTTAGCTACGACAGAAGAGATAGGACATGATTCCAAACCAAACAATTACAACCAGGAAACTGAGGGCAAAGCGTCCACCCCTCCTTCAGAAACAGGGGGGGGGGGCACTTGCCCCCAAAGGAACATCCTTCTGACTGGGTGAGGCAAGACCCAAATTTATAGAGGAAGACACGTCTGAGAGAGAGTACTCATGGTACCAGAAGATAAATCCAAACCAGGAATGGAAGCATCCAGAAAAACTACCTGGAGATGTCGGTCCATTAATCTGAAGAACTTGATGGACCTTGCCGAAATTACAGAAAACACTTTCTTCTTACGCTTCACCATACAGCTCCCTCATCAAATGTTAAGTCCTCTGGGCTCTGAAGGGGTGCCCAAGTGTCAGAATTTACCCCTTTGGACACGCCCCTTCAGACACGTGCCCACGGACATGCTCCCGCAGCCACTTCCCATGGTGTGCCAAAGTTTCCAAAGTGCAAAAATAACCGATACTCTATGTAAATCTCACAAAAACAAAAATAGAGCAGAATCAGAAAAGTCATGAGCTAAAGTATGTATGCATGTATGTATAAATGTTGGAAGGTTAGCTGTGAGGAAAAAACTACCTCTTGTGGCAGTACTTCCGTTTTAATCAATTTAAAGAGCTCCAACAAGAGCTTAAAAGTAGGTAAAACTACCATGCAATAGTGTGCCCTACACCAAAACGTATTCAAAAAATATTTTTCTTCCAACAAACATACGCTACTGAAACCAATCCAATCTATCTTGAGTAGATAGGGGGTGTTTTTTATGACTTAAGTAGCTGTGATTGGCTCCAACTGGTATTTAATCATGGATTCCTTTTCTGTGGCATTAGATCGTATATGAGTATGCGCTAGCGTCCTGAAGAACTGGGTAGCTAAGCTTTTGTTTGCAGTAAAGGAGAGCGTTGATACAGGGCATTAATATTGATTTGCCCGAAACGCAGTACTGTGTTCTTTTTCAAAACTGCAGATATCTAAGAGACTGAAATCTAACCGAGTCTGGAGAAATGCTATGGCTTGGTTTTTCATGGACAACAGATAAGTAACTTCTATTATATGTTACTCTTGATTGTCCTATTGGATTGGTTTCAGTAGTGTATGTTTGTTGGAAGAAAACAATTTTTTGAATACGTTTTGGTGTAGGGCACACTATTACATGGTGGTTTTACCTACTTTTAAGCTCTTGTTGGAACTCTTTAAATTGGGTAAAACGGAAGTACTGCCACGAGAGGTAGTTTTTTTCCTCACGGCTAACCTTCCAACATTTACACATACATACATACTTTAGCTCACGGCTTTTTTGATTCTGCTCTATTTTTGTTTTTGAAAGCTTCCAAAGTGAAAGAGGGTGACATCAGCGCTACTGCTCCTCCTCTTCCCTCAGCGAACAGGGGGTCCAAGAAACAGCACCAGGTAATTACAGCAGTAAAGCAGTACTTCCTACAAATGCTCTCTTTTTAAATGGTCTCCACTCCACCTTTCTTGGTGGGGACAGCTGGAGACTATTAAAATGGTACTTGTGCCTAAGATCAACTACATTCTTAGTATGCTCCCTCATCCTTTTTGTAGAGAATTTTTATAAGAAACTTGAAACATGTTTAACTGCCTTTCTCTGGAGGACTAAGACCCCACAGATTTTGGCCCGGAAGTTGAAATTATCCAAATTACTGGGGGGGGGGGGGGGGGAACTATCCTGACTTCCAGAATTATCACTTGACATTCCTTTTTTGGCAAGGATCACTTTGGACATGACAGCTTTCCAGTTATGTCTGTCCAACGTGGCTCTCTCTGAAACAGCATCTCACTGCTCCCGTTTCCACACAACATTTAATTGAGACAACTCTCCCGAGCACCTCCAGAAGACTAGCTATAATTTTAGCCATACTTCTCAAGGGTGGTGGGTTATCTAAATCCCAGCCATTTTGGCATAATTCAAGATTTAAAATTTCAAAGCATCCCATTAGCTGGAAGGCTTGGCAATCTAGAGGGATTTGGATGTTAGGTTAATTGATATCTTTGGAACAGTTTAAGACATTCGGAGACTTGCAGCAAGAGGTTGGCCTTCCAGGTACTATGTTCCATCAATGGTTGCAACTTTGCTCATGTTTAGCTGAAGCCAATGTCATAGTGACTCAGCTTGCGGCAGAATGGAGATTCTTTAGTGTTGTTCAAGACATAGCTGACTCTCCCCATGCTGCCTCTAAGGCGTATAACATGGATTCAGGGAAGCACACGGTGTTGAAACCCTCCTCACCACCCTCTTCAACACATTAATCTCGGGAATCGGTAACGTTCGACAGGGCTTTGCCCTCATATTCATGGATATCGCAGCAGCCTTTGATTCTGTGAGTCATCAGATATTCGTAGAACGTCTTAAGGAAAAGGGAATAGAAGGCACTGCCCTAAATTGGTGCAAATCCTACTTGTCCAACAGATGGCAACACGTAAGGACCAGTACCGCAACCTCAGAACCATTCCTACAAAAACAAGGTGTACCCCAGGGATCATCACTATCGGCACTAATGTTTAACATCTACATGCAGCCCATATGTGCTCTGATACGTTCATTCAAGGTCCACTGTCTAGCATATGCAGACGATATCCTTCTATATATGCCATTTACAATTGACCAGCCAGACTTCTCTCCGATAATAAGATGTTTCGACGCAGTCGCGGACTGACTACACACGCAAAACCTTCGGATCAACCACAAGACAGATGTCCTCTTTGTCACGAAGAACCAAGAATTCACCCCCCCACCATCGCTCAAAGTCAAGAATGCAGAGCTGATAACTAAATCATCAATTCGTTACCTCTGGATCACACTGGACCAGAGACTGGACATGAAAATACACATAAAAAACACAGTAAAAACAATATACTATAAAATACGGACACTTCACCATCTACGAACACTACTGGACCCTAGTGATTTCCGAACAATCTACCAGGCCTTGGTACTCCCACACTTTGATTACGCCAATGTCATATTATACGGACTCCTGCAGGCAACTCTACACCCGCTACAACTTGCAATGAACACAGCAGCAAGAGTGCTAGCCGGGGTATCACGAACGAACCACATCACTCCAATTTTGAAGAATCTACACTGGCTACCCATTCAAGCCAGACTTCTCTACAAGATCCTAGTCTTGACCTTCAAAGCCCTAAACAATCACCTCCCCACATCCATTAACAAGATGATCCACAGTATACACCCAAACAGAACCAGAAGACCCTCAACAATGAACACACTGACGATCCCAAAAGAAATGACTACGTGCACAAAAACAACCTCCAACAGGGCTTTCACGATCTATGCACCCAGAGCTTGGAATGCCCTCCCCGCAGACATGCGAGTCATTACTAGCCTGTCTCAATTCCGGAAGGCTCTCAAGTATTATTTGTTCATAAGACACTACCCCGAACCTAGCTATAGAATCCAATCAATGAACAATCACACCAAACACTCAGAACATCCCAACAACATACCCAACAAAACAAAGGATAGCCGGCCCAAGCTGGCCTATACTGAATAGGTTAAGGCCACAACCCAAAAACATAGGCTTTACTGTAAATAATGCATAGATATGTCACCCCAGTTGAATCCAAGTTCTAATCCCTGTTCGATGTAAATACTCTGTGGCCTGTCCGCACAGTAAATTGTTCTGTTTATTGTAAACCACACTGATATGTAATAGCGCGGTATGTAAGAGAAGTAAAATAAATAAATAAATTTCAGGATACTCTGGAATCCCAATGCATTGGGGCTGAGAGATCCTGAGAGCAGAACCTGGGTATTTCCCAGGTAATGGCAATCCTTTTGGAGTTCATCCCCATGCATTTCTAGGTCTGTGTCAGTTTCTCAATCTTTATATTTTCTGGTGCATAAAGCCTTTATTACGCTCATCTTGTTGTCCAAGTGGCAGAAAGGTGAAGGAAACCGATGTTGGTCTTGTCACATCTCCGTGGCTACCTTTCATTATCTCTTATTTGAATATCCCAATATACAAACTTTCTGGCAACCTATATGGCGAAAAATAACTCAAATCCTACATGTTGTCAGACGGCTGCCTGGGTGAGAATCTTCACAGTCTTGGCAAGTGCATATATCTATATGATTTGCAAGGGATTGTGGGCAATGCAGTTCATTCACACCAGACACAGCTGCTCACAATAATTAGTTGTGCTTTTGGGTAAAGCCAATAAGATATTTATTTATGGGGTTATTTCTCCCAACACAGATATGCTTGGTAGCACATAAATCAGGTTACTTGCTTTCAGTGTTAAACTTGGAAAACAAAATCAGGAAACAACATTTGAACTTGTCAGGCAATCAAAGCAAAAGAAATAAGACCTGGTTGGCAACAAACTGGTCTTTTCTGTAGGCTTTAGCTAATATTCTCTTAGCAATGTATCAAACAACAAACCAAAAGCCACAAAGAAAGAAAAAAACTGTTCTTTTCAGGTAAACTTCTTATATCTTCCCACATAGATTCAGAAGTGATTCTCTCAAAGCTCACAAACAATTAGGTAAGGCTCAATTGCTAGCAGTTATCCAGCTGAAACCCCTTAGCTGGCTTGCTTTCTACTGCGTGGCTAAAAATCCTACACAGGAGCTTTTCTGAGTAGATTAAAGAACAAGTTTGTATTTCTTTGTGATGGTTGCTGTACTTTATAACAGAAAATCACCAAAGGAGTTTAGACAGAGAGCAGTCCATGTAAACAGATTCTTCATCTGCTATCACCCCCTCTTCTTCAACAAGCATGGGTTCAATGTCATGGATTGGCATAGATGAATCTCCCAATGGAGCACTTTCAGGAGAATACTTGTTTCCCTGCTGTCTTTCAAGGTTATAGCTAGGGCATAGATCAGTGTTCATACCTGAGCTTCCATTGCTGTTAGAGTTCCTCTCTATATAGCCTGGCCAGTATGTAGTCCAGTTCTTATGTCCAGCCTTCCAATCCAGATCCCTGGACACTGGATCTCTCTTCACATACCTTCTGGCACGGGTCTTAGGGTCCCTTCCACGTGCAGCCATCTCCCTCACAGGTACCGTCTGGAGATTCCTAGCTCTGCAGCACCATTCCTCTGGCTTTCCCCAGTCCAATGGTGTATGCTGGCCCTTGGAATGCCTCCCAGTATACGTACTGCTCTGGACTCTTCTAGACCTCTCAAAGGCTTTTCTCCTCTTTCTTCCAAAGGGTTTCTTTCCCTCTCTGTCCGTCCGGTTTGGCTTCTGCTTCTGATGATCCTCCTGATGATGAAGATGATCAAGCTCAAGCTAATTCTCTGTAGAATAAACTCTACCTTTATTCTGCTTAGATGAGTGCTCCTCCCTAACACAGCGCAGCTGTGCTGAATCAGGCCCTGCCCTTTGAGATGAGTGCTTAGGGATTACCTCATAGCCCTCCTGATTGAACACACGTTTCCCCATTTCAGCTCCTCTAATGGCTGTTGGAAACCTGGTGCATTCTGGGACTGGTAGTCTTTTATGGGAAAATTCTGTTTTCTTATTTCTACCAGAACTGACAGGTTGCTTGTTCAGAGTCACTTCACCTTTCCTATAGCTCCTTCCTGAGCTATGATAAGTTTCCTTATCACAATGTGCAGGGGGATTTAACCTATAAAATTGTCATATTGCGTCACTAGCAGACATTCGTAATCTGCAATTTAGAGATCATTTTCTTTTTGATATGATAACTGGTTTAGCAATTAAACTCATTATTAATCACTGGAAGGACACCTCATCTTTGGAATTCCATAACTGGTGGAATTACTGGACTCGACAGCACCAGATAGCCCAATGGAAGCTTCATTGGAAAACCTCGGATGACTTCATCGCAGATTCATAAGTTATCTAATGTAGCTGCTTTCTTGTCATGTAAATGTTAGCGTCTAGACTTTGGAGTTAATGTATCAGCTGAGAGCTAGGGGCTGAAGGGGCTAGGGGTTGGTTCTATATATTCTCTGTAATGTTACAGATTTTGTTGTAAATGTTGTTTAAATCATGAATAAATGTTGGGAAAGAAAAACTAGTATGCAGTAGGATTATTTCCAGAGAGGTAACATAGTAACATATTGATGATGGCAGATAAAGACCAGTATGGTCCATCTAGTCTGCCCAACAAGGCGGCAAGAGTAGGTGCACCTGCCGCTCCATGCAGATCACCTCTCCCCGTGCCTTTGTTTAGGGGTCTACCCACCGCTCCATGTAAGTCACCCCTATTTGTTCAGATATAAGAGATAGTTTTGCTTATTTTGATGTTATCCTGTTGCTATAAAGGGATCCACTGTGTCTGTCCCATGCCATTTTGAATTCTGTCACTGTGTTTGCCCCCACCACTTCCATCGGGAGGGCATTCCAAGCATCATATTTCCTGACATTGCCTTTCAGTTTACCCCCTTGCAGCTTCATGTTATGCCCTCTAGTTTTACAGCTTCCTCGTCTTTGGAAAAGGTTTGTTTGTCCATTAATACTCTTTAAGTATTTAAAGATCTCAATCATATCTCCCCTATCCCTCCTATCCTCCAGAATGTACATATTTAGGTCTTCAAGTCTCTTCTCATAAGTCTTTTGATGCAGGCTCCAAATCATTTTGGTCGCCTTCCTCTGAACCGCTTCCAGCCGTTTTTTATATCCTGTGCGAGATACGGTCTCCGAAACTGAACACAATATTCCAAGTGAGGCCTCACCAGCGACTTGTACAGTGGCATTAGTACCTCTTCCGTCCTGCTGGTAATTCCTCTCTGTATGCAACCCATTGAAAAAGTAGGGGGTAAAAAGGAATTTAGCATCAGAACTTACAAGGATCTGAGAAAGCACAGAGAATAATATCTGGAAAGGCTGGGGAAAGCAGGGAAGGGAGTCAGGATGGCAAAAGTGTGAGCAGATGAGAGCAAAGGGAGTAAAGTGAGGTAACTAGATTTTATGTATGCCAGGAAGAAATGCAGGAGTGGGATTGTAAGACTAGACGAGGGAAAGGAGGAATGTGTGGAAGAGGACAAGAGAAAAGCAAAAATGCTAAAGAAATATTTTAGTGTTCACTGAAGAAGGCTTTGGATAAGGGCAGAGGCACATGGGAGTGGGTACATACCACACCTTGAATGGATGGCAGAAAGTAGACAAAGACATGGAAATGGATACGATACATCCCAGGAGATTCATGGAGCTCCAGAAGACCTAGTTGCTCCACTGAAAAACCTTTCTAAAAGATCTACCATGGATGGGATAATCCTGTGAAACTAGAGAATGACAGATATCATTCCTCATCACAAGGAAATGCTGGAAACTACAGGCTGATTGCTCTTACCTCAGTGGGGCGAAAATCATCTAAAGAAGGAAAGTTAGTGAAGTAATTTGAATGTTCAACAGGGGTGCAAATTTCCAGGGCATTCTGTATGTTTGTGGGCAATTTTTATTTTTATATATATAGTTCATACCTTTTCAGCAAGAGCTCAAGGTGAGTTACAGTCAGATACATGGGTTATTTATTTATTTAAAAGTATTTATATCCCGCTTTATCCTTGAATCAAAGCGGATTTCACTGAAAACCAATCAAGTAGGATAGTGTGGTGATGTTGGCATGTAGTGGCTGTGAGTTTAGTGTTCATGAGTGTGTGGATAGGTAGTTCTTGATTTGTGGTACAATCTATACAGGTTGAGCTATCTACATTGGGCTATATACATTGTGCTATATAGCGTTTCTTGGAGTGATAGGGTGATTTGATGTTGTGGATGTCATTTCTTGTGTAACTCGTTTTGTAGTGTGGTTAGGGTGGATTGGTGGTCTTCATTTAATTGTTCAATGAATAGGGTGGTTTTTAGTATTTTCCGGAAATCTTTTATATCTGCTGTTGCTTTTGGGTTATCTGGGAGGACATTCCAGATGGCAGGGGCTGCAAGAGAAAAGGCTCGCATGGATGTGGATTTGTTTGTTCTTGTGAATAGAGTAGGTGGTGGTATATTGTTTTTGGAGCTGTTTCTGTCTGGTCTTTTGCTTGTTTTGGTTTCTATGAGTTCCTGTAGTATTCCTTCTGAGATGTTGTTTTTAATTTTGGAGATGGTGAGCGCTGATTTATATTATGCTCGTGAGGAGATTGGTAGCCAATGCAGACCTTGTAGTACTGGAGTTATGTGGTCTTGTATTGAAGCGCTAGTGATAATGCGGGCAGCAGTGTTCTGGATTATTTGTAGGGGAGGGTGGTTTGTTTAGGTAGACCTTGGAATAGTACATTGCAGTAGTCCAGCAGTGGTGTAATGATGGCCTGGCATACTGTACGGAAATGTTCTTGATTGAGGAGGGGTTTTAGTCTTCTGAATGTTGCGAGTTTGAAGAAGGCTGTTCTGGAAATCTTGTTGATATGCGGTTGGAGGGTGAGTTGTTTGTCTAGGATCACTCCAAGGTATCTGACTTCGTCTTTTATTGTAATTGATGTATCGGATATGTTGATAGTAGTAGGAGGAATGAGTGAGGAGTCTCTGGTGATGATAATTCCTTCAGTTTTTTTATGTTGATTTTTAGATTATTGTTAGTTAGCCAGGTTGTTATTTCTTGAATGCATGTTGATATTTTGGTATAGTCTGGGGAGTCCAATTGAATAGGGGTATATGCCATGATGTCGTCAGCATATATGGCATATTGTATCTTGTGGGTTAGTAAATGAGAGCTTGAGGTGTGAAATGATTTGTCTGAAATCTGATCCCTGGCTTCACTGGTATGTAGCCCACTTCTCTAACTACTAGTCTACTCCTCCAGTTTATCTACACTGGACCTGCTCATGTGTTTGTAGATTTGCATGGATTTTCAATGCATGTGATATTTACAGTGGCGTGCTCGTGCATATATAGATTTGCATGGATTTTGCATGTATGTGATTGTTGACACTGGACCTGCTCATGTGTGTGTAGATTTGCATGGATTTTGTATTGCGTGGATATTGACACTAGATGTGTTGGTGCCAGTATAGATTTGCATGGATTTTGTATGTATGTGGATAAGGACATTGAACATGCTTGTGTGTATGTAGATATGCACGGGTTTTGCATGTACGTGAATGTTGACGCTGGATGTGCTCATGCGTGTCTGCACAGCTCTCTTTCCTGCTCCCCTGGAACTGTGCCAGAGCAGAGACCCGTCAGGATTCTGTCAGAATGAATCTTATGCCTCATACATCTGTAACCTGTAATACATTAATAAATATTAAAATTCATCTCATTTACATTTTGATGCATTTCACAGCCTTCCCCCCTGTTTTGCCTGACAAATGGATCATTTGAGTGAGCACCGGGCTGCAATGCAGCACTGGGCAGAGACCTTCTTAATAGCTTCTGATCTGGTAAGCAGAAGAGAGAGTCAGACCCGCTTTCCTGAGGTTAAACATCCTGACCCCAGGGGCCAGTGTAAGAGGCCAGTGTCAGCACCTCATTCTGGGCCCTAGTGCCTGATGTTCTCTGAATAGAACGAGAGAAAACAAAAAAATAACAGAATGAGTCTATCAGCAATCTGACCACCATGTAGGCAGGATGTGCTGAGAAAAAAATTCAGGGAGGTATGGAGAGGACAACGAGGGAGAAGAGGAGAGAGGGCATGACGAGGGGGAGAAGAGACAGGGCATGAGGGTGGAAGGGGGAAGGGGAGAAATAGGAGACAGAGAATAACAGGAAGAAGAGATAAAACTTGAACAAAGAAAGAGGAAAGGAGGGCAGAGAAGAGAATGTAAATGGGCATCGGCCGAAAAAACATAAAAGAGGCAGCCACTGCACCCAGAGAAAGCTGACTTACACCTGGAAACTGGCCGGCATGGGAGGACTTTGGAAAACAGGGGCATAAGTGGTTGAAAATGCATGTTAAATTATGGTGTGATCATTACACCAGCCCTTGAACAGGTGTAAATTCAAAGGTTTTATTATTGATGCGTGCACTTCTGTGCTCCACCCAAACGCTGCCCATGTGCATGCCCACAGTGAAACTAGATGCCATCAGGCATGTGTGACGTGCAAAAGAACAGCCGCCAGCTAAAGTATGCATATATCTAAAATACCACGGTATGCGCACATAGACAGGCACAGAGCTTTACACGGCTCCTTGTAAAACTACCCGCTAAATGTGGATTCCATATTCCATATCCACAATATCTATGAAAACTGCCATGTTAACAGTTCTACCTGCTTTGAGTCCTTTAGAACTGTCCATTAATGTCGCCTTCGGACTGAGGTTTTGGGCCAAGGCTGGAGGGGGCAGTTCTGCTTATCTGGCGTTCCAAAACACTTCAGAATTGTAAAAGTTTGAGTTTTGGAGCTCAGCTCCCTTGGATTTTCCACAGGGCTCACTCTTAACCCCGTTGTTTTTTGAATTTCATTAATATCCTGGCATTAGGACTGAGGCCCTCATCTGTTTGCAAACGATACCACATATTAGTTGCACATGAACATGGGAGATGCAGTTGCAAGCTAACTGCCTGTGTTTCCTGCCTTTAACCAAGCAATGGATCAGAATCCGTAGGCTAATAGTAAATCCCATTAAAACCAAGAAAAAAGTAATCCTTTCGCTTATTCCCTTAAAGGAACCTGTGTGCTCGCTGTTATCTCAGATCACTCCTTGTCTTTTGCCCACTTTATCCTCTGTTTGGAGTGCTTAGATCAGACTCCTTTTGGATTCTAATTGATGCTGTACTCTATGCATTTATCATTACCAAATTAGACTATTTTAACTGCTGGTTAGCTAGCATCCATCATGACAGTGTAACAAGACTTCAGTTAATTCTGAACACAGTAGAAAAACCTCTTTATCATGCTAATCGCTTTGATTGTGTTTCACCTCTCCATAAAGAACAAAGGTTACATGTAGCATTAAATATAAGATTTTGACCCTAGCTCATCGGGCATTTCATTTGGGAATCCCTCACTATTTACATTTGTTAGTTACATTCTACTGTCCTACACGCACGCTGAGGTCATCCCAGGATGATTATTTGGTAATCTCTCCTCTGCCTCAGTTTAGGCTAGAGGCCACCCGTTCAGCAGCCGTTAACTTCTCGGCTGCCTCTCCGTGGAACGCCCTTCTTGTGGACCGGGTTTGCCTGGAGAGTTGGGTCAGAAAATTCAAGCTAAGGGCAAAAGATTGCATATATCGCAGTGTGTTCATTCTGTTCCTTGGAACAAGGTGGTGGGCTGGTGCTCAGACTTTCCCCTCCTGTTCCTTCCATTTCTCGGTTTTTAGTATATTGTCTGGCATTTAGTTTCTTGTTCTATTCATTTCCTTCCTTTTGTGTCTTGTGGAGCTTATTTTAAAGTTATTGTTGTCTTTCTTCTGCTATTTGGTTCTTGTGTCATTTCTTGTGTTCTATTGGCAGTATATCAAATTGCAATATCTAAATACAAGTAAGCACTGCTTATATACGCAAAGTCCCACGTGATGCTGCTCTATTTTTGAACCTGTTCTTTTGGAAAATAGATTCTTTGCCGTACACCACACCAAGAGCACAAAACTGAGCAAAAAGAACATTTTGGGCACTTATGTAGCAAATCTGCCATAGCAACCCAGCACTAACACTCAAAATTCAAACAGCAACAACCCGACCTATGAGAGGACAGCACTGCAAATATCATGCTGAACCCTAGAACAGCAGTGCGCCTCCTACTGGGAAAACAGAACAAGCGAGGCTGCAGCAGACCCCTCAGCATGCAAGACATGGCTTATGCTTTATTCATTTGATATACTTCAACTAAGCTACAGATAAAGGAGTAATAACAGTACAAAACTAAAAGAAAAGTAGAAGACGGTACAGGAAGAGGGTGAGATACCTTTCTAACGCCCTGCATCTCCCAGGGCCAGACACCCTCTATGGTGCAGGCTGAAACTAATTGCCAGTTGAATTAGGAACTAAGGCAGTGTGGTTTGAAAGTAAGCCAAGTGTTTCAGGTAGATTTAAAATGGGCATAAGAAGTCTTATATCTTAAGATCACGGGGCAGATTGTTACAGAGAACTGGAGCCAATACAGTATATGTGACTACAAATGAGAAATAGAAGCTGCAAGAAGCCAGAATCTGAGCTCAGGTGGCCCGTTGATTCCTTCCTAAGCTTCAGGACCCTTCTGTGTTAGGGGGTTCGAGAGACTCCTTCGTGTTAAACCTCTAAGGGGGTTTGGATGTACTAGAAGAAGCTTCACCCTTGTTAGAAGTATTGCTACATATGGGGGTATCAGTGCCTTCGCCAGACTTGACAGCAGCTTCATTAGAGTCTCCAGCTCCAGAATCAATATCCGTGCTGGATATTTGGAAAGGAGCTACTCAGCCTAAAAAGATTTTAAAAGGGTCTAGAGGGCAAATTGCCAGTTTCCTATTCGTCTCTCCGGGCCAGTCCAGGAATGTAGGGTAGTTAATCCCTTCCAGCAGCTCTGAGGACTGAAAAACTGAAAACTCTTTGCTGACAGGCTCTATAGCTCCCCCTGGTTTCAGAGAGAGTTAGTATTTCAGTCCTCAGCAGCGAAGGAGGAGGTTGACTGACAGGCTCTTCAGAGTGATGACTAGGACTTTACTTTAAACGTGTTTGGGAAAGGCAGCTTTTGTTCAAAGGGGTGCTGACTATTTGGCTCTAGCAGGGCGGATCAGCTCAGCACTCTTCCATTTCTGGTGATGGGCAAGGCTAAGACGGTTGTGGTGACGGCGCTGACTATTTGGCCCTAGCAGGGCAGATCAGCTCAGCCGCCCCTTTTTTTCTATTGTCTATTTCTTTTGGTACTACTGCCCTGTGGAGGCGCTCAGTGCATTCTCCTTCCTTCGGGGAATAGTACTGCAGTTTGCTCGATCGTGTGCCTCCGTCTGTCACTCATTGGGTACGGTCTGGGGGCCCCAGATCCCTCTTCCCAAGCTCGATAGGCTACGGTGCCGGTAACCCGCTGGCTGCGGGCAGAGGATCCGGACAGCTTAGCCTCTTGCAAGGAGCATTATTAGCAGGTACGTGCCTTATTTCTTCGGGGATAAGGGGGCACGTGGTGCTGTAGCGGTTTCTCTGGCATCTTCCGTACTGGCGCCACGCGTCGGGTGCTTTCCTTTTCACGTTGGTCTGTAGTGCTTGCCGTCTTGGTTTTGCCTTTAGGGCTTATGGAGGCTTCTAAGGCTTTGGGTGATGATGGTTCGTGTGGCCCGCCGGCAGTTGCTGCTCGCGCGGGAACGGCGGCCATTTTGGCTCAGCCGTGCTCTGTTCCCGCGCTGCCGGAGCAGCCGACGAAATGTAAAGCAAAGGGCAGATCTAAGAAGCATAAGGCCCCCGCTGCTGCAGGTGAGCCCATGCATTCCGATTCGCTGGAGCAGGGCTCGTTGGTGGCTTTTCTGGCTCCGGAGTTTATCTTGGCATTTCATCAGGCTTTTTTACTGCAAAAAGCTCAGGCAACGGGCTCCCCCTCTGCTGTAAGTTCGGCGGGACTAAAGCAGAGTGAGATGTTAGAGGCTGACCCTGGGGAAGGGGGTCTCTTCTTTGCCTTCTGTGTTGGAAGCTCCCGGTGAGGCGGCTTGTCTTCTGGGGGAGGGGTCTCAAGCACCAGAAGACGGTGAGCTGCTTTCTGAAGCAGGGCTCGAGGGGTGGCCCGAGGACTTGGAAGAGGGGGAGTTGGGTCCGGGCGAGGATCCTAATGTATTCCGTGTCTTTAGGAAGGAGGAACTGGGAGCCTTAATTGCTCAGTCCCTGGCAGCCTTGAATATGGTGGCTCCTCAAGTTCAGCAAGAACCCTTGGAGGACCCCTTATTACAGGGTTTCAAAACTCAGCAGCGCTGTTTCCCCATTCACAGGGTTATCAGGCAAATGACTGATTCTGAGTGGGAGTGCCCGCAGGCTTCCTTGCGGGGAGCTCAGGCGCTTTCTCGGTTATACCCAGTTCCCCAGGAGGAGAAGGAATTGTTGCGTATGCCTAAGGTAGACGCCTTAGTGGCAGCAGTTACCAAAAAGACTACCATCCCGGTGGAAGGGGGTACGGCTCTTAAAGATTTCCAAGATCGGCGTTTGGAAGCTCTCCTTAAGCAAACTTTCGATAACAGTGCCTTGGCCCTTCAGGCTTCGATTTGTGGAGCGTATGTGGCTAGGGCTTCCATCTGTTGGCTTCAAGGAAACAGTGGACCGGAGAGGGCTGCGGCCTCGGCTGCGGAAGCGGCGAAGCTGGAGTTGGCTGCGGCTTATATGGCGGATGCCTTTTATGACTTGGTGAGAATTTCTTCTAAATCCATGGCTTCAGTGATAGCGGCTAGGCGTTTTCTCTGGTTGCGCAACTGGGCTGCGGATTCGTCCTCTAAGACGCGGCTCAGTAAGCTTCCCTACAAAAGTAAGCTACTCTTTGGGGAAGCCCTGGAGAAAATTGTGAAGGATTTAGGAGATTCTAAAGGCGGTCGTCTTCCCGAGGATCGCCCTAGAGCGTCTAAAGTGCCTTCGGGGCAAAAGGGGCCGGTCCGCGAGTTTCGCAGGTTCCGCGGTCCCTGGTTTTCGCCCTACCAGAGAGGTCGGTTTCCCTCTCGGGGTCAGTCCTTTCGAGGCGCCAGAGGATTTGGTAGAGGCTACTTTAATGCTACGCAGTCGGCGGCTAAAAAGCCGCAATGAAGGGACGCTGGTCCAGGCGGAGTTCCCTGTGGGAGGACGTTTGCAGGGGTTTTTCTCGGCCTGGGCCAACATTACTATGGACCAGTGGGTTCTCGAAGTTATCAGAGACGGCTATGCTCTGGAGTTCGCTCACCCACTGGTCGACGCCTTTGTAGCATCTCCGTGCGTTTCCCAGACGAAGAAAGCAGCCGTCAATGACACCCTGTTGCGCTTGTTGCGTCTTCAAGTGGTGGTGCCCGTCCCCGCAGACCAGTGCGGCTTCGATCGGTACTCAATTTATTTTGTGGTCCCCAAGAAGGAGGGTTCTTTTCGGCCAATCCTGGATCTCAAGCACGTCAATCGTTGTTTAAGGGTGCCTCACTTCCGGATGGAAACCTTGCGGTCTGTAATCCAGTCGGTCAGACAGGGAGAGGTCCTCTCTTCCATAGATTTGACGGAAGCGTATCTTCATATTCCCATCAGGGTGGAACACCAGAAGTTCCTTCGGTTTGCTGTGCCCATGGGTCATTTTCAATTCCGAGCGCTACCGTTTGGGCTAGCTGCGGCACCTCGAACTTTCACCAAGGTGGTGGCGGCGGCGCTTCGGAAGGAGGGCATTCAGGTTCACCCTTATCTCGATGATTGGTTGATACGGGCTCCGTCCGTTCCGGAGTCCCGGATAGCGACGGCCCGGGTAGTGCAGTTCCTCGAACAGCTAGGTTGGGTCATCAATCGTTCCAAAAGTCATTTGGAGCCGGCGAAACAGCTGACTTATCTAGGAGCCTTCTTCGATATGGAGGTGGGCTCAGTCTTCCTGCCGGCGGACAGAGTGGTGAAGCTAGAGTCGCAGATTACTGCCTTCCTAAGACTGTCGACTCCGACGGCTTGGCGCTATTTGCAGGTGTTAGGGTCAATGGCGGCAGCCTTAGACCTAGTGCCGTGGGCCAGGGTGCATATGCGTCCGCTGCAACGAGCGCTACTATCCAGATGGTCGCCGCAGGCTCATCCCTTGTCCCAGTGTTTTCCGTGTCCAGAGGAGGTGCGGTGCAGTCTCCACTGGTGGCTGGTGCCGGCCCATCTGCAGGCGGGGGTGCCCCTAGCGGATCCGGTCTGGGTTTTGCTTACGACTGATGCCAGTCTGTCGGGGTGGGGCGCTCACTGTTTGGAGCAGATAGCGCAAGGCACCTGCACGGTGGAGGAAAGGCTTTGGTCGATCAATCGCTTGGAACTCAGAGCGTTGTTGGAGTTTGGCGATCGGCTCCGGGGCCAAGCGGTGCGGGTGTTTTCCCGACAACTTGGTAACAGTGTCTTATATAAACAAGCAGGGGGGCACAGGCAGTGCGTTCCTGCTGGAGGAGAGTCAACTGCTGTTTCAATGGGCAGAGGAGCACCTCTCGGCGATATCGGCAGCGCACCTGGCAGGAAAAGACAACATCCAGGCCGACTATCTCAGCCGGCATGCCTTGGATCCCGGAGAGTGGGAGCTGAATTGCGCGGTGTTTCACGAAATCACGGAGCGGTGGGGTCTGCCGGTGATGGACCTCATGGCCACTCAAGCAAATGCCAAAGCGGCACGGTTTTACAGAAGGCGCCGGGAGCATATGTCAGAGAGCCTAGACGGGCTAGTGCAAGTTTGGCCGCCGGGTCAGCTCCTCTATGTGTTTCCGCCGTGGCCTCTAATAGGTCGGGTTGTACGGCGGATCGCGAGGTACGGCGGTATGGTGATCCTCATCGCTCCGGATTGGCCCAGACGTCCGTGGTATGCCGACCTGGTCCGCCTCCTAGTGGCTCCTCCATGGCGGTTGCCGTCTCGAATGAATCTGCTCTCCCAAGGACCCGTGCTGATGCCGCAGGTGGATCGGTTCTCGCTTACGGCTTGGCTCTTGAAAGGGAGCGGTTGCGACGACGGGGATACTCGCAGTCAGTGATAGCCACCTTGTTACGTTCTCGACGACGGTCTACTTCCTTAGCTTACATTCGCATATGGCGGATTTTTGAGGCATGGTGTGTGGAGCGTAGTTTTTCTCCGTCGGGAGTGAAGTGGCCGGAGATTTTGCTGTTCCTTCAAGGAGGGTTAGAGAAGGGCCTGGCCCTGAGTACTCTTAAGGTTCAACTGGCAGCAATTGCTTGTTATAGAGGGAAGATAATGGGGATTTCTCTTTCCTCCCATCCAGATGTGCGTCGTTTTCTGAGAGCGGCGAAGCTTCTTCGGCCTCCGCTTCGTCCACTGGTTCCACCATGGGATCTCAATCTCGTGTTGGAAGCCTTGACAGGACCACCCTTTGTTGCCCCGGGGCTGGTTAATGTACGAGAGCTCTCCTGGAAGACGGCCTTCTTGGTTGCCTTGTGTTCCGCGCGCAGGGTGTCGGATTTGCAGGCGCTTTCGTGCCGGGAACAGTACCTGCAGTTTACACCGGAAAGGGTTGTTCTGCGGCCGGTTCCCTCTTTTCTCCCTAAGGTGGTTTCTAGTTTCCACATGAATCAGGCTGTCTTCCTGCCTACGTTTCGGCCTCGCGAAGGCGACAGGCGGGATCGTCTTCTGAAACAGTTGGATCTGGGGCGCGTGTTGCGGAAGTATCTGCGAGTGACGGAGTCGTTTCGGAAATCTGATCGGCTGTTCGTACTATTTGCGGGTCCAGCTAAAGGCAAAGCTGCGACCAAGGCTTCAATTGCTAGATGGGTGAAACATGCCATCCGGGCAGCTTACGAATCTCAGCTTGTGGCAGCTCCCATAGGGCTGCGGGCTCATTCCACTAGGGGTCTCGCTACTTCGTGGGGGGAGACGGCCTTGGCTCCGCCAGTGGAGCTCTGCAGAGCGGCCACATGGTCTTCATTACACTCTTTTGCTAAGCACTATCGGCTCGATGTTCAAGCTCGAGGGGATGCCAGTGTGGGATCTTCGGCTATTGTGGCGGGACTCGCAGGGCCCTCCCGTAGACAAGTACTGCTTTGGTACTGCCCTACATTCCTGGACTGGCCCGGAGAGACGAATATGAAGGAGAAATTAGATCTTACCTGCTAATTGTCTTTCCTTGAGTTCTCTCCGGGCCAGTCCAGGACCCTCCCTTTGGTTAGCTGTGAGAGGTGGAGCTGTTCATATCCTCGGCCATCAGATTCTATGCTTGTGGTTTTTCCTTTCTGGAGACCGGGGCTGGGGATTGTTCTTCTACTCTCATCCTCTTTAAAGTATTGAAAAAAAAAAAGGCCAGACGGGATAACTCTGTAAGGGCTCTTACAGGGGGGTCATTAGACATGGAAGAGTTCGGAGTTGATTTTTACGGTTCGCTTTTAGTTTAGCCTCTTAGTTTCTCTGCTTTGTTACATTAAGACTGACTCTCTCTGACACCAGGGGGAGCTATAGAGCCTGTCAGCAAAGAGTTTTCAGTTTTTCAGTCCTCAGAGCTGCTGGAAGGGGTTGACTACCCTACATTCCTGGAATGGCCCGGAGAGAACTCAAGGAAAGACAATTAGCAGGTAAGGTCTAATTTCTCCTTTCAGTAGATGTTGTAGGGAAAATGAAAGAGACTGGTATTGTTATAAAGACTGCCATTAAGGAGGTGAAGCATTTAGAAAACCGCATCTCTACTATACAGGCTTCTGGGGCTTCTGCACCATAAGCTGGAAGACTTAGAAAACAGAGCGAGATCAGATCATTTGTAGTTATTCAGTTTTCCAATAATATATTTTTTTTCGCATGAAATTCCTTTTAGAAACTATCTGAAAGCAGTTTTGTTAATGACAAATGTAGATGAGATCAGGTTGGTTAATTGCTACGTCTTGCCTAGGAATATTGTGATGACTATATGTTCAAAAATCCCCTCAAGGAGCCCAATTTATCAAAAAAAACCAAAACACAAACCCCAAACTAGGCACAAAAAATATGACTGGGCATAAGACACATACAACGAAAAAGAAAAGGAAAAAAGGAAAAAACTGAACAACAGTCAGCAGAAGCTTCACCCTATTGGAGGAAAAAAGACCTCAGCAACCCACCAACCTATAGCCCGAGGGGGTCGGGTCTACCAAAAGACATGGAACATTTCACAACAGATGGTCAGACTCTGCTTACATCAATGGTCAAAAAAACCTCCAGTCTATGAGGGCAAAGCAAACTCCCAACTGGTGCAGCTAAATCCAACTGCCCGATGCAATGATCAATATACTGCAGCAACCTAGCTCTTAAAAATGAAAACAAGCAATGGCTCAGAACAAAGAGTAAGCAAAAACAACTTATCAGTAAAGTAAATGATGAGTAGATGATGAGTAGATGATGATGAGTAGATGATGACCCAACGCTGAAATCGATGACACCAGTAGACTCAAAGTCCAGTCAAACAGAGGTGGCAGGGAGCCCCGACATCAGATGTTTCGCCTTTTGGCTTCTTCAGGGAGCTGAAATCCGCGCTTCACCCGCTGTCAGCGAAAACTGCACAAATTTCATCCGAAAACACTTCAAGCCATATCAATTATGCTGGTGCAATATGTAAGAGCTGATGCAATAGCTACAAGGAAAATGAAAAAACAACAGTTGCAGTATAAAGCGTCTTATGCCCCGACATCAAAAACAGAAACAAAAACAAACACAAAAAACAAAAACAAAAAACAACCAAACAGGAAGCAAAACATACCATTAAGCAGGAGCTGAAGGAGAAAAATGATGAAAAACACCAGAAGAAAGGCTGCACCCGTGGCGATCAGACACACGAACCGCCAAATAGAAACACCAGCGCATGCGCTTCAAAAATATATAACGATGAACCCCTGACATCAACATTTAAACCCCTCCAGCAAAAAGCCGGCAAAGGGTAAAAAACATATCATGGTATAAGAAAACCTTCAGACTCCCGCAAAAAAGCATGAGCAAAAGTTGAAATTAACCCACCCACCTACCCAAAAACTAAAGATTAAGCAGAATAAACTATCATCCAAAAAGGAAGAAAAAGAGGAAGAAAAAGAAAAAATCCTGTCTATTCAAAAACAATTCTTCCATTCAATGGATTAATTTAACCCATCAGGGACTACTGTATTAAGAGAAAAAAATCCAGAGCTGTTCTAAGCGATTCAAAATCTTCTGCAGATCTCCCCCATAAAGAGAAGGTGTGCACTGAGCAATCACCAAACATCGTAGATCTTCAAAGACATGTCCAACGGACTGAAAATGATGGACCAAAGGAGCGCCTTCCACCAAATGGCGGAGGCGACTACGATGCTCAGTCAGACGAGTCCGCAGTGCTCAGCTGGTTTTCCCAACGTAGCCAAGACCTCACAGACAGCGGAGTCGTGGAAGAAAATAAACGGTAAGTACAATGGTTATGTTGAAAAGTGCAGCAAGTCTCCATCATGAAACAAACTGAGCAGTGTCCGCAACTGCGATGCCCTTGAACCACAGATGATACAGATGGAGTACTAGTGAAGGCAGAAGGACACAACACATCTTTCAGATTAGAGCCTTTAGTGTAGACCGACCTGATCCAATGTTGACCAAGACCTGGAGTCAAACAGATAATATGAGAATGCCGCTGAATAACCTTAGATAATTTATAACTGAGAGGAGTGAACTTCATCACAAAATGCACAAATGGGGGATCTGACTTAGTTGAACGATCCCGAGGAGTCAAAAGCCAAGCCCGGTCATTAAAACGGGCTCGAGTCCGGGCCTTTTGAACCAAAGAGGTTGGATAGCCCAGGGCGACAAACGAATCCTCCAAAGTCCGAGATTGTGCTTTATAGTCCAGAACCGTCGAACAATTCCGACGGTAACGAAGGAATTGTGCAAAGGGTAAACTTTCTTTCAAACGTTGTGGGTGTGCGCTGTCAAAATGAAGAAAAGACATCCGATGAGTCGGCTTAGTATAGACCGAGGTTTCAAGAACATCAGCCCGGCGTGTTACCAAAACATCCAAAAAGGAAACTGAAGTGACACTATGCTCCAGGGAGAAGGAAATGTGTGGATCACATTGATTAAGCCAGCCATGAAAACCCAGTAACTGGTCCACGGTGCCAGTCCAAAATAAAAAACATCATCTATATAACGTACCCATAAACGAATACAGGATTGGTATGGGCCATCCGTTAACCATCGGTTCTCAAAATCGGCCATGTACAGATTGGCAATAGAGGGAGCCATGGTCGCCCCCATGGCAACCTCCCTCACCTGTTGGTAAAAACATCCATCAAAGCAAAAGAAGTTCTTCGTCATAGCAATCATCAAAAGCTGAACAAGAAAATCAAGTTTAGGTGAACTCAAATCTCGACGAGCTGCCAAATTCATCCGGCCAATATCAATGGCTTCCTGTTGAGGGATGCTGGTATATAACGAAGAGACGTCCAAAGTAGCCATCACTAATCCAGCTGGTAGATCCCTGTCATGGCCTCTAGCCAACACCTGCAAAAAATGCATAATGTCCCTTAAATAAGAAGGTATACGGAACACCAAGGGCCTCAAAAAAGAGTCAACATAAATCGACAGAGGCTCCAAAAGAGAGCCTCGCAAAGATACGATGGGCCTACCTGGGGGGGTTACGGAGATCCTTATGGATTTTAGGCAGAGTATAAAAATGTGGAGTGCATGGATGAGAAATACACAAAAACCTCGCCTCTTTTGTTGTAATCAAACTTTGACTTATGGCCTGCGAAACGAGCTGTTTAATGAGTTCCTGAAGAGCTAAAGTAGGATCCTCCAATAAAGGTTGATACGTGGCAATATCAGATAATTGAGAATTAATTTCTGCCACATATTGAGAGACATCCAGCACCACAACTGCCCCTCCCTTATCAGCTCTTCGAATAATAATATCATCATATCCTCGAAGCTCAGATAATGCTTGACGCTCCAACGTCGATAAGCTATGATGGGTCCTTCTCCGAGAAACCGATTCCAGCTGTCCAATGTCCTTCAGAACCAACTCCCGAAAAACTTGCAAAGGAGGTGGTAACGGGCCAGGAGGAGTCCAAGTAGAGCGTATGGGAAGACGAAGGGGCTCCAATGAAGGAGACACTCGACCCTCCACCGAAAAGTCAATATCAACAGGACTAGACACGGGTGTCACAGCAGATGAATCTGCAAAAAATGCTTGCATATGAAGCTTACGTAAAAGTTGCTCAAATTCCAAACGAACAGAAAAAGCATCATAAGTAATCCGTGGAACAAAAGATAAACCTCGTTCAAGGACACTCCATTGAGCCGAGGACAGAACCTGGGCAGACAAATTAACTACAAGCCCTCGGGATCCGCCATGGCCTGAGATCTGGTCCATGGACGATGTGGCGGTGCTGGAGCGTCTTTCTGTTTCCCTCGTCCCCGGCCCCGACCTCTGCGTTTGCGGGTGCCTTTGCCTCGATCTAAAAAATCCTCAGAGCCAGAAGCATGTTGGTCAGACAAAGCAGAATCATCGGAATATTCAAAAGAGACATAATTAGGCCGTCTACGTTTGGGTTGCATCCAAACATACACAAAACCTGTTTTGTAATCGGTATCATCCCTGTGCAGTTTAGAAAGTTTAAAAGTTTTTGTTTCTTGACGGAAAGAATCCAATTGAGTTTGCAACTTCTGCAGCTGAGATGTAAAAACTTCCTCTGTTTCCTCAGTTTTAAGAGTCACTAATTTCTGATCAATCTCCACACTGGTGGTGTCATTAAAAGATATGGTGGCATTGACCATAAGAATCATCAAGTCAAGGGAACATTTGTTGAGGATCTTATTCCAGTTATCAACAAACGCTTCATCTTCAACAAACAATTGGGGTTCTTTTTTGACACGGAACCCACACGGGATCTGCTGACGGCGAATGTATTCAACTAAAGTGGCACAATGTAACTCAGCCCATATTTGACGTTTCCACAATTTAGTCAAGGACATCCAAGCAGCCTGACTGTCGGAGGTTACAACAGGGCCAAAACAAGTGGGTTCTTTAAGCAATTCCTGCACTTGGTCAGTCAAAAATGTTAATGTTTCACGCCAAATAGGAGGAGTAGCTTCCATAGTCCAGACTATATGTTCAAAAATCCCCTCAAGGAGCCCAATTTATCAAAAAAAACCCAAAACCCAAACCCCAAACTGCATCGGGCAGTTGGATTTAGCTGCACCAGTCGGGAGTTTGCTTTGCCCTCATAGACTGGAGGTTTTTTTGACCATTGATGTAAGCAGAGTCTGACCATCTGTTGTGACATGTTCCATGATTTTTGATAGACCCGACCCCCCCGGGCTATAGGTTGGTGGGTTGCTGAGGTCTTTTTTCCTCCAATAGAGTGAAGCTTCTGCTGACTGGTGTTCAGTTTTTTCCTTTTCTTTTTCGTTGTATGTGTCTTATGCCCAGTCATCTTTTTTGTGCCTAGTTTGGGGTTTGTGTTTTGGTTTTTTTTAGAAATATTGTGAGGCAAGACTAGTTGGAGGGAGCCATTGACCAGTTGAAATCACCTGCATTGACTGTCTTTCTAGGATCGTCACAAGATGTGGTATCTACTCGTAGCACTTAATTAGTTACTTGAGTCTCTAATTTGGATAGAAATCTATATTTACACTTTATTTTAAGACAAAAAGGTTTGGAAAGGTTCCTGGAGGAAAGGTCCATAAACCATTATTAAAGACGACCCAGAAAATCCATTGCTTATCCTGGGATGAGCATTGTGGAACCTCTGCACCTTTTGTAAATCTGCTAGGTACTTGTGACCTAGATTGGCCACTGTTGGAAACAGGATACTGGGCTTTATGGACCTTGGTCTGACCCAGTATGGCAGATCTTATGTTCTTATGTACAAAAGAATCTCTCTTTTGTGCTAAAAAAAAATACTATTTTTTCCTGATCTTTCAAGAGCTACTCAGTCTAGGATGAAACACTTTTTGGCTTTGAAGTCAGCAGTTTAGACTACAGGGACAAGATATTATAAGCCCGATTCAGTCGCGGATTGCAGGGCTGCACGTCCCGGCGGGACATGCAGCCCCGCAAGTCATCCTGATCCTATTCCCCTTCCTGCCCTCCCTACATGGCTAGAGCCACAGGATGGGGAGAGCCGGTGAAGGGTGGGGTTGGGGTGGAACAGGGGTGGGCCGAACCGGCAGGACATACAGGTCTGATTCAGGGTTGGGGCCGGGTGCGGGAGGGTCACTGCCGCCCGATCCAGGCCCCGGCTGGCCAGCCGTGGGTCGTGTGGCGGGGAAGAGGGGGCTCTTAACTTCATGAGCCAGGGGCGCCTGAGGGGAGGATGGGGCAGGGACACGTCAGGCCATCTTCGGGCCTGATTCTGTGTACTATGGAAACGTTTTGTTCCCATGGTCCAGAATTGGGTCCTAATGGGCCCATCTAGCTCAGGGTCATCTGGACAGCCCAGATGTGCCCCTCAATGAATTGGGTTCCACTTAAAGTTCCCTTGCAAGCGTACTATCGGTTCTCAAGATCATAGTTGTGATCCATCTCGACTTGAGCAGTTTTGAGCAGAAAAAGGATCCAACAATTGGAATTTTATTATATTGGTTTTGTGTAGATTTAGGAGACATATTTAAGATATTCACAGGTACTATATTGGCTGTTTTGCTTAATTTCCTTTCATTTGTTTTCTTATTATGGGATTCCCATTTCTCCCCATGGATGTGGGCTGTATTGATGATTTTTGGTTTCTTGGATTTGAATTTTTCGGATGCCTCTGTAAGAGACATGATGGTGTTGTATTCTTCGGTATTTCCTAAGTGTAATTAAGTCAAACTTCAATAAAAAAATTAGTTCTTTATCTTTGAAAGTTTTGCCAACATATTTTAAAAGAAGCATAATTAGACCTCGAGATACTGGCAGATCATTGACAGATCTCATCTCCCTTCCTTGCTAAACTACTTAGACCAACTTCAGTAGGTTTTGGACTCTAATTCAATACTTGATCATTATCAGTTTGGTTTCCACATGAATCGTAGCACTGAAAGTCTTTTAGAAGGTAATTTTATAAGGAGTCACCTAGAGCTACGTGCCATTTATGTGCCTAAATCATAGTATGTTAGTGCATTATGCATGTAACCGAGGCAGACACTATTCTGACAGTTGTGATACAGTAGCCGGTGTAGAGCCCATGATAATAGGTGAAAAAGAAGAATTTACCTTGGAGTCTGATAGGCAGCAAACACACTCAGCTCACAGGAGGCAAAAGAGCAATAGGATAAAACCTCAGGAACGTGGCCATAGCACTGCTCAGACTGCTGGTAGCTGGAGGTCCCGGGAAGGAGCTGTCTATAGCCCCGAGAGAGGAGCCAGGATAACAGAGAGAAGGTGGGAACCTAGCTTTAGGAGAGAAAAAGCTAAGAACTCTGTTTTGTCTGGAGGGCCAGGGCATGGCATAAGAAGTAAAGTAAATGCTGGGAGTTATGACGTAATTCCTCATTACTGGAGAGAAAAGGAAAGCCAGAGTGAAACTGTCACAGTACCAGGTATTCAAAACCCTGCTTGCATAGAACAGTTTCCTGATAAGCTAACCAGTTCCTCACAGAGAGGGTTTTACAATGTAAACAGCTATGAGGATTTTAACCCACCTGCAACCCCGGAGGATTGTGAACTAATGCAGTGGGAAAATAATAGCTGTAGCCTTGAACCCACACCAATGGACTGTACGTTATGTTTCTCTGATGATATTGAATCATTGTGCTGAACAAGTGGGCAGAAGCTCTGCAAAAATACCAAAGGGAAAGAACATATTTTTCTTTGAAGAAGCTGTTTTTGTTCCTGGTTTTGTTATATAAAAGGAAATCCATAGGGAAGGGGAAATAAAGCCCTATTCTTATTTTGCCTTAATTACTCAACTGCAGACTGTTATTGTGCTAGAAGGCAACTTGATCCTCAGGGCCCTAGGCAGATGCCTAATAGGGACCGGGAGAGGAGTCACACAGTATGTGCGTCAGGTCGATGGTGCGTACTTGTACTGCAGGCATGCATATGGGTGGGGATCGTGGCAGAGCGCACAAGTAAATGATAAAATTCTTGAAAAATGTAGGAGTGAGTAATTACACCAGTTCTAGGACTGGCATAAGTGATTGTGCCTTAGATTTACCCACGCATGTGGTTTCTTTACACAAAAACGGAAGTAAGGATGAGGTTGGAACTACAGGCCAGTTAGTCTGACCTCTGTGATGAATAAATGGACAACCTTCCACGAAATTGACCAAAAACACCTCCTCAATGTCATAACAATGATCAATACTACAACATCCCCCCTTGACCCATGCCCAGTTTCATGGATAAAAGCCTCAAAAACTGAACTCGCTGTACATATCCAACCGATAGTAAACCAATCCCTTGCCCAAGGCTTAATGCCCGATCCCCTAAAACTCACCTCCATACGACCCATCTTAAAAAACAACAAATTAGACCCAAAGGATCCAAACTCATATAGGCCTATAGCCAGCATACCATTCGTAGCCAAAATAATTGAAAAAATCATACAACTTCAACTCCAGGACCATATTGACTCTCATGCCCCCCTTGACTCCCACCAATTTGGATTCCGCCCATCTCACGGGGTAGAAACCCTACTAATAACACTGTTAGATAACCTCATTAAAGGCACAGACGATAACAATCAAGGATTCCTCCTCATTTTCATAGACATATCAGCCGCTTTTGACAGTGTCAACCACAATACACTAATTAACAGACTCCAAGATATAGGAATTAGCGGGACAATCCTCCAATGGTTCATCTCATATATAACCCACCGAGTAATACGCATTCAACTAGGCCAAAACACATCAGAACCTTTCACACAAGACCAAGGCATACCCCAAGGCTCAGCTCTCTCAGCACTCCTCTTCAACATTTACCTCCAACCTATCACAAGTATATTCAAAAAATACAAAGTTAGCCATTATATCTACGCTGACGACATCATGCTCACCCTCCCAATTAACACAAACAACCCCACATACCAGAATATGTCTGAATGTATCAAAGAGACAGACACCTGGCTTGAGAAAAACCACCTCAAAATCAACCTGAAAAAAACGGAAGCAATGTTTGTAGCAAGAAAACTAAACGCAACCTTCCCAGAAACCATCACAATAAACAACACAACAATCCCAATCAAGAAAGAGGTGAAATACTTAGGAATAATTCTAGACCATACCCTCAGTATGATCCCTCACATAAAGTAAACAGTTAAGACAATATTCTTCAAGCTAAAAACCATACAACACCTAAGACCACTCCTAGACTCCCACGATTTCAGATCGGTCATCAGTGCACTCATCACTCCCCACTTCGACTATTGTAACAGTCTCCTAAACGGTCTACCACTAGCAAACACTAACCTCCTCCAAAGAGCCCAAAATATCTGCGCTCGCGTAACAACGAAAGCTCGCCTGACCGACCACATAACTCCCATCTTATTTGAATTGCACTGGCTCCCCATAAATAGCAGAATAACATACAAAATAATCATAACCACATTTAAAACTCATCAATGACATCTCTCCATCTCATCTAACCACCCTATTGCAAGCCCCACCAGAACACAGAACACGAAGACAAAATGCAACATACTCGTTAGCCATACAAAACACTATCCGTAAAACAAAAAAAACCACGAGCTCCAGAGCATTCTCATATGCTGCACCCGCCATATGGAACAAATTACCTTTAAATCTCCGAATGATAAAAGACCTCCATCTATTCAGGAGAGAACTTAAAACCCACTTATTCACAGAACACTTCTCAAACACAATACAGATCACAAACCCACCTTAAATGCAGACGATCACACCGTAACCTCAACGTTGATGATTGAATCCAACAAATGTCTACCTAAGCTACCTACTCTACTACTCCTGTATATAGTTGTTTACAATTAATAATATAGTTACTCACAATCATGTTGAATGTCAATAATTTAAAAACTGTTGATTTAAAAGTTGATTTGTAAATAATTTAAAAATCTGTTCTATGTAAAACCTGTTCATGTTACACTTGTTATATGTAAACCGCTTTTTATTTAAAAGTTGATTTGTAAATAATTTAAAAATCTGTTCTATGTAAAACCTGTTCTTGTTACACTTGTTATATGTAAACCGCCTTTGATCTATGGAAGAGGCAGTATATAAGAAAGTTTTAAATAAATAAAATAAATAAATAAAATAAATTAATGGAAACATTGCCAAAACAGAGGATAGTGAGATTTCTGAAGTCCAATGGATTGCAGGATCCGAGGCAGCGCGGGTTTATTAGAGTCAGACAAATCTAACTTATTTCTTGAACTGGGTGACCAGAGAGCTGGACCAAGAGAGAGCTATAGATGTGGTATACTTAGATTTCAGTAAAGCCTTTGACACTATTCCGCACAGGTAACTTACAAATAAATTGAGCACCCTAGGAATAGAACCTCAAGTAGCTGACATGTAGTTTAAAAATCCTCTCTTTCTTTTTTTTTAAACCTACAGCAATATCTTCCCTCCAGCACAGGCATCCACCAATTGTTGAGCACGAGGGCCCAGGAGAAGGGGCATTAACCGAAATGAAAAGAAATTCAAAAAGAAATTCCAAAGGAAAATCAAAAGGGACTTGACTCAGGGCCGCGGCAAGAATCTTGCCCCGAAGCACGGGTTGCCGCCGCTAAAGACCACGCGACTTTGAGCATGTGAGGAAAAAATGGCCGCGAACGCTGCCAGGCCTGCTTGGCGCCAAAACAACCAGCCCAGCGTTTCCAGGCTCAACGTTCCCCTGCGCGGTTACCACAAACCTCTCTGCGCCGTCGGAACCCCAAGAGCAAAGCGTCTTACCACTCGGGAGCCCAGCTCTGCAAGCCGCAGCATCGCTCAGCTCTGCTGCGAGCGACATCCGCTGCGAGAACTGCTCCACTAGAGAAAATTTACAACTTGGCTCCCTGTGGTGCACCGGAACCGGCGAACTGCGAGAGTGCTCTTGCCCTGCGGGGCTCTCCCCTGTACAGTCTAGGGGGAGAGATCCTGCGAGCTGCTCTGTCTCGGTCATCGCAGAGGGAAGACGGGAAGCTCATACTGAGGCCGGCGTTGCTCTCTTTTTTTTTTTTAAATGATATCTCCCAGGACACCAAACCAACAAAAATTAAAGGGACCAAAGTAAATTTAGTAAAACCTAACTAGCTGTTCCTTATCTGTTTCTCTAGTGAGCCCAGCACCTAGGCTCACGATGTCCTCCAGCTGCATGGAGACTGGACACACTGGGGCTGATGGGAGATACCAGCAGACTACATCCAGTAATGTCACGATTTTGACATGCCCAGTCTCCAAGCTGCGGAAGGAGGTGCACAACCCAGAGGTGCTAGACTGAACTGGAGGAACGATAAGGATATCAGGGTCTTAATGAGGTACTGCATAGTGCCAGTAAAAGGCAATAGCTATACTACTCCTCACTCTCTCTACCCCCACTGACCAATTAAACTACACCTGTGTGTGTGTGTGTGTGTGTTATGGAGGTGGGCTGCTTGCATGTGTGGTGTGGAGGTGAGGGTGCCTGCATGTGTGTGTGTGTGTTTGTGTGTGTGGTGCAGAGGTGGGGTGCCTGTGAGTGTGTCAGGAAAGGGTTGTGACTTTTGCACATACACATTGTGCCCTTTACTTTCCATGCATTCGTCCCTTCCTTCCCCACTCCGATCCCTATCCTGCTGTCCCTTCCCCCACTCCCAGACTCTCCCCTTCATCTTCCCCCCTTGCATTCACCCCTTGCTCTCTATTCCCCCCACCATTCAAACAGATGGCTGAATAAATTAAAACCTACTGCCCCTTTAATTTATTCAGCTGTCTGTGCAGCAAACTTAACTTATATTTTTTTAAACTGCAGACACCGGCTATCCCCAGCCGACACCGGACCCTCCTCAGCACTTCTGCCCATGGGGGTTGGGATTGCCGCAGGCAGACACCGGATCTCCCAGCGGTACTCTTGTGCTCTGAGCCCCAGGTGTCAGGTCTGGTTTTATGGTCGCCATGTGGCGACCCGGCGCCTGGGGTTTGTTGAGCCCTGGGTTAGGGGTATTTCCTCCCACCTCAGTGACAATATCTGGATGTTTTTCTGTCCACACTCTTAGGAGCCGCTATGCAGTGGCTGGCCTTTGCCGCTTTAACTAAGACCCAGATCTTCAATGCTACAGTTATATTCGGCCATTGGCACGGAATGTCCACATTGCCAGATAGTTCTGCAGCTGGCCGGACAATGGCGATATATTTAAGTGACTGAACTGAGGACACTGTTTAGCCACTTAAAGATAACTGACCAGCAGCTAAGGTTTGCCACTGACTAGCTATGTTTGGTGCCATACAGGGGGATATTCTGCTCGGTGCGATTAATGCAGGTCAGCTGGCTGCGTTCATCACTTTGCCTCTTAGATGTTAAAATCAGGATTTAGTGACAATTCCAGTGCCCACAGGAGAACGTGGGGTCGGAGTGAATAACCAAATTTATCTGTTGCGGGTCCAATTGTATAGACCTCACCCTACAGTCTTTGGAAATAATCATTTAAAAATATTTAAAAGAAAAAAAGAAAAAGGACCTCAGTCTGTCTTTCTCAGCTAGTAATATACATCTTTCATATGCTAGGCTTTTTTGCAAACATCACTGATCCAGAAAAAACTCCTTTTATGACAAATATTCAAACTATATTCAAACAAAAAACATTTTTAATATTTTATTTTACCCTCTACTTAGTAATTCAATGGTCAAAAAATATATCAGTATAGCTGTTCTTCATCTGCAGAGGTTTTAAGCAGGAAGTCAGCATCAGACTTTTCGGGGGCAGGAGTCAAAGAGCCTCGCAGTGCCGTAGATTTAAGGTAAGTGCTGCGGGGCTATTTGAGAACACTGCCGCTGCTGTAGGTCCCAGAGAGGGGCAGCAGCAGTGGAATGGGCTGGCCTCGGACCACTGGCTCTCTAGGCAGGCACTTAGTTTGCTGACCCTGGTTCTAGAGTCCTGGGGGGTAGAGATGGGCACAGGCAAAATAAGTTGCTTAGTTTTAGTATAATCTTTTACAAATTTTTCCTAATTTTGGATGTGTTATTTTGCTTAGTTTTACCCATTCATTTCAATTGGGAATTTTTGATGCATAGTAAAGGGCCCTTTTACTTAACACCATGAAGCAGTTAATGTGCATATGAGCACTCAGCAACTGCTAATGACAGGACCCATGTGACAGTTCCACTGTGCGTTTGTGCAGGGCATGGGCAGACTAGCGGCAGGTGTGTACAGGGCATGGGTAGGCTAGTGACAGTGTGTAAGTGTGGCATGGGTAGGCTAGCAGCAGAGCGTGGGCATGGCATGAGCAGGCTAGCATCAGTGTGGGCGTGGCATGAGCAGACTAGCGGCAGGGTGTGGGCATGGCATGGGCAGACTAGCGGCAGAGCGTGGGCGTGGCATAGGCAGACTAGCGGCAGAGCGTGGGCGTGGCATGGGTAGGCTAGTGACAGTGTGTGGGCGTGGCATGGGAAGACTAGCGGCAGAGCGTGGGCGTGGCATGGGCAGACTAGCAGCAGGGTGTAGGCGTGGCACGAGCAGACTAGCAGCAGAGTGTGGGTATGGCATGGGCAGACTAGCGGCAGAGCGTGGGCGTGGCATGGGTAGGCTAGTGACAGTGTGTAGGCATGGCATGGGCAGGCTAGCGGCAGGGTGTGGGCGTGGCATGGGCAGACTAGCGGCAGGGTGTGGGCGTGGCATGGGCAGACTAGCGGCAGAGAGTGGGCGTGGCATGGGTAGGCTAGTGACAGTGTGTAGGCATGGCATGGGCAGGCTAGCGGCAGGGTGTGGGTGGGGCATGGGCAGACTAGCGGCAGAGCGTGGGCGTGGCATGGGCAGACTAGCGGCAGGGTGTGGGCGTGGCATGGGCAGACTAGCGGCAGAGCATGGGCGTGGCATGGGTAGGCTGGTGACAGTGTGTAGGCATGGCATGGGCAGACTGGCGGCAGGGTGTGGGTGGGGCATAGGCAGGCTGGCGGCAGGGTGTGGGTGGGGCATGGGCAGACTAGCGGCAGGGTGTGGGTGGGGCATGGGCAGGCTGGCGGCAGGGTGTGGGTGGGGCATGGGCAGACTGGCGGTAGAATGTGGGCATGTCAAGAACATTGCAATCAGTGCAAGGGCAGTTAGCATGACTGCACATAACGACATCTCTGGGGATGGCATTAAGAACACCTGTGTTAATTGGGCTGCTCGACAGGGTACGCATCTCCCCCTCTTCCCCCCCCCTCTCCTTTTATAATTATGGATTTTAACCTAATTTATGATTCAGTTTTTAATGGGTCAGGTCTTTAGCAGAATGTGAAAAGTATTCCTCTTTATTTCATGCTCCTCTTTTGTTGACTTCCGGTTGTCATGACTACATTGTAGTCTGGCGAATTTCATGCCGTTTTTTGTTTAAAAATGCCGGCAGTAAGATCACTCTGCCCTTTCACAACTGAATGCAGTACTCTGTGAGATGCTCTACACAGACTTTGTAATCTTTTTTTTTTTAATTTATGAATTTACAAATACATTCCAAGCATAACACTTGTAAACGGAAAAGGGTAGGGCAGGGTAAATATAAAATACAAAGAAAACAGTGACGTAGTCACAAAAGAAATAAATCCATTACCTAAATCCCACTAGCCCAACAACGAGATCCAAGAAGGGGAAAACAAAGCAATACCAAATACAAAAGGAAAGCTAATATAAATCTCTTGATCTGCAAGTTAAACAAAATGCTGTGAATAACATTCATCTATTATCCTGAGAAGCTGGAAGTCGGGTGCTCATGAAGGCACCCAGCTGGGGCGGATCAAAGAAAACAAAACTTTCAGACTGGAACCTAATAAGGCCTTTATATGGAAATTTTAGAAAAAATTGCCCCCCCAGCTGTGTAACCGCTGGTTTGAACAATAAGAACTCCCGACGTCTATTTTGGGTATCACGGACAAGATTAGGATACATACGGGCTAAAAGCCCCTTAAAGAAAATGATGCATGTCCGGAAATATATCTGAAGGAGCCAATCTCGGTGAGAGGGTGGAGCTAAGGAAATGAATAAAGTAGCTGGTACAATTGAGCCATCATTCGAGGATTCCAAAATTTCCGAAATATTCAATATATCAGCATGTTGTAATCCAGGGAGAGAGGTCTGCTGCAACCCAGCAGGACCTCTCTTCCTGGTAAAGACATAATACACCTTAGATAATGGTGGTAAATTTTCATTAGAGATATCCAATGTCTCAGTCATACTCGTATATCGCTTCAGCATGTCTCTTGCGGAGATCAAAGATACACGTGGAAAATTCACCAAACGCAAGTTTGATGAACGAACCTGATTCTCCGGTAACTCAGCTTTGATCTTAATGGTAGTCAAGTCCTTTGTTACAAGTGAGTAATAATTTTCATGTTTCTGAAACTCTGACTGCAAAACCTTCACAGTTTCTTTAACTGTGGCAAGTTCAGTAGAATTATACGACACCTGGACTGAGTTGGACAAAACCCGAGATGCAATCTTATTAGTTTGCTGAACCATTACATTACCCAGAGAAGAAATTGCTATCCAAATCACCTCCAGTGTGAATACTGCTCGGTGCTCCAAAAGCAAGGCAAAAGAAGAAAAATTTGATGCAGTCTCCGTGGCCGCTAAAGAAGCAAGGGCACTCATGGTCAAGCCAGGTGATGCTGCCTGCCGACTCAGCCTCCGCACTTCTGGATGTTTCGCCCCTTCCTGGAGCTGATGCTATGATCTCCGATGCCAGCAAAAATGTTTCTTCCTACCGGTGAAACAACACGGCCCAGCATTGGGTCACAGACTTCCAATAGGGCAACTCTGACCGACAAGGCAGAAGAAGGACGCAGCGCTGGCAATAGCTCACATCCAGAAGAAGATGCCGAGTTCACAGGCCCCGGCGTCAACTAGCCCGGTAAATCACTGGACTGATCTCGTGGGCCCCCTGGCGGAGATACAAATCCATGGGTCCAGAGGTAAGGGAGAGCAGGAGAGTGCCCACTAGCTGAGGAGGCTTCTGGAGGGTCTTTCCTTTCTCTTTGGCATAACAAGAAAAATTAATCCGGCAGCACAGCGGTCTAAGCAGCCATCTTGGATCTCCACCAGCAAAGATCTTGTTGAATTTTTAAGGCTGGCTTTTGATTTATTAAGTCTTAATTTGTCTGTTCACAATGAGCCCAATCCCTGAAGGGGCACATATGGGCCATCTGGACACACCCAAGCAGGATGGGTCTGTTGGAATATGATTCTGCACCGTGGGAGCCAGACATTCCCGCATATGCAGGATCGGGCCCCGAGATGGCCCAGCATGCCCCTGCATCACCATGGAGACATTTATTGTCCAGCCCACCAGCGTGTTGACCCTCTGTTACCCTGCTGCCCGACCCTGGGCTGGGCAGCCAGGGCACGAATCAGGTGGCAGAAACTTACCAGCCTCCGATCCCAGCCCTGAGGGTGGTTCATTAGCATGATCGCTGTCATCCCCACCGCTTATTCCACCTCCACAATGGAATAAGCGGCACGTCCAGTCTGCACTTGCAGGACATACAGGGCTGTGACCTGAATCGGCCCTGTACGTCTTTCCGCATCGGCCCACCCCACTCTGCCCACTCACCGCCCCCTCCTGTCTCCCTCCGACTCTGCACGCACAGCTGCTCTAGCCATGTGGGGAGGGGGGTTGCAGAATTGGGCCTGGACGGCTAGCAGGGTATACGTCCCACCAGGACATACAGCCCCACTAGTCATCTTGCAGAATCGGGCCCAAAAGGGTCAATTTTTGCTTTTCTATGCATTTCGCGATCATGCAAGCATAGATCATCTCCACTACTTTGTCTCTCAGTTCAATGCGTACAAACCCTTATTTACAAAAGAAAGTTTTGTACGTTTTTTTCTGTATAGTTTTAAGCGGTCTCCTATTTTTAAACCCTATATCCCCACATGGACACCTATTCATAATAATTTTCACGATTCGGTTACAGCTTAATTTGGATTCTGTTAACAAGCCTGTTCCAGTAGGTTCATGACCCTTCTGACAGACAACAGCATGAGATTTTTAATGGTTCACTTTAGTTGATCTTAGATCACATGTGCTCTCCTTTCTGTTTTATTGTTTTAGTGTTTTATTATCATTTTTATCTCATCTCTTTTATGTTGCTTGTTATGTTTACATTCATTTTTATTACTTTTATCAGTGTTTATACACTACTATTTATTGGTATTATTTATTTATTTAGTTATTCTCAAGTTCAGCTCCTATCCCTTCCCTATTTAATGCTTTGTAATGACAATGCCCGTTGATGTAGGTATATATTTTACCACAACTGTTTTTGGATATATGATCTCTTTATAATCTTTTTACACTTGTGCTTTTATTGAATGTATAGGATGTCATTCGCTTTCCATATTATTTATTTTATTTAACTTTTCTTCTATACCGCGCTATTCATATCAGTGCGGTGTATATCAAACAAAATCTTATACCATGCAGTCGGACCGCATAGTATTTACAGTGAACAGGGATTAAAACTTGGATATAACTGGGGTAACTTTCTACAGTTTATTTACATTGATGCCTATACTTTCCTGCTGTAGTCTATTCGGGGCTGGCCAGGTCGGGCTGGCTAACCGTTATCTTGCTGGGTATGTTATTGGGGGCTCTAGGTGACTGGTGAGAGTGCTCGCTGACTGGTTTCTACCGCTGGTTTCTGGGTAGTGTCTTATGAACAGGTGATGCTTCAGTGCCTTCCTGAATTGGGTCAGGTTAGTAATGGCTCGCATGTCTGTGGGGAGGGCATTCCAGGCTCTAGGTGCGTAGATCGTGAAGGCCCTGTTGGATGTTGCCTTTGTGCACTTTGTCATTTCTTTTGGGATCATCAGGGTGTTCTCCGTTGTGGATCTTCTGGTTCTGTTAGGGGGTGTGGTATGGATCATCTTGTTGATGGATGTGGGGGGCTGATTGTTTAAGGCTTTGAAGGTCAGGACTAAGATCTTGTAATGAAGTCTGGCCTGTATGGGTAACCAGTGGAGTTTCTTCAAAATTAGTGTGATGTGGTCCATCCTTGATACCCCGACCAGGACTCTTGCGGCTGTGTTCATTGCAAGCTGGAGCGGGGTTAGCGTTGCCTGCGGGAGTCCAAATAGGATTACATTAGCGTAATCGAAGTGTGGGATTACTAGGGCTTGGTAGATTGTTCGGAAATCGCTGGGGTCAAGTAGTGATCGTAGATGCCGAAGTGTCCTTATTTTGTGGTATATTGTTTTTACTGTGTTTTCTATGTGTGTTTTCATGTCCAGCCATTGGTCCAAGGTGATACCAAGGTAGCGGAATGTGGGTTTAGTTATCAACTCTGCATTCTTGACTTTTAGTGAGAATGGGGGAATGAATTCTTGGCTCCTCGTAATGAAGAGGACGTCTATCTTGTTGTGGTTAATCCGGAGGTTTTGCATATGGAGCCAGTCCGCGACTGCGTCGAAACATCTTATTAGTGGGGAGAAATTTGGCTGGTCAGTTGAAAATGGCATGTATAGAAGGATATCGTCTGCGTATGCCAGACAGTGGACGTTGAATGATCGGATCAGGGCACAAATGGGCTGCATGTAAATATTAAAGTTTTTAAGTTTTATATTTAAGTTTTACTTACTTTTTATGTATCTTACAATATTCATATTACTTTATATTTCTAAGGGCAAAATTTTGAGACATATTAATTCAATTCAACTTACTTTAATGGATGCGGTCTAATATTCATTTTATATGTTCTTGATGTTTATTCTTTTTATGTTTTAATGTTATGCAAGCACTTTCGGCCCGTTATTCATTGGGGCGGGCCATACGCTGCGTTGCTGCATAGTCCTGCCCGCCGACCCCTAACCCTGGACACTCAATGCCACGGTGATGGCATCGAATACCTGGGGTTGCCACACAAGCCCTGGAGCTGCCAAGGCTAACCAGGTAGCGGCGATATTGCACTGCTACCCGCTTAGCATCCGCAGCTAAAACTAGGCGAGCCAAAAGCTGAGCTACTTGTAGCCATGGATCGCTAACTGGGTAGAGGTGCAATATCGCTGTTACCCGGTCATCGGTACTCCCCGCCTCCACTCCGCCCCAGAACACCCCCAACACGCCCCAATGCTAACCAGGTAGCGGTGATATTCCTCGTCTAGTTCTAGCCATGGATCGCTAACTGGGTAGAGGTGCAATATCGGTTACCGGGTTATCGGCACTCCCCGCCTCCACTCCGCCCCAGAACACCCCCAACATGCCCCGATGCTAACCGAATAGCATCGGCGCGCATAGGGGACATAGATCAATGGCACTAACTGTGTAGGTGCTGTTGAATATTCCCATTTAAGGTATTTACACTGTATACTGGGCTGTAAACCATGTAAATGCCTTTCAAATATTGGGCCTTTTATCGTTAATGTTTTTATTTTATTTTATTATATTGTTTCTACAGAGGCCTGTACCCCTGACGAAGGCCATGCTAAAACAAGGCTGTGTTGGGTTTGTGGCTTAGTAGCATCTCACCATAATAAACAATCTTTGCTTGGCACCTCACTCTGGACTGGTTGCTTGGTTTCTGTGGGGGGGGGGTGCTTCTTTGTTGGACTTATATATACAACCGAGGCCTGTTAAGTCAGTCAGTGAGAGTTAGAACATCTTTAGCGCACATCCAGAGGCCCTTTTACTAAAGTGCAGTAAACGTTTGCACTTCCCACACATTTAGATCAAAACCCAATGAGTGGTAAATGCAAACTGCATGCAGTAATTGTTGGGGGTCTTGCCTGTTGCACTTACCAGATGGAAAAGTCCCTTATTGCGCATTAAGCTCATTTATAATTAGTGTGTGTGCATTTAATGCCTCCTCTTGAAATGGTATAACTGCACCTGCACTAATTGCAACCTTGACAGCGCATCGTAATTACTGGTCACTAGCTCTAGTGTGCAGACTACGTCCACTCTCTGCCTATAATCTGCCCAGACCCCACCTCATTTCACATTAAGCACTTAGCATACAATTTTAGCAAGCGCTAAATGGCTCACGGCACGTTAACCGCTTAGTGCCCTTTACTAAAAGGGCCTGTAACCTTTTGAGGCAAAATAAGAAACTGAATACTCACTAACAAATACACCTTCCTACCAGCAGGTAGGGTCAGCAGCAGAGAAGGACTGGGTGCGCAGAGGATGAATGCCGGGCAACGTTTGCAGAATGCATAAAGTCAGTGGGGGCTATTTATCTGCAGACTTTAACGATATTTCCTATGAAAATAGAGTCGGAAGATGCACATGCATGAATCTGCCTCTGCTATTCGTCTGGACCACTCCTGCCACCAGGAAAACCTCCCCGATACGTGGCTGGCATGTGCGTATTGGCTGTATGTGTGATTCTGGTGGGCACGTTTCAAAAACACCATTTTTGTACAATAAAACACTATTTCCACGTCAACTAAAATCACTCAGGTCAATATTCTGTGGCCTCAACATTTATATTTTCTTTAAACACTAGTTGTGGCATTTAGAAAACTATAATTCAGCGCCATTACATAGAAACATAGAAAAATGATGACAGAAAAAGACCACATGGCCTATCTAGTCTGTCCTTCCATATTATCAACAACTACAAAAGTCCCCTTTTTCCTTTAGAAATCCTCTGTGTTTGTCCCATGCTTTTTTGAATTCAGTTACTGTCCTCATCTCTACCACCTCCTCTATTCCACGGATCCACTACTCTTTCCGTAAAGAAATAATTCCGCATATCACTCCGGAGCAGCAGCAATACTAAACCCATGTGGAAGGTGCGTTTATAACGAGGCGCCCAGGTTAAGAGGGCAGGAAAGTGCCTGTTATTGCCCACGTAGGCGCCTATGAGTACAAATTCTGCAGCAGTAGCGCCTACTTTGCAGAGACCTTACGCCTGCCCTCAAGAGTCAGTCCCATATGCAGTACACAGGCCTGTAAGGGTATTCACGTCTTTTATTATGATATGAACATATGTAATTTGCGACCCCACTTATGCCCCACCCAGACCATGCTCCAGCAGAACGCACTTTTACATCTGAGGCAAGTTCATCAGAGCCATTTTACATGGATCTATTGCCACAGACACACTCAAATGGCTCTCTAAAATGACCCGCTATGTGGTCACGCCTCCAGCAATACATATAAAGTGGCGATATTCAGCTGTTATAGTTACAGTAAGGCGGTTTCCTTTTTCCTGGTCTCAGTTAAGCCGCACAGTTACATGGATAGCAGCTGAATGTTGCCGCTCTGTACTCCGTCCTAACTCCGCCCTGCTGCTCTTCAGATCGTATCGCAGCGGTTAGATTTTGGGCAGCTGCTGAAAGCCCACAGACATTCAGCGGTGGCTGCTAAGCCATAACTAGTGGAAATGGCAGGGGACGTGCAGGCTGTCCTTCTTAGCCAACCTCCCTGGACAGCGCATTGCTCCGGCACCAGCAGAACAAACTGAGGATGAAGGGGGCACGCTAGCGAGGAGCAAGGCATACAGATCCAGCCAGTGGGCTAGATGCGATTGCTCCCTCACATGCAATCTGAGGATGGGATTCTTTGAAAAAGACAAATCATTTGTCCCTGGCACTTGTTGCTCTGTGGCCGTTGCATTAATCCTCTCACGCTCTTGCGCTTAATGGTTTTTCTCAGTGTGAAGTCAGGCAGCACAGCTGGGCCCTCCTGCATTAACTGGTTTCCAAGCTAGACGCACTCTGCTTGGCTGCCTTTTGGATATGACCTTTCTGCCTCTCCGGACACAGAGAGATTGGCCGAGGCAGGTGTGAGAGAGAAGGAGAGCCATTCTAGGCGGCTTTCAGGAGTCTGCACCCTGAGTAAAGGAGGGGGCTTACTTACCACAGCCCATGGGGAGCAGAGGTAGGGTGGGGTTCCCTAAAAGCAAGCCATTTTGGGCCTTGACTCAGACCGTGAACTGGTTCTGAAGCCGTCCAGACACATGTAAATGAGATGTGTGTGCTGTGGGGATAACTAACTAGTGCAGATATGTAAAATACCACTCTGCAGAATCCAATCTGACTGTTGTTTTTAACCCCTGAGTATAATTTGCTCTGATACTTCATGGCATCCCAGTCAGAAAATATCACGGCAGAAAATCCACTCGAGCATATCACTTCAGCAGGAGCCTGGATCAAAGGCTGAGTTTGTTTCCTGGTTTCTAAATTCTAGAAACAAATTAGACAGCACTTTGGCCCATCTATCCACATGGCAATCCTTGCCCTAACTGACCGTTGTAGGAACTTGGCCACTTGTATGATATCCGGTTCAGGTTTTGTCTGCCAGCCTGGGTAGATAGGCTTGCCGTCAGAGCCTTCCAGCAAGCTCAGTAATGAGCTAGACACAGCTCGTAATGCTAGCTGCGAGGTCCCAGTGACTTCATTGGACAGTAGCAGCCACTACCAATCTACCAGCACCAGCACAGTTGCAGCCTGCTGGGACCCACTCAGCTCCCCCCAAAGGCCTGCAGTATCCTAAGTCACGCTCCCTATCTTGCTCTGCTCTGGAGGGACTGAAGAACGGGTTGTTTGATGTATTGTAGGTTCCAACACTCTTCCTACCACTGCCATAGAACAGGACCATTAGACCCATTCAGGCTGCCCAACCTCATCCCCAGTGCAAAACTATAGACCCAGTCAATTTCTGCTTTCTCTTTGGCACTAGGGTGAGAAACCTGCAGGCAAGTAAGGACCCCAGTGCCATCAAATCACTGCCCGTTCTCTGTTCCTTCTGAACTCTTTTCCCCAATGCTGCCTGCCCGAAGCTCTCTAAGGTTTGCCTTCCCCTTCTCCCCTGGGAGAAGCATTCAGTGCATGCCCCACCCCTTCCATGAGAATCATTTCCTAAATGTTACTCCACATCTTTGCTGCTTTACAGGGCCAGCAGCTTCTGGGGAACGGCAAAGAATGAGGTACTCAAACCTAAACAATAGATTTGGGCAGCCAGTGGGGTGTAGGGCATAAGGTTTTGTCTAGGGCCTCTTGTGTGCATTTACTTCCTTGAAACGCTTACAATATTAGTTAGCTGGGTCAATATTCAGCCGCCATGCTAAGCATTTCTTTAAACACCAGCTGCAGCGGTTAAAGAAAATATACGCACCCAGCGCCACTATCCAGAGAGCAGGACATCTTGAATATTCCAGGTAAAACTCTGGGTACCTTTAGGATGACTTTTTTGCTATCTGGATAACGGAGCGAATACCAGCAGAATCCGAATAATTCCCAGGACTGCCCACATTCCACCTCAGCATTAGATATAGTGCTGCTGAAGATGGCTGGATAGACCTTGCGCAGCGCCTAATATAATACGTCCTGACCCCAAAGGGTGTATAATCTAAGTGGCTACCTGAGGCAATGGGAGATAAAGTGACTTGTCTAAGGAGTGTTAACGGCAGAAGCAGGGTTTGAACCCTGACTTTCAGCCTATCACCCTAAGAAAATAGTTCTGAGCACAGACCATGGCTGGAAAAAGACAGAAGAAGCTCCCCTGCTCCCCCCATCTGCCTGGTTTTACCTGCCTACGGTGTTGTCGCAGCTCTTGGTTGATCTATAGCCTGCTGCCTCTGTCACTAAGGTCCCTTGCTGTCTGTCTCAGTGCGAAAAGTCCTTTTTGGCATTCCGCTTTATCTTTATCTTTATTTCACACTTGATAAACCGCTTTTGTCGGGACATTAAAGCGGTGTACAAACAAAATAAAAGGCAGCACTGCAAACTACGGAAAAAGAACGCCAAAAATAATAGGAAAGAAAGAAAAAGAATAGCACAATAACCTTATAAACGATAAACAATAATCAACAACCAAACACAGACAAAAGACAAACAGCACAACCAACAGAGGCAGACAAAGGGGGTAGCAGGACCAAACTGAGCTAGGACAGGAACATCAACCTAGAGCGGTATCAGGGAGGGAAATCAGGAGGAAGATCGAACACTTTCTGAAACAAATGGGTTTTGAGTGAGGCTTTGAACTGAGAGTAGGAGGGTTCTAAACAAAGGGACGGAGGCAGGGCGTTCCACAGCCAAGGACCAAGAAAGAAAAATGCGGCATGACGGGTCTTTTCTAGATGTGCACGGGACGGGGATGGTAAAGCCAGACGATTAGCGTGAAGGGAGCGGAGTTGACGGTAAGGCGTGTGAAGAGAAATTAAATCAGCCAGGTATAGAGGGTTGTTAGTGTAAATTGCACGATGAGTGAGGATAAGGAGTTTATAATGAAACCGAACACGGAGGGGCAACCAATGAAGACGAATGAGAATGGGGGTAATGTGATCGAAGCGACGGGCGAAAGTAATAATACGGGCAGCGGTATTCTGAATGAGTTGAAGGCGTTTAAGTTGGTAATTGGGAAGATTGGCCAGAAAGATATTACAGTAATCAAGACGACTAACGATGAGAGCAAGGACGAGAGTAACCAGAGAACCGAGAGGAAGAAGTGAACGGACAGCCCGAAGCCGGCGGAGGATAGCGAAAGAACGCCTAGTGAGGAGAGAGATATGATCACGGAAGGAAAGGGAGGAGTCAAGAATCACCCCGAGATACCAAAAGGAAGATACCAGAGGAATGGGAATAGAATCAATCATAGGGGCAGCAGACGGACACGACCCACTCAGTGATACCCACATAGCAGTGGACTTAGAGGGATTAAGCCGGAGAAGGTGCTGAGAGAGCCAAGAGGCCACATGAGAGAGGCAGGAGTTTAGAGGGGAAAGATCCAGAGAAAGTGGAGAAGTATGAAAGAGCAAAATAATATCATCTGCATAAACATAACAAGATACCGGGTACTGCTGTAATAAAAGAAGTAAGGGGGCCAGGAAAATATTAAACAGCAAAGGAGACAACACCGAGCCCTGGGGGACACCGCAAGTGAGGGGGAGAGAACCGGATGATTTACCATTTAGGGTAACAGAAAAAGAGCAAGCAGTGAGGAAGGAGCGGAACCAAAGAAGAACTGCACCAGGCAACCCCACCTCAGCAAGACGGGTAAGAAGAAGAGTGTGATCAATTAAATCAAAAGCCGCAGATAAGTCAAAAGAAACCAACAGAGTAACATCACCGCGATCATGTGCAACGTGAAGTTCATTTAGAACTGCTAAGAGGACAGTCTCAGTGCTGTGACCCTGTCGAAAGCCGGCTTGTCGAGGATGAAGGGTGTTTGTGGATTCGATGTGGGAAGACAACTGAATAAATACAAAACTTTCCAAGAGCTTGGACAGATAGGGGAGGTTCGAGACAGGGCGCCAGTGGGCAAGGACAGATGGATCAAGGGAGGGTTGCTTTAAGAGCGGGTGGACAACGGCCGATTTCCATGGAGAAGGGAACAAACCAGAAGAAAAACTTGTATTAATGATAGTAGTGATAATAGGGACTAACTGCAGTGAAGGTTCAGACAACCAACGGGAGGGAATGGGGTCTAGGGAACATGTGGTCTTCCGAGAAGTAGATAACGTCGACAGAAGTTCAGCAGGGAGAACCGGATGAAAAGAGGACCAGGTATGGGCAAGGGCCCGATTTGGCGTGGGAGAAGATGGCAGTGAAACATGATCAACAACAACTGGGTTGCAGGGGGAAGTGGGTGGTGAGAGAGGAGGTGGAGGGGGGGGGGGGTAGAAAAGGAAGCACGGAGGCTAAGAACTTTATCAGAAAAGAAGGCAGCCAGAGAATGGGGATCCGGGGCCTTCACGGACATAGTGTGAGGAGAACTGGTAGATGAAAGTTTGTGCAAGATTTTGAAGAGCTGGTGAGAGGAGTTTGCCGCTTCAGTGATTTCAGTCTCGTAATGGGCCCGCTTGGCAGATTAAACAGCTGAATGGTAGGCAGCGTAAAGCTGCTTGAAGCGGACATATAACTCAGGAGAGGGATGGCGAGACCAACGGCGTTGCACCTCACGGAGTTGAGACCGTTGCAACCGCAAGGCAGGGTGGAACCAGGAAGAGTGACCAGGGTTGTACCGACTGGGACAAGGCCGCAGTGGCGCTAACTGATCCAAAGCATCTGTGAGGAGGGAGTCCCAGAGGGAGGCCTGGCTGTCAGGAGACATTAATGCAAAATCCGGGGGAAAAACGGAGGAAGCGGGGGGAAAGGAACGCAGGGTTTCTGGAGTGAGACGGCGACGACGAGAAGGGGATGAAGAAGGCGCCAAGAGAGGAGTCGTCACAGGGGAAGTGAAAGAAACTGAAAAGAGAACACAATGATGATCAGACCAAGGGATATCCAACAAGGAGGAAGAGGAGATCTTAGCTGACAACGCAGATGATGAGACTACTAAGTCCAGAGTATGACCTGCAATATGAGTGGGGCCTATAACATGTTGGTGGAAGGCAACATCATGGAAAAAATTCAAGAAAGCATAGTCCTTCGGTCTATTAGGGTTATCAGCGTGGATGTTAAAATCACCTAAAATAATAAGCCCAGGATATTGCAAGACAATATCGGAGAGAAACTGCAAGATAACCTCCCAGCGCTCTGCAGAGAGGGAGGGAGGGAGATAAAGAAGAAGGAAGTAGAGTGGGGGGGAGGAGTGAAGACTTAGAAAGAGAGACTCAGAGAGTGCAACAGAGGGAGATGTTACTTCCTCGAGAATAACAGCGGTGCGGTAGAGCAGCACAACCCCCCCCCCCCCCGGCCCATCCTGGGGGAGGAGAGAGCCGAATATCCAGAGGGCAAGGAGCTAGCAAGCGTAGGGCAGTCACCCTCCTTGAGCCAGGTCTCTGTAAGGAAACAGAGATCAAGAGAGTTCTGCAAAATCAAATCAGATACCAGTAGGGATTTGGACTTGAGAGAGCGACAGTTCAGCAGGGAAACGTGGAGCTTTCCTCCCTTCAGCTTCACATGACGACCCCTTGCCCTTGAACCTCTCAGTTTATGGAAAATGTTTCCTTCTGGTACCTTATTGAAGCCTGTTGGCTGTCTAAATGTTTGCACCATGCCCTCCCCCCTTCTTTCTTTATCTCCCTCTGTCTTTCTGCACAGCTCATGGTGCAGGCCATGCATCATTTTGGTGGCCTGCAACCCCCTTTGCATTGCCTTTACCGTGTTAATGTCCTTGGCTAGATCTGGAAGAAAATATTCCAAGCCACTTCTACAGTGTAAACACTGTTTCGTTCATGGAAATTGGGTCTCTGGGCGTGATATTCAGCCAAGGAAGATAGCATTTACGAGAAGTTAAGTCCCCGTGCTGTTTAACTTTTCATGTTCATTCAGTAGCAAGATCCATTTCATTAGCACTGCTGAATATACCTAAACCTGGGGAGAGTGGCAGCAGACATCCATTACAATTAGCCTAAATCTCGATGCATGACTGCTGGCTCCACCATCACCACGCCCCAAATCTGGTTCCTTTAGTGAGTTAAATGGCCCCAGTCTGATATTTAAACACAGTGGTTGGTGGTTTTTCTAATGCCAACCACAGGATCTTCAATGCACTATCGGGACTGCGGGCAGCGCTGAATAGATGGAAAGAGTGACCATTGCCACGACCATCCAGAGAGCAGCAATAAATTTAGGATGGCCTTTCACCTTATCTAATTTCATCTGGCCTGTTTGCATTCCCCTAATACCAACCCTAAGGGGTTACCTCTGATTGCAATGCTCAACTAACCAAATATGGATGCTTTCCCCTCACTCACCATAACACAAAATATACCCCTGTAGCTCGTGTGGGGTTTTAAAATCATCTTCCAAATTCTCGATTCCCTCTGCATAACTACTCTGTTGCGTGGAATTTCTTATCATCTGTAGACAGGTGTGCTTGCCCTTCTAACCGCAGATCTTTATAAAGCCCTGGAGTAGGGTTGGGCTTTGCAATGATCCTCAGGGCACCTGCAGCTTCCTGTCCCATCACCAGAGTACATCCCATTCACCACTTGTCTCTAAGGTGTGCATTCGTTTGAAATGAAATGGAAAATGTCAAAGATATTTCCTATCTCGTTTCACATTGTTTCAAACAAAAAAGAAAGAAAAACTTTTGAAATGTTGCCACTTCCTGTCTGTCATTAACGATAAAAATTGTTCAGTCAAAAAAAACACCCAGCACAAGGCGGAGATACTCCAAATCTAAAAAATCTAAAAAATCAAAAAGCCATTTTCCGGGATTCTAGTTTTTCACCTGATGCAGAGCCAGTCACTGCTGGATGGCTCGAAACGTGGCACGTTGTGTTCTTTGAATTCCTTGTTGGCTGGATTCAAGCAAGATAAGTTATAATTAAAGATTTTTTCTCAAGCATTTAAAATGATTAAAATGGAATGACCACGGCGAGGGACGGGTTGTATTTCCTGCCTCCTCTGGCTGGTTACTCCGACAAAAAGAAAGTGTTTTTTATGAGTATATTATAAGGGTTGCATATTACATATCACATACGGAGGTTTGGAGCCGGGGCTATTTTTTAGATTTGTCATTAACGATAAACAGGAAGTGATAAAATGAAACCAAACTAAATGACAAATCCTGCTAATGACACGGGAAATGATACAAAACAAGAACATTTGGCCTACACAGCCCTACCAGTCTCTGAGTTCTCTTGCTTTAGCATCTCCTCGATCAATATCTACTTTTTCTCACAGTTTGTGTCAAAGGCTTTACTGAAATGTGCATCTGCTCCCCTCCTGATTTAGGACATTATGTAGGTAAGTACTGACTTGCCCATGTAAATTCTCCTCTTTGGATGCGGCTGAAGTCCTGCAGCGTTCTGTACAATGTTCCTGTCAAACTGCCTGGGAGTCCTGTGCCCACGTTGTTGCTAGTAGGAGGCGGCGTTGCAATATTACGTTTTCAGTCACCAAGAGTGTGTACGACCTACTCCTCAGTATAGAAGTGTGATATGGGAGCACCACCCCCTACTGACTCCAGCAGAGGCGGAGGACTCCTACACAGCTTGACAAGAATGCTGATTCCCAAATGCGTGTAGTTTTAGACACATTTGGAGGAAGTGTTCTTGTGGGCATTTTTTGGTTGGGGAGGTCAATAATCCTCACAGACTGCATTTGTAGAGAGTGGAAGGGTGCGAGAACGTTGAAAGTGAAGTGTGCCCATAATCACACTTTTGCTTTGGAAATTCGTAAAAACTCGCCGGTAAAAACATATCTCTGGAATGTGTCCTAATGAGAAACATGCAAATATATTTTATTTATTTCTATGTGCTTGCCCTAGAACCTTTATTGATCAATATTGACTCCTTCAGCAAAGAAGCCATTCACATTGGCTTAGCAAGATCGCCTAGGTATGAACCCGGAACTCACTATTCTGCCCTTTCGTAGCGCCACCGTTGGTCTGCCCACCACTGATGTCAGAATGTAATTTTCCGCTTCCTCCCTGTTCCTGTCCTCGTGAAGATGTATCACTTCTGTCCTTCTCCAGCCTCGTGAACCCTCTCCTGTTAGAAATGATTAAGTTAAGAAGAGCTGTAAGGAGTCCGGTCGGCACCTCCTTTAGCTCTTTCAGTGTCTCATCAGGTCCCAAAGCCTCGTTTGCTTCTGGTTGTGTCTGTACATTGAATATCACCTCGTCTGCTAGTCCCTTTAGCCTTGGTTCCTCTCCTTGTACTGTGAAAACTCATCAAAAGTATGTGTTTAAGACAAGGCTCAACAAATCCCGGACACAGATTGCCACGGTGCCTAGAAATTGCACCCTGGCGCCTGGGATTTCATGTCCTGAAAGCTCTTTTATGTGTTGGTGCCGCCTCCCAAATGCCAAGCTTCTTATTTCCTACAATCCGATTGGCTCTCTGCAAGAAATCTGAGCCAAACCATGGAGGAAGTTTGGACTGATCTCACGGTTTCTCCTTCTAGATAGCCAATCACAGTGAGAAAAAAGAGCGGCCTTTGAGGGGGTAAGAGAGATAGAGAGAGAGACTGGGTGATGGTGGGGGTAGCTATTAGAAAGATACAGAGAGATTGGGTCAATATGGGGGACTATGGGAGAAAGAGACTGGATGATGGGGGAGCTATAAGAGAGAGACTAGGTGATGGCAGAGTGTGGAGGTTATGGGAGATTTATTTTGCTTCATGGTGATATGTGAAGCAGAAAAGGAAGTCATCGATATGCTGCTGACACCATACTCATAGGGGGGTGGGAGGTGGAGGAGAAGGGCCACTGTCTTTTGCTGGCACTGTGTAATAGCATGTTAAGGGCCTGATTTATTAAACTTTCTTTTTCTGTAGAAAATGGGAAAACAGTAAATCAGGCCCTTTAAAAAAGGAGCTGTGATACATATTTTGGGGGATGGGGGGGCACTATGACTGAGGTCTCTGAGGTCCGGCTCCTAAATGTTTAAGCTGGCTCCTAGAGTCCAAGAAAATCTGTCAAGAATTGCTTTGAGATCTGCTTGCTTCCCCTGCTGCCCACTACCCTTACCAAGCCGTGGCTTTGCCCTCCTCTCTAAAACATAGGATATACTTTGAGACAAAGGAGAATGCAGAAGAAGATGAGCGGGGGGGGGGGGGAATAGAGACAGCAACGAGCGGAACTGATTTGAAAGCAGATAATGTGACAGCTCTGCAGTAACCAGAGAAACATCAGAACAATTATGTTTAACAGCGATTAGGATAATAACGCTTTTAAGAATATTAGAAGTAAAAGACCAGTGTTCTACTCATTGTTCTTTTTATTCTCTTAGGAAGATATTTTTTTTGGCTGAGATTGTTCTTAGGATGGAAATTACATCACACTGTTTCTTTATTCTCCAATTCAAGGGAATTAAAAGTAACAAGAGACCCTTTTCTTCTGTGGGAAGACAACGGAGGATCATTAATGTGCGGCGCTACGTCCGGCTGGCACAGGGAGACTCGGTGGTGTGATCCCACGTTCGGGTGCTGGCAGGGCATTCACGGTTTACCATCCTTGCCTCTAAAAAATGCGAGAAATTAGACCACCAAATGGGTTCAGAGTTAAACTTTGGGGATTCCTGTGACTCCTTAGTAAGATGGTCTGGAGAAGAGACCTCGACCCCAGTGGACTAACGCGTGAAGGAAATATCTTTATTCTTTTTTACCAAACTTTCTTTCAGTAATGAAATGACCCTCCTGACTGGCTCCCAGGCCTTGAGCTTAAAGTCTATATAGGATCCCTACATGCTTCTGTGTTATATAGTTCACAAGAGAAGAGAAATATTTCTACATCTAAAGACAGATCGGCTGCAGCCCTAAGCCCACTGCTGCATCATCAGCTTGCAGTGAAATGTCCCGTGAAGGCTTGACACCCCCTTCCCCCAGGCAAGCATGATTCTTATGTTGCGGATTGCATCCCCAATTGTTTTGAAAAGCTGGCTCCTAATACACCAGAGCTGTGAAGTAAATCCACATCCTACTCCTTAATGGTACTCCAGACTCCAGGTTATTGTCCCATCGATCTTTCTGCTGCTTTCATCCACAATCTTTCTTCCACTCTCCTGCATTCTGTGTCCTGTGCCTACCCACCCAGCTTCAGTCCGTCTCCCATCCCCCATCCTGCCTCTCACTCCCCCCCCAGCTGCAATCTGCCCCATCCCCATCCTGCCTCTTACTCCCCTTCAGTCTGCCTCCCATCCCCCATCCTGCCTCTTACTCCACCCCAACTGCAATCTGCCCCATCCCATCCTGCCTCTAACTCCCGCTATCTACAGTCTGCCCCATCCCCATCTTGCCTCTCATTCCTTCCCGAGCTGCAATCTGCCCCATTCCCCATCCTGCCTCTCACTCCGCCTCAGCTGCTATCTGCCCCATATCCCATCTTTAGGGTTGTCAACTGGCTCCAGATGCGCCCGACAGGCTTGATCCAGTCCTGGATTTACTTCATTGCATGTAGGGACATGTAGTTCTGATTTCTCCATTGCACGCTATAAGAAAAGCAAGACTACAAGTCCCTGCATGCAATGGGGTAAACACAGGACTGGCTCAAGCCTGTCGAGTGCATCTGGAGCCAGTTGGCAACGCTACCCATCTTGTCTTTCATTCCTTCCCCCAGCTTTAATCTGCCCCACCCCCTTCCTGTCTCTCACTCCCCCCCAGCTGCAATCTGCCCCACCCCCCTTCCTGTCTCTCGCTCCCCCCCCCAGCTGCAATCTGCCCCACCCCCTTCCTGTCTCTCACTCCCCCCCAGCTGCAATATGCCCATCCCCCATCCCACCTCATACTTCCCCATCTAGTCTGCCCCATCCCATATCCTGCCTCACATCTCTCCACTCAGCTGCAATCTGCCCCATCCCCCATCTTGCCTCTCAGTCCCCCCCAGCTGCATACTTTTCCTCTACCCCTCATCCTGCCTTTGATCCCCCATCCCCACCGCAGTCTCTCCCCTTACCCCTCATTCTGCCTCTCACTCCCCCCCAGCTGCAGCCTTTCCCCCTACCCCATATCCTGCCTTTGATCCCCCATCCCCACCGCAGTCTCTCCCCTTACCCCTCATTCTGCCTCTAACTCCCCCCAGCTGCAATCTGCCCCACCCCCCATCCTGCCTCTCAGTCCCCCCCCCACTGCAGCCTTTCCCCCTACCCCCATCCTGCCTCTCACTCCCCCCCAGCTGCAGCCTTTCCCCCTACCCCTCATCCTGCCTTTGATCCCCATCCCCACCGCAGTCTCTCCCCTTACCCCTCATTCTGCCTCTAACTCCCCCCAGCTGCAATCTGCCCCATCTCCCATCCTGCCTCTCACTCCCCCCCCCACTGCAGCCTTTACCCCTACCCCCATCCTGCCTCTCACTCCCCCCCCAGCTGCAGCCTTTCCCCCTACCCCTCATCCTGCCTTTGATCCCCTATCCCCACCGCAGTCTCTCCCCTTACCCCTCATTCTGCCTCTAACTCCCCCCAGCTGCAATCTGCCCCATCCCCCATCCTGCCTCACTCCCCCCCCCACTGCAGCCTTTACCCCTACCCCCATCCTGCCTCTCACTCCCCCCCCAGCTGCAGCCTTTCCCCCTACCCTCATCCTGCCTTTGATCCCCGATCCCCACCGCAGTCTCTTACCTTACCCCTCATTCTGCCTCTAACTCCACCCAGCTGCAATCTGCCCCATCCCCATCCTGCCTCTCACTCCCCCCCCCACTGCAGCCTTTCCCCTACCCCCATCCTGCCTAACCCCCTACCCCTCATCCTGCCTTTGATCCCCCATCCCCACCGCAGTCTCTCCCCTTACCCCTCCTTCTGCCTCTGACTCCCCCCAGCTGCAGCCTTTCCCCCTACCCCTCATCCTGCCTTTGATCCCCCATCCCCACCGCAGTCTCTCCCCTTACCCCTCATTCTGCCTCTAACTCCCCCCAGCTGCAATCTGCCCCATCCCCCATCCTGCCTCTCGCTCCCCCCAGCTGCAGCCTTTCCCCCTACCCCTCATCCTGCCTTTGATCCCCCATCCCCACCGCAGTCTCTTACCTTACCCCTCATTCTGCCTCTAACTCCACCCAGCTGCACTCTGCCCCATCCCCCATCCTACCTCTGAGTCCCCCCACCAGCAGCACTCTGCCTCCCAGGCCCCATCCGGCCTGTCACTCCCACCCCACAGTGTGCCCCATCCCATATCCTGCTTACATCTCCCCCCAACTGCAATCTGCCCCATCCCCCATCCTGCCTCTCACTCCCCCCCCCCACTGCAGCCTTTCCCCCTACCCCTCATGCTGCCTCTCACTCCCCCCCAGCTGCAGTCTGTCCCCTACCCATCATCCTGCCTCTCGCTCCCCCCAGCTGCAATGTGCCCAATCCCCCATCCTGCCTCTCACTCCCCCCCACTGCAATCTGCCACATCCCCCATCCTGCCTCTCGCTCCCCCCCACTGCAGTCTTGCCACCTACCCCTCATCCTGCCTCTCACTCCCCCCCGCTGCAATCTGCCCCATCCCCCATCCTGCCTCTCGCTCCCCCCCACTGCAGTCTTTCCCCTACCCCTCATCCTGCCTCTCACCCCCCCCACTGCAGTCTTTCCCCTACCCCTCATCCTGCCTCTCACTACCCCCAGCTGCAATCTACCCCATCACGCCTCTCACTCCCCTCACTGCAGTCTTTCCCCGACCCCTCATCCGGCCTCTCACCCCCCCCCCCACTGCAGTCTTTCCCCTACCCCTCATCCTGCCTCTCACTCCCCCCAGCTGCAATCTACCCCATCCCCCATCCTGCCTCTCATTCCCCCCAGCTGCAGTCTGCCTCCCTTCTTCAGTGTGCCTCCTGTCCCAGTAGTAATAGTGTTTCTCCTGCATCCCTAGTTGCCTCCCCCCCCCCCCCCCCCATCTCGAGATCCTGCTTCTTGGCCTCAGTCTGCCTGTCTTTTCCATTTCTCTCCTGTCGCCCTGTAACGACATCGCCATGGAGCTGGGAGATTGCCAGTATCCATCACTGCAGGGTGACTGATTAGATGCTGCTGTGCCAAGTGCTTGACCTTCTCAGCCATGAATATTTGATACTGGGATATGGCTGTGAACTGGATAAACCCCCTCCCGCTCCTGCCAGAAGGCTTTACTCCAGGAACTTTGGCACTGAAGCTGTCAGACCCTTGTCCTCCCTGGGGAGGTCCTCTGACCCGTCTGTAATCAAAGGCCACCGATGAACAGCTGCAGCGGAGTTCATACCCCCTTCCCCCTCCTACACGCACAAGGCATAGACACAGACGCAGACCCCAACACACGTGAAATGTAACCATCCCGCAGGTTCATGTGGAGGCCTGGGAAGAGGCCCCCGGTGTTGAGGGAAGGGGGGTAGAAGGTTTAAAGGAAAGCATGAGAGAGTGTCCCGGAAGGAGCGTGTTTTAAAGGCTATTCTGGGGAGGACGGAGGTGAGAACTGGGGGAATAATTAAAGGAGAGAGGAGTACTCGGGGGGGGGGGGGGCAAAAGATGGCTAAGGGTAAAGAGGAGCTTAGAAGGGTGGTTAACAAGAAAGAGAATGTGTGAGAAAGATGGGTCCTGCCAAGTGAGAGGCCGACTGGAGCTCTAATGTGTGTGAGGAGAGAAGCCCCCCCCCCCCATAACAGCAAGGTGAGAGGGAGCCCCCATAGCTGCAATTAGAGGGGAGCCTTAAAAGAAGGAATTGAAAAAGGCCCCCATAAGAGTACGGAGATTGCGGACACCGATAAGAGGAAGGTGAGAGCGGCAAAGAGAGACAGAAACCTGCTACGGGGAGGGGAGGCTTTAAGAGGGAGGTGAGATGCACAAAGCTAATACTATTAGTCTAAGAATTTGAGTTAATTTATTCAGTAAAGTAATTCAGTTCCTTGGAAAGAAATCTTTCTCTATCTGCTTTATTTGCTGCTGAAGAGTTTTCCCTCTGGGAGGAAAGAGCAATAATCAGTCTAAATGATTGTAAAGTAGCATATCCCCCCAGTCATGTGTGCCCCCTGTACGCCCTGGGCCAGGGACCCAGACAGGCCTCTCCACGCCTGCTTTGTGCTGATGAATGGTTGGACTGCCTTTGCTTCCCTCCAGGATCGGCACAGAGTGAGGAATCTATATCGTCTCCTGTCTGGCAGTGGCAAGGCAGAGAGCAATGTAAGCAGTCAATAAGGAGGCCCAGCTGGGCAGGGGCTGCAGCTTCCAAGCAGTAAGCATGTCATAAAGACCCCCAGCACTGTGTGCACGCAGCAGGCTCAGTACCCGGGGGGGGGGGGGGGGGCATGCACTGGGCCCTGTCATCCCTTCCTGTGCCCAGCAGGCAAATCTCTGAAGAAGGAAAGTGGAATGAGGTAGATGGGGGTCCCAATACAGATTCTGAGTCTGGGAACTAGAAATTGTAAGGGGAAATCAGTTTCTTGTGTACAGAGGGGCCATGAGGCCCATCTGTGAATACCTAGACAGAAAGGAATGTGTTGTGCTAAGACAACTTTCAGTGATCTTCACAGAGACAGGTACCAGTTTGTACGATTGCTAATTAGCAATATCAGGTGCAGGGCTATGCTGCTGGGATGGGTTTATGACGTATATATGTTTTTGCTACTGTATAAACGTTGTACTGCACTTCTAACGTTGGAATAAACTTGCACACCTTTCCTTCTGTGTCCGGTTGTGAGTTTTATTCCCCTGGATTCCAGCCAGCTGAAGCAACACACCGCAGATGAGGGGTCGGGACTTCCCTGGCCTGGAGTGACCAACAAGGAGCAGACCCGTTACAGAAATGTAGACCTAACGTGCTACAGAGCTATAAGGGTGAGGCACATTGCCAAGGTTGTAATGCAATGTGTGCCTTCAAGTCAATGCTGATTCTTGGCAACCCAGCAGCTCCTGGGTTTCCTTGGCAGTGTGGCTGGAAGTAGATTGTTGGGCCTTTCATCCAAGGGAATGGAGGGTTAAGTGACTTGCTCAAGGTCACAAAGAGTGCTAGTGGGAAGTGAACCCTGGTTACTAAGCCAGAGCTCTAACACTAGGCTACTTCTCAGCTCAAGGTTTAAAGCACTGAAATGTGAGTCAGGGCAAGTCTTGGGATGTCAGTTCAAAATTTCCTTCTGACATTGACTCTGAGTGAGGCACTTTATCTCCCTCTGCCTCATTTCTAGTCCCAACTCCTTCTGTGCAACCCTGAGGGAATCACTTTAATCCCAATTCTACCACTGACCATGGGATAAATTACTTTACCTAATTCCAGCCCTGCTGCTGACTGAATCCCAACCCCCTAATAATCTTCTCATATAAATGCTCCCTTCTTGTAGCACATGTGAAGAAGGGGGTCTGTCTGATCGCAGAAGCTCATGGATTACAACCTCAGTTTTAATAGTCCATGAAAGCATCACAGTGCAATGTGTGCCTTTGAATCAGTGCTGATGCCTGGGTTTCCTTGGCAGTGTGGCTGGAAGTAGATTATCAGGCCTTTCTTTTGAGGTAATTGAGGGTTAAGTGACTTGCCTAAGGACACAAGAAGTGCTAGTGGGAATCGAACCCTAGTTTCTTGCTTACCAAGCCAATGATCTAACCCAGTGCTTCTCAACCTTTTTTGTGCCGTGACCCCTTTTACCATTGGTCAACTTGTGGTGACCCCCAATGATAAAATCAAATACGTCTCTCTTCCTTTACTGTTAACGCATTGTCACTGTAATCATTTGTTGAATTATTAATATATTATAGGCTTTTGCAATATGTTTTTATTTATAAAATTTACTTATTTAAACCACAATAATTAATCACAATAACAAGTAACAATATTTGATTTCAAAATTATGATGATTTTGTAGTCAAATCACTAATATGAAATAAAATTATTTTTTCTACCTTTGTTGTCTGACCAATTTATTCTCTGATCATGCTGGTCCCGATCTGAGGCTTCAGCTTTCCTGTCTTCTCTTAGCTCTCTTTCTGTGGTCTATGGTCCATCTGCCATTTCTAATCTCTTCTTTCGTTTTCTTCACTTCTTTCCATCAGCCTATTTCCAGTCCCAGTAACCATCCCCAGTATCAGCCCCTTTCCAGTCCTCACTCCCAGTACCTTCCAACGTCAACTTGCATTCCCATGACTGCCACTGGTGTCCATTCCCTTCCAGTCCCCCTCCTTCCCCACTGACCAGTCCCTTCTAGTACAAATACCATGGCAGCCCCTCTCAAATCCACTCCCTTCCAGTTCCATTCTCCCATCCCCTTGTATCAGCCCATTTGTAGCCTTAGCCCCCAGTTTTCTTCCAGGGTCAGCAGCTCTATCCTCCCCTCCCAACCATCAGCCTATTCCCAGTCGAAGCCTCCCAATCAGCTCACTTCCAGTGCTAATCCCCCTTCAACCCCATTACCAGTGCTAGCCTCCACTAATCAGCCCATTTCCAGTCATAGCCCCCCCGATCAGCTCATTTCCAATGCTAGCCTCCCATCAGTCCATTACCAATCCTACCCCACCCCATCAGCCCATTACCAGTCCTAGCCTCCCCTAATCAGTTCATTTCCAGTGCTAGTCCCCCCTCAACCCATTACCAGTGATAGGCTCCCCTAATCAGCCCATTACCAGTCCTACTCCCCCCCATCAGCGCATTACCAATCCTAGCCTCCTCTAATCAGCCCATTTCCAGTCCTAACCTCCCCGATCAGCTCATTTCCAATGCTAGCCCCCCACCAGCCCATTACCAGTCCCAACCCCCCCCCCCCCCCCTTGATCAGTCCAGTCCCGGACAATGCTGCACGGAGCCCGTCGAGAGATGGGAAGGCTCCGCAACGGCTTCATAGGCACAGTCACGGTTCCCTAAGAGACAGGGAGCCGCGGCTGCAGAAGATTGGAGTCTGTGAGTTTGCCGCTGCCGAGAAGTGGACTAGGCAGCGGCAGCAACTTGTGCGATTTTTTTTTAACTTGGCTGAGTGAGGCGACCCCTGCTAAATCTTGTGGCGACCCCCATGGGGGTCGCGACCCACAGGTTGAGAACCGCTGCTCTAACCACTAGGCTACTCCTCCACTCTGATAATATCACAAGCTGCAAATATCCCACTTTTCATCAAGACCAACTACGAGAACATTTTTTAAATTCAATTTGAAGCATTATGTTACAATGCTCATTAATAAAAAGAAATAAGCACCATTAATCCAATCCCCGACCAAAGCAGGGTGAAGATTACACATTAGGTAAAGAATATTAAAAGCACACTCCAAGCCCACATTAAGAGAGTCAAATATCCCCATACAAACATCATATACCTTAATTACTAGCCTTTACCAAGAAACAAAAAGGAAACAAGAACTTAAACAGAAACTATTTGTCCTTCAGAAAAAATTCCAGCTGAGAGGCCTCAAAAAGACATATCGAATACCCTGATAGCAAATAACACACTTACATGGAAATTTGGCCCCCGGATTGTTCCTGATGCCAAAACAGAGGGTTTCAGTGCCAGGAACAATCTCCTCATTTGTGTAGCTTTTGAAATGTCTGGAAAAATATTTATTTTCTGGCCACAAAATAATTGATTCTTCTGCTGAAAAAACAAATGCAGAATCAAATTGCGATCTACAAGAGACCCAAAAGAAACAATTAATGTGGTCCAAGAGGAAATATCTGAAGTATTTTCCAAAAGACAGACAAGTCAAGGGAATCAATAGGAGATAACTGATCCAAACCAACATCAACAGGATTAACAGCATTAGGATTTACCTTCCTTTCAGGAAGGTAATAGAGATTTGAGATTACTATATTTTCCACCTCAAAGAGACCAAGAGTCTCCTTCAAATTTTTACATAGAAGAATAATCTAGGAAATATATCGTGTGGGGGAAATTTAAGAATCTCAAATTATGAACACACTGGGCATTCTCCATCACCTCAAGGTGTCGGTGAATAATCAAGCTGTCCTTCATTGTAGAAACCTGAGTATCATGAAATAAAGGATAAGAAGCATTCAATTTAACATGTTGTTCATCAATAACAGATAACCTCTTGGCCTGCTTTATAAACTTTGCCACAGTATCTACTGTGAAATCAGATAAATCTTTAAAAGAAGATAGTTACCGGCAATTAATGGCCAACAAAATGTCTTAAAGAGTAACTTCTCCAATTGGAGTAAAAGCTGGCTTGATAGATGGAAAGGAGAAATGTACCTCTTTAGGTAATCTAACAGTTGTTGGAACCCCGCTTCTGCATCAGACAACAATTGACCTGGTAGGACTGACATAGTGGGCACCAGCTGCTCATTCTCCAATAAAGGAGACCCCCCCCCCCCCCCCGGTGTTCCGCACATTAACACTGGAATGGCAGGATGAGGTAGAAACATTCCCTAGCAGAGAGGAGCCCGAAGATAGACTGGGGCTAACCACGAGTGCAGAGGAAGCTATCACTTAATTTCAATCCATAGGTCCAATCACAGTCACAGACTTTTTCTCAAACAATAACAGTAGCCTCTTCTTCCTTTTACCAATGGACTACGACAACCTGGCCTCTGCTTTTCCAATGTGCTCTGAAGGGGCTCCAAGAGGAGCAGACCCTGCCCCTTTGGAACGCTCTTTCGGACACGCTCCTGCGGACACACGCCAGCGACTGCATTCCACGGTAGTGCCCGCTGTTTAAAGGCCCTCTGCTTTGCTGATGGGTGGAATGTGAGCTGCCCAGGAAACCACCGAGAGCGACCAGCAAATCCAGCAGGGAAATCTGTCTCCAAGAGCATATTTTATATATAATGCTGACATATAATATATTTAAGAAAAACGCATAAGCATTCTATCAACTGCAAGCCATTGTATAAAGATCACACACGGAATAGCAGATGCATATCACTGAATGGAGCATGTGGAAGGCCGACAAATCAGCCAGCGCAACCTATCACACATAAAGGTGGGCTGCTAGATGTGAGTAGAGAAGTAGCCCAGTGGTGAGAGCAGCAGACTAGGATCCAAGGACGTCAGCACTCAAAACCAGCTGACGCTGCTCCTCGTGCCTTAATCTGGCATTATTTCAGCTCCAAACGTGGGGGAGGGGGTGCTACTTAAAGCCACTGGTATCTGATTTAAAAGCAGCTATTCAGTAGCAGAAAATATCCAGTTTCCACTGCTGACTATCTGGGCTGGATGGACAGTGATACTGCTGTCTGGCTAGTGGCCATCTCCAGCCACTAACTGGACAGTGAGAAGCAGCTAAAGTTAGGACGGCTCTTCAGATGGCCTAACTTTAGCCACACAGTGGCTGAATATCGCAATTAACAGGATAGCAGCCATCACTGCTCATAAACTGCCCTGGTTTAACTGGGCGCTTTTTCAGTGTTCTGTGGGGATGTTCAGAGGCACTAATCAGTCGGTGTTGCTGAATATTGGGCTGAGCGCGTTTTAACAGGAAGGTCTGCTAACAGGCTGAAATGCTTTGAAAATATCCTCTTTAGATCGTAAGGCCTCCAGAACAGAGAGTAGGCACCTGAATCAGGGCCAGCCCTAGAGCTGGTTCACCTTAAACCTTACACCCCCACACACACACCTTCGTTGGCTGTCAAAATCTATTATTTAGTTTTGAATGCCCTGCTCCTTACCCATCCTTTCTCTCCCCCTCTCTCCTGCCCCCCAGAGTTTGCCTGAAGGTTGGGCCAGCTCTGACATGAATATAACTCCACTACCACAGGAAAGGCCACACTACCTAAAAGAAGATGGCAGATGGGCCTCACAGGGATCCAGGGAAACTTCTCCATAGACTTTGCAAAATAAAATCCTCAGGCATAGATAAGAGGCTCTTACACACACACGCACACATCCCAACTGCTTCTTTTCTCTGCATGGGGGGAAATCATTTTCCATGAAGCTTTTTCTGTGAATAAACATTTATTTATCCATGGAAGTTCCATATGGAAGACTCTACGCAGTGTCCGAACCAGAACATAAGAAGATGAGAATATAAGATATGCCATACTGGGTCAGACCAAAGGTCCATCAAGCCCAGTGTCCCGTTTCCAATAGCGGCCAATTCAGGTCATAAGTACCTAACAGGTTCCCAAAAGCAGCCAGTTCTATGCTGTCTACCATCAGGGATAAGCAGTGGACTTTCTTGGACTTTTCCTCCAGGGACTTGTCCAAATCTTTTCTAAACACAACTACTGTACGTTAACAGCTTTTACCAAATTCTCTGGCAAGAAATAAATAAATATCAGAGCTTTATGCATTGAGTGAAAACATGTTTTCTCCTGTTTGCTTGAAATCTACCACTTAGTAACTTCCTGGCATGTATTTTCTAGAGAGAGTAAACAATTACCTCTTGATTTATATGGTCGACTTTTGAAAGAAATCAAAAGCATTTTATTTCACACAGATGTGTCTTTAAGATGTTCGATGGTTACTTTCTATGCTCTGTTTTGAATGTCTGTTGGTGTTTGTGTCATAATGTGTTATATTATTTCATATGTTGAATGTAATCTACTGAGTAAATTTGTGATTAGTGGAATATAAATGTTCTTAAATAAATAAATTGCTTTGCATCTATCTGTTCCACTCTAGTCAGGATTTTATACATCTTTATCGTTTTTCCTTCTCAAGCATTTCTTCTCCAGGCTGAAGAGCCCTAATCTCTTTAGCCTTTTCTCATAGGAGAGTCGTTCCATACCCCTTTATTATTTTGGTTGCCCTTCTCTGTACCTTTTCTAAAGCTGTTATATCCTTTTTTGAGACACAGAGACCAGAACTGCATAGAATACTCAAGGTGCAGTTTGTCAGACGGCTGCCTGGGTGAGAATCTTCACAGTCTTGGCAAGTGCATATATCTATATGATTTGCAAGGGATTGTGGGCAATGCAGTTCATTCACACCAGACACAGCTGCTGACAATAATTTAGTTGTGCTCAAGTGTTAAAGCCAATAATAAATTTATTTATGGGGTTATTTCTCCCAACACAGATATGCTTGGTAGCACATAAATCAGGTTACTTGCTTTCAGTGTTAAACTTGAAAAAAAACAAAATCAGGAAAACAACCTTTAAACTTGTCAGGCATTAGCTAATGCTTTCTTAGCATATATCAAACAACAAACGAAAAGCCACAAAGAAAGAATAAACTGTTCTTTTCAGGTTAACTTCTGATAACTTCCCACATAGATTCAGAAGTGATTCTCTCCTAGCTCACAAGCAATTAGGTAAGGCTCAATTGCTAGCAGTTATCCAGCTGAAACCCCTTAGCTGACTTGCTTTCTACTTCGTGGCTAGAAACCTTACTCAGGACCTTTTCTGAGTAGATTAAAGAACAAGTTTGTATTTCTTTGTGATGGTTGCTGTACTTTATAACAGAAAATCACCAAAGGAGTTTGGACAGAGAGCAGTCCATATAAACACATTCTTCATCTGCAATCATTCCCCCTTCTTCAACAAGCATGGGTTCAATATCATGGATTGGCATAGATGAATCTCTCAATGGAGCACTTTCAGGAGAATACTTGTTTCCCTGCTGTCTTTCAAGGTTATAGCTAGGGCATAGATCAGTGTTCATACCTGAGCTTCCACTGCTGTTAGAGTTCCTCTCTATATAGCCTGGCCAGTATGTAGTCCAGTTCTTATGTCCAGCCTTCCAATCCAGATCCCTGGACACTGGATCTCTCTTCACATACCTTCTGGCACGGGTCTTAGGGTCCCTTCCACGTGCAGCCGTCTCCCTCACAGGTAGCGTCTGGAGATTCCTAGCTCTGCAGCACCATTCCTCTGGCTTTCCCCAGTCCAATGGTGTATGCTGGCCCTTGAAATGCCTCCCAGTATACGTACTGCTCTGGACTCTTCTAGACCTCTCAAAGGCTTTTCTCTTCCTTCTTCCAAAGGGTTTCTTTCCCTCTCTGTCCGTCCGGTTTGGCTTCTGCTTCTGATGATCCTTCAGATGAAACTGATGATCAAGCTCAAGCTGATGATGATCCTGAGGATAATTCTCTGTAGAATAAACTCTACCTTTATTCTGCCTAGATGAGTGCTCCCCCCTAATACAGCGCAGCTGTGCTGAATCAGGCCCTGCCCTTTGAGATGAGTGCTTAGGGATTACCTCATAGCCCTCCTGATTGAACACACGTTTCCCCACTTCAGCTCCTCTAATGGCTGTTGGAAACCTGGTGCATTCTGGGACTGGTAGTCTTTTATGGGAAAATTCTGTTTTCTTATTTCTACCAGAACTGACAGGTTGCTTGTTCAGAGTCACTTCACCTTTTCTATAGCTCCTTCCTGAGCTATGATAAGCTTCCTTATCACAAGTTGCACCATGGAGTGATACAGAGGGGTTCTGATTTATTCTCCATTCCTTTCCTAACGATTCCTAACATTCTGTTTGCTGTTTTGGCCTCCGCTGCACACTAAACAGAAGATTTCAATGTATTGTCTACGATAACACCTAAATTCTTTTTATTCTTTCCAACCCATTAGTAGTTGGAAAGAGTTGTATAAAAGAGTTTGAGAATGTTTGTCTGCAATCAAAATAACTCTGAAAATTTAATGGAATGAGTTGAAACTTGGCATTTGGAAAAACTGGTGAAAAGAAACATCAGGTTCGAAAATGGGCTAAATTGGACCAGGGATTCCAAAGAAATAAGCCCCCCCCCCTCCAAAAACCTTGCCAGATGTATTTTTATGGGAGGAGTTCCAGCTTCTGTAGCACAGAAACCTACCTAAGGTAAAACACAGCAATTAGGAACATGCTCTTTTCAAACTCCCAATCCCTGTTCTCTACTGACCCAATGCCCCAAACTGTCCCAGCACCAAAAAGTGCCTCTCACCCACAAGTGCCCCACCTCCCTGTACACTGCCCTCACCACCCCAAAAATATACTTCCTTGCAAGTACTCTACCAACACACCAAATACTGTTACCACAAAAAAATACTGACTTACCACCCTGCCAACATCTCATACCTTAAAACTACACCAGACCTGCCCCACTCCCAAAACCTACCACACCACAACTACCCCACCAACCAACACAGTGCCCCACCCCTAAAAACACACTCCTTTGCAACTTCCCTACCCTCAAACTGTCCCATTCCTAAACAATACCCCCACAACTACCCCATCACTTCACAAAACACCTCACCCCCAAAAGCGGCCCCTGAAACTGCCCCACCACCTCACCAAATGCTCCTGCATATGTCCCATCACCCCACAAACTGCCTCCACTCTCAAAAACTACCACACTGCAATTGCCCCAGACCAAAACCTACCCCCCCCCAATTACCCCACCGTCTTCTAAATTGTGCCCCCCCCCCGTGAATGCCCCACTCTAAAAAAAAACAAATACATGGTAATGTACAGAACCTCCCCACTGTAGCTATTCTATCATCCTGCAAACTACCTCACCCCCAAACTGATGTCTCCCCAAATGTCACAAACCCCCAAAAGAACATCCTCCATACATACACCATCACCTTCAACTACCTCACCACAGATATGACACGTGCACAGCACACACAGAGCATGCAACAGAGATAGAAACACAAACACACACATGCTATAATGTATTGCATTTTGAATTCTTCACATATATATTTCATTTACAACTGCTCCCACCACAAAAACCACCCCACTGGGCAAAGCTAATCCATCCTGCAACTGTCCCACCATCCTTCAAAATGCACCACTCTGAAAAAACGTCCCCACCGCCCTGCAAACATGGGTGTAGTTTGACTGTTTCATTTGGAGGTGGCAAAGAGCTAGGTGATGTATTTGCATATTCATTTACATATTTATTATGGTCATCAACCAAAAAAGTTACGAGATGGATAAGAAGCCAGTATAACAAACAGATGAGCAATAAGCAAGTGCCCCCAGTATACTCAAAGAGGGAGCAGAGGCTCTCATTTAGTTGTTGTTGTTAAGTGCCATCAAGTTGGTGTCGACTCATAGCAACCCTCTGGAAAGATGTCCTAAATTGTGTTCGGTCTTCAGTCAGGTGGCTCATTGTAGCTGCTGTTATTGTATTGATCCATCTCATTGCTGGCCTTCCTCTTTTGCGTTGACCTTCTATCTTACCAAGCATGATGTCATTCTCTAATGATCTCTCTCTTCGCATGATGTGTCCAAAGTATGAAAGTTGAAGTCTTGTCATCTGAGCTTCTAAAGAAAGCTTAGGTTTGATCTCCTCTAGTACTGACTGGTTTGTTCTTCAGGCAGTCCATGGTATACACAGTATTCACCGTCAGCACCATAATTCAAAGGCATCGATTTTCTTCCTGTTTATCTTTTTCACTGTCCAGCTTTCACATCCATATGATGTTATTGAAAATACCATGGCTTGAACAAGTCGAATCTTTGTATGGAGAGAGACATCTCTACTCTTGAGAATCTTGTCTAGGGGGCTTGTTTACAAAGCCGCAGTAGCGGCTTCCACCCAATATCAGAGCCACGGCCCCATTGAATTCAATGGGACCACAGCTCCAATATCGGGCAGAAGCCACTACCGCGGCTTTGTAAACAAGCCCCTAGGTCTTTCATAGCCATTCTGCCAAGAAAAATGCATCGTAGGATTTCTTGACTGCTTGTTGCTTCTTTATTGATAGTTGATCCAAGTAGGTTAAAGTTGTCCACGATTTCAATTTATTCTCCTTCAACGATGAACTTGTTGATTTTGCCAGTTGTCATGATCTTTGTCTTCTTTACATTAAGGTGCAGGCCCATTTTGAGACTATGTTCTTTGATCATGAGAAGCAAATGTTTCAGATCATCTTCACTTTCAGCCAGTAATGTGGTATCATCAGCATAGCGAAGGTTGTTGATGAGTTTTCCACCAATCTTCATACCTCTGTTGTCTTCATACAATCCTGCTTCTCTGATGATTTGTTCTGCATATAAATTAAACAGGTAGGGGGAAAGTATGCAGCCTTGTCTTACACCTTTGCTTATTTTAAACCATTCTGTTTCTCCTTGTTCCATTTGAACTGTTGCTTCTTGATCAATGTACAGATTGTGCAAAAGAACGATCAGGTGTTCTGGTATACCCATGCTTCTTAATGTGGCCTAGAGTATCATGTTTTACACAGTCAAAAGCCTTGTTATAGTCGATAAAGCACAAATAGATATCCTTTTGGTATTCTTTAGTCTTTTCAAGGATACATCTCACATCCGCGATGATGTCTCTCGTTTCTCGCCCTTTCCTGAACCCTGCTTGCACTTCGGGTAGTTCTTGTTCCAGGTATGGTTGTAGTCTCTGTTGAATAATCTTCAGTAGAATCTTGCTGGCATGTGGGATCAGAGCGATTGTGCGATAATTTCCACAGTCAGTTGGATCACCTTTCTATAGTATTGGTATAAACACAGATCTTCTCCAGTCAGTTGGCCATGATGTTGTCTTCCACATTTCTTGGCAGAGCCTTGTAAGACCCAAAACTGGAGGCATATATGAAGAGACTAATTTATCGCCTAAATTCCTTTCCCTATTATAAGCTATAATTAAACGTTGATCGTTGAAGCAAGGGGAGGTTTGAAGAATATGCCAATGGGCTTTTAATATCTTTTGTATCTTCCAGGATAAATGGGAAAATCGTAAAACACAGACAAATTATAGCTTATAATAGGGAAAGGAATTTAGGCGATAAATTAGTCTCTTCATATATGCCTCCAGTTTTGGGTCTCTCTAATACACACAATGGACATTTCAAATTTATTTATTTATTTATTTAGCGTACATTTGTATCCCGCTGCTTCCAGTGATCAGCAGCGGTTGTTACACATGGTAAGGTTGGCTGTACCGGCCAGAATTATGGATGCATACAATGTGATTAGGGAGGGGAGGTAGAGCACAGCAAAAACATGGGGTTAAAGGGTTACAGTTGATTTATGTTAGGGGTTCACACAGTGTACTTATATACATATTTACAAGTGACTGACTGTTAGGACTTTACACAGGATCCTTATATACATATTTACACACAGCTGAGTGAAATTCACGAGGTTAAGTTGAAGTGTGATTGGAAGAGGTGTGTCTTAAGGTTTTTTCAGAAATCTTTCAGATCACAGATTTCACAAATATAACAAATGTTCTGTTTGCAAACATGCGGGTCTGTTAATAAAAATATTTTTATACCACTCCTCTGTGTTTGGCCGTGGTCCCTAGCTTCCGCTTTGGCTAACTGTTTTTTCTGCGGAAGACAATCTTCTTTCTTTTTACCGTTAGAGCCTTGTAAGTACAGTAACAGCTGCATCAGATTGCTGTAATACTTCTATGGGAATGCCATCAATTCCTGATGCTTTGTTCTTTGATAAGGCTTTCAATGCTGCTTCAACTTCTTCTTTCATCACCAATGGTTCCAGATCATAAGGTACAGGTTGAAACGGCTGTTGGTCCACTTGATCTTTATCATATAAAAACTCTGTTTATTCCTTCCACCTTTTCTTGATCTTCTCAGCATCATTCAACATAGAACCTTGAGCATCTTGTAACATTCCAATTCGAGGCTGGAATTTTTATTTAACTCTTGTAGCTTTAGGAAATCCGATCTTGTTCTTCCTCTAATAGTTTCTGCTTCTATTTCCTTGCATGCGTCATTGTAGTACTTTTCCTTGTCCTGTCTTGCTGCACGTTGGAAATCTCTATTGAGTTCTGCGATTGTCTTTCTTTCTCCTCTGGCTTTAGCTTCTCTGCGTTTCTGGGCAATTTCCAGAGTTTCTTCCGTCATCCATTTTGGCAGTTTTTGCTTTTTCACCTTTTGTAGAGACTTCTCGCTTTCTTCCAACACAACATTCTTGATGTCATTTCATAACTCTTTTGGAGCTCTGTCATTTGTATCTAAAGCAGCAAATCGATTTTGCAGGCAGTCTTTAAATTCCAGTGGTATATTCTCAAGGTCATATTTTGCTGCATTCATGAGTGGTTTGCTCTTTTTCAACTTTAGCTTGAGTTTGCATACTAGTAAAACCGCACTGATGCAGAATAGCGCGGTATATAAGAGAATGTAAATAAATAAATAAATAAAATAAATAGTAGTTGATGATCTATACCACAGTCAGCTCCAGGTTTTGTCTTTGTTGATGTTATAGAGCTTTTCCATCGTCGACTTCCACAGATGTAGTCAAATTGATTTTTGTACAGTCCATTAGGTAAAGTCCATGTGTACAGTCACTGTTTGTGTTACTGGAAGAAGGTGTTTGAGATGAATAGATGTTGGTCTTGCAGAATTCTATCAGTCTTTCTCCAGCTTCATTTCTGTTGCCAAGTGCGTATTTTCTAAAAACTTTGCTTTCTTCTTTGTTGCCAACATTTGCGTTCCAATCACCCATGACTATTAGGATATCCTGTTTGCATGTTCTGTCAATTTCAGCTTGAACTTGTTCATAGAACTCTTCAATTTCATCCTCTTCTGCAGCTGTTGTTGGGGCATATACTTGAATTATAGTTGTGTTGATAGGCATTCCTCGTAGACGAATAGAGATTAAGTGTTCACTGACTGCATTGTATTTCATTACAGTTCTTGCAAGTTTCTTCTTTATTATAAATGCAACACCATTTCTTCTTTGTCTTTCATAGTAGACCATGTAATCATCAGATGCAAAGTGCCCGATGCCAGTCCATTTCAGTTCACTGACACCCAACAGATCAAGTTGTACACGTTCTATTTCATTCTTGACCACCTCCATCTTCCCTTGGTTCATGTTTTGTACGTTCCTTGTTCCAATATGGAAGACATCTTTACAGCTTCTGACTCTCATTTCATGTGCAGCTACATCAGCAGTCAGACGTCCCGAGGGCTTTGATCCAACCACATCATAAATGCTGGTTTTACTCTGAAAGTATTCAGCTCTTCCCCAAAAGCTAGTTGAGTTCCTTCCGACCTTGGGGTCTCATCTACCAGGCCTCCCTCTTCTCTTCCACCTGCTGAAATTGGATCCCCATGGGATGACTGCTTGTCTCTGTGCCACGATCATGGCCATCTCCTTCTCTTTTGCCTATGGGAGGTCAGATCCCTGTGGGCAGGCAAGCGTCACAACAATTGTCCTGGGCAACTCATTTGGGGAGGCAAGGCTCCCTCAACCCCACCCCCCCCCAAACTATGACCATGCCTGCAAACCACCCTATTCCCCCATAAAAACTTCCTGCAACTCCCAAGCCACCTTGCAAACTGCCTCAACAAAAAATATCCCTCACAACTGTCCCCCCACTCCACAAACTGCCACACCAAAACAACTAACCCCTTTTGCCACTGCCCCACCACCCCAAAATCTATCCCTGCAATTGTTCCACTGCCCTATAAAATGTCCCATCCCCCAAAACTACCTCACCTACCCATCCCACCACTGCAAACTATCCCACCCCCCAAAACACTACCCTTCCCCAAATGCCCCATTGCCCCTTATTCAAAGTTGTTAAAACACAAGAGGATTGTGAAAAATTACTAGAGAACTTTGAAAAATTGGTAGACTGGGCATCCAGATGGCAGATGAAAATTACTGTGGACAAGTGCAAAGTTATGCACTTAGGGAAGAACAATCCATGCTATGATTACACAAAATAAGGTTCCACATAAGGAATCACCACCCAGGAAAAGGATTTAGGCATCATCATGGATGATACGTTGAAACCCTCTACTCAGTGTTCAGCAGCAGCTAAGAAAGCTAATAGAATGCTAGGAATCATAAGGAAAGGAATAGAGAATAAAACCAAGGATATTATAATGCCTCTGTATCGTTCCATGGTGCAACTGCACCTGAATATTGTGTGTAATTCTAGTCATCATATCTTAAAAAGGATATAGCAGACTAATAAAAGAAAATATTTTTTCACTCAATGTGTAATCAAACTCTGGAATTTGTTACCGGAGGATGTAGTAAAGGCTATTAGTGTAGCTGGGTTTAAAAAAGGTTTGGACAAGTTCCTGGAGGAAAGGTCCATAAACCATTATTAAGAAGGGACCCAGGATATCACTGCTTGACTCAGTACAAGCATTGTGGAACCTTTGTCTTTTGGGGATACTGCTAGGTACGTATGACCTAGATTGGCCACTGTTGGAAACAGGATACTGGGCTTGATGGACCTTGGTCTGACCCAGTATGGCATATCTTATGTTCTTATGAAAAGGTACAGAGAAGAACCAACAAATGGTAAAAGTGATGGAAGTATATCCCTATGAGGAAAGACTTAAAAGGTTAGGGCTCTTCAACCTGTAAAAGAGACAGCTGAGGGGAGATATGATAGAAGTCTATAAATTAATGAATGGAGAGGAACAGAATTATTTACTCCTTCAAAAAATAGAAAGACTAGGGGACAAGCAATGAAGCTACAATATAGCACATTTAAGACAAATCGGAGAAAATATTATTTTCACTTAAAGTGTAATCAAACTCTGAAATCCGTTACCAGAGTGTAATGGGGTCTATAGAATGTTACCCGTCCCTCTCCAAAGGGATTATCAACAGTCTCCTTTAAAAGAGTCTGCAGCTCAGAGTTCAGGGCTGGGAGGGCATGATTGAGAGGGAAAGGTTAAGAACCCAGCAAGCTACAGGAGGGAGAGAGGCCCGTGGAGCCAGATGTCCTTACAAGGTAAGCCGTGCAAAGGTATACTGAGGTAGGAACTTTAACTGGGGCTGGAGGAAGGGCCAGGAGAACCAGCTTGTGGAGGTTTAACAAGCTGGGACAGAAGTAAAGGAGCCATGTTTGTCCTCTTCAATGTTCAGAAATAAAGGTGAACAATGATATCAGTTAGTACAATAAAAGGATAACACATTATGTGTCTGTTTACCTTTAGTTCTTTTTCCCTAGAGAAACTGATCGTGGGAAGGAAAGAGAGAAGAGCAGGCACACCACCTTCCGAGTTGAAGAAAATTCCACTCAAAAGTTAAAATTAAGTTCTCTCTCTAAAGTAATTATGGGTGCAATTCTGAGAAAAAAAATCTCAGCAAGTGCACAAAATACACAATTTGCAGGTTCCCTAATTACTGCTTTCAAATTGGGTACTTCACAACTCAGGTACATTTTATTTATTTATTCTAATTTATTTAGCTAGGTTTATATACCATTTTCACCAGGTCAAAGCAGTTTCCAGAGAACAGAACATTTTACATTGAATAGATGTTGTACAAGTAACAGGGTAACAGTTAACAATCAACGTTTTATTAATAGAACATTTTAACTGATATAAACAACTATATACATTTGTGAATCTGTTTTGGTTGAGTTACTTAAATGTAGGGGGTTAGGTGGGAGGGCCAAAATGTTCAGTGAATAGGTGGGTTATCAGGTGTTTGCAGAATGTAGGGAGGTGGGAGATATTTCTTAGTGTGTAAGGGAGGGAGTTCCATAGGCAGGGAGCGCAGATCTCAAATGCTCTGTGGCATGTTTGTTGATTGTATTTATGCTTGGTTTATGGTATCTTGAGTTTGTTGGTTGTAGCCTCTCTTCATGGCCTGGAAGTTTGCGGTTTTTGTAGTAGCGATTTGAAGCAGTTTCCTGTTGGGAATGAAGTGCTTTGGGTGTGAGGAGGATGTATTTGTAATGGCAATCAGTGTAATTGTTTTAGGATTCGGGTGATGTGGTCGCAGGGGCAGCTCTATAATGAGGCTGAGTGAGGTGGTAGCCTCAGGCAGCAACCTTTTGGGGGTGACAAAAATTGCCCCCCAAAAAGACCGCCTCACTCGGCCTTCAAAATAAAAAAAAGAAAACCCCCAAAAAACCCGTGGCCACCGCCTCCCCGGAAGAGCCCTGCCAGCGTTTCCCCCCTCACCGGCTCAGCTTTGCTTATGTGAGTTTTGGAAGTTTGTGCTGATATGGTATGGTATGGTAGGTTTGCTCTTTGTTCTAGGGTTTTGTATTAGTTCACAATATGCCTGATACTGGAGAATAGTGGTTGTTGTTGTTGTTAGTGAGATGATCAGAATCAGATTTTTTTTTTTAAATATTGAGCTCTGTGGGTGAATGTCCTGGTTCTGCTCTGCACCTGCTGTGGATGAAAAATATATGCTGAAAAAGAAAAAGCAAGAACCATAATGCAGTTTATAACAACAAAATAAAATGAGTTATAATTCAGTTTTATAAACTGTGCTGTTGGTTCTTGCTGTCTTTTAGTTCCTTGGTGTGCAAACGGGACCGTTCCTAGCCCTGTGCAAGCGGTGCAGCTGCACAGTGCACAAAGGCTTGGGGGGCGCATTTCGGCTGTCTGCTGTTGCCCTGCCACCGCTGGCAGGACAATAGCAGGCAGCCAAAATGCGCTCCCCAAGCCTTTTCGCAGCACTTTAAGCAGGTCTGGTCCCTCCCTCCTCCGATGTGATCTCAGAGCAGGGAGGGACAGATCTGCTTAGAGTGCAGGCGCCTTTCAGATTGGGTGCATGACCCCCTCCTCCTCCCCATACCTCCGTCCAGCGCTGCCTGCTCTTTCCCTGCTGCCGGCACCACCGTGAAAAAAACAGAGGGCAGCAGCAGCAGAGAAAGAGCAGGCAGTGCTGGACGGAGGTATGGGGGGGAGAGGAGGAGCATGCGCCCAAACTGCAAGTTGCACTGGATGCAATTGCAGCTCGGTACGACCCTGTGTGCAAACATCTTGCATTTCCTCCATATAATCTAATCGGCTTTTTGGTTTGGTTCAGTCTCTAATTGAATTTCTGAAAAATCCCCGCCCCCTCTAAGGTGATTGGGGGGGGGGCGCCATCTCATTCTTCGCCTCAGGCAGCCTTGAGCCGCCCCTGTGTGGTCATATTTATTTGCACCTTGTCTGGTACGTGAAGCGGTGTGTTGTGCAGTTTATAGAGGGAGGAGTGTTGATTGAGATAGACCTCAGTAGATACTGTTACAGAAGTCTGCATGAGGGAGGGTGAGAGCTTGCAGTGCGGATCTGAAATCTGTAGGCTTGAGAAATGGAAGTCGTCGCTGCAGGGTCTTTGTTTTAGAAACATAGAAACATAGAAACATGATGACAGAAAAAGACCACAAGGCCCATCTAGTCTGTCCTTCCATAACAACAACTACAACAGTCCACTTTTTACCTTTAGAGATCCTCTGTGTTGGTCCCATGCTTTTTTGAATTCAGTTACTGTCCTCATCTCTACCACCTCCACTGGGAGACTATTCCACGGATCCACTACTCTTTCCGTAAAGAAATATTTCCGCATATCACTCCTGAATCTATCTCCCTTCACCCTCATCCCATGTCCCCTCGTCGCAGAACTTGCTTTCAATTGAAAGAGGCTCTCTCCCTGAACATTTATGCCACGGAGGTATTTAAACATCTCAATCATATCACCTCTATCCCGCCTTTCCTCTAAGGTGTACATATTAAGATCCTTAAGTCTGTCCTCATATGCTTTATAATGAAGACTACTAATCATCTTAGTAGCAACCCTCTGCACCGACTCCATCCTGTTCACATCCTTTTGAAGGTGCGGTCTCCAGAATTGCACACCATACTCCAAATGAGGTCGCACCAAAGACTTATACAGAGGCATTATCACCTCCTTTTTTCTGCTAGCCATTCCTCTCCGTATGCACCCAAGCATCCTTCTAGCTTTTGCCGTCGCCTTTTCTACCTGTTTAGCTACTTTAAGATCATCGGACACAACTACGCCTAGGTCCCGCTCTTCTTTAGTGGACAAAAGTACTTCACCTCCTATGCTGTATTGCTCCCTTGGATTGCTGCAGCCCAAATGCATGACCTTACATTTTTTAACATTAAATCCCAGCTGCCAAATTCTAGACCATTCTTCAAGCTTAGCTAGATCCCTCCTCATGTTATCTACACCTTCCTGGGTGTCTACTTTATTGCAGATTTTGGTATCATCCGCAAAGAGGCAAACCTTACCCGACAGCCTTTCCGCTATATCACTAACAAAGATGTTAAAAAGAATCGGACCAAGGACAGATCCCTGGGGCACACCACTGGTAACATCCTTCTCCTCAGAGTGAGCTCCATTTACTTGTACTCTTTGTCGCCTCCCACCCAACCAATTTCTAACCCAAGCAGTAACTTTAGGGTCCATCCCTAGGGTGCTCAGTTTGTTTATAAGTCGCCTGTGAGGAACAGTGTCAAAGGCTTTACTGAAATCTAAATACACCACATCTAGAGCTCTCCCTCGGTCCAACTCCCTGGTCACCCAGTCAAAGAAATCAATCAGATTTGTCTGACAAGACCTGCCTCTGGTGAATCCATGCTGCCTCGGATCCTGTAATCCGCTGGACTCCAGAAACCTCACTATTTTCTCTTTCAACAGCGTTTCCATTAATTTACTCACCACTGAAGTTAAACTAACCGGCCTGTAGTTTTCAACCACATCCTTACTTCCGCTTTTGTGTAAAGGCACCACATGAGCCTCTCTCCAGTCCTTTGGCACCACTCCCGACTCCAACGAGGCATTGAAAAGGTCAGTCAGTGGAGTTGCTAGAACGTCCCCAAGTTCCCTCAGTATTCTAGGGTGTATCCCATCCGGTCCCATCGCTTTGTCTACTTTAAGTTGAGCTAGTTTCTCACGAACACAGTCTTCTGAAAATTGTTCAAGATGTCCCTCGCTTCTGTTCTTATTTGTGGGTGTTTTCTGAGGTCCTGCTCCTGGTACTTCATCTGTGAACACAGAACAAAAATATTTGTTAAGCAATTCCGCTTTATCCTTATCAGCTTCTACATATTCCCCCCCTGTACCCTTGAGTCTGACAATACTTTGAAGTAGATTGTCCTTGCTGTCATTGTTATTTTGGTTTTGAAGGATAGTTGCTGGTCAGTTGTGATGCTGAGATACTTCAGCTCAGTTTTTATATTTATTGGGATGTTTCACTTTATGGTAGAAGGGGGTGTGAAGAAGGTATCTCTTGTAATGAACATAGCCTCTGCCTTCTTAAAGTTGATGGATAGGTTGTTGGTTGAAAGCAAGTGTGAGACTTCTGTGAAACAGTCTTGAATTTGTTTGTAATCAGGTTGATTGGAGAGGAGAGGGCAGTACAGCATAATATCATCAGTGTATATGCAATAGTGGATGTTGTGTTTTTTGATAATTGTGCATAGGGGTTGAAGGTATAGGTTAAAGGAGGGTGTGGTTAAACTGGAACCTTGTAGTACTCCTTGGGTTTGTTGATAGGGTTTGGAAATGTTTGTGCCAATTTTTATTTGTTGCTTTCTCTCTGTAAGATATGATTTGAACCATTTGAGTACTGTATGCTGGATTCCAAATAGTTGTAGTCTTTGTAGTAAGATGTTATGGTTCACTGTATTGAATGCTGAGGAGATGTAGAGGAATAACAAAAGGTAGGTTTGTGTATGATCTTTGATTCCCTTGGTTATGATGTTAATGAGGCAGGTCATGAGGGTTGCTACACCATGTAGTGGGCGGAATCCATGTTGTTGAGGATCTAGTAGATGGTTTTCATCAACATGGCTTTGTAGTTGGAGCTGTATAGTTTTCTCTATGATTTTAATGAGGAATGGGAGGCTGGCAATAGATCAATATGATGCGGGATCTATGGGTCCAGGTTTGGTTTCTTCAGTGTAGGGCGGATTAGTAGGTGTTATTCCTTGTTGGCTTCATTCACTATCTTGGCTAGAAATGGGCTGATTTTGCTACTTGTTGATTTGATCCAATTAGAGGGACATGGGTTTAGCGGTGAGATGGTAGTGTTTCGTTTGGTTAGGACGTTCTCAATATTTTTGCTATTAATTGTTTGGAATTAGAGCCAGCAGATCTTCTTCAGAGTTGTATCGGTGAGGGGGTGGGGGGAATGTTGTGGATGAGGTCTAGGTGTAGTTGTTTGTAGTGTGCAGCTAGTTGTTGGTGAGTGACATTGTTTGGTTGGAGTTTGTGGGTGGCTTGGTGAGTCGTCTTACTAGATCAAATAAATCTCTTGAGTGGTTTATTGCAGTGTTGATGATTTTTGAGTGATATTCTTTCTTAGCGTGATCTGTGCTGGTGTGATAGTTTTGTAGGAGTATGAGGTAGTTGCCCTCACTTGGTTTGCAGCTTGTCGTGCTGTAAGGGCTTGTGTGCATCAGTGATGCTGAAGGCTAAGCTATCGGTATTTTAACTACTGGCAGGGTCTCCCAAGATGGACAGGTCTCAGCTGAGGTGCCAGACCAAGACAAACCACCCATCTGGGCAGCAGCAGAATGGGACAGTGTTGACAGCAGAGGATCACATTTCTGTGACAACGGCAACAACACTAAACTTAAACTGCGTGGTGGAAAGGCCCGGCAGTCTACTTCTGTATCTTGCCATGAAAACCCATCTGGGCAGCAGCAGAATGGGACAGTGTTGGCGGCAGAGGATCACATTTCTGTGACAACGGCAACAACACTAAACTTAAACTGCGTGGTGGAAAGGCCCGGCAGTCTACTTCTGTATCTTGCCATGAAAACCCATCTGGGCAGCAGCAGAATGGGACAGTGTTGGCGGCAGAGGATCACATTTCTGTGACAACGGCAACAACACTAAACTTAAACTGTGTGGTGGAAAGGCCCGGCAGTCTACTTCTGTATCTTGCCATGAAAACCCATCTGGGCAGCAGCAGAATGGGACAGTGTTGACAGCAGAGGATCACATTTCTGTGACAACGGCAACAACACTAAACTTAAACTGCGTGGTGGAAAGGCCCGGCAGTCTACTTCTGTATCTTGCCATGAAAACCCATCTGGGCAGCAGCAGAATGGGACAGTGTTGGCGGCAGAGGATCACATTTCTGTGACAACGGCAACAATATTAAATTTAGCCACAACACTATTGTATGGTCTATTCTTCTGGAGTAAGATAACAGTTGAGCTATATGAAAAAAGTGTTACTCCAATATCCACTACAGAACTCTAGTTCCATTTTGTTCCCATCAATTATATGTGGATCTATTATAATTGATGGGAACAAAATGGAACTAGAGTTCTGTAGTGGATATTGGAGTAACACTTTTTTCATATAGCTCAACAATATTAAATTTAAACTGCGCGGAGGAAAGGCCCAGCAATCTACTTCTGTATCTTGCCATGAAAACTCAATGGATAATCACAACAAAACAAATTGCATTATAGTGCTGGAAGATGAGACCCTCAGGTCGGAAGGCACTCAAATAGCTACTGGGGAAGAGCTGAAGACTTTTCAAAGTAAAGCCAGCATTTATGATGTGGTTGGATCAAAGCCCTCGGGACATCTGACTGCTGATGTAGCTGCGCATGAAATGAGAGTCAGAAGCTGTAAAGATGTCTTACATATTGGAACATGGAACGTATGAAGCATGAACCAAGGGAAGTTGGAGATGGTCAAGAATGAAATGGAACTTGTACAACTTGATCTGTTGGGTGTAAGCAAACTGAAATGGACTGGCATCGGGCACTTTGCATCTGATGATCACATCGTCTACTATGCTGGAAATGAAAGACAAAGAAGAAATGGCTATCAACATGGCTATAAACATGGCTATCAACCGCCCCAGAGAACTATTCGCAATCGTAAAAACTTTGACAAAAGCTAAAAACCAAGAGACAAAACAATCAACTATAAGCATACAGACCTTAGCAACCCACTTTGCAGAAAAACTAAAGTACAAATCCAACACTATACCAATGATACTGCCTCCAAACACTGAATCTAATAACACATGGATCTCCTTTCACATGATAGACCAAAAACACCTACTCAGGATCATAACACTTATCAACACCACAACTTCCCCACTTGACCCATGTCCTGTGTCATGGATCAAATGCACAAAGGAAGAACTCACCGAAAACATCCAACACATAGTGAATCAATCCCTTAATCAGAGCATCATGCCCAATGCCCTAAAACTCACTACGCTTCGACCAATAATAAAAAACAATAAACTAGACTCAAAAGACCCAAACTCTTACAGACCGATAGCCAGCATTCCATTTATAGCTAAAATAATAGAAAAAAACGTCCAACTACAACTACAAGACTATATCGATGAACACAAACCCTTAGACTCTCACCAGTTTGGCTTCCGCCCCTATCACGGTGTAGAAACCCTACTAATTACACTGATAGACTTCCTCATTAGAGGCACAGATGATAGCAGTCAAGGCTTCATACTCCTTTTCTTAGACATTTCTGCCGCCTTTGACAACATCAACCACCTTACCTTGATCAATAGACTAGAAAATCTAGGAATAGGTGGGACAGTACTCAATTGGTTTAAGTCTTACATCACAAATAGACTAATACGTGTTCAAATAGACCAGGAAGTATCGGAAACCTTCCCCCAAGGACAAGGAATACCCCAAGGATCCGCCCTTTCTGCCCTCCTTTTCAACCTGTACCTCCAACCCATTACAGAAATATTCAGAAAACACAAAATCAGTCACTTTATCTATGCTGATGACATCATGCTTGCTCTCCCCATATCTACCAAAAACCCTACCTATGATGCCTTATCAAAATGCATGGTGGAAACCACCTCCTGGATGGAATCTAACTACCTTAGCATCAATCTCAAAAAAACAGAAGCAATGTTTGTAACAAGACCACCTATGACTGAAGACACCTATCCAACATCAATCTCAATCATAAATACTACAATTCCAGTCAAAAAAGAGGTAAAATACCTAGGTGTAATAATAGATCACACACTTACCATGATACCGCATATAAAACAGACAGTAAAAACTATATTCTACAAACTCAAAACCATACAACATCTAAGGCCCCTTCTAGACACCCAAGACTTTAGATCAGTTGTTAACACACTCATCACCCCACACTTTGACTATTGTAATAGTCTCTTAATTGGCCTACCACAAAAAAGTACATACCTGCTTCAAAGAGCTCAGAACATCTGTGCGAAAGTAGTCACTAAAGCCAGCCTAGCAGATCATGTAACCCCAATAATGCTAGAACTTCATTGGCTCCCTATAAATAGCAGAATCAGATATAAAATCCTCCTAACCACATTCAAGCTCCTGAACAACATCGCCCCTTCATATCTAACCACACTATTACATGCCCCATCTGAATCAAGAACCCGCAGACTAAACGCAACACACTCACTTGAAATACCAAAATCATTCAAAAGAACTAAAAAATCCACCAGCACCAGAGCCTTCACATTCACTGCCCCCATGCTCTGGAATGATCTCCCAATAAACCTTCGGATCATAAAAGACCTCACCCAATTTAGAAAGGAACTCAAGACATACCTTTTCTCCGAACACTTTGAAATCCCTTACCCCCAAGTCCAACCACATACCATCCCAAGACACTCAAACACAAAGCCCTAAAATTACACTCAACTACCCACACACATACACCCACCACTTACACCCATCACAGACACCCCAAAACACTCTCAAGAGAAAAAGGAAATAAATTCCTCCGCACACATATATGACCCTGACTACCGGTAAACAAGGTAGAATACTCTGTTTGACACTACGATACAGAAATTTATAATTATATACAAAATGTAAATAGTTACAACAATTAATGCACAGTTATCTGTATAAAGTTAGAAAGTTATAAAGTTACTAAATATTATCTGTATAAAGTTACTAAATATTATCTGTATAAAGTTAAAAAACTATGTTCCATGTAATGTATACATTAGTGTACAAATTTGTTTACTTTGTTCCATGTAAACCGCCCCTGATCTCTGGAAGGGGCGGTATAGAAGAATTAGATAAATAAATAAATAAAATAAATAAATAAATGGTGTTGCATTTATTTTTTTATTTTTATTTTTATTTAGAAGTTATAGTCCAAGCAAACAGAATACATCACTCACTATTCAACATGTTACATTATCAACACAACAATGCCAGCAGCCTCAAACCAACATTCCTGAACAGGCTACGCAGTGCTTCAATAGTTTTCCCCCCCTTTTCTCCCGCTCCCCCACCCCCCTACTCCCCCACCCCACCCCCCTTCCCACCCACCCCTTACCCCCACCTTCCGCTCCTCCCTCCCCCCCACCCCTTACCCCCACCTGCTACTCCTCCCTCCCCCTCCCCCCCTCCTCCCCCCCCTCTGCCCCCCTCCTCCCCCCCCTACTCCCCCTTCTCCCCCCCTCTGCCCCCCTCCCCCCCCCTTACCCGGATTATGCCTTTGTATCGGCTCGAAGGTACACCAGCACCTTGCTCCATAGCTTCTCAAACCGGTCAATCTTTTGTCTCCTCGCTGCTGTTAACTTTTCCATTAAATATACCTGCCTCAACCTCTCCACACAGTGGGCCACCTGCGGGGATTCCTTCTGCTTCCATCTGTAAGCCACCTCATAGCGGGCGGCACTAAGACAGGCCACTATCTGCCTCTTCTCCCGTTCCGGCCCCCCCTCACTCCACCACCCCATCAACATAAGAACATAAGAACATAAGATATGCCATACTGGGTCAGACCAAGGTCCATCAAGCCCAGTATTCTGTTTCCAACAGTGGCCAATCTAGGTCATACGTACCTAGCAGTTTCCCCAAGGGACACAGGTTCCACAATGCTTGTATTGGTTCAAGCATTGATATCCTGGGTCCCTTCTTAATAATGGTTTATGGACCTTTCCTCCAGGAACTTGTCCAAACCTTTTTTAAACCCAGCTACACTAACAGCCTTTACTACATCCTCCGGTAACAAATTCCAGAGTTTGATTACACGTTGAGTGAAAAAATATTTTCTTTTATTAGTCTTAAATAGTTTACCCTGTAGCTTCATTGCATGTCCCCTAGTCTTTCTATATTCTGATAAGGTAAACAATCGATCTACGTTTACCCGTTCCACTTCGTTCATTAATTTATAGACTTCTATCATATCTCCCCTCAGCCGTCTCTTTTCCAGGTTAAAGAGCCCCAACCTTTTTAGCCTTTCTTCATAGGAGTAGCCTTCCATCCCCTTTACCATTTTGGTGGCTCTTCTCTGAACCTTTTCTAAAATCGCTATATCCTTTTTAAGATACGGCGACCAGAATTGCACACAATATTCAAGGTGCGGTCTCACCATGGAACGATATAGAGGCATTATAATATCTTTTGTTTTATTTTCCATTCCTTTCCTTATCATACCTAGCATTCTATTTGCTCTCTTGGCCGCCGCTGCACACTGGGCCGAGGGTTTTAACATGGTATCCACAAGGACGCCTAAATCTTTTTCTTGGGTGGTGGTTCCTAATGTGGAACCTTGCATCGTGTAACCATAGTTTGGGTTGTTCTTCCCTAGGTGCATAACCTTGCACTTCTCCACATTAAATTTCATCTGCCATTTTGATGCCCAGTCTTCCAATTTATCAAGATCCTCTTGCAATTTTCCACAATCCTCCTGGGTTTTAACAACTTTAAATAGTTTTGTGTCATCAGCAAATTTGATAACCTCACTCGTTATTCCACTTTCCAGGTCATTTATGAATATGTCAAAAAGCAGCGGACCCAGCACAGATCCCTGGGGTACACCACTATTCACTTTTCTCCATTGGGAAAATTGGCCATTTAGCCCTACCCTCTGCTTTCTATCTTTTAACCAGTTCCTGATCCACAGTAGTACACTGCCTCCTATCCCATGACTCTTTAGTTTTGCCAAAAGTCTCTCATGAGGGACCTTGTCAAAGGCTTTCTGAAAGTCCAGATACACAATATCAACCGACTCACCTTTGTCCACCTGTTTATTCACTCCTTCAAAAAAACATAACAGATTAGTAAGACAAGATCTTCCTTGTCTAAAGCCATGTTGGCTGTCTCCCATTAGGTCATGACTATCTATATGCTGAGTAATTTTATTCTTTATGATGGTTTCTACCATTTTTCCCGGTACTGATGTCAGGCTCACCGGTCTGTAGTTTCCCGGATCACCCCTCGAACCCTTTTTAAAAATTGGTGTTACATTGGCGATCCTCCAATCCTCAGGTATTAGAGATGATTTTAATGATAGTTCACAGATTACTGATAGCAGGTCTGCAATCTCAAATTTCAGTTCTTTCAACACCCTTGGATGTATACCATCCGGCCCAGGTGATTTGCTACTCTTCAGTTTATCTAATAGTTGTAAGACATCTTCCCGATGTATCGATATTTCCTTCAATTCTTCCACACCTTTAAATACCACTTCAGTCGTGGGTAACATCCCTACATCTTCCTCAGTAAAGACCGAAGCAAAGAATTCATTCAGTCTCTCCGCTATCGCCTTGTCGCCTCTTAGTGCTCCTTTAACCCCTTTATCATCTAATGGACCAACTGACTCTCTCACGGGTTTTTTGCTACGAATGTACTTGAAAAGGTCTTTATTTCGCGTTTTTGCTTCCGCAGCAAGCTTCTTCTCAAATTCTCTCTTTGCCTGCCTTATCAATGCCTTGCATTTGACTTGCCAGTGCTTGTGCTGTTTCCAGGTTTCATCATTTGGCTCTTTTTTTCCATTTCTTGAAAGATGCTTTTTTGGCAACAACAGCCTCTCTGACCTCAGCTTTAAACCATGCTGGCAATTTTTTAGACTTCCTTCCACTTTTCTTAAAGCGTGGAATACAGCTGGTCTGGGCTTCCAAGATAGTATTTTTCAACAACACCCAAGCTTGATGTACGTCTTTAACCTTTGCAACTGCTCCTTTTAGTTTTTTCTTAACTGTTTTCCTCATTCTATCATAGTCTCCCTTTCGAAAGTTAAAGGGTAGTACTGTGGATTTCCTTACTATCCCTCCTCCACTAATTAAATCAAAGGCGATCATGCTATGATCACTATTGCCAAGTGGCCCCAACACCCTTATCTCTTGCACTACATCTGGTGTTCCACTAAGGACTAGGTCTAATATTGCTTCCCCTCTGGTCGGTTCATGAACCAGCTGCTCCAAGAAGCAGTCATTTATTTCATCTAGGAACTTTATCTCCCTAGCATGTCCTGTTGTGACACTGACCCAGTCGATGCCGGGGTAATTGAAATCACCCATTATTATTACTGCACTGTAACTTTTGCTAGCTTCCTTGATTTCTTTGAGCATTTCATCATCCATTTGTTCATTCTGGCCAGGCGGACGATAGTACACCCCCACTGCCATCGCCTTCCCCTTTTTACATGGAATTTCAATCCATAGAGATTCTACAGCAAATTTTGTTTCTTGCAAAACTTTAATCCTTTCTGATTCAATGCCCTCTCTAACATAGAGCGCAACCCCTCCACCAATTTGATCAGCTCTATCATTTCGATATAGTTTGTACCCAGGTATCACAGTGTCCCACTGGTTGTCCTCCTTCCACCATGTCTCTGATATTCCAATCATATCTAACCTCTCGTTTAGTGCTATATATTCTAACTCTCCCATCTTGTTTTGTAGACTTCTAGCATTTGCATACAAGCATTTTAGAGACTGTATTTTATTCATATTAATTTGGCTATTGGTAGACATGGGTAATTTGGGATCTTTAAGTTCTGTCTGCTCCATACTCGAGGGCATTTGGGCTACTTTACTCTGTTTTGGAACCTCTCTGCTTTTTGTAGTATCCTTCAAGGATACATTCTTCCGAACCATGCGCTCTTGGGCGACTGTCGGCTTTCCCCTATTATCTAGTTTAAAAGCTGCTCTATCTCCTTTTTAAAGGTTAATGCCAGCAGCCTGGTTCCATCCCGGTTAAGGTGAAGCCCATCCCTTCGGAAGAGCCCCTCCTTTCCCCAGAATGTTCCCCAGTTCCTAACAAATCCGAACCCCTCATCTCTGCACCATTGTCTCATCCACGCATTGAGACTCCGGAGCTCTGCCTGCCTATTGGGTCCTGCGCGTGGAACGGGAAGCATTTCGGAGAACGCTACCCTGGAAGTTCTGGCTTTCAACTTCCTACCTAAAAGCCTAAATTTAGCTTCCAGAACCTCCCTACCACATTTTCCTATGTCATTGGTACCAACATGTACCAAGACAGCAGACTCCTCCCCAGCACTATCTAAGACCTTATCTAGGTGGCGTGTGAGGTCCGCTACCTTCGCACCAGGCAGGCATGTTACCAGGCGATCCTCACGTCCACCAGCCACCCAGCTATCTACATGCCTAATGATCGAATCACCAACTATAACTGCTGTCCTAACCCTTCCCGCATGGGCACTTGGCCCTGGAGAAACCTCCTCGGTGCGAGAGGGGTTTACATCACCTGGAGGACAGGTCCTAGTTACAGGATCACTTCCTGCCACACCAGGGTGATGCTCTCCTGTCACGTGACCTCTCTCCTCCATGGCAACAGGGATGCTGCCAGACTGGAGGTGGGACTTCAGGACTATATCCCTGTAGGTCTCGTCTATGTACCTCTCTGTCTGTCTTATGTTTTCCAAGTCTGCTACTCTAGCCTCTAGAGAACGGACTCGTTCCCTGAGAGCAGAGAGCTCCTTGCACCTAGTGCACACGTAAGACCTCTCACCAGCTGGGAGAAAATCATACATGTGACACTCAATGCAAAAGACTGGAAAGCCCACATCCCGCTGCTGGACTGCTGTCTGCATCTTAGTTTTAAGTTTGTGTTTAGATCTTTAAGTTCTATATGTACTAAAGGGTGCAATGGATATTTATACCACTAAAACTGTACCTAAGAAGTTTAATATACCTTGTTCACCTGAAGCTTAATTAATCTCAGGTCCTCAAGTACCCACTAGGGTCAAGGGTCACCTCGCCGCCGCCCACCACCTCCTGGATCCATTTCTTAATCTCCCCCCAAAAGCCCTGTATCTTTGGGCAACTCCACCATATGTGGAAGAAGGTCCCCTCCCCCCCACAGTCCCTCCAACATCTACTAGATATGTTGGGAAACATCTTATTTAAGCGCGTGGGCGTATAATACCACCGCATCACCACCTTGTACCAATTCTCCCTAATGGCCACCGACAGGGGCAGGTATCGCACCTGGTCCAGGAGACTTCTCCACTGCCCCTCCTCCAGCTCCCTCCCTAAGTCCCTCTCCCACTCGCACATGTACCTATGCTTACCAGCCCCTGACCCCTGTATCGCCTGGTATAACGCCGAGATGAGGCCCGCCGAAAGCTTCTTTCCATACCACACCACCTCCAGTGGTGTATAGTCGCGATCCAGCCCATCCCGCCCTAATTTCTTCCGAAGGAAATGCACCACCTGCCCGTAGTAGAACCGATCTGCTTCGCGCAGGCCATACGCCTCTCTCAAATCTGCAAAAGGGGCCCACTCCCCCCCATCAACGAACTGATAAACGTACTTCAGTCCCCCCCGCGACCACCTGCGATATCCCCCCCCCTCCCGCCCCGGGCAGAACTCTGCTGTGTGGCACAACTCCCGCATTAGTGAGAACGAAGCCCCTTCCCCCTTCCGCTCTTGGCCCCTAATTTTATCCCACTCCCGTAAGACATGCAAGACGAAGGGACTATCCCCCTCCGTTAGTCCCCGCTCCCCCTTCTCCATCCAAGGGAAGCAGGCCAGCCGCTGCCCTGGTCCACTCACCTTTTCCATTTCCACGTAGGTCTTCTGTTCCCGCCCGTCCCTCCAATCCATCACATGGTGAGCCTGTGCCGCCCAGTAGTACCCCTGTAGGCTCGGCACACCCAGCCCCCCTTCCTCCCTACGCCTATACATCACTGCCCGCGCTATCCGAGGCGGTCTCTTCCTCCAAATATACTGATTAACCTTCCTCTGTATCCCTTGTAGATGTGTCCCCGGGATGGACACAGGCAAAGCCTGAAAGTAGTACAGCAATCTCGGGAGCACATTCATTTTAATCGCCGCTATTCTGCCCAGCCATGAAATTTCCATGCGCTCCCAACGTTGCAGATCCCGCTCTACCTCCCTCCATAGGGCACTATAATTTGCCTCGTACAACCCCCGTGGCGTAGCCGTGATATTGACCCCCAGGTACCGAATAGCTTTCCCAGCCCATTTAAAGGGGTAACGTGCCCGCAGCCTCTCCGCCATCGGCGTCGGCAGGTTAATACCCAAGGCTTCCGTCTTATTGGGGTTCACTTTAAACCCGGAAACTGCTCCATACCGGCCCAGCTGTGCCATAATCTCCGGCAGGGACTCCTCCGGCTTTGTCACAACCAGCAGAACATCGTCCGCAAATAAAGAGATCTTATGGTGGAGTCCCCCCTTCCGCAACCCCCATATCTTCTCATCACTCCGGATGGCCTGGGCTAGGGGTTCAATAGCTATAGCGAACAGCAACGGCGAGAGGGGGCACCCCTGGCGAGTCCCCCTCTCCAGCTCTAGGGCCGCCGTATACCGCCCGTTGATCCTCACCCACGCTTGGGGTCCCTGGTATAAGGCTTGCACTCAGCGCAGGTACCTTGGACCCACCCCCATTTTCCGCATTACCCCAAACAGGAACTCCCAATCCACCCTATCAAACGCTTTCTCAGCGTCAATAGAAAGCAACATGGCCGGCTCCCTCTGCTCCCTCGCCCACCAGATGGCCTCCAGCACCCTTTTAATATTGTCTGATGCCTGCCGCCCCATGATAAATCCAGTTTGGTCCAGCCCTATCAACCCCGGGAGCAGACCAGCCAGTCGCCTGGCCAACACCTTCGCTATAATCTTCACATCTACATTCAACAATGAAATTGGGCGATAGGATCCACACTGCAGCGGATCCCGCCCCCCCTTCAATATAACAGTAATCCCTGCTGTCAGCATTTCCGAGGACAGATGCCCCCCCTCCTGCTGTATCCCACTGTCTACATTCACCAGCTCGTCTAACACTTCCTCCCGGAACGTTTTGTAAAATGCCCCCGTTAGGCCATCAAGGCCTGGAGCCTTCCCCTGCGGAAGCTCCCCCAAGGCCTGCTCCACCTCGGCTCTAGTGATATCCCCCTCCAATCCCTGGATGTCTCCCTCCCCCAACCGAGCCAACTCAATCCTTTCCAAGTAGTCCACCCCCCGCTCCGTCCCCCCTCCCTCCTTCTGGTATAGCTTCCGATAGAATTTACAAAATTGCTCCCCTATATTCTTTTCTGCCCGTAGTATCTCCCCCTTGTCCCCTTTTATCCCATCAATGGTCATCTGCATTTCCCGTTTCCGTAATTTGTTAGCCAGCATTCTGCCTGCTCGATCCCCCCACTCATAGTAGCGCTGCTTTACCCGCTCTAGCTTGATCTCTATCTCCTCAACCTGCAATTTATGCAGCTCCATCCGGAGCTGCTGTAGCTGCTTGAAATCCTGGCGGGCGCTGCGGGCCTGGTATCTCTCCACCACCTGCTTAATCTCCCTCTGCAGGGCCTCCTCTCGAGCCTGGCGCTGTTTTTTAAATCTGGCCGCCCACATCACCAGCCGCCCCCTCACCACCGCCTTCATCCCTCCCCAAAGTCCCACACTCCCCACTTCTCCATTATCATTGATTGCCCAGTACTCTTGGAGACAGCACTTAACATCCTTCACCACCTCCTCCTTCCTCAAGAGGCTTTCGTTGAGCCGCCAAAATCGCACTCCCCCCTCCCCCCGACCATGACTGATGGTCACCCACATTGGCGCGTGATCGGACCAGGTAATATTCCCAATCTCTGCCTCCTGGACCTGGCTGCTCCACCGGCCCTCCATCAAGAGATAATCAATTCTACTGAAACTATCATGGGAGGATGAGTAGAAAGTGTACTCCCGGCTCCCCTCATGATACTGCCGCCACACATCTCTCAGATTATATCTCTGCATGATGCGCCGCAGCACTCCACGGGCCTGGTTCCTACCATCTCCCCCCTGGGCCTGTCTATCCCACTGCGGGTCAAGGGCCAGATTAAAATCGCCCCCTAGAAGAATTCTCCCTTGGGCATGCTGAGCTAGCAGGGCACTCACCCCCTTCCAAAATTGGGCCTGTCCCACATTGGGCGCGTACACATTAACCAAAATAACGGGTTCCCCCTCCCAGTCTCCCCCCAGCAACAACACCCTGCCATCCTGGTCTCTTGCTTCAACGCTCACCCTAAAGGAACTGCCCCGTCGCACCAGTATGGCCACCCCCCCTTTCTTGCTCGCCTCTGCCCCCCTTATACCCCCAAAGTACTGTTGCGGATACAATGCATGGCGTAGCAGCCCCTCATTTTTCCTCCGCAAATGGGTCTCCTGCACCAGCACGATCTCCCAGCCCAATCTCGTAACCTCCCGGTACAATTGGTGCCGTTTGCGGGGTTCGTTCAGCCCCTTTGCATTGATTGACCCTACTATTCCCCTACCCCCCATTGCAGTCCCCATTCCCCCCCTCCCTATCTGCAATGTGCCGGGCCTCTCCCTTCCCCCTCCCCCCCTCCCTCCCTTCCTCCCTCCCTCTCCCCCCCTCCTCCCTCCCCTCCCCTCCCACCTCCCCTCATCACCACTCCCTCCGGAGCCTTCCCCATTGCTCCCGGTGACGGTCTCCTTGGCGTTCGCTCTTGGCACCCCACCCTCTCACACCCCCCTCTCCCCCACTCACCCCCCTCCCCCTGGAACCCCCTATAACATATAACAGCAACACTCCTACCCACCCAAATTCCTCCACACACTGTACCAATCCCCAACCCCCATCCCCCTTCAATTATGCCCCCCTCCTTCCCCTTTCCCACCTCCCCCCCCCCCCTTGGACCTGCCTGCACATTCCCACTCACACAACCCAACAACAAACAGATACTCAAACAAATCAGTCCCAAGGACCAAGGAGCCTTAAACAGTTCCTCCAATCACTGTGAAGTCCTCCCGCGGGGCTCCTCTCCCCTCAGTCCCCTGCAGCCTCTTCCACCGCTCTCGGGGAAGCCTGCTCTCTGGACAGTCTAGTGAGCCGCCTGCTCTTGCTCTCCACACGTTGCCACTTCGTCCCCTCACTCCTGTGCTGGGCTCTCTGCTCCCGCGGCTGCCCTCGCAGCTGGTTCTCCGGGATGTTCTTCACTCCCAACTCTCTCAGGACCTGCCAGGCCCCCTCTGCCTTCTGTATTTTACGCGAGGTGCCCTGCACTGTCACCATTAGTCCAAAGGGATACAGCCATTTGTACCTCCATCCTTCTCTGCGAAGCAGTGCTGTGATCCCTCTCAGTTCCCACCGCCGCTGCAGCGTGCCTGCAGACAGGTCCTGGTACAGTTCAATCATGGCTCCCTCCCACTTAAAGGGCCCAGCCTTCCGTACTGCTGCCATTAGCTTCTCCTTCACCTTGAAAGAGCTCAAACAGGCAATGATGTCTCTGGGTTTATTGTCCCGAGGGGGGCCAAGGCTGCGGTGGGCCCTCTCTATGCTCAGCTGCATTCTCTCTCCCTCTCCCGCTGGCTCCAAAGAGCTGTAGTAAGGTCTCCTCACAGTTCTTAAAGCGTGGTTCCTCCGGCACTCCTCTCACCCGCACGTTATTCCGCCGCAGTCTATCCTCCAGATCCTCAGCCTTTGCCTTCAGGAGTTCTTGCGCTTGGGCCAGCTCAGCCCATCCCGCTCTCAAATCTCCCAGCGCGGCCGCATGGTGATCTATCGTCTCTTCCGCCCCTTCCACTCTGGCCCCCAGCTCCTTCACCTCCTGTTGGCCCAGAGTCTCCTTCAGCTCCTTCTGATACCGACTCATTTCGGCCTTCAGCTCCTCCTTAAAGTCAGTCAACCATGCCTTCAGGCCTCCGAGAGAAGCTGGGTCCAGGTTCTGCTCGCCCTCCGAGTCGGAGCGCTCTCCTCCCTCCTCCGCCATCTTGCCCGCATGGTCTGCACGCTCCGAATCCCCCGACATCGCATAGGGGGACCGGTACTCTACAAGGCGCTGCTTCACCAACTTGCGCTCCGACGCCTTGGTCATCTGCACCTCTCCACCCGCTTCGCAATACCAGGTTAGGGTCGCTTTATTTTTAGCTTTTGCTCCGAACGCCGCAGAGCTCGCTCAGAAAGCCGCCATCCTGCTTCCTGACGTCACCGGAAGTCCCGGTGTTGCATTTATAATAAAGAAGAAACTTGCAAGAACTGTAATGAAAAACAATGCAGTCAGTGAACACTTGATAGGCATTCCTCGTAGACGAATAGAGATTAACACAACTATAATTCAAGTTTATGCCCCAACAACAGCTGCAGAAGAGGATGAAATTGAAGAGTTCTATGAACAAGTTCAAGCTGAAATTGACAGAACATGCAAACAGGATATCCTGGTAGTCATGGGTGACTGGAACGCAAAAGTTGGCAACAAAAAAGAAGGCAAAGTGGTTGGAAAATATGGACTTGGCAACAGAAATGAAGCTGAAGAAAGAATGATAGAATTACTGTATAATTCTGTTAACTTTGTTTAATGTAATTTTTTAGTTCTTTGTAAACCGCTTTGATTCACGAAAGGTGGTAACAAATACAAATAAATAAATAAAATAAATAACTATAATAAATTCTGCAAGACCAATGATCTATTCATCTCAAACACCTTCTTCCAGCAACACAAGCGACGACTGTACACATGGACTTCACCCAATGGATTGTACAAAAATCAACTTGACTACATCTGTGGAAGTCAACGATGGAAAAGCTCTATAACATCAACAAAGACGAAACCTGGAGCTGACTGTGGTACAGATCATCTACTACTAGTATGCAAACTCAAGCTAAAGTTGAAAAAGAGCAAATCACTCATGAATGCTGCAAAATATGACCTTGAGAATATACCACTGGAATATAAAGACTGCCTGCAAAATCAATTTGCTGCTTTAGATACAAATGACAGAGCTTCAGAAGAGTTATGGAATGACATCAAGAATGTTGCGTTGGAAGAAAGCGAGAAGTCTTTACAAAAGGTGAAAAAGCAAAAACAGCCAAAATGGATGATGGAAGATACTCTGAAAATTGCCTAGAAATGCAGAGAAGCTAAAGCCAGAGGAGAAAGAAATAAATTGCAGAACTCAGAGATTTCCAACATGCAACAAGACAGGACAAGGAAAAGTACTATAATGACACATGCAAGGAAATAGAAGCAGAAACTATTAGAGGAAGAACAAGATCGGCTTTCCTAAAGCTACGAGAGTTAAAAAAATAATTCTAGCCTCAAAATGGAATGTTACAAGATGCTCAAGGTTCTATGTTGAATGATGCTGCGAAGATCAAGAAATGTATTTATTTATTTATTTAGCTGTATTTATATCCCGCTTTTCACCGGGTCAAAGCGGTCAATTGGGAGATACATTTAACACGAGGGGATATGACACACATACGCTAATACTTACAGGGAACATGGGCAATGGAGGGTTAAGTGGCTTGCCCAAGACCACAAGGAGTACCTATAGGACTAGAAATCCCAGTCCCTCCGGCCTGAGATTGCTGTCCCCAGGTGGGACTTGAACCCCCAGCCCTCCGGCCTGAAGTACCTTGTCTTAACCACTAGACCACTCCTCCCCAGAAAAGGTGGAAAGAATATACAGAGTCTTTATATGATAAAGATCAAGTGGACCAACAGCCATTTCAACCTGTGTCTTATGATCCAGAACCATTGGTGATGAAAGAAGAAGTCGAAGCATCATTGAAAGCCTTATCAAAGAACAAAGCATCAGGCATTGATGACATTCCCATAGGAGTATTACAGCAATCTGATGCAGCTGTTACCGTACTTACAAGGCTCTGCCAAGAAATTTGGAAGACAACATCATGGCCTACTGACTGGAAAAGATCTGTGTTTATACTAATACTAAAGAAAGGTGATCCAACTGACTGTGGAAATTATCGCACAATCGTTCTTATCCCACATGCCAGCGAGATTCTACTGAAGATTTTTCAACAGAGACTACAACTGTACCTTGAACAAGAACTTCCTGAATGCAAGCAGGGTTCAGGAAAGGGCGAGGAACGAGAGACATCATCGCGGATGAGAGATAGATCCTTGAAAAGATTAAAGAATACCAAAAGGATATCTATTTGTGCTTTATCGACTATAGCAAGGCTTATGACTGTATAAACCATAAGAAATTTTGGGCCACATTAAGAAGCATGGGTATACCAGAAACCTGATCATTCTCTTGCACAATTTGTACATTGATCAAGAAGCAACAGTTCGAACAGAACAAAGAGAAACAGAATGGTTTAAAATAAGCAAAGGTGTAAGATAAGCCTGCATACTTTTCCCCTACCTGTTTAATTTACAGTGGTGTGCAAAAGTCTGGAATCACTTGTGAGTTTTGCACTTTTCGTACCTTCTAACTTTTTTTTTTTTAAATTTTGCGTTAAACCCAGCATATTCATCTTTCTACCACGTTAAAAGGGATACATTTGGCTATTAGAGTTTACTTTTTTGCCTTCCTTGATTCCAATTTAAATACTTTACAGACACTGAGAGATAGCTACTGCGATTTTTGTGGATCCTACGTCAAAACTAGATCGAGATTATCCAATATGCACAAGTTATTTCTGACCAATCAGGAAGCTGGTTTCACTAACCATCACAATGCAGATATCTAGCCAATAGTGCAGCTATAAAAACGCGTGGAATTTTTGAATTTCATACACTTTCTGGATCGACCATGAAGATGACTCGGACCCTGACGTGTTCGTTTGTCCCTTATGAGCGAGGAAGGATTTTCAAGCCGTTAGATAGCCAGGAAAGTTGGCTGCAGTCAGAACGCTGTTGTTAAGATTGAACAGAAGAAGAAAGAAATGGGTTCAGTGGTGGACAAGCCTCATTCAGGTCATCCATGTGCATCAACATCACACCAGGACTGTGCACTATGACGCATTTCATTGACTAATCGCAAGTTGACCTCTCCTCAGCTACTTCGAGAGTGGTCAGACAAGAGTGAGGTCAGTGTCAGCTCATCAACAGTTCATCATCGGTGCCTGCAGTTTGGTCTCCGGAGCTGCAAAGCACGGAATAAGCCACTGATGACTGACATACAAAGGCGCAACCGGATCGTGTGAGCGAGAAAGCACTCAACCTGGTAAACTGAAATGTGGGAAAAGGTGCTATTCAATGATGAAAGCACCTTGTCACACGGGTGCCTGGGTGAGAATGTTCACAGTCTTGGCAAAGGCATATATTAATATGATTTGCAAGGGATTGTGGGAAATGTAGTCCATTCACACCAGACACAGCCGTTCACAATAATTAGTTGTGCTTGAGTGTAAAGCCAATAAGATATTTATTTATGGGGTTATTTCTCCCAACACAGATATGCTTGGTAGCACATAAAACAGGATACTTGCTTTCAGTGTTAAACTTAGAAAAACAAAATCAGGAAAACAACAGCTGAACTTGTCAGGCAATCAAAGCAAAAGAATAAAGACCAGGATGGTAACAGAATGGTCTTTTCTGTAGGCTCTAGCTAATATTTTCTTAGCAGTGCTTTAATCAACAAACAAAACCCACAAAGTAGGGAAAAACTGTTCTTTTCAGGTTAACTTCTTATATCTTCACACATAGACTCAGAACTGATTCCCTCAGAGCTCACAAGCAATTAGGTAAGGCTCAATTGCTAGCAGTTATCCAGTTGAAACCCCTTAGCTGGCTTACTTTCTACTGCTTGGCTCAAATCCTATTCAGGAGCTTTTCTGAGTAGATTAAAGAACAAGTTTGTATTTCTTTGTGATGGTTGTTGTACTTTGTAACAGTAAATTACCAAAGGAGTTTAGACAGAGAGCAGTCCATGTATTCACAACCTGTATCTACCACCTCTCCCCCTTCTTCAACAATCATGGGTTCAATATCATGGATTGGCACAGAGGAATTTCTCAATGGAGCACTCTCAGGAGAATACTTGTTTCCCTGCTGTCTTTCAAGGGTATAGCTAGGGCATAGATCAGTGTTCATACCTGAGCTTCCATTGCTGTTAGAGTTCCTCTCTAAATAGCCTGGCCAGTATGTAGTCCAGTTCTTATGTCCAGCCTTCCAATCCAGATCCCTGGACACTGGATCTCTCTTCACATACCTTCTGGCACGGGTCCAAGTGCAGCCGTCTCCCTCACAGGTACCGTCTGGAGATTCCTAGCTCTGCAGCACCACTCCTCTGGTTTTCCCCAGTCCAATGGTGTATGCTGGCCTTTTGAATGTCTTCCAGTATACGTACTGCTCTGGACTCCTTTTGACCTCCCAAATGCTTTTCTCTTCTTTCTTCCAAAGGGTTTCTTGCCCTCTCTGTCCATCCGCTCTGGCTTCTGCTTCTGATGATCCTCCAGATGATGAAGCTGTCCAAGATCATGAAGATATCCAAGCTGATTCTGAGGATAATTCTCTGTAGAATAAACTCTACCTTTATTCTGCTTAGATGAGTGCTCCACCCTAGCACAGCGCAGCTGTGCTGAATCAGGCCCTGCCCTTTGAGATGAGTGCTTGGGGATTACCTCATAGCCCTCCTGATTGAACACACGTTTCCCCACTTCAGCTCCTCTAATGGCTGTTGGAAACCTGGTGCATTCTGGGACTGGAAGTCTTTTATGGGAAAATTCTGTTTTCTTATTTCTACCAGAACTGACAGGTTGCTTGTTCAGAGTCACTTCACCTTTACTATAGCTCCTTCCTGAGCTATGATAAGCTTCCTTATCACAACCTTCAGCCTGTTTGGTAACCAGGCCCACACCTATGTGAGGAGATTTCCTGGAGATGAATTCAAACCTGAGTGTCTCAACTTCAATGTGAAGCATCCTTTGAAGGTCATGGTCTGGGGCTGCATGGCTGCCAGTGGTGTTGGACGTCTTCACATCGTCGATGGAATGGTCAATGGGGCCAAGTACATCACCATACTGCAGAGGTGCATGGTGCCATCAGCACACCAGCTGTTTCCTGGCCAGTTCCTGTTTCAAGATGACAATGCACCCTGCCATCGCTCCAGACAGGTGATCAGCTGGAAGCAGCGGAACATCATCAAGTTAATGGACTGGCCTGCCCAGTCGCCAGATCTGAATCCAATCGAGAACCTGTGGCACAAGGTGGCCTTGGAAATATCCAAGAGGCATCCGACATCAAAGCATGAGCTGATTGAGTCACTCATTGCAGCTTGGAACCGCGTTGTCACCAACGATCACCTTGTCAGACTGGTTCATTCAATGCCTACAAGATGCAGTCAGGTGATCAAGAACAAAGGGTGGCCCATCAAATATTGAGCCATCACTGACACATAAAAATGGCCTTTTTCAAGGCCACATACATTAATTTGAAGGAAACCTGGCGTGCATCCATAATATTTTAAAGCATACTTACAATAATATATCATTGGCCAACGATGTACATTATGCGATTTTCACAGAAAATCTATCAACAGGACAACTATGGGGAAAAAACTCAGAAAATAAGGGCCAAACCAATACTAAACGTTGGCCCTAATCGCCAAATCTATCACTTATCATGCGATACACAGAAAAAGCCACTGGGAGGAAAAAGAAATTAAGATTTAAGGTCACAAAGTTGAAAAAAATGTCAAATTTACAAGTGATTCCAGACTTTTGCACACCACTGTATATGCAGAACAAATGAGCTGCCTGACTGAAGGCCGAACACAATTTAGGACAACTATCCAGAGGGTCACCATGAGTCGACACCGACTCGAAGGCACCTAACACACAACAACAACAACATGAGGTAGTTGTTCTGGTTTTCCTTTGAGGTGGTTGTCTACCATTTTTACTCGTTCGCCTCAGTTCTGTTTTTAGTTTTTGGAGGGTATGGGTATACCAGGGAGTTTTATGAATATGATGTCTTTTGGTAGGGTTTTGTTGCTTTGCTGGTAGTTTTGCTGCGGATCCAATCACTTTGTTCTAATTGTTTGTTATTATTGTGTCTGTTGAGTCTGTGGTCAGATATGGTAAAACGTTTTCTAGGAAGGTGTCCTTGTTGGAGCTTTGGAATCGTCATGTCATTTGTTGGTGATCTGTTGTTATTGGTGATTTTAGAGGTATAGAAAAGGTGATGAGGCTATGGTCTGTTCAGGGTAGTGGGTGTGTTATTAGGGAGGGGGGTCTGGTGTGGATAGGGTGAGTGGGGGTAAAGATTAGGTCCAGGGTGTTTCCTTTGTAGTGAGTGGGGAGGGTCACTCTTTGTGTGAGTTCTATTGATTCCATTACTGTGAAGAATTGCTGTGAGCTGTTGCTATAGGTATAGAGGGGAGGTTGAAGTCTCTGAGTATGATCATGTCTTTCTTGGATTTTGAGTGTTCAATGCAGTTTTCAATTATGGCAGATAAGTCATTTGATGATGATGAGGGTGTTCTGTAGTTGTGGATGATGGTTATATGGTTGTTTGTGATGTTGACTGCATCAGTTTAGTCCGTGCTGTTAGTTGATACAGGTCGGACATGTAGGTGTGATTTTATTTATTTTATTTATTTAACAGTATTTCTATACTGCCTTCTCCTAAAATCAAGGCGGTTTGCACAGCAAACAATCAGGGGTTAGGATTAATACTCCTCCTCCTCTTCTGTTATTTCTTGTGCATTGGAATAGAGAGGTTTATAAATTAATGAATGGAGTGGAACGGGTAAATGTAGATCGATTGTTTACGTCATCAGAATATAAAAAGACTAGCATACATGCAATGAAGCTACAGGGTAATCTATTTAAAACTAATAAGAAAAATATTTTTTCACTCAACGTGTAATCATACTCTGGAATTTGTTACCAGAGGATGTAGTAAGAGCTGTTAGTGTAGCTGTGTTTAAAAAAGGTTTGGACAAGTTCCTGGAGGAAAGATCCATAAACCATTATTAAAAGGGACGCGGGATATCATTGCTTGACCCAATACAAGCATTGAGGAACCTGTGTCTTTTGGGGAAACTGCTAGGTACTTATGACCTAGATTGGCCACTGATGGAAACAGGATACTGGGCTTGATGGACCTTGGTCTGACCCAGTATGGCATATCTTATGTTCTTATGTTCTTATTTGATTGATGAGGACATTGTCGGTGTCTGAGAGCCATGTTTTGGTTATACATAGAATGTCTAGTTGGTATTCGGTGAGCAGGTCTCTGAGTGTATTTTGTTTCTGACTGATCTGGCACTGATCAGGGCACAATGGATTATTTGCTTTGTTTTGTTTGTGGTAGTAGTATCTAGAGGGATGTAGGGTGAGAGTTGTATGGTTATGATTTGCCTTGTTGTGTGTTTATTTATTTATTTATTTATAGTCTCTTTTATATCGCGCTATTCAACATCAGTGCGGTTTACATGAAACAGAATGACTAGCACAGTGCAGCAAGTTGATCTGTGTTTACAAAGAACAGGTACTACAACTTGGATAAAACTGGGTTAACTATTTACATCTAGGCGACACGTTATGTCATGTCAAAAGTTGTTGTGTATGGTTGGGATGTATGAGTAGGCGTGGTGGGAGTGCTATAATGTAGTTGTATGTTGTATAGTGGTTGTATATGTGTAGGAGGATCTGTTGTATATTTAGGTTACTATATGCTGTTGCAAGAATTGAGTATAATGAGAGGTAAAGGGAGAGCATGGTTATTTTATACTGTGGTCTTGGAGCAATATTTTTTGATTGTTTTTGGGTGTAGGTTCAGGTAAAGAAGGTGGAGGAGGTTATGTAGTGGGTTTTGCACAATTAAGTAGAGTGCTGCAATATTAAATGCAATAATTTTGATAGAGTAGCTATTAAATACATAGAAGGATGGTATAATAGTTACATAGTAGCTGATACAGAATTTAGCTGGTATCAAATGATTTTTTTGGAAGTTTAAACAGTGAGATTAAACATTATAATCTTTATTTGTATTGTATTGTATCTTAGATACTCTTTCTCTGGAATCCCATTGTGTCCAGAACACCTGCTGCCCTCCCTCCCAAAAATCTGAAAGACAGAAGCTAACTGAACTCATTTCATCATTACTTTGTGAAATAAAACATGCTGGGCCTGATAGTGAGTACAGATGACTATGTGCTTCTAAGGTGCATAGTTGTTGCTACCAAATTTTAACCCTGGATATTCAGTCTGGGGACATATCCAGCCCCCGGCATTGAATATCTGTTTGCCACACACGGCACAGAAGCTGACAGTGCAGTGCGATATTCAGCTGAGGGATAACTGGGCAGCCGCTGAATATTGTTGCTGCACAGGTATCCTTGGGTACTGCCCCCAGAACACCCTTGACATGCTTTGATGCTAAGTGGTTAGTATCAGGTGTATATCAACATTAATCTGGGTGATTCAGTGGTACTAACTGTGTTAGTGTCACTAAATATCCTGCTGAGGGGCATTTACACAGTTTTTTTAGTGCCATCAAGTCAGTGTTGACTCATAGTGAGCCAGCTGCCTCTGGGTTTTCTTGGCAGTGTATCACCAGAGGTACATTGCCAGCCTTTTCTTCTGAGGCAATGGAGGGTAAAGTGACTGGCCCAAAGTCACAAGGGGTGCCAGTGGGAATCAAACCCTTGATCTTCTGGGTATGAGGCAGTTGCTCTAACCACTAGGCTACTCCTCCACTCTGTAAACTGTGTAAATGTCTTGCAATATCAGGCCCACTGTCTATAGAAATTCCACCACCTATGGGAAATAATAAAATAGAAATTAAAAGTTGCAGGTCCTATTACAGAGGGAGGAGTGGCTCAGTGGTTGGGACAGGTTACCTCAGCGAAAGAGTCCAATTAGAACATACAACATTTCCCCTGTGTCAAAATTATTTTTGTCGGAGTTATGTCAGCACAGTATCATAATATGTAATGAAAGATACCACTGTGACTACTCCCTTTTATTAATAGTAACTTTAAAACTGGAACAAAGCCCAGAACTTAGCTCTGTAATGCCCAGCGCCGAAATTCCATATTACTAATATTTTGGCGCTGGGCATTACAAGGCTAAGTTCTGGGCTTTGTTCCAGTTCGGCACTGGGCATTACACAGCTAAGTTCTGGGCTTTGTTCCAGTTTTAAAGTTACTATTAATAAAAGGGAGTAGTCACAGTGGTACCTTTCATTACATATTATGATACTGTGCTGACATAACTCCGACAAAAATAATTTTGACACAGGGGAAATGTTGTATGTTCTAATTGGACTCTTTCTTTGGGATATATATCTGGTCTGATTAGGGTTCTTTATTGTTTTCAATTGATACAGGTTACCTCAGGCCAGAAGGTTAGCAGTTCAATTTATTTATTTTATTTATTTTATTTACAGTTTCTTTTATACCGCGCTATTCGTCATCAGTGCGGTTTACAATGAACATAAAAACTACACGTCTCAAATAATTGATCTGTGCTTACAATGAACAGGACAATAAACTTGGTATACATTAAACAGGTTTCATGAACAGTGAAACAGAGAACGTGAGACAAGGGGACAAGCAACCTCAGGCCAGAGGGACTGGGGTCTCTAGTCCCATGGCCAGTCCTTGTGGTCTTGGGCAAGCCACTCAACCCTCCATTGCCTCAGATGCACTTAGATTGTGAGCCCTTCAGGGACAAGGGAATAAAAAGTACCTGTTAGTATACATGTAAACCGCACTGATTCTAAAGAGCACAGTATAAAAAAAGAAATTAATTTATTAAGGCAAAAGCTCTGAGGGCAGTTTATGAATGTGACACACCAGGGTTGTCAACCAGCCAGTTTTTCCATGGCCAGGCCAGCTGCTGGCACAGATGCAAAACCAGCCATTGAAAAGCCAGTTTTTTGCTCTGGCTGCAAGATCAGGAGCGGCCAGAGCAAAAAAAACAGCTTTTCTCCCAACTCCATGGCACAAACATGATCCCCCGTGGCAGTGCAGCCACTGCTTCTGCTTTTCACAGAGCAGCTGCAATAAACTTACTTTGAAAAGTAAAGACAACCTGTGAGGAGCCCTCCAGTCATCGCAGCGCCCGAGGAAGTGATGTCATAGGGAGCGGGCTCCTCACAGGTTGTCGTTCCTTTTCAAATTCACTTGGCTGCAATAAAGTTAATTTGAAAAGGAAAGACAGCTTGTGAGGAGCCCGCCCCCTATGACATCACTTCCTCGGGCGCTGCGATGACTGGAGGGCTCCTCACAGGTTGTCTTTACTTTTCAAAGTAAGTTTATTGCAGCCTCTGCTCTGTAAAAAGCAGAAGCAGAGGCTTGGGGGGGGGGATTAATAGCTGAAAGGGAGATGCTGGAAACGAGGGGGGGGGAGGGAGGGTAGTGGCTGGAAGGGAGATGCTGGATACCAGAGGGGGGAATTAATGGATGGAAGGCAGATGCTGGATACAAAGGGGGGGACAGAGTAGATGCTGGACACAAAGTGGGGGAATGGAAGTGTGGAAGGCAAATGCAGGATATCAGTAGGGAATGAAGGGTAAATGCTGGGCATATAGTAGTGGGGTTTAGAGCATAAGAGGATAGAGGGCAAATGATAGATACAAGTGGGAGTAGATGGATGGAGTGCGGATATTGGACATGGGATGGAGAGCAGAGGCTTGACATGTGGAGGGGCATAAGGGCATGGAGGGCAGATACTGGATCTGGAGCTGGGGATAGAAGGTCAGAGGGCACAAGCTAAACATAGGATAGGGGTCACGAGGGTTGGAGGGCACATGTTGGACATGGGGTTGGGGACATACAGCAGATACTAGATATAGGTTGGGGCATGGAGGCTGGGGGCAGATGGGTTGGACATGGAGTGGAGAACAGAGGCTAGACATGAGGTCATGGGGGATGAAAGGGAGATGATGGATATGGGATAGGGGCATAGGAGATAGTGGGCAGAGACTGGACACAGGGTAGGGGTGGAGGACAGATACTTGACATGGGGAGATAGAGGAGAAGCTGAACGCAGGTTAGGGGAATGAGGAGATGCTTGACATGGGATAAGGAAGAGAGGGGGAATTCTGGACATGGAGGAGGTAGGATGAGAAAAAGGGGAGAGGCACTAGAATGGTGAGAGAGGGGGAGGAACAGGGCAGGAGAGGAGAGATATGCTGGACACAGAGGGCCGAAGAGAGAAAGAGATAGGAGAGAGTTAGTTAAAGACTGGGGAAGGATACAGAGATGTGGAGGGAGAAGTTTGTGTTAAAGGTTGAGAAATGGTAGGAAGATGCTGTAAAAATATGGAGGAGATTGAGTGATGTCAGCATTTATAAGCGCCTGAGTGTCACAGCTAAAAGTGAAACCAGATATTTAGTGCCAAAATCTGGATATCTTCTGGCACTGAATATCCAGTTTCAGTGCCGACCAGCACAGCTGTCCAGACAGCGGCAATATTCAGCTGTTATCTGGATAACAAACCGCATAAACTTAGAACCATTATTGAGATGGTCTGGCTTTATACCAGCGCTTAACTGGTTGACGACCTGAAAATCACTTCTAACCATCTATGTGCTGGAACTACCTTCACCCCGCCCATGGACTTCCCTGGAACGGTCCAGACAGTACCACCGTCTTTAAAGGGGATATTCAGCAGCACTGGCCGGGGGGGGGGGGGGGGCTGAACCAGGGTGGGGGGGGGTGAATGTGTGAGTGAACCAGCCGGGGGGTGGGGTGGTGATTGAAACAGCACAAATAGGGGGGGGGGGTGATTGAAACAAGCGGGGGGGGGGGGGTGAGTGAGTGAGTGAACCAGCACTGAGAGGGAGGGCAGTGGATGAACCAGCAGGGAGGGGGGGCGAGTGAGTGAGTGAACCAGCAGGGAGGTGGGCGAGTGAGTGAACCAGCACTAAGACGGGGGGTGAGTGAACCAGCAGAGGGAGGGTGAGTGAACCAGCAGGGGGGGGAGTGAGTGAACCAGAAGGGGGGGTGAGTGAGTGAACCAGCACTGAGAGGGGGGGGCGAGTGAGTGAACCAGCACCAAAAGAGGGGGGTGAATGAACCAGCTCTAAGAGGGGGGGGGTGTGACCCAGCACTAAGAGGGGGGCTGTGAGTGAATCCTCTGTAATTTTTGTGGGTGGGGCTGGGGTGCAGCATGGGTGGGACTGGGGGCGGGGCGGGGCAGGGGTGGAGCATGGCGAGCCACAGGTGTTGGGTTTTTCTCGGTGAAAAAGTTGGCAACCCTATGACACGCTGATAATAATAGACAGTAAATAATCCAGACTAATAGAACAGACATGGCCAAGTCTAGCGCTGGCCTTGGCCTATCTCAGAAAGCTGCCCCGCAAAGCCTTTGCTGCCTCTCCTCATGACCTGCTGATCTGAGTACAGTAACAGAGCCATGCCTCACTCGCTGCCATGGCCCCTGCCTGGCCTTGCTTCCCCTTTTCTTTAATGATGCCTGACTTGTCACTGCTATGAATGTGAAAAAGAAGAAAGCAGCGCAGGGATTTGGAGTCCACGTGCACGCTGCATGTCTGATGCACTGTGGATAGTGTGTAGAAATATTAAATAAATAAATTAAGTTACCTGCTGTCCTGCGGTGCTGAGGAGTCCAGGGCCCGGGAAATGGAGCCTGGGGGCAGGATGAGGCCTCCTGAGTAGGCCACATTAGAACGCAGAGCCAGGGACCCATCTAAAATTTTAAAAAATAGTGCCCGCTGGATCCCTGACTGTCCTGGGGTGCTGAGGATCCGATCTGGGGGTTTGGCAGGCAGTTTTGAGGCTTTGGGGAGGAGCTGGGGGCAGAAACTCCTCACCCGATGGAACCACAAAGTAAAATGAAACCCCAGAGCAGGGCCCTGCTGAGCGCTGGTAGATTTAAAGGGTCCACGCTGTTAAAACTATAAAGGTAGGAAAAATTTTAAAAAGTAACAGGGATTTGAATATAGGGTTCAGGTAAGGGGATTTAGGGATACATGACCCCATGTTTATTTTCACATGTAAAGTGACGGTGTCCAGATTATTTGAGGTAGTTCGGCCGAGTGGAATTTCTTTTTTTAAGGATTGGGTTAATGAGAGGAGATTTTAAGAAGAGCCATGGGGGGTACCTAAAAATTTAAAGGGACATTACCTCAATTTGGGAATATGTGTAATAGCGCAAACTAAAGGCGTAAAGGTGATGTTTCTATATAGTTTAATGGGGTTGCCATGGTAACACTTCAAACTTCCATCACAGCCTAGTGGGAAGCAGAGATTCGACGCCCCGTTGCTTCTCCCCTGGAGACGCCGTGGAAAGCCCTAGGCGTCCTGAACATCCTTCAGCCAGAGACCACCAGGGAAGCAAAGTGACCAGAGCTAGGTTTAAGTGGCCTCTCAAAAGCCGAAGCTAATGGTCTAATGGTAAAAGTTAGAGCTGCTTATGAGTGAGAGCGGTGTGTATGACGAGAGAAGGTGGCATTAAACTGGCCACCAGGACTGAGAAATGAAACTGGTTTGAATGGATTTTAATTGATTCTGGAGCATCCCAGATATTGTAAGGGTGGAATATAATTCCCACTAATGGAAACTAATTCCCACTAAAGAGGCTTCAGGTGGCATCAGCCTGAAAAATTCCATAAACTCAGAAAGTCTGCAATTAGTAAGGGCCGAGTTCCAGCAAGACCTGTACAAGTCTGAGATGTTAAGTGAGAGGCTAATTCACTTTGCAGAGACAAGGCCATGACTATCTCTGCTGAATGAAGCTCCAATGAGAGAGAGGAAGAGAGAATGGTTGGCTGAGTGTGAGAGAGTAAAGCAGCAAAGCAAGGTCTCCACAGCCAGAGAACCTACCATTCTTTTTGTTTCATCCCTAGGTTAGCAAAGGTTTAGAAGAATGAACCTCTGACCCGGGTTTTAAGGAAATTGTTATATCATACTTAATGAAATAAATATAAACCTCATAATAGGCCAGATAGGGTTTTGTCTTTTTCTTTTCGTTAAAGTTAGGTTAGTGGGTTTTACACATGAGCCTCGGCTGGAATTAAGAGAAGACGGAAGCGAGCTGTCATTAAACCCAGAGGAAAAGAGAGAGAGAGAAAAGACAACGAAGCGACTGTGCACCAACGTTAATGCCCTGGCCAGTGGTATGAACTGTCTGAACTGTGGCATTGAATGCATATACCAGTGATTTATGGGAACAAACTAAAATTAGAGTTTAGGGAAGTTTGTACTTACCTGTGCTTGAGGTAGCTTCAATATCTGAGAGAGAAGTAATCACAAAGAATCAAAACTTAACGTTTGAAGATAGCAACTGTTTAATATGATAAGATAATTTCTGAGGATAAAGAGTCAAGACTTATCTGATTATGATTATTTAAAAGCAAATATCCACTGAGTTGATGTTGATCATCTGTACAGAAAATCAAAACTGTTAACATAGTAACATAGTAAATGACGGCAGATAAAGATCAGTATGGTCCATCTAGTCTGCCCAGCAAGGTGGCAACAGTAGGTGCACCTGCTGCTCCGTGCAGGTCACCCCTCCCCATATCTTTGCTTAGGGCTGAACCCACCGCTCCGTGTAGGGCACCCCTGTTTGTTGAGAAATTAGATAGTTAAGTTTATTTTGATTTTATCCTGTTGCGATAAAGCAGCGGTTCGCAACCTGTGGGTCGCAACCCCCACGGGGGTCGCCACAGGATTTAGCGGGGGTCGCCTCGCCTCACCTCACTCCACCGTTAAAAAAAAAAAAGCACTCAAGTTGCTGCCACTGCCGAGTCCGCTTCTCGGCAGCGGCAAACTCACCACCTCCCAATCCCTTCTAATGCAGCCGCGGCTCCCTGCCTCTTAGGGAACCGTGGCTGTGCCAGTAAAACCATTACGGGGCCTTCCTGTCTCTTGACAGGCTCCGTGCAGCATTGTCCCGCCTCCAAAGGTAGTTGTTTACCACTTCCTTTGGAGGCGGGACAATGTTGCACGGAGCCCGTCGAGAGACAGGAAGGCTCCGCAATGGTTTTACAGGTATAGCCGCGGTTCCCTAAGAGACAGGAAGCCGCGGCTGTAGAAGAACAACAGGGCAGCAGCAGGAAGACAGGGAGAGGGGAGGAGGGGGCAGGGAACCTGCAACGGGGCTGACATGGAGTGATGGATGAAGGGAGGGAGGGGGCTGACATGGACAGGGGGGCTGACATGAATGGAGGGAGGGAGGGGAGGGGAGGGCTGACATGGAGGGAGGGGGGCTGACGATGGATGGAGGAAGGGGGCTGACATGGACAGAGGGGGGCTGACATGGAGGGAGGGAGGGAGGGATGGCTGACATCAGGGCCGGCCCGTCCATTGAGCAAGAATGTTTTTTGCACAGGGCCCCGCGCTTCGGGGGGCCCCGCGCAAAGAACATTCTGCTTTTTCTTAATTGAATTTAAAAAAAAAAAAAAGCTGGCCGCTGCGGCATGGAGTATCCCGCGGGGCTCCCTCTGCCCGGCGGAACTCTCCCGGCGCGGCTGAGCCCCTCTCTGCTGGCTTGCAGATACGTGAAAGGAGAGAGTCTCCCTCGCGTCTTTGTTAAGCCCGCAGGGGCAGATGGGAAATTTCCCATCAGCCCCTGCTTCCCATCAGCCCCTGCGGGCTTAACAGAGACGCGAGGGAGACTCTCTCCCTTCGCGTATCTGCAAGCCGGCAGAGAGGGGCTCAGCCGCACCGGGAGAGTTCCGCCGGGCAGAGGGAGCCCCCGGGACACTCCATGCCGCAGCGGCCAGCTTTTTTTTTTTTTAATTGCCATGAGCCGAGGGGGGGTTGGGTAGGACTGTCAATGGGCTAGGGAGGGAGGGAGGGGGTTAAGACTGGCAATGGGCTAGGGAGGGAGGGGGTTGAGACTGGCAATGGGCTAGGGAGGGAGGGGGGTTGAGACTGGCAAGGGGCTGGGGGGGGTAAAGACTGGCAGTGGGCTATGGGGGGGTTAAGACTGGCAGTGGGCTAGGGAGGGGGGGTTAAGACTGGCAGTGGGCTAGGGAGGGAGGGAGGGGGGTTAAGACTGGCAATGGGCTGGGGAGGGAGGGAGGGAGGGGGGTTGAGACTGGCAATGGGCTAGGGAGGGAGGGGGGTTAAGACTGGCAATGGGCTATGGGGGGGTTAAGTCTGGCAGTGGGCTAGGGAGGGAGGGAGGGGGGTTAAAACTGGCAATGGGCTAGGGAGGGAGGGAGGGAGGGAGGGGGGTTAAAACTGGCAATGGGCTAGGGAGGGAGGGAGGGAGGGGGGTTAAGACTGGCAATGGGCTAGGGAGGGGGGTTAAGACTGGCAGTGGGCTATGGGGGGGTTAATAATGGCAGTGGGCTAGGGAGGGGGGTTAAGACTGGCAAGGGGCTGGGGGGGGTTAAGATTGGCAATGGGCTGGGGAGGGGGGTTAAGACTGGCAGTGGGCTATGGGGGGTTAAGACTGGCAATGGGCTATGGGGGGGTTAAGACTGGCAGTGGGCTATGGGGGGGTTAAGACTAGCAATGGGCTGTGGGCTGATGAGGGCTGGCAATGGGCTATGGGGGGGGTTAAGACTGGTAATGGGCTATGGGGGGGGTTAAGACTGGTAGTGGGCTGATGGGGGGGTTAGGACTGGTAATGGGCGATGGGGGGGGTTAGGACTGGTAATGGGCTATGGGGGGGGTTAAGACTGGTAGTGGGCTGATGGGGGGGTAGGACTGATAATGGGTTATGGGGGGGCTAGGACAGGAAATGGGCTGATGGGGAGGGGTTAGGACTTGAGGTGGGCTGATGTGGTTAGGACTGGTAATGGGCTGTGGACTGATGGGGGGGTTAGGACTGGCAATGGGCTATGGGGGGCTGACTGGAAATGGGCTGATGGGGGGTTAGGACTGGTAATGGGTTATAGGGGGGGCTTAAACTGAAAATGGGGTGATGGGGGTTAGGACTGGAAGTTGATTGATGGGGGGCTAGAACTGGTAATGGGTTGGGGGGTTGCTAGGACTGGAAATGGGCTGAGTGGAAGGGGAGACTTGAACTGCAAATAGCTGATGGGGAGGGGGCTTGGAATGGAAATGGGCTGTGAGGGAAGGGAGCTAGGACTGAAAATGGGCTGATGGAACAGCTAGGATAGGACTGGAAATGGGCTGTTGGGGGGAGCTAAGATTGGAAATGGGCTGTGGTGGGGCTTGAATTGAAATGGACTCATGGAGGGGCTAGAACTGGAAGTAGGCTCATGGGGGGGCTTGGACTGGAATTGGGCTGAGTGGAGGGGAGCTATGATTTGACATGGGCTGATGGTGGGTCTAGGAAATGACTAGAAATGGGCTGATGGGGGGCTAGGACTGGAAATGGGTTGATGCAGGGACTAGAAGGGAATGGATGCTGGGTGAGACTGGAACTAGAAGGGAGCTGATGTTGGGGGAGGATTAGAATGGGTTGGGGCTGGGAGATTAAAATGGAGAGGGGAAAAATATTTTGTGTAGGAGGGATGAAAAATCTACAATTGGCCAGGTATTGGGAGAGTAATTGGGGATTGAGGATGGAGGGGTAAAATTTGTGTGGATGAAATAGGAATGAGGAAAGAGCAAAAGGAGAAAGATTAGTATGTTAAAGCAGATGTAGAGAGAGAGAGAATGGAAAAAAAAACTAGAAGAGAGAAGAAAGGACAAATGGACAGCAGACGATGGAGAGTTAGCAGAAAACATGAAGAAACCAGAAGAAAGTGGCTGGACCAATTGCAACTGAAAAAAAAATGCACAAAAGGTAGAAAGATATCTCTTTATTTTGAATTTATTAACTGGAATATGTCAGCTCTGGGAAATGTGCATCATTAACATCTGCGCTTTGTTTGGTACAAGAGGAAATTAATTTATAGTTTTATTTCTACAGTGTTGTTGTACATTCCAAGTTTGGCTTTTGGGGTTCCCAGTTTAATTATTGCCTTCCTGTTTCTAAATTGTGATTCCTTGTTTGGTGATGGTCTATGTTCTGCATGTGTAACTGAGCTGAGGTATTCTGTTTATGTAATTCCTATTTGACGTTGCCACTTGTTCTCTTTCCCCAGTATTCTCTGAAATGTATTGGTTTAATATTTGCAGTGTTGCCTTTTGATAGGTAGGGTATGGTGCTTTGTGAGTCCTGGTAATGCTGTCAGGATACGGCGGGTTTGCTATGGGTTCTAAATGGGCAGCGTTTGTAGTAGTTCCTAATGTGCCTGGCGGTTGGCACTGGATTATAGTAATGTAGAAATCTTTTAGTCTTTCTTTATCCATACACTCATTAAGAGACATGTTTACTAAAAGTTAGTGAATGGTAACATTATGCAAATATTTATGCAAATAAGACCACTTATGCAAATGAGGCCCCGCACCGAGTCTCCGCACATGGCCCCGCACCCCCCTTGGGCCGCCCCTGGCTGACATTGATGGATGGAGGGAGGGAGGGAGGGGGGCTGACATGGACAGAGGGGGGGCTGACATGGATGGATGGAGGGACAGAGGGAGGGAGGGGGCTGACATGGACAAAGGGAAGAGACAGGGGGACATACTGTACAGACGGGCAATAAATGCTGGACAGAGGGGAGAGACAGTGTGGGTTAGGATTATAATGGGCAGATGGGGGGGGCTAGGACTGGTAATGGGTTGATTAGGGAAGGCTAGGACTGGGAATGGACTGATCAAGGGGTGGTTTGGACTGGTAATGTGCTGATAGGGGAGTAGGACTGTTAATGGACTGATGGGGGGCTAGCACTGGAAATGAGCTGATCGGGGAGGTTAGGACTGGTAATGGGCTGATTAGGGGAGCCTAGCATTGGTAATGGGGTTGAGGAGGGACTAGCACTGGAAATGAGCTGATTAGGGGAGGCTAGGACTGGTAATGAGATGATGGGGGGGGTAGGACTGGTATTGGGCTGATTAGGGGAGGCTAGCACTGGTAATGGGGTTGAGGGGGGACTAGCTCTGGAAGCGAGTTGATTGGGGGACTTCGACTGGGAATGGGCTGATTGTGGGGAGGGGAGGATAGAGCTGCTGGCCCTGGAAGAAAACTGGGGGCTAAGGCTACAAATGGGCTGATACGAGGGGATGGGAGAATGGAACTGGAAGGGAGTGGATCTGAGAGGGGCTGCTATGGTATTTGTACTAGAAGGGACTGCTCAGTGGGGAAGGAGGGGGACTGGAAGGGAATGGACACCAGTGGCAGTCATGGGAATGCAAGTTGACAATGGAAGGTACTGGGAGTGAGGACTGGAAAGGGGCTGATACTGGGGAGGGTTACTGGGATTGGAAATAGGCTGATGGAAAGAAGTGAAGAAAACGAAAGAAGAGATAAGAAATGGCAGATGGACCATAGACCACAGAAAGAGAGCTAAGAGAAGACAGGAAAGCAGAAGCCTCAGATCGGGACCAGCATGATCAGAGAATAAAATCCCAATCAAATCCCACTAGAGGACAGCAACCTTGGGCCGGAAGGACTGGGGTTTCTAGTCCCACAGGTGCTCCTTGTGGTCTTGGGCAAACAAATGTTGAGAAGGGGGTTAGCAGGAGAGGTAAAAGAATGGGATATGTTATTGCCCTTTGCCTTATATGCCTGCAGGGAAAGAATTCAGGTGTCCCTAGGTGTAACTCCATATGAATTGATGTATGGTAGGGCTCCACGGGGTTTATTGGATATTTTGAGGGAACAATGGATTGATCCTGAACCAGGAAGCCAGGAGGTGCCACAGTTTCTACGTGACCTGAGAGCACGTTTGAAAAGGACCTCGCAGGTTGCTGAGAGGAACCTGCAGGGCAGTCAAGTATGCCAGAAAGGGTGGTATGATAGGAAGGCCAAAAGCCGCCAATTAAGCATTGGTGAAAAGGTTTTGGTTCAAGTAGCAGGTACAGCCCCAAAATTTGAAGTACAGTGGAAAGGGCCATGGAAGGTTGTTAAACAAGTGAGCCCAGTGTCTTATATGGTAGTAAATGCAAAAGGGCGTAGGCAGACCTACCATATTAATGTACTTAAGTCTTGGAAGGAGAGGCCTGTAAATAATAATGACCCTGAAGCCAGTCAGGAAGTAAGTGAGCTTCAAAAAGATAACACTCTCGTAGGTATTACGGACTGTAGGAAAGAAGTTTCACCAGTAAAACCAGTCCGTAATAACTTAAGCAGGGGGGTATGTGATAAGGAAGCTTATCATAGCTCAGGAAGGAGCTATAGAAAAGGTGAAGTGACTCTGAACAAGCAACCTGTCAGTTCTGGTAGAAATAAGAAAACAGAAATTTTCCATAAAAGACTACCAGTCCCAGCATGCACCAGGTTTCCAACAGCCATTAGAGGAGCTGAAGTGGGGAAACGTGTGTTCAATCAAGAGGGCTATGAGGTAATCCCCAAGCACTCATCTCAAAGGGCAGGGCCTGATTCAGCACAGCTGCGCTGTGCTAGGGTGGAGCACTCATCTAAGCAGAATAAAGGTAGAGTTTATTCTACAGAGAATTATCCTGTTTCATCTGGGAGATCCTGGGCTTGGACATCTTCATGATCTTGGACAGCTTCATCATCTGGAGGATCATCAGAAGCAAAAGCCAGAGCGGACGGACAGAGAGGGCAAGAAACCCTTTGGAAGAAAGAAGAGAAAAGCATTTGGGAGGTCTAAAGGAGTCCAGAGCAGTACATATACTGGGAGACATTCAAAAGGCCAGCATACACCATTGGACTGGGGAAAACCAGAGGAGTGGTGCTGCAGAGCTAGGAATATCCAGACGGTACCTGTGAGGGAGACGGCTGCACTTGGAAGGGACCCTAGGACCTGTGCCAGAAGGTATGTGAAGAGAGATCCAGTGTCCAGGGATCTGGATTGGAAGGCTGGACATAAGAACTGGACTACATACTGGCCAGGCTATTTAGAGAGGAACTCTAACAGCAATGGAAGCTCAGGTATGAACACTGATCTATGCCCTAGCTATACCCTTGAAAGACAGCAGGGAAACAAGTATTCTCCTGAGAGTGCTCCATTGAGAAATTCCTCTGTGCCAATCCAGGATATTGAACCCATGATTGTTGAAGAAGGGGGAGAGGTTATAGATACAGGCTGTGAATACATGGATTGCTCTCTGTCTAAACTCCTTTGGTAATTTTCTGTTACAAACTACAACAACCATCACAAAGAAATACAAACTTGTTCTTTAAATCTACTCAGAAAAGCTCCTGAGTAGAATTTGAGCCACGCAGTAGAAAGTAAGCCAGCTAAGGGGTTTCAGCTGGATAACTGCTAGCAATTGAGCCTTACCTAATTGCTTGTGAGCTCTGAGGGAATCACTTCTGAGTCTATGTGTGAAGATATAAGAAGTTAACCTGAAAAGAACAGTTTTTCCCTTCTTTGTGGGTTTTGCTTGTTGTTTGATGCACTGTTAAGAAAATATTAGCTAGAGCCTACAGAGAAGACCAGTTTGTTATCAACCAGGTCTTTATTCTTTTGATTTGATTGCCTGACAAGTTCAACTGTTCTTTTCCTGATTTTGTTTTTCTAAGTTTAACACTGAAAGCAAGTATCCTGTTTTATGTGCTACCAAGCATATCTGTGTTGGGAGAAATAACCCCATAAATAAATATCTTATTGGCTTTACACTCAAGCACAACTAATTATTGTGAACGGCTGTGTCTGGTGTGAATGGTCTACATTTCCCACAATACCTTGCAAATCATATTAATATATGCCTTTGCCAAGACTGTGAACATTCTCACCCAGGCACCCGTCTGACACGTTTCACCGAGTAAATTTATCCAGTAGGACATCAACAACATCCCAAATAAGCCTTGAATGATGTAATATTGCATAATACCAGCATGCACACATTATCCAGAGTTGATTGCATCATTTTCTGATGCAATGCAATACTACTGCCAGACAGCTGCTGAAGCCATCTGACGTCAACAGTGTACTATACGCAGTTGGAAAGGAAAGTAATCTGGTATTCTGTTCCGATATTGAAAGCCTCATGAATGCCTTAAAAATCACTCATGACCCACAAGACTGGAGACTATTTATAGACTCTTCGAAACTGAGTCTGAAGGCTGTGCTTTTGAACAATGGAAACCATCTTCCATAGATTCCAGTAGTGCATGCCATCCATATGAAAGATTCAAAAACAACCCCCAATTCAGTGATAACTTTCAATAACTCAACAAAAATCACCAAAATAACCCCCGTGAAAATATTCAAAATAAATATTTTTGTTGGATGTTATTTATTTATTTATTTTTATTTTATTTATTTATTTCTTCTATACCGCCCCTTCCTGAGATCAGGGGCGGTTTACATGGAACAATTCAACAACTTGTGTATACTTTTGTATACGTTACATTGAACAGGAAAGGAACATATAATGATGCTATGTCCACCACTCAGTTACATCCATTTTAATCAATATCTTTAAAAAACAAAAAACTCTGCTACTTAGCTGGATTATGAAAGACAAAATTCAGACTGCTCAGGCACGATGTGCACGTTTCGGGTCTGTAGCCCTGTTTCAAGTGCTGTCATCACCACATACTTCAAATCAACCGCCATCAAACGCTGAAATCAGTTACTTCCTCAAAAGGGTCAAAAGCTTCAAAGAATGGTTATTCTTTGCTGTCAATCACATCAAGCCACCAATGAAACTCCAGGGACACCCCACTGACTAGGGGAAGCCCTGTGTTCATCAGATAACGTCAGTGAATACTGAGCCAATCGATTTCTTTGTTGAGACCATCAGGATGCACCGTGCGTAATTGAAAAATCCAACGCTGTTCACAGCTCTGTAGTTTATTGGTACGATCCCCACCTCGGGGGTTCATAGGTACATGATCAATGACTGACCACTGTAAATCCTGAAAAGTATGGCCAAAAACAAGGCAATGTTCAACCATTGGAGCTGTCTCAATCCTTTGTCGGAGACGGGAGGCATGTTCACTTAACCGGAGTTTAATCATCCGGGTTGTTCTACCCACATATGCCAAAGGACATGGACAATAAATCAGGTACACCACAAAGGATGAGGTACAGTCCATTTCACACTGTCTTTTAAAATGCTGACCAGTCCCCGGATAAGTCCATTCAGGTCCCGTTAAAGCGGATGAACAATAGTTACAATTACCACAAATACTGTGGCCATTATGTAAAGGGAAAGGCAATGGAGATCTATCCACCATAACTGCAGAACGGGCCACCATATCCCCCAAATTAGCTCCTCGTGTAAAAGCCACCAGTAAAGGTTTTTGGAAACAGGAATGCAATTCCAAAATCAGCCAATGTTTTCTGAGAATGTTGACAACACCTTTGCTTGACGTCATGTAAGGTAAAATTCCCACCAAAGATGATGACATTTGCTCATTTGCACTATCAGATTGTTTATCAGTCAATAACCATTCACGGTGGGTGTATAACGCACGACGATAAGCTACTTTTATCACTTTGGGTGGGTAGCCCCTGTCCAAAAGTTGCCTACTTAAATCAGTGGCATGTGATTTAAAATCAGCCGTAGATGAACAAATATGCCGCAGTCTCAAAAACTGGCCATACGGAAGGCCTCTCTTCAAAGGACCAGGATGAAAACTTTGAAATTTAAGTAGACTATTTCATTGTGTTGATTTTCGATACAACGAGGTTTGAAACTGACCATCTTCAGTAAAGACTGTGACATCAAGGAAATCAATCTGACGATCGGCTATGTGTGCCGTAAAGGTCAAGTTAGATTTAATGCCATTAAGCCATGACAGGAACTCTTGTAACTCATCTAATGATCCAATTCATAGGAAGAAAATACCGTCCAAAAAACGTTTCCAAAATGGAACGTATTGAAAATACAAAGAATGGTACAAATATTTCTCCTCGAAATCCGCCATGTACAGAGTTGCAATGGATGGTGCTGTAGACGCTCCCATTGCTATCCCAAAGATTTGTTGATAGAATTGCCCTTGAGACAAAAAATAATTTCGAGTTAAAACCAATGTAATTAATTCCATCAAAAATTGACGAGGAAGACGTGAAGGTGCAGTCGTAAACTTATTTTGTAACAATTCCAAAGCCTCAATCTGATTGATATTGGTATACAACGCAGCTACATCAAGTGTTACCATTTGAAAATCACAAGTAGGAACCTCCAAAGCCGTCAATTGTTGAAGGAAATGCGCTGTATCACGTATATAAGATTTTACCAGAATAGCTTCTTTGGAAACAATTGGTCTGCTTGGCGGAGATGTGAGAGATTTGTGTATTTTTGGAACTAAATATAGGATCGGAACTTTAGGATAAGCTGGTGTTAAAAACTGATGTTCTTTCCTCGTAATCCACCCATTCATAAGCGCACCATCTACCAACAGTTTAACCACCTTCTGTAGCTCTGAAGTGGGATCACCCGGTATTACCCGGTATGTTACAGTATCCGACAAGTGGGCATCTAAAAGTTTCAGATATTCAGCCGTGGATTGAACAACAATGGCTCCACCTTTGTCTGCCTTACGAATAGTGAGCGTAGGATCACATCGAAGCTGCCGTAAAGTCTCCCAGCCTTCTTTATCCAGGTTAATCCATTTTGAACCCAGTTGTTGCTCTAAAACAGCCAGATCACGCAAAACCAACCTCTGATAGGCAATAACAGAAGGGTCCATCACATCAGGGGGCATCCACGTAGATTTAGGACGTACGACAGAACCATCAGGAATAGTGGGTTTTTCCAAAAAATAATGCACAATACGCAACTGTCTAAAAAACTTGTATAAATAAACATCCTTTATAAATAAAGGATCATGATCAACTGTGGACACATAGGAAAGCCCAAGATTCAATAAACGTTCCTGAGCCGGAGTCAGAGGAGGTCGGACGCATCTAAATTATTATGCCGAGGGTTGGGAACCCCCGGTAACGCGACAACGGTCTCGCCAACAAATTAATCCATAGTTGTAAATCTTATGTCCACTCCAGCTTTCCGATACCTGCATGAAAAATTCCCTTGACTCAGCAAAGCAAAGATTAGAGGGAGTTTTTGTGGGTCCTCAGATTCGAGAGCTCTTCAAAGATGACCAGTTCAACAACTTACTGCAGGGTGATGCGAAACAAGCATGGAATACTTTTCGCCTAGTGTCAACAAATTTCTCGGGAATGTTAGGGCAGAAAACTACAAGGAACTAGTAGAAGACATGCTGATGCAGTATCAGAAACTTGGCTGCAATATGTCTCTAAAGATCCATTTCCTTGATTCCCATCTCGATTTCTTTCCTGACAACTGTGGTATGGTTAGTGATGAACAGGGCAAATGTTTTCACCAGGATATCGCAACGATGGAGCAAAGATACCAGGGAAAATGGTCCACTACAATGCTGGCTGACTACTGCTGGACACTCCCCAGAGAAGCTCCCGAACAGCTGTACAAGAGACAGGCGAAAAAATCTAAGAAGTAGTCTATGACTTGGTTTTATACAGGTATTAACCGAAGGCCTATTATATTTACTATTGACATGCATTTCGTGATGTAAACATTAATTCTAGTAGATTACATAAAATCTAGAGCCAACTTTGCAATTTCACTGTCATATTCGTGTTCAGCATATAAAAATGTATAAGAAATGACTATTTTTATTTGAGTAACATGACTTTTGTAAACATTTGTTGACCAGTGTTATGGAAGGTGACAAATAGAAATCAAGACAAGCATTTTATTTATTTATTTCACAGCTTTTTCTATATCGCTTTATCTGGAAGCCAAAGCGGTTTACAATTAACATGAATTTGTAGAACTTAACAATAGACAGGTTAATCTCGGGTGTTATACAGCAAACTAGCTATTTACAATCAGTTATGTTGCTAGCATAAGTGGTAAAGAGAAAGAAGGGGTAGGGTAACATGGGATAGGCAAAAACAAACCAGAGAAATAGACTGGTTGGATTATGCATCTATTGAGCTACAAGTGTCGGCATAGCATTGGCAAATTCGTTTTGCTGGTTGTTGTCTCAAAAGCATTCTAGTAATACAGTAGGTGTGTTTTTAGCTTTTTGTGGAATTTGGTTATTAGGTGTATGGATCTTATCTCTTCTGGGAGTGCATTTCAAATGGACAAGGCATAGAGGGAAAATGCACGCTTGCAGGTAGCTTGTCTACTCGTTACCTTTAGAGTAGGAATTGTGAGTTTTGTCTTCTTCTTCTGTTATCTGGTACCTTTTGTATTAGAATCTGTAGATTTTCTGATAAGAGGGTGTGAAAAGTCTTGAAGATGTTGAGTATTAACTTTATACTTTATTCTCAGTATTATAAGGAGCCAATACAATTGTTTTAATATTGGTGTAATATGGTCTTGTTGTGATGTACCTTTTATCGTGCATGCAGTGGTGTTTTGGACCAATATGTATTGGGTGTAGTGCATGCTTTGGGATTCCTTGATAAATTATGTTACGGTAGTCTAGGTGTGGAGTTATTAATGCCTGGCATACTGTCTTAAAGTTGCTAGAGTTAAGTAGCGTATGGACATTTTGCAGGGTCTTTATCTTGTGATATGCAGGGTAGCTCTGGTTTTGAGTACAGAATAGGGTGTGTCAACAACTAGCTATAAAGTTTGTGTAATATGTTGTTATTTACCTACCTGTATGCAAATTATGCAAAAAATACACAAATTACCTGTGTCACATAGCAGATGGCTTACAACAGCTCTAAGGTTCATGAGAATATGTATTTCCAAGCAGAATCTGAAAGGAAATAATCTGAAAAACTTAAGAATGATTGTAGAGTTCTGTGTTGGGACTTACATGGTGAACTGGTTCAATATAAAAACAAAAAGCAATTGGACACAAGGTCCCAGGCATCTCCTTTTCCAGCTGCAACTGTTGAAAGAACAGTGTGACGAGGTAAGGAAGATCGTCATGCCTACAGTGAGAAGGTCAGCTTGGTATGGTTACAGCGAATCTGTTCCGCAAGTTATGTTGTGCAGTGAGGAGGAACAGGAGAGAGGAGATGCAATGGAGAAGATACTGAGGGAGGAGTGGCTCAGTGGTTGAGACAGGTTACCTCAGGCCAGAGGGTCAGGGGTTCAATTCCCACATAGGGACAAGTAACCTCAGGCCAGAGGGTCAGGGGTTCAATTCCCACATAGGGACAAGTAACCTCAGGCCAGAGGGACTGAGGTCTCTAGTCCCATGGCCACTCCTTGTGGCCTTGGGTAATCCACTTAATCCCCCATTGCCTCAGGTGCACTTAGATTGTGAACCCTTCAGGGACAAGGGAATAAAAATACCTGTTAGTATCTGATGTGCAAGTAAAGGGCAGTATATCAAGTGCCTAAACCATATTGAAGATCAGAGGTGAAAGAGATGAGAAGACTCAGCTTGAAGACAGCAGAGTAAGACCCAGGAAAACACCATCTATCAACACTGAGGCAACTACACTCACCCAATTACTTGATTGGAGCTTCTGAGCCTCCTCTTACCTGTACCATGACAACAGCAGAGATCAAGGCATTTTAGAGCAAGCCCATGGTGGTTCCAGACTGGCCATTACACACCTGGTCCATAGAAAGGTGTGTAAAAATGACAACTGAGGCTGCAATCATGTGTACAATCACAAGAGGAGGGAACATTATATTAGGGGTCAGATGGCTAGCAGGGAGCTCACAAGCCGAAATAGAAGCAAATAAAATATGGTTTCTTTGCTGGATTTTGTTAAATGTCATTTATGCAGTTAATTTAAAGATAATTATGTGGCTACAGTTGTTGTTCAGACTATTTTTACGTTCAAATAAATATTAGAGGGAGGAGTGGCCTAGTGGTTGGAGCAAGTTACCTCAGGCCAGAGGTTCGAATCCCATCAGAGGCAATCTTGGGCCAGAAGGACAAGCCACTTAACCCTCCATTGCCTCAGGTACAAAAACAGATTGTGAACCCTTCAGGGACAAAGAAAAAATATAGATACAGTACCTGAATGTACAGCACTTTGGTAGAAAAGCAGTATACAGTATAAGCCTAGTTAAATAAATACTTAATTACCACATATTTCAACTGTGTTTGATGTAGGTAAGACTCAGCTTTAGATTCAGCATGCAAAACTGCATAATTTGGTATGTAAAGTCTGGAAAAATAAGCCTTTTGGACTTTGCAGTGCAAAAGCTTCTTTTCAGTATTTTTCTGGGACATACTTGACCAATTTGTAATCATCTATCTGAATGATATTCTAATTTTTTTGGAAGATCTGATACAGCATAAAACTCATGTGACTCAGAATGCATCAACTATTCAGTGAACCAAAAAATTGTGTCTTTGACCTAGTGATAACTGAATTCCTGGGATATATCATCTCACCAATAAGCTGATATATGAATCCCAAGAAAACATCAATGTCTCAGAATGAACAGGCCCCGGGAAGATCAAGAAACTATAGCGCTTCTTAGGTTTCAGCAGTTTTTCTAGAATATTCATAAGGGGGAATGTCTCAATTGAATGGACCAGGAATAATCAAAGGCTTTCCAAAAGAAAGCTTTTACTTCCACCCCAATCTTAATACATGCAGATCCAGAAAGACAGTTTGTGGTGGAGACTGAGGTTTCAGTATTGCACTGGGCAGGATTGTACCAAACTAGAAATGTACCCTGTACAACTAACAAATCTGGTGACACCCCTTTGCCCCAGCCACATGCAGTAACTCATTCTTTTTGAGCTTCCTGCAAGGCCAGGGTTGATATCAGCGCCTTTCTGTACTTGCGCCCTGTGTGGCCGCACCACTCACGCAGCCCTTGATGCGGCCCTGGTACTGGGAGCTGTGGCATCCCAGCGTTAAGGTCCACAGAATGAACTATATCCATCTGCATTCCTGCAGCAGAGAATGAAAAATTGGGAGAAAGAAATATGGACAATGAAGGCAGCGTTAAAACAGTGGCACCATCTATTTCAGGTTCTTGTAATGATGAATTATTAAAAGAGCTAGAAACCTAAATCTAAGGCAGAAGCAGTGGCCATTTCTATTTATTTATTTGCTCTTCAAGTTCACCCTAATATAAGATCCTGGGGCTTTAAATGAACATGAAGATGCCTTGTCATAAAAGCACAAAAAATCAAGAGGCAATTCAGAAGAATCAGCTGAAAATCTTCGTACTGCCTACAGTTGCAAAGACTTGATCATTTGAATGAGCACAGAACGTGATAGCAGAAGAAAGCCCAACATACAAACGGCTTGGGAGGAAGGGGGTCATATCAAGGACAGAGACTCCATACACACAAGAGTAAAGTGAAGGGAGAGTCGCTCTGATCACACTGCAATTGCTAGATGAAAGGCCTTTGGATAAGGAAAATGAAAGAACGACTTTTAGTGGCTAGAGGGGCAGAGAGGCAAAGAGATTCTTTGTGATGTGACTATAACACAGATGCAAGTTCCTGATGTAGGCGTCTGATTCCCGAGTGTCCGAGCATCCTGCCCGACTAGAATAAAGCCTGTGGAATCTTTTATGAAGGTCTCTAAGTTCTGAGTGTTGATAGGTTGCTTCTCATAATTATTGCTTTGCATGTCGATGCTTATTGGTGGGACTGTTTGAGACGGTTTCTCAGTCAGTGAAAGGTACAGTCAAACCTCAGTCTTCATGATTAATCCGTTCGAAAAAGTCTGACTAAAACCGAAACGTATGAAAACTGAAGCAATATTTACCATAAGAAATAATGTAAATCCAATTAATCCGTTCCAGACACCCAAAAATATTCACAAAAATACATTTTATAGAGAATAACTATATTTTTACATACAGAAAACAATGAGAAATAAATATAAATGACTAATGAAATGGATAAATGAACATTTAACATCACTGAAAGCAAGCTAAGTTCAGTACTGTACAGTACAGTATGTTAACATCTGGCCTTAGCCACCCCTGACAAGCTGCTGTGCCCAGCTCTCTTCGGAATCACATTGGATTCAGCCCATTAAAATACCTTTACATTATCTGCTCAATGCTTCAGAATGGCAGAAAATCTTAATGATATAGCTTCAGACGTACCCTGCAAGAGAAAGAACTGCCTCCCACATTCATGCAACATCTCCTGCTTACGTTGACAGCTTTTCTTCCCTGCTACCTCCGAGCCTGAGGGGGCGCTCCAGAGAACGGGTAGGTGGTGGACGAGATCGGGGTCTTCCTCTCCGCGCAATCCTTGCCTCTCTAACTCTGACCAGGCTCGAGGATGTGTTTCATTTACGTGCTCAGCTGGCTTTCGCTTCTCATCACGCTGGCGATCGGTGAGTCTGGGGGGCAGTGCTGCTGGGACCGGGTGGGCGTTCTGGCAGTGTATACAGACCGGTGTGCAGCGCGAGGGTGTATGTATTTACAGTACTGTAATTTACGAAAACCGAGGCGATGTACGAGAACCGGGACAAAATCTCAGTCAAAAAAGATGTTGAAAACCGAAGCGTATGAAAACCGGGGCAAATGAAAACCGAGGTTTGACTGTATATAGACCACCTCCGTTCACCAGTTAACTCACAATTTACAGTGGTGATTGCTAATCAAAAGAGACGAGACCGCTGTGCAGAATGATGATGAAAGGAGTCACACTTCCTCATGAAAATACTTTCATGGAAAGCTTTAGTAAAGATGAACTTGAGAGAAACGAAGGTCCAGAGCAATTCAGGAGCAGGTAACAGTGTTCAGAAACTATCCAACAGTGGTTCCCAACTTTAAACCCAAAAGACACCTATATTTTCAAAAATGCTGTGCGGGATACCAGCTTCCACAGAACGGGCAATGTGGGCATGGTGGAGGGCTCATATGGCCAAAACAAAAGTTAAGGTAGCACTGGAGGGGCAGAGAAGGAACTGCCTTATGCTATACCAAGTTGTTGTTAAGTGCCATTGAGTTGATGTCAATTCCTGGTGCCCCTTAGGATAACTATTCATCTAGTGAGTATCCCCTGGGCCTTCTTGGCAAGGTGCAACTAGAAGTACATTGCCAGGCCTTTCTTCTGTGCAGTAAGCCTACAGCACCTGCTATTCTGAGGTGGTCACCCATCCAAGTCTTAACCTGGCCTGACCCTGCTTAGCTTCTATGATCCAATGCATTCAGGTGCATACAGTGTGCTTCAGCCACCTGCTATACAAAGTAGGGATTCGTTATTCATGCCCTGCATGCCACACACTCCAGGGCTCATGCTGTACCTAAGAGAGAGAGAGAGAGAGGCATGTGCGACTACAGTGTGTTCAGGGCAACGGCACATCTGGTCAGATCTGCAGGCACACTGCTTGGAAACTCACTGATGCTTATTTATTCTAGTGCTTATGGTTTATAGTTCATCCAGTGAGCTCCTTTTAGACAAGCCATAGAAATCAGAACTGAGATATCCAGGTTGGGATGTGCTCAGTTCTGGCAAGATTTAACAAAAGGCTCTGCCGAATACAGAGCCCTTTGTAAAATATGTAGAAGAATATGCAGGTGGATTTGCCAGCAGAGGCAGAAATTTTACAAAGCTGGCTGTTGGGAAAAAAGCAGCCTCACTTGGCAGTTTCCATGTCTAAGTGCTGACATTTAGATGTGGCAGTAACAATTTTAAAATTAACTGTACGTCTAAGTGGCATCAATTGACTAGTGAAGCTGCAAAAAGGCTATTTTGACAGCCTAAAGCAGAAAAAATGGGATTAAGGAAGGCAAGTGGGATGCACCAAAACTACAACTCCACTGGGCAGGACAAAGACACAGCAGCTCACAAAACCCTTGAGCCAAAGGCTGTGTCCGTCCTCATGTGGACATCCTACAGTAATGCTTGACAAAAGTGGAAAGTGATGCCCACATTACTGCCAACAGATGTCTGCAGGGAGTGACCGACCTCCACTCTGCCCATGAGGATGCCTCTGCTCAGGTAGAATGGGCACGCAAAGCCTCCAGAACCAGTGAGTTCCATAACAGATACACCGAGGCAAAGGCCTCCTTAATCCATTGCCCAAAAGTCGATTTACCCGTCATGTCACCCTTGCGTGGTCCAGCAAACAGCACAAAAAGATGGTCCGACTTACGAAAGGAATTCATAACTTCCAAGTATTGGAGAAGCACCCTCTGGACAACCACAAGGCAAAGATCCTTATCCTTCCCCCAAAACTACACCTTAGATAAGGAGGGCAGGCAGATCACCTGGTTCACGTGAAAGGGAGAAAGCACCTTAGGCAAGAAGGAAGGCACAGACCGAATGGAAATGGCTGCCTTGAAAAAAACAGATAAGAATCTCAGCAAGACAGAACCTGCAGCTTGCAAATCTGCCTCCAGAAACAAATCACGACTAAGAAGACCATCTTGAGTGTCACATCCTTTAAAGTAGTGTGCTTCAATGGCACAAAGGGTGCCGCTATCATGGTCCTGAGCACCCTGAGGAAGGGATCACAGACTAAAGGGGAGGATGCAGGTACGAACACCATGGAGAATGTGGAAGACGTCCAGGTGCAAGGCTAGAGATGTACCAGCTACTGGATCTCGGAAACAGGCCAAAGCTGCTTCCTGAACATTCAGGGAACTAAGGACAAGGCTCTTCTCCAGGCCATCCTGTACAAAGGCTGACAGAGAAGGCAGCTTGGCCGCCTCTGTAGCCAACTGCCGAATGTCGCATCATCGCTCAAAAGAGGCACCATATCTGCACGTATGCTAGCTTGGTAAACTTCCTCCAGGCTCTGAGCAGAGTGGAGACCACCACTGGAGAGTAACTCTTACATGCTAGCTGTCTCCTTTCAAGAGCCAAGTCATAAGTCAGAAGGAACTGGGTCCTCCAGGATGCTTGGTCCCTGCTGCAACAGGCCCCAAGACGGAGATAAACAAAGAGGAAGTGCCTGTAGGAAACACATCAGGTCTCTGAACCATACTCTCCTTGGCCAATCCAGCGCCCCCAGAAAAATCCTGCCTGAAATGGCATTCTATATGTCGAATCACACACCCCACTAGGGGCCACGGAGGAAACATGTACAGCTGGTGCTGACTTGGCCAAGGCTGGGTCAGGGCATCAACACCTTCTGATCCCGTTTCTATGTGGCAACTGAAGAAGTAGCAAACTTTAGCATTGGAGCAAGTCACCATCATATCCATTTCGGGGCGACCCTAGTGGCACAGAATCAACTGAAACACCTCCAGACTCAACTCCTACTCTCCAGGATCCAGATAGTATTGTTTATTTTTATTTATTTATTTATTTATTTATTTATTTTATTTATTTTAGCTGTATTTATATCCCGCTTTTCACCGGGTCAAAGCGGTCAATTGGGAGATACATTTAACATGAGGGGATATGACACACATATGCTAATACTTACAAGGAACATGGGCAATGGAGGGTTAAGTGGCTTGCCCAAGACCACAAGGAGTGCCTATAGGACTAGAAATCCCAGTCCCTCCGGCCTGAGATTGCTGTCCCCAGGTGGGACTTGAACCCCCGGCCCTCCGGCCTGAAGTACCTTGTCCTAACCACTAGGCCACTCCTCCCCATAGTCCACTTCCACATAGTCCACCCTGGAAATGTGCTGAGCAGACAATGCTAGGAGGTTCTTCTCTGTCCAGACAAATAGGAGAGCCATCTCCTCTTGCCGCCTTGCCAATTGACATAAACCACTGCCATGGCATTATCTGAAAACACTTGAACCACCTGGCCCTCGATCAGAGGCCAGAAATGCAGAAGAGCCAACCTGATGATCTTCGCCTCAAGGTGTTTGATGGACCATACCACTTCCTTGAGGTTCCAACGGCCCTTCCGAGTCACTAAGGGCCACATATGAACACACACCCACAGCACCATCTCTACGGTCGCCGCCATCAATCCGAGAAGCTGTAGAAAATCCCAGACTCTGGGAGCCTGCTGTGCACAGAAAAGTGCCCGGCAATTCAGCAGACTTTGATGTTCTCCTCTGGCAGGAAAATGCCCACTCGAGAACTGAAACATGATTCCAGAAACTCCAGGGACTAGGAAGGCCACAGCTGACTCTTCCCCAATTGATCACCCAGCTGAGGAGAAGAGACTGAATCCACTGGAGCAAGGCTCAAGATATCAGGTTGGCACATACCGTCAGCTGCAGAACAGAAGCCATGATGATGAAATTGGCTTTTCAACCACGAATCCACCGTACGGTCCAGAAAATTCTTTAAGGCTGATCAGCCTTCCACAGGAATGGTGATCCAATTAGGAAGTCCTGTAACTTGTGCATCGATCTTGAGAATGCCAAACCACTCAATGTACTCCTCCTTCGGGAGAGTGGAGATCTTCTTATATATCCTTAACCCTTAAGGCAGGGAGTCGGGAGAATCCCCCTCCAACCGGATCATATCCTTAATCACATCTGGAAACAGGAAGACAGTAGTGGACTTTTGCATCCCTTGAAGGAGCAAGTGTACCATCGACTCCTTCTCCATGCCAGATGCATCCACAAAGTTCAAGGTGGATGAGACCCTGGCAGTCAATGCCACCAGCTCCTCCTTCTGGAATAGGCAGATCACACAGGCCTCCTTACAGTCTTCTGAAAGCAAGAGTACTTCTACATCCTTGTCAGAGCCTACTACTGAGCCATCTGAATTCAAGTCATAGTCAAAATCTCAGACAGCTCCCAGCTATTCCCCATCTCCAGGGGGCACCCCATGCTGGGGACGCTTCATCAAAGGCAATTGAATAAGGCTTCCACTCTCCATCTGTCCCACATGAGAATGCACCCAGAGGCACCTAGAGGTCAAAGGGTCTGAATTTCCATGCCAGAAGGACCAGGCCTGCTACAAAAAGGAAAGAATTCTGGGGAGGATAATCCAGAGTCCAGAAGCTCTCCTCTCAGAAATGACCCTCCAAAACCTGGGGGCACAGCTGCCACAGAACCCCTAGAGGATAATAAGTGGCTCACAGCACAGTTGACGGATCCTCCAGCCATCTGGATATCCTTACCTATAGCGCCATCCTTCACCTCCTACCCTGAGGCAGGTAAGGCTGGACTAATCATATCCCCTGGCTGAAAGAGGGGAAGCAGGCCCTCCAGGAACAACTCAGAAAATGCCATGCAAGAATAGCAGAGTCCAGAATCACGTCGCGCTCTAGTGAGACATCAACCTGCAGGCTGTCGTTAACAAGCATTTTAAATCTCTTTTCCTCTCATATCTTCAGAATTTTCTTTAGAGAGGAGAAAATCCATCCATTATCTGCTGGAGACAAAAAAATACTGAAGGGATCTCTGGTGGCTGAGGTGAATAGAGGCATGGGAGTGATGTCAGTGAAACCTGGGCTTTTCATTGGTTCTTTGTCTCCACCAATCTGTTGGTAGGAGAACACAACCCACTTGTCTGGAGTGGTCTAGCAGGACGATATGGAAGGCACATTTTACAAAAGGAAGTTCCAGTGCAATTTGGGAAGCCCAAGCCAGAACGACTGGACAAAATGAAGCACGTTCATGTTCGGATACGATTTCACAAATGTTGACATGGCTGGCCACATAGACATCTCAAGCATAATATTAGATACCAGGGGCATCTAAAAGTTATGCTATGGCAGTTCAAACAAAAGACAAGTTTCCCGATAAAATACAATATACTGTATCATTATGACTGTGGAGAGTACTGAGGATAATGGAGTGCCAACAGCTCTACACCCTCAAGATGTTTAAGGGCCCAAACAAGCACTTGTCTGATGGCTATTCATGCCTGGAGCAGGTCTAATCTTGGATGCAGCAGTGGATGTTCACGAGGGTTCTGAAATCAATTGGGGACATCTATGTCTGCATCACCACCTTGGACAAGCCTCTACCTTAAAGCCTCAAAGCCTCAAAGTGGAGACGTCTTAGAAAGCCATTTGTAAAATGGCTCTGGGGATGTCTATGTGATTTGAATGTCCAGATGCATATTTTTGGATGTCAAATCATGTCTAAGCCTTTTAAAATGATCCCCATGGTAAAATGGGAAATAAATGGAAAATTTTGGACTATGCAAAGCACACCCTGAACTCTGCCTCCTAGCCACCTCCATAAACTGGACTAATGGTTAACCCTGTCTATCTGCCACTAGGTGCCATGTTATTCAGTGGGGCCTAGTTGCAGATAGCCCCATGTAGTAAACATGCCCCCCATAAATAAATAGCAGCTTTCTAAAATTTCCATTTCCATTACTACTACTATGTATCATTTATATAGTGCTACAAGGCATATGCTGCAATGTACAGACACATAAAAGACAGTCCCTGCTCATCAGAACTTACGATCCAATCAAGACAGACAGTATAATAGACGAGAACAAGGGTACAATAGGAAAGGGTAATGAGAAAGAAGGAGAACAAAGGATTAAGATCCAAAAGTGGTCTGAAAGAGCTGAGCCTTTAGCATGGATTTGAAAAGGGGGAGAGACAAAACCTGATGTAAAGATACAGGTAGTTTGTTTCAGGGCAGTTTCTCCCAGTGGGTTAGTTTTGCATATACAATGACAGTCGTGAGCCTCACTTCTAAGCCAGGGCATGGGGAGTATGATCTCAGTCTCTCAGAGTTACTGCTAAGGCTCAGTGTAGTACTTGCATCGTGCCAAAGAGAGCTTCCTGCTTCAGTTGGTAAGATGGAACATTTATGGGTAGTTTGTCAAGATCTGCTTGGAAATTCTTCTTTATCAAGTCTGTGGTACCCAAAATGATGGGAAATATTTCTGTATCTTTCTGCCACATTTTCTTGGTCTCTGACTGCATTTCCTGGTACTTGGGATCTTCTGCCTCTCCACGCAATTCACAGGGTAGTCGCTTGGAAATGACACCTCTATTATTATTTATTTATTTATTAATTTTATTTAGCAACTTTTTTATACCGCTGTATCTACCAGTCATGGCAGTTTACATGGAACAAAAGAACAAGTAACTTTACATCGAACATAGGGAACAATAAATGAGTGTTATCAATGTATTATCAATGCCGTTCTGGTGTTTTTCTCCTTAACCACTATATCTGGCTTCCTCGCATCCAGCTTTTTATCAGTCAGAATGGGAGTATCCCAGGTGATCATAACCTCCTCATTCTCTATAATTCTTTTAGGGTCATGATCCCAGTGCTTTTTGGGCACAGTGCTGTTGTAGTGCTTACAGAGTTTCCAGTAGATGAAGCATGCTACTTTATTAAGTCTTTCTGTACAGAAATTTTCTGCCATCAGAACTTTACAGCCAGCTATGAGGTGAGTCCAGGCCTTTCTTACACAATCGACATATGTCTGTGTTGCCAGTTTTTTCAATGCTCGCTGTAAACCATCTCATCCATAAGCCACTATACTGGGCTGCAACTATCCATCTCTCATTCTTTGGTTTCAGTTCACCCCTCCTTAACCATTCATGTGTCCGTTCTTGATTGACAAAGAGTTCCTGGAGTAACACTCTGCATTTCCTGCATGGAACTGATGTGCAAGGCTTCTAAAATGATCCCCATGGTACAATAATATATAAAACCTATACAATACAAATAGAACATTAAAACCATAAGATCATATGACAAACATTACTGACTCAGCAACGACAAATAAGCAGATGGTTTAGGGTTTATTTTATTTGATATACCGCCTTTTTCAGGCTTACAAAGCGGTTTGCAAAAATATTACAAAGAAAATTAAAAGAAAAAGGAGAGGATCTCCATTTTTTTAATTAGCAAAGTAAAGGACCAGAGAGAGCAGGAGCGGTGCCTCATATTGAGAGGAGTGCTTAGCTAAAAACAGGCTTTATACTGTTTAGGGAAGCTAAAATAGGAATCTAGAGTTCATAAGTCACGCGGCAGCTCATTCCATAAAGATGGAGCGATGCACGATAATCTCATACTCGAAGTAGCAGATAATTGCACCTATCTAGGGCTCAGCATCTGCCATAACAACTCTGCAGAGATCATTAGGGCTGAACTGGGATGTGCAATGAAAGACGACCCTTCAAATATTGGGGAATAATAAATTGCTGTTTCTAAATACCACGGCTAAAATTTTAAAATGAACCCTGAAATATACAGAATGGCCAACAAGCTATTGAGAAAGTCAATATGAGGAAACCACCTCTTTGTGAAGATTTAGGGTTTTATATAAAACAACAAAATAATCAAAATCAAGTCAGATCTGGAAACAAGCAAATGCCATAAAGAAGGAGCAATGACCCTGTCAACGGGATTGAGCCTGCACCGAAGAGGAGATGGCCATGAGGTGTCTCCCATTCTATCCTGACCCCCTGACTCTTCTGCTCGCCATCCTCGTGTGTTAGAATCATTTCCCCATAGTTCTACACTAATCCCCTTTGTGCTGTGTTTGTCTGTCCTTTTGTGTTGAATAGTTTGTATGCTCTACTGAGAAGAGACTGTCTTTTACATGTATGTGTTCAGGTCTTGCATTAGTGGTGAGGAGCAAAAACGGCGACAGAATTCAAAAAGGCATAGGACAGACACAGAGGATCACTGCATAGCAAGAGGGTGGAATCAAAGCAAACGGAGAGGAATAACCTGCCCAGGCATATGCAGCGCTGGACTTAGAGATGGAAGAGACAGTCCCTGCTCCACAGAGCTTACAGTTTAAACAAGATGAACATCACAAAACTGGGGACTAGAGTATGCTTAGTAGTAGTAGGTACTAGCGAGGAAGATGCAGACTGCATCCAATTGTCTGGGATCTTTCCAGCATTTATCTCTGGGTGTTGGACATGGATTCAGCTCTTTTTGGAGGGGAAAGGGCAGTTAATGATAGTGAATGGAGGCATATCTCCAATTAGACAGCTTCCCAACGAGTTCTAGAAGTTTCCGCCTTGTCACCACTCCTCTTTAATATGTTCACAATCCCATTAGGCTGAATTATCAGAGAGTTTGGAATGATGTACAGTTCTTAGTCCCAGCGATGGAAGAGGCAGTCTGGCTAGACAGTACTATACTGATGCTCAGAAGTAGAAAAAGAGATGCAGAAAGTGGTCGTCGTCTGACCAGCCCCAGGTTTTAGGTTGTATTAATGGCATTAGAAATCTGTACGAGAGATTAGGCCCTTGTTTTGCCTTAGAGGCAGATAATTTGGAGGTTTGCTAGGACTCTTTGAACCGGGATACATTTGGAAACATGGATTTTCCCTGCTATTACCATCACTGCACTGTTCCAAGGCCCTGTATTTATGGTTGCCTGCAAAACAAATGTTCCAGCGGCAATTAGTCCAGAACATGGTAGTCAGAACCATTCTCAGCAGAGATGCCTGTGCTGCAAAATAATCTTAGAGAGATCACAGCAGAAACAAATGATCATTTAGGAAGAAAGTAAAAAGCTGCTTATTTCCGCCTGATTGATTTAGGAAATGGAACAGAGGAGGGAGTTGTGATCTTTGACTTGAATTAATTCGATTTAGGAGTCATTAGAATGAAGACAATAGTAGGGAAGGTAGGACTGGAGGAAACAACAGGTTGTTTTTCCATTATATGTGGATGCTGCGGATAAAAGAGGGGAGATGCAGATGGAGAGCGCTGGAGTAGGGAGAGATAGTTTGAAACTAAGGGTGCTAGTTACTAAGCTTCACTAAAATCTTGCATTTTGCTGCAGCTTAATTTACTGCAGGAGTCACTAACCTGCAGTAACTCAATACCACAGGTTAGTAACTCGCATGGTAAAATAATAACGCAGCTTGCATCCAACCTTGTAAGCTATGTTCTTCTCTCCTGGATCAGTGGAAAGTATTCTTAAAGGAACTGCCACATTCGTAACAGAGAGAGGTCTGTGGATCCCCCTCCCCACCCCACCAGCCACAGCAAAGATGCAGTGCCCCAGCACCTTCCCAAGAGACCTCTGAACCCACACTCCAAAGTCTACCCCCTCAACCTCCAATTTCAAATCATACACTCCCTCTGAAGACCCTCATCTCCTCCCCCTTACCCACCCTAGGGCTTACGATTGCATCCCTGCTGATCTAATGGGTTCCATGCAGAAGTGATCCCCATTCACTTTTGCCCATCACAGCACTGTGTTCAAAATTGTGCCTGTGACCCCCAGTAGTGGTATCGTGGTGTTACTGGTATGGGGTCAAGCTGACATATATGGGCAAAATACGGAGGTGGTGCAGACAAAGACTGTATCTGAACTCAGGAAATCATGGGACAAGCACAGAGGATTTCTGAGGGAGAGGAATGGATTGTCGAGCTTAATAGTTGGTATGGCTGGGCAGACTGGGTGGTCTTTATCTGCCATCATTTTCTTTCTGGCCAGCATTCAGCTGTAGAGCTATTCAGGATGCAACACAGGCGCGGGCATGCCCGATGGTGCTTTCAATTTAAAGTTCTTTGCGGGGCACCGATTGGGCCTGAACTCCTGAGCTCTGGAAGGGGAGGAGTCTTCTTTCTCGCTCCCTGGCTCAAACCCCGATCGGAGGAGCTCGTTGGTGGTGGTTAGGTGCTCCTATGCCCAATGGCGCTTTAAATTTAAAGTTCTTTGCGGGCTGCCGATTGGGCCTGAGATCCGGAGTGGGGAGTAGTCTTCTTTCCTGCTCCCTGGCTCAAAAACTTAAATTATTTCAACATCCTTGGATTTATACCATCCAGTCCAGTTGTAATACATCTTCACAGTTTATCAATATTTCTTTCAATTCTTCCGATGCATCACCTTTATATACCATTTCAGGCATGCGTGACTTCCCTACATCTTCTTCAGGAAGGACCGTAGCAAAGAATTCACTGTCTCTTTGCTATGGCCTTATCCCTTCTAAGTGCCACCTTTTATCCCTCTATCATCTAATGGTCCAACTGACTCTCACACAGATTTTTTCCTATGAATGTACTTGAAAAAGTTTATTATGCATTTTTGCTTCCACAGCAAGCTTCTTCTCAAATTCTCTCTTTGCCTTCCTTATCAATGCCTTGCATCTAACTTGCCAGAGCTTATGTTGTTTCCAGTTTTCATCATTTGGCTCCTTTTTCCATTTCCAGGAAGAAGCGTTTTTGGCAACAACAGCCTCTGACCTCACCTTTAACCATGCTGGCATTTTTTGGCCTTCCGTCCACTTTTTTTTAAAACGTGGAATAAGGCTGGTTTGTGCTTCCAAGATAGTACTTTTAAAGAATGCCCTCACCTTGAACTATCATTGGAGAGGGGCAACCTAAATACTACTAAATAAATAAATAAATAAAATAGCTCACTCCGCATAGACATAGGGCTGTTACCTGTCCAAATTTATTAGAAAGTCCAACCAAAGGGCAACAAACACGCGCAAGGATATGAAGATCAAATAAACACTGAGGCAAAAGTGTCACTGAAAATCACCACTATCTAGATAAGTACCAGCTCCTCCTCGGCTCTGCCCATGAGAAGGATTATCCAGATAAGGTGCAGAATATTGGGCTCAGCAGGGCTCAGATGGTTCTGGACCTGTGGCACTGCTGAGAAAAGTGTTTCTACTGCTATCATTTCTATAGCGCTACTAGGCACACACAGCACTATGCACATATATGTAAGAGACAGCCCCACAGAGCTTACTGTCTGTTCAAGGCAAACACAAACAAAGGACTAGGGTAATTCTTAACACTAGAAGCCCCAAAAGGAATTTTACCTAGAAAAACCAAAGTGCGTCAATTGGCCAATTATCACGACGACTGCGTTTAGCATGAAATGCAGATGTGAATTAATGTGAAGTTACTTATTTGTTGAATACGTGCAGTATGTGACATCATTACATGACGTCATCGTGTGTTTATTGTTTATAATGTCGGAGTAAAACTGTAAACAGTGATTGAGATGCGCCACCTAGTGGGAACATGAATTTATACCTAGAAGCCTCAAAGTACGTCAATTGACGCATCCAAGACAATTGAGTGCGTCAATTGACGTACTTTGGGGCTTCTAGATATAAATTCATTTTCCCGCTAGGTGGTGCATCTGTCATTAATTTTCGATGCACATATTTGAACATCTTGACCTTGCTAACAAAGTCATGGAACATGACTGACATGGTTCTAGCAGTGGCGCTGGTACACAACTTCGAAGATGCATTTGCATCAATTGACACACTTTGGGGCTTCTAGTGTTAAGGGAATTATTAAAAGGCACATAGGTGTAGACGGGAGAATGAGAGGGTCAGGATCCAAAAGCAGCCTTAAAGATATGAATCTGCTTTGCATGTAGTACATTTTACTGCATTTAATGTTATAAACTGCTTGGATAATTGTATAGCACTACAAGGCATATGCAGCACTGTACAGAGACTTGAGAGAGATGATCCCTGCTCATCAAGACATACAACACAACACCTGGGTACTAGGACACATCTAGGGGAATGGTAAAGAAACACAGTTGTAGAGCAGTAGACAAGCGTATCAGCAACCAAAAGCATCCCCGAAGAGGTGAGCTTTCAGCCTGGATTTGAAAAGGGCCAGAGATGAGGCCTGATGTACTGTCTCAAGTAGTTTGTTTCAGGCATAAGGAGCAGCAAAGTGGAAGGATCAAAGTCTGGAGTTGGTAGGGGAAGAGAAGGGCACATATAGAAGGGATCTGCTAGAAAAGTAGAGTTCCTGAGGAGAGGTGTAGGAAAGGTAATGAGGAGCTGCAGAGTGAATGCACTTGTAGGTCAGTAGGAGAAGTTTGAACTGGATAAGGAAATGGATAGGGAACCACTGAAGGGACCTGAGCAGAGGGGATACATAAGCATAGCGATACGGGCAGGAGATTAGCTGTGGAGTTGAATTTCAAACAAATTGAAGGGGAGAGAGATGATTCAGAGGGAGACCAGCAAGGAGAAGGTTGCAATAGTCTAGACGAGATGTGACTAAAGAGTAGTGTGTTCAGAAGGGAAGGGGTAAATTTTGCTGATGTTATAGAGAAAGAAGCAACAGGTTTTAGTTATCAATTGGATGTGTGTGGAGAAGAAGGAGGAGTCAAAATGAGCCCTGGTTGCAAGCCAAGGAAACAGGGAGGAGTAGAGCGTTATCCACAGAAATAGAGAAAGGAGGAAGGGGGAGGTAGGTTTAGGGGGAAAGATAAGAAGCTTGGATTTGGCCATTTTCAATTTCAAATGGCAGTGAGACATCCAAGCAGCAGTGTCAGATAAGCCGGCCGAGATATGGGCCTTGAGTCCTGGAGAGATTGCAGGTGTAGAGATGTAGATCTGAGAATCTTCAGCATAAAGATGATACTGAAAACTCTGGGAGGAGATGAGTGCACCAAGGGATTCGGTACATAGAGAAAAAATGAGTGGTCCCAAGACAGACCCTTGGGGTACAGCAACTGAGATTGGGATAGCAGTACAGGAGAATCCACCAGAACAAACACTGAAGGAGCAATGGGAGAGATAAGAAGAAACCCAGGATAGTACAGAGCCCTTAAAACCAAGTGAGGACAAAGTGTCAAGGAGAAGGAGGTGATCAACAGTGTCAAAAGCATTAGAAAAGGTTAAGAAATATGAGGATTGAGTAAAGGACCTTGGATTTGGCCAGGAACAAGTCACTGGAGACTTTGGCAAGAGCTATTTCAGTAGAGTGCAAAGGACGAGAGCCAGATTGCAATAGATCCAGAAGGGCTTGAGAGGAGAGAAAGTCAAGACAACGGCAGTGAAACACACATTCAAGTGGTTTAGAAATAAAGGGGAGGAGGGAGATGGGTCGATAATTAGAAAGAGGTAGGATCAAATGATGGCTTCTTGAGGAGAGGTGTAATTACAGCATGCCTGAAGGCTACAGGAACAGTTGCAGTGGCAGATGGAGCAGGAGAAGAAATGGCAGCAGAGGAGACAGAGTTCGGTATATGGGTGAGAACAGGATCACAGGAGCAGGTAGTGAGTTTGGAGGAGGAAAGAAGATGTGTGATTTGCTCCTCAATGATCTTAGAAAAGGACGAAAGGGTGGCAGAGGTTGAGGGGAGCAGTTGGGAGTGAAGAGGGAATGGAGAAGGTCTCATGGGGAATTCAAGTGTAATCTTGTGGACTTTGTCATGGAAATAGTTATCCAAAGTCTGGGCAGAAAGGGAAGGAGGGGTCAGAGGCAGAGGCACCTTGAGGAGAGAGTTGTAGAGACAGCGAGGGTCAGAGGCAAGAGAGTTAGCTGGACATAGTAGTCTTGCTGGCGAATGCTATTGCTGACTGGAAAGAGGTGAGCATGACTTTGAAATGCAGAACGCCCACAAGGGTGCAGGATTTGAACCAAACTTGAAATAAAAAACATAGGAATGCAACAGGGCTACAGACCCCAGAAAGGTGGTGGCAATGAAGAGGATGAAGATTCCCCCCCCCCCCACCCCCATGAAACATGGGTTAGAGCAGAGAGTGAGGAGCAGAATATATATGGTCACGTATATATATATGGCAATCTACTTCCGGTGATACATTGCCAAAAAAACCCAGAGGCAGCTGTGTCACCAGGAGTCAACACTGACTTGACGGCACTAAAAAAGGAGAGAGAAATTAGTCTGCCAGCGCAGCGGCACTCTCAGACTCTGACTCCTGGCTTGTTTTCAAGTTCCACACTCATTCTTCTTGCTTTATTCTACTACTACTACTACTGAACAATTGTATAGTGCTACAAGATGTATACAGTGCTGCACAGACACATGTAAAAGGCAGTCCCCATTCATCAGAACTTACAATCTAGTCAAGACAGACAACACATAGCTGTAGACGCTTGATACATCTAGGGGCAATGGTAAGGAAACACAAAGGAGATCAGATGAGTCAAGATCTGAAAGCGGCAGTGACATGGATTTGAAAAGGGTCAGAGAAGGCGCCTGACGTACAGACTCAGGTAGTTTGTTCCTGGCATAAGGAGCAGCAAGGTGAAAGTCTGGAGTTAGCAGTAGAAGAGAAGGACGCTGTCCAGATGCTGAGATGCTGGTCTTTGCCCTGGTCCCTGATTTGGCCATGCTATATTGTCTTCCATGTTGCTGACATTGACATGTTAACAGACCTGGACACCCTTCCTCGGGTTGAGGTATCTGTAGATCTGTGACTGCCTACAGCTAGATTAGATCCTAAGACGCCAGTGTGCATTATTAGTGCTGTGCATCCTGGAAGAGTTGCTCCTTGTATTATTGGTGCTGTTGCTCTTGCAGAAGCTGTTATTGTGTGAGGTATTATTTATTTAATTTCCTTACTGCCTTTTTGAAGAAATTCACCCAAATCAGTATACAGCAAGTGCCACTGGACATAGGTTGTTTACAATTATAGTGACAGCTTGATCATAATAAAATACCAACATAATAGACAATTAGAACAGCAAGATCAACCTTAAAATATGCAAACTAAATTAGAATAATAAGAGCAATATAATGCTTATGTAACAGTATCATTGAAACACAATAAAGAATTCATGTAAAAGGCATGAAACTCACACCATCAGCACAATACAAAGGAAAACATCTTAATAGATCGTGAAGGGGTGGAACCGAGAAAGTCAAGACAGGGTATGAGAAAGGACTTGCATATGCAGTAAGAAGAGGTGTGTGTGCTCTTCTCTGTTAGTGCGTGTGTCCCACTGCAGTGTGTGCCGCTGATCTTGATCTTCTGCAGGCCTTTATCTACTTTCTGAAGGAGAGTGGGTGAATATCACTGCTCGACCTGCAGGCGGTGGCAATGACCATATTATATGTGCATTCAGCACTCCACATATAGTTAAGTCTGGAGAGTGCCACTGAAAATCCTCACATAGGGGACTATATGTTTACTGGCAGCTGAAAAACATCTAGGGCCCAATGTTTTAAACCATTTATCCAGTAATCAGCACCCGCTAATCGGACAAATGGTGCTGACTGGAGCCAGCCACTAATTTTCAGTGACATTATCCAAACAGTGCTGCAGCTCAAGGCAGAGCGCCAACTTATAAGCATAGTGTTGATTTTCAGCACTGCTATCCTAATAACTTGGCAGAATGGCTATGAAAGACCTAGACAAGATTCTCAAGAGCAGAGATGTCTCTCTCCATCCAAAGATTCATCTTGTCCAAGCCATGGTATTTTCAATAACGTCATATGGATATGAAAGTTGGACAGTGAAGAAGATAGACAGGAAGAAAATTGATGCCTTTGAATTATGGTGCTGATGATGAATACTGTCTATACAATAGACTGGCCAAACAACATACCAGTCAGTACTAGAGGAGATCAAACCAAGCTTTCCTTAGAAGCTCATAAGAACATAAGATATGACATACTGCATCAGACCAAGGTCCATCAAGCCCAGTATCCTGTTTCCAACAGTGGCCAATCTAGGTCATAAGTACCTAGCAGTTTCCCCAAAGACACAGGTTCCTCAATGCTTGCATTTGGTCAAGCAGTGATATCCTGGGTCCCTTTTAATAATAGTTTCTGGACCTTTCCTCCAGGAACTTGTCCAAACCTTTTTTAAATCCAGCTACACTAACAACTTTTACTACATCCTCCGGTAACAAATTCCAGAATTTGATTACACATTGAGTGAAAAAATGTTTCCTCTTATTAGTCTTAAATAGGTTACCCTGTAGCTTCATTGCATGTCTCCTAGGGTTTTTTTTTTTTTTTTAACTTTTATTTTCATTTTGCAACAAACAAAAGAAACAACACACCAAAGGAGACAAAACAAGTATACAGTAAGGAAAAGTAAACCCAATTACCCCCCACCCCCATGCTTCTTCTCTAGCCGATTATGTCAGCATGTGAGCGCTTCCAATTAACAGTGATTATACATCAAAACGATCAAAAGAGTATCTACGATACAGAATGATCATGGGACAGAGATATATACAAATTTAGACAGTCAGATGAGAGCATTTAGCAGAATGTACATAGTCATTGAGCATCTTCCATTTAGACCGATGATGAGGAGTCTGAACGGGGGAAGCAAACATACGAGGTATTTGTTCATATTTACTGTAGAGACAGACATGACTCCACCATTCATTGGGGCTCAGATGGGAGCTATTTTTCCAGTATTACTTAATTAGGGAAATAGCAATGCCAAGCATAAAGTCCAAAAGGAAGTAAGCCGTTTTTGGAAGAGAGGGGATCCCCGCAACTGGGCGAAGTCCCACTATCCTCCAAGAAAGGGGCTCTTGAAAGTGCAAAATAGACTGGATACGACCCCAGACCCGACGCCAGTAATACTGTAGTGCGGGATATTCATACATAACATGAGGTAGTGAACCAATGGCCGCATGGCATGTCCAACAACTATTGCCCTGAGTAGTGTTCCATTTGGCTAATCTGTCAGGAGTGTAAAAACACCGGTGGGCTAGAAAGAAGAGTGTCTGAGTGAGTGAGGCGGATCGGGAAACCCGTGTCACTCTACTCCAGACAAGGCTCCATTGCTCCGAGGTCAAAGTCACATGCAATTCTCTCTCCCATGCTTTCTGCGCTATAGGGGTATCTCTAGTTATAGCATTACATAAGGTTTTGTAAAAATTGGATGCTACACCCGGTGAACTACCGATAGATCGGAAAGTCTCCAATCAACCTTGTGTAGGGGATGCCGATGGCGGGAGTACCTTAGCACTCCGAAGGCAATGCTGAAGTTGCACCGACAGAAAGTAGTGTTTCGCTGGGAGACCAAATTCAATTTGCAATTCAATAAAAGTTTTCCAGCGACCATCATGGAACAACTGGCTAGGAATCCAAATGCCCCTAGTGTACCAGGGGCTCCACGCCATCGACTTATTTTGTATTCGAAATCGAGTTTTGTACCAAAGCGGGAGCCTGTCGAACGGACAGAGTCGGGAGTCTAAAGATTGCATAAGAGTATTAAAGGCACCTAAAGTGTCTAAAAGCATTGGTGGATAGTGGGAGTCTGATGGAAGAGTCATACCAGGGAGAAAAGTAAGAGGAATCGGTTTGCAAAGGTCCTCTTCTATGTCTAGCCACACAGGTCTACTCGGTACTGGATCTTCCAGCCAACGAGCGCCTTGTTTGAGAAGAAAAGATTGATGGAACACTTGATTAAAATCACCACCAAGTATTAATGGAGCATTGGCAGAGGCCTATGCCAACTGCGCAATACTTGCATAGTAAGCAGGGTTGTCCACATTCGGGGCATAAATGCAAATACACGTGAATTCACTATCTCCAACCTTAAGGTGTACACGGGCCCATCTACCCTCCTTGTCAGCGCTAGTATCAATTACAGTAGCTTGCAAAGACTTCTTAACCAGAATGGCTACCCCGTACCGTTTGGAAACGGCGGGAGAATAGGCAGCCACCATGTAAGGCTTAGCATTGAGTTTCAGTGTTTCAGCAGAGTTTAGATGCGTTTCCTGAAGAAACACTAAATCAGCATGCTCATGGCTAAAATAGCTAAGGATTTTCTTTCTTTTGATTGGACTATTAATGCCTTTTACGTTGAGTGATAAGATTTTACATAAGGCCATTCAGAAAAGTTAAAAATTCTGAGCATGATAGCGCACATAATTTCACAATGTCCCTCATATTGACTGTATCTGGCTGTACACATGATATAAAAGAAAATAAGCTAATATAATACAATGAAGCGCCCCACATTAAAAAAGAAAACCGCAGTGCGGTAGAGAAGAAGCAGAACCCCAGAAATTACTGGCGACCATGTGTCTGCGGGGAGAAACCCCAGAGAAGGCCGAAATTGAAAAAAACACATAACCTGTAGGACTGTGCGTGCTCCGAATCCGACCGAGGCACACATCATGGAGGGATAGGAGACCAAAAAACAAAAAAGTCATATAGAGAAAGAAATAAAGTCCAGGTAGTCTCTGTGCTTGGCTATGACCGCCGCATCGGGCCCTTCAAAATGGCGGACAGAGCCGGCAGATAAAAGTCCAAGTTTTTGGATTAGCGCATCTGCTCTGCTTCTTTGGAGTCTAAAAATGTTGATAGTAGATCAGGATCTTCGAATGTCCTGGTTTGGTTGTGGAGAGTCACTCGGAGCTTCGCTGGATACAACAGGCCAAAGCGAGCCTGTAGCTGTTGAAGTCGAGGGCGAAAAGCAAGGAGTTTCTTCCGACGGTCAACGGTAGGCTTTGCCAAATCAGGGAAGAAGGAGACTTTGCGACCTTCAAATTCCAAATGATGATTCGCCCGGGCAGCATGTAAAATTTGTTCCACTTGTTGATATCGTAGCAAGCGAAAGATAATAGGCCGGGGGGTCGTTCGGTTGAGCGCCATGTGGGTAGGAACACGGTGTGCACGATCGATTTCCAGTTCTCTATGAAAAGTGATCTTCAGCAAGGAGGGAAGAGTTTTGAGCAGGAATTCTCTTATATCTCCTGCTTCCACCCCCTCCGGTATTCCGATGAGCCTCACATTGTTGCGACGGGCTCGATTATTGCTATCTTCTAACTCCTTTTGAAGATTCTGTATCTGGCGCTCAGCCTTGTCCAGTTTGCCCAAGCGCACCGCGTGCGAGTCGAGGACCCCCGCCATGTTGTCCTGCCGTAATGAGAGACTTTCAAGTCGGTCCTGGAGCACTCCAAAGTCTTCTCGCATGGCTCGAAGCGCTTCTCCATTGGACTGCACCAATTCCTTCACGCCGCGTATTTCCTCTAAAATCTCCAGGTGCATTTCGGGGTTTTCACGAAATGGAACCATCTTCTGTGGGGAGGACACCTCTGTTTTGGAGCGTTTTCCGTGAGAAGAAGAAGGAGACCCGAAGTCCAAGCGCGCTGGTTTATGGGCCGCCATCCCCCCCGAGGTACCCCGGTCAGCTCGGAGTGAAATAGTAAGTTTGTATAGGTATTAAGTCAGGATTCTAAGTAGGCCTCTCGGGAGCTTCAGCGCGAAGCGTCTTACCCGCTGGACATCAGGCTCCGCCACCCCTGGACATCAGGCTCCGCCCCCCATCCTAGGGTTTTTTTATATTCTGATAATGTAAACAATCGATCTATGTTTACCTGTTCCACTCCATTCATTAATTTATAGACCTCTATCATATCTCCCCTCAGTCGTCTCTTTTCCAGGTTGAAGAGCCCTAACCTTTTTAGCCTCTCATCATAGGAGTATCCTTCCATCCCCTTTACCATTTTGGTGGCTATTCTCTGTACCTTTTCTAATAATGCTATATCTTTTTTAAGATCCAGTGACCAGAACTGCACACAATATTCAAGTGCAGTTGCGCCATGGAAAGATACAGAGGCATTATAATATCCTTTGTTTTATTTTCCATTCCTTTCCTTATGATACCTAGCATTCTATTTGCTCTCTTGGCTGCCGCTGCACACTGGTTGGAGGACTTTAACATGTTATCCACGATGACGCCTAAATCTTTTTCCTGGGTGGTGGTTCCCAATGTGGAACCTTGCATCGTGTAACCATAATTTGGGTTGTTCTTTCCTAGGTGAATAACTTTGCACTTATCCACATTAAATTTCATCTGCCATTTGGATGCCCAGTCTTCCAATTTATCAAGATCCTCTTGCAATTTTCCACAATCCTCTTGGGTTTTAACAACTTTAAATAATTTTGTGTCATCTGCAAATTTGATAACCTCACTCGTTATTCCCTTTTCCAGGTCATTTATAAATATGTTAAAAAGCAGCGGACCCAGCATAGATCCCTGGGGTACTCCACTATTCACCTTTTTCCATTGGTAAAATTGGCCATTTAGCCCTAGCCTCTGCTTTCTATCTTGTAACCAGTTCCTGATCCACAATAGTATATCACCTCCTATCCCATAACATTTTAGTTTTGCCAAAAGTCTCTGATGAGAGACCTTGTCAAAGGTTTTCTGAAAGTCCAGATACACTATATCAACAGAATCACCTTTGTCTACCTGTTTATTCACACCTTCAAAAAAACATAACAGATAAGTAAGACAAGATTTTCCTTGTCTAAAGCCATGTTGGCTGTTTCCCATTAAGCCATGACTATCTACATGCTGAGTAATTTTGTTCTTTCTGATGGTTTCTACCATTTTTCCCGGTACTGACATCAGGCTCACCGGTCTGTAGTTTCCCAGATCACCCCTGGAACCCTTTTTAAAAATTGGCATTACATTGGTGATCCTCCAATTTTCAGCTATTACAGATGATTTTAATGATAGTTCACAGATTACTAATAGCAGGTCTGCAATCTCATATTTAAGTTATTTCAACACCCATGGATGTATACCATCCGGTCCAGGTGGTGTGCTATTCTTCAGTTTATCAAATAGTTGTAATACTCTTCCCGGTGTAGCAATTTTCTTTAAAATTCTTCTGCAGCATCACCTTTAAATACTACTTCAGTCATGGATAACATCCCTACATCTTCCTCAGTAAAGACTGAAGCAAAGAATCCGTTCCGTCTCTCCGCTATAGCCTTGTCCCCATTTACTGCCCCTTTTACCTCTCTAACATCTAATGGTCGAACTGAGTCTCTCACAGGTTTTTTGTTATGAATGTACTTGAAAAAGTCTTTATTATGCATTTTTGCTTCCACAGCAAGTTTCTTCTCAAATTCTCTCTTTTGCTGCTTTATCAATGCCTTGCATTTAACTTGCCAGTGCTTGTGCTGTTTCCAGTTTTCGTCATTTGGCTCTTTTTTCCATTTCCTGAAAGATGCTTTTTTGGCAACAATAGTCTCTCTGACCTCACCTTTAAACCATGCTGGCAGTTTTTTGGACTTCCTTCCACTTTTCTTAACACGTGGAATACAGCTGGTCTGGGCTTCCAAGATAGTATTTTTAAACAACACCCAAGCTTGATGTAAGTCTTTAACCTTTGAAACTGCTCCTTTTAGTTTTTTCTTAACTATTTTCCTAATTTTATCATAGTCTCCCTTTCGAAAATTAAAAGGTAGTAATGTGGATTTCCTTACCATTCCTCCTCTATTAATTAAATCAAACGCGATCATGCAATGATCACTATTGCCAAGTGGTCCCAACACCCTTATCTCTTGCACCAGCTCTGGTGTTCCACTAAGGACTAAGTCCAAAATGGCTTACCCTCTGGTCAGTTCATGAACCTGCTGCTCCAAAAAGCAGTCATTTATTTCATCTAGAAACTTTATCTTCCTAGCATGTCCTGCCGTGACACTGACCTAGTCAATATCGGGGTAATTTAAATCACCCATTATAATTACCTTTCTGTAACTTTTGTTAGCTTCCCTGATTTCTTTGAGCATTTCATCATCCATTTGTTCATTCTGGCCAGGCGGTCGATAGTACACCCCCACTGCCATCACCTTCCCCTTTTTACATGGAATTTCAATCCATAGAGATTCTACAGTAAATTTTGTTTTCTGTAGAACTTTAATCCTTTGTGACTCAATGCCCTCTCTAACATAGAGCATAACCCCTCCACCAATTTGATTAGCTCTATCATTACGATATAGTTTGTTCCCAGGTATCACAGTGTCCCACTGGTTGTCCTCTTTCCACCATGTCTCTGAGTTACCAATCATATCTAACTTCTCAAAGGAAGGAGGTAACAAGCAATACTGCCTTCTCTTATTATGCACCCAGTCAATGGAACAAACTACCATGCAACCTAAGAGAGATTAAAGACCTTCTAACCTTCAGGAAGGAACTTAAAACATACCTTTTCACCCAGCACTATCACAACTTACAGTTCACCCCCGAGCAGATGTCACAGGAGTACACAAATCACCTAACACAAGTTTACCCTACCTAACTCATGTCCCACTCTCCCTTGCACTTCGCCACTGATAACCCCGCTATACTCCTTCCACCGAACTATAGACAGTCCTGTTCTGGCTGTTGTAAATAGTTAATATGTTTATTATCGATGTGCATATTTGTCATATTCTCTGTAAATAATGAATACGTGCTCAATCTATGTAAAATAATAACTATTTTACAGAGAAAATATTAACTATGTGCTCAAAAATGTTCTATGTAATTTGATGTTTATCATGTTCTCTGTAAACCGCCCCTGATCTCTGGAAGGGGCGGTATAGAAAAGGGCACAAATAAATAAATAAAGAAAATGAGTTTAGAGAGAAGCAAAGAGGTCCCTAGAAAGAGCCTTGAGGTACACCAAATAAAAGTGGAATAGCAGCAGAAGAGAATCTACCAGAGCACACACTGAAACTGCAATGGGAGAGATAAGAAGTAAACCAAGATAGAACAAGGTATCAAGGAGAAGGAGGTGATAGTACCGAGAAGGATGAGGATCAATTAAATGCCCTCAGATTTGGCCAGGAAGAGGTCCAGGGAGACTTTTGCAAGTGCCGTTTCTGCTGAATTTAGAGGACAAAAACCAGATCACAATATATCCAAAATAGCTTGAAAGAAAGAAGTTCAAGGTAACAACAGTGAACAGCAAATTCAAGTAGCTTGGATACAAAAGAGCATATTCAAGAAATTTAGATGCAAAAGAAAGGAAGGAGATGAGCCAATAATTCAAAGGACAGATAGAGTCCAGTGAAGGTTTTTTTTAAAAAATTTTATTTATTTAACAGGTTTTTATACCACTTTATCATGTAGTCAAAGCAGTTTACAGTATAACATCAACTCAGTGATTACTTTATAACATGAACTAGGGCTGAACAATGTTAACGTTCTAGAGGGATTATACATTAGAATAGAAGAGAATGGTCTGAGTTGAGGGATTGATTAGGATACAAAGTAGGAGAGTGGTAGGCTGAGGATTAAATAACAGGAGAGGTTGTAGTGACAGGCTCATTCTGGGCTATGTGATACTTCCCAAGTTTGTAGAATAAAAATGTTTTTAGTTTCTTGCCTTGAGATCTTCTGGTAAGGAGTTCGATATCATTGGCGCTGATATAGAGAATGCCCCGTTACAAGTTGTTTACTTTTTGTTTTGATGTTAGGAATTAAGCTGTTTTTTGTTATTGGATATCCTTGGTTTGACTTCTGTGTCTCTTTTTATCAGTGATTGGAGTGTGTCTGAAGATGTGTGGTGTACGATTTTGAGTATGGTCTTGAATTAGATTCGAGCATGCATTGGGAGCCAGTGCAGATGCTTCAGGAGGGGAGTTATGTGGTCATGGCTTGGCGATCCTGCTATGATGCGTGCATCTGTATTTTGAGCTATCTGTAGAGGGTGTAAGGTGTGTTTTGAGAGTCTTTGGTAAATCAGGTTGCAGTGGTCCAAGATTGGGGTTATGAGTGCTTGGCGGATGTCCTTGTAGTCAGTGTACTCGAGTAGTGGTCGTAGTAGGTTAAGTATTCGGAGTTTGTGGTATGTGGCCTTTGTGACATTTTTGATATGGTGTTGAAAAGTTAGGCATTGGTCAAGTGTAATCCCTAGGTATTTAACCTGATTTCTAACTTCTAGAGTTGCATTTGGTAACTTGATGGTGGTGGGTGGATGAACAGTGGATTTCTTATTATGTGGAAAACGTCTGTTTTCTTTTACTTGATGGTTAGATTATGTTCTGTGAGCCATTTACTCATGGCTTTGAAGCATTTTCCTAAATTTCTGTAATCTGGATTGGTTAGGGAGAATGTAGCGTATATAAGGATATCAACCGCATAAATTGGAATAGGATATTGAATTGTTGTATGATGTCACATATTGGTTGCATGAATATGTTAAATAGCAGGGATGATAGGGCCAATCCTTGGGGGAGATGTTCTTGTTTGTATTGATGTGAAGTGGTGTGCTCAACTTTACTTGTAGTTGTTGGTTGTCTAAGTGTGACTGTTAGTGTAGCTGGGTTTAAAAAAGGTTTGGACAAGTTCCTGGAGGAAAGGTCCATAAACCATTATTAAGAAGTGACCGAAGATATCAATGCTTGACCCAGTACAAGCATTGTGGAACTTGTGTCTCTTGGGGAAACTGCTAGGTACATATGACCTAGATTGGCCACTGTTGGAAACAGAATACTGGGCTTGATGGACCTTGGTCTGACCCAGTATGGCATATCTTATGTTCTTATGACTGGAACCACTGGAGCATGGTGCCGCCTAGTCCTATTGATTGTAACCAAGCCAGGAGGTGTCTGTAATGTATTGAATCAAATGCTGCTGCAATGTCCAAGAAGATGAGGACGAATCCTTAGGGGGATTTTTCAGTTCCTTTAATAAGGTTGTCAAGGAATGATGTAATCAGTGTTTCAACGCTATGAGATGGTGAGGTGGAGGTGTTCTTATACTAGCTAAATCTAATCTTGGGCTATCCACTACCTTATGTGAAAACCGTGATGACACAAATATACTCAAAATTGAAAACAAGGACATAGCAATCTGCTTAATATACAGACCTCCTACTGCTACTAATCAAAATATTGACACCATACTTGAATCAGCTTGCAATTCTACATTAAGGAAACCACTTATATTGTTAGGGGATTTCAACCTACCATCTCTCTCTAACAATCTTGAAACATCTTTCTTAGAAGCGATGGAAGAGATGGGATTCAAACAAACAGTTAACCAACCAACTCATATTAAAGGAAACACTCTCGACCTAATATTCATCCCTACATATTATTATACCACACCTCATTATGTCTCACCTTCCACATCTCAAGTCCCCTGGTCGGACCATTATCTGATTAAGTTTTCTTTCCTCCTTCAACAACACACTAAACCATCCCTTGTCAATCTACAACAAGTTCATAGATTTCGACCATTCAACAGAGAAGAGTTTCTTGAATCAGTACTTCCCAGACTAGATCCTACTATCAATAATATTGATGACGCGATATCAAACTGGAACTCCATTATTCGATCAGCATCAGAGTCAGATCCACTGAAGTTTCGACATAAATCGAAAAAAAAAAATGAAAAATGGTATACCAGTGAACTTGCAACCCTAAAGAAAAGCCTTAGAAAAACAGAATCTACATGGAGAAGGAAACAAACCCACGAACTCAGAATAAAATATTTCTCACTACTCAAGAATTACAAGGATGCGATTAATAACGCTAAAAGACAATACCACTCTAAAACGTTATCTAAATCTATTAACCGTCCTAGAGAACTATTTGAGATTGTCAAATCTTTAACCAAATCCCCATCAAACAACTCTCACAAAATTTGTATTAATCCACAAATAATTGCTGACCACTTTGCAAATAAACTTAAACTTAACAGACATTTCATCCCACCTAATCTATCTATCTCACATAATAACTTACAGGAATGGAAAGCCTTTCATCCTATTAGCAACAAGCTGCTCCTTCAAACAATATCCAACCTAAATACCACTACTTCTCTTCTTGATCCCTGTCCAGTGGCATGGATAAAATCAGCAAAAGCGGAACTTGCCACAGACCTACTGAACATAGTGAATCAATCTCTTCAACAAGGACGTATACCTGATGCCCTCAAGAAGTCCGCTATCCGCCCATTGTTAAAAAACAATACTCTGGTCAGCAATGACCCTACTTCATATCGTCCCATTGCAAGTATCCCATTCCTCGCCAAAATTATTGAAAAGATTGTGCAAACACAGCTACAAGATTATATTGACTCCACGGCTCCTCTAGATGATCATCAATATGGATTTCGACCACATCATGGTGTAGAAACGCTCCTGACGGCTCTATTTGACACAATCATAAGAGGTATCGATAACACCAAGCAAGCCTTCATTCTCATATTCATTGATATCTCCTCGGCCTTTGATACTGTAAACCATAGCACGCTCATCTCAAGACTCTTTCAATTAGGCATTAAAGATAAAACCCTTGAATGGTTCATATCTTATTTTACTAACCGGACACAATATGTTCAAATGGACCAAAATGCATCATCCCCTTTTCCGCAAGAACAAGGTATCCCTCAAGGTTCTGCCCTATCAGCCCTATTGTTCAATCTCTATCTTCAACCTATCTGTTCCATATTTAAACGTTTCAAAATCAATTATCACATCTACGCAGATGACATTATGTTGTACTCACCATTTGATGTGTCTAACCCAGATTACACCAACATATGTCATTGCCTCACTGAAGCGGAGCTGTGGCTGAAATCTATTAACATGTCTATTAATTTTAAAAAAACCGAAGCATTATTTATAACAAGAAACACAAACTTCACCCCTCCAACTGAAATCAACATTGGCAATAATTCTCTCCCTGTTAAAGACGAGATCAAATATTTGGGAGTTATTCTTGATAAGACCCTCAGCCTCACCAAACATATAAAACAAACTGTAAAAACAATTTACTTCAAATTAAGGACAATTCAACAACTTAGACCATTACTAGACAACACTGATTTCAGAACCATAGTACAAACACTCATTACACCTCATTTAGACTACTGTAATGGTATTCTTCAAGGGACCTCAAAGAAAAATATTCATACACTTCAACTAGCCCAAAATGTCACCGCAAGGATTATCTTCAAAGCAAAACTAACAGATCATATATCTCCGATTCTTTATGCTCTCCATTGGCTTCCAGTATCATGCAGAATCACCTACAAATCCTTAATCAATACTTTTAAAATTATTACTAATATAGCTCCTTCCTTCATATCCACACTCATCAACATCTCACCTGAAAACAGATCAAGACGAAGAATTAACCTTCACATGCTACAAGTACCTGATTCTATTCGAAAGACAAGTCAAAAGACAAGCAACACAGCCTTCTCATACTTTGCCCCTATGTTATGGAACAACCTACCAACTGAAATCAGAGAAATAAAGGATCTTCAACTATTTAGAAAAAATCTAAAAACCCACCTATTTACTCTACACTACAATAACCTCCATAAGGATGATAACCCTAACTCAGAGAAAACCACTGATCAGCAGTCACTCACTGACCCTACCTAGACAGGACATAAAATCCTTTTTCACTCATATTCACATTGCTCACCTAGTTAAACTTTCTCTTTGAAAGCAATTACTTGTCGCTAATGTGAATAAGTGTAATTAATGTAATATACCCAATTTCCGTTGATTTACTGTGGAGAGACAGTTTTCCTCATTGTATTATTGAGTTGTAATTTTAATAGTTGAATGTTATTTCTCTAAATCCATTCTACATAATATAATAGTTCCTCTGTTATACTGTTCACTGTTCTAAAACCTGTTCTATTGTAAAAATAGTTCTAATCCTGTTCTATGTAAAATAGTTCTGAACCTGTTCCATGTAAAATAATAGCATGCTATTATTAAACTTTGTTTACCTGTAAACCGCCACTGATCGCTGGAAGTGGCGGTATAGAAAAGATGTAAAATAAATAAATAAATAAAATAAAATGTTATTGCAGATCAAGCAGCAAAAGGGCTTCAATGTGGTCTTGCAGTTGTAGCTGGACTGCCTTTTCAATGATTTTCGCTGTAAAGGGTATACTTATATAGGTTTGTTTGAAGTTGGTAAAGTAGGGTCTAGAGAGGGATGCTTTATAATCAGTCTAATTGAGGTGGACGAGATTTTTAGGCATGTACCCTTGAGAGAGAGATAGTTACTTTAATTTATGTAGGATCGGTCCAAGTTCCCATTCAGAAATTTTGACCCAAGATACTGGACATGGATCTAGGTGGGAGATTGTAATGTTAATGTTAGTTATGATTGCTTCTAGTTGCTCAGTTGATATGGGGTGAAACCCGGTCCAACTTTGGCTAATGATCATTGTGTTAATTAGACTTGTGGGATGGGATTTAGGTGGTATGGTTTTGTTTATTTTGTCTTGTAAGAATTTGGCCATAGCATGTGAATATAGAGTGCACTGCCTCTGAGTTGTTTGTGGTGGGGTCTCTTATCAGTCACTGGGCAATTTCGAATAGCTTTCTAGGATGATTTAGGGATGATTTAAGAAGCTTTGTATGGTGTTCTCTTTTGCGGTGGATGGACAAGGAACAATTCACAGCTTGCACTGCAATGTACACCGCTTGATGGAATGGATCTTTGGTTCATCTCAATTTTTATTCTAGCTGTCTTACTTTGCATTTGGGTTCCTTGAGGTCAGGGGAGTGCCATGATTCCTGATGTTGCTTCCTTTTTTCTGGGATTGGCTGTGAGATTATGAAATAAGTGGAGATTGTATGGTTCCGGTCATCAAATAAGTCTGTGTGGTCTTGATTTGCTAGTGGTGAAGTTTTGATTATGAAAGTTTTCTTGCTGAATTGTTGAAATCTGCGTATATTGTTCTGTTTGTCACTGTGTGAGTTTATGGTAGTGGGAGGGGGAGGGTGATGATGTTATGGTCAGACAATAGATTGGGATGATTTGAGTGGACTGGAGGAGGTGATGAGAATGCCAGTTGGTTGGGATGAAGATGAGGTCTAATATACCTCCTTTTTTGTGTTTTGGTGTTGTAATGATTTGTTTTAGGTTGATGGCTTCCATAGTGTCAATGAAGTTTGCCGCTTGGTGGGTGGAAATGGAGATAGGTCGAGGTCTCTCAGTAGTTTAAACCATTTCTTGCTTGTGCTGTGTGCACATGCTTCTTCAACGAGGGATGACAAGTCATTCGAGTTTGAAGAGGGTGGATGGTATGTGAGGCAGATTGAGAGTTATTTGTTTGCCATAGTGAGGGGATCTATTTCTTCTGAAAATGTATTATTGAGAGTTTTGAAGAGTAGATGTTCTTTTGTTATGATGAGGACCCCTCCTCCCCTTTTTGAAGTTTGAGGGCAGTTGAATATGCTATATGTAGTAGGCAATAGTTGATTGATGAGGACATTGCCGGTGTTCTTTAGCTATGATTCCGTGATGAGCATGATGTCTATATGATTGTCCATGATGTATCCCCATATGGTGGGGATTTTGTTGCAGATAGATCATGCATTTATCAGGGCACATCTAAGGAGTTTGTGTTGTGGTGTTAGCTTGGTTGTTTGATATTCATTTGAATTTGAAATAATAGTAATAAGATTGCTCAGTTCTCTAATGCATTATTTATTTTATTTATTTATTTATTTATTTATTTTTCTTATATACCGCGCTCTTAAATCAGTGCGGTTTACATATGAACAAATATAAACACAATGGTACAAACAGCATTGGTTTTTTACAATGAACAAGGTAAATAAACTTGGTAAAACATGGTAATTATATATAAATAACTATATACATGGCAACTATATACATGGATATTTTGGTTAATTATTAATGCCGTGGATAAGAAGTTAATTAAATTAAAGAGTAAATATGCTAAATATAGTGAGAATAAATATGTCCAATAGTGAGCAGGTAATAATCATCGTAATTATCCATTCTCTACAGGGGTCAAATATGAAAGATCTGCATGAGAGCTGTTTTCAGATGGAGTAGCTTCGGATGGAGTAGCTTCGGGGTAGTATGTTAGGAACAAATAGTGCTTCAGTGCCTTTCTGAACTTAATCAGACTTGAGATAGCTCTGATTTCGGGTGGAAGGGCATTCCAGGCTCTGGGTGAAAACAGAGAGAAAGCTCTAGAGGCTGTTGATTTAGAACATTTTGTGATGACTTTTGGTAGGTCGATGGAGTTTAATGTAACAGATCTCCTGGATCTGTTATTTGGGGTGATATGAATCATATTGCTGAGAGGTGATTGAGATGGGCACTTTGATGCTTTAAAAGTCATGACCAGGGTCTTGTATAGAGTTCTGGCTTGTAGGGGTAGCCAATGTAAGCTCATCAATATTGGGGTTATGTGCTCTGATCGTGGAGCACCTACGAGGATTCTCGCGGCTGCATTCATGGCTAGACGGAGGGGATTTATGGTGGATTGCGGGAGACCGTGTAGAATGATATTGGCGAAATCCAAGTGTGGTAATACCAGGGCTTGGAATATGGTACGGAAGTCGGAGTAGTTAAGTAAAGGTCGGAGATTACGTAATGATCGTATCTTGTGGTAGATTGCACTCGTTGTTTTCTTAATGTGGGCTGCCATATTAAGCTGTTGATCTAATATAATTCCTAAGTATCGAATTGTGGGTTGTGCTTTCAACTCAATATTGTTTACCTGGAGAGAGGTAGGTGGTATGAATGTTGGGTTCCGTGTAATGAATAGAACATCTGTTTTGTTATGGTTTATTAGGTTCTCATTTGGTGCCAGGTTCTAGTGAATTCTAGTCTGTGTAAGGTTGGTATTGCATTAGATATGGTTATGGCTGTTGCTGCCATTATTAGCAATGTTAGCAAGATGATGATTAAAGTTATGGGAGTATATACTGCCATGGTACAGGTTAATAGTGATGCGTATTTAGTTATGATTCTCAAGCATCAGACTTGCCTAGATATAAGCAAATGAAATGCAGTACACTAACCAAATTGAAAGTGTGTGTTTGCTCACAGGAGCTCCCACTCTGTTGGGCTCAAAAGAAATAAAAAGCTGGGTGGAGTTTCTAAGAGCTGTAGTCCACCCCAGATAGAAGGTCAAGGCTTACATGCAGCACACATTCCCCTTTGTGAGCATGAGGTTTTGGGAAATATATTGACAGGAAGAAATTTAGGATGAGTATGCAGCACCACTCTACTGTGAAAAAAAACAATGTACAGTGGATCCTCTACTAGAACCTGGGGTTCACTAATTCTATGTGCTGAAGTAACCGCCACCAAAAATAGGACCTTCCACACTGTGAGTGGCTTTAGGGGAGGCTTCAATAGAAGCAAGCCACTCATGAAGTCAATAACTAAAGGCTGTAGAAAGATGGGCTTTCCCTCTACATGGTGGTGGTAAGTGTTAATCACACTGAGGTGGACCCTTTCAGAGTTGGTCTTGAGACCAGACTCTGAGAAGTGTAGAAGATAGTCAAGCAACTTTTGTGTGGAACGTGAAAAAGGATCTAGGGCCTGCCCCTCAGACCAGACAGCAGACCTCCACCATATTAAGCCATAAGATCTTCTATTGGAATCTCTCCTGGAAGCCAGAAGCTACTCCAACCAGCTGGTTCAAATAGTCAAATTCTAGCCTCTCAACAAGCAAGCTGTGAGGAGTAGGAACGTGACTTTAGGATGCAGAAGTCTTCCCTGATCCTGCAAAATCAAAGTTGGAGAGTTGCCCAGATGTATGGGTCTCCAGACTGACAAGTCCTGGAGAAGGGGAAACCATGGCTGTCTGGGCCATGCAGGTGCAATTATAATCATGATGCCTCTGTCATACTGGAGTTTCAGCAGAGTTCTTGATATCAGACATGTGGGGGGATACAAGTACAGAAGGCCTGCCTCCTTAATAGAGGAGAAAAGTATCTAAGGCTTGTTTGCTATCCAGCCTTACCCTGGAGCAAATCTGAGGGATTTGCTTGTTTTGGGGAGTGGCAAAGAAGTCTATTGAAGGGGTGCCCAATTCAAGAAAGACCGTCCATACCTCTTTCCTGTTCAGAATCCATTTATGAGGATGAGGAACTCGGCTCAGCTTGTCTGCCAAAATTGTTTTCCCCTGCTTTTTGACATATTCATAAATGACCTGGAAAGTGGAATAACGAGTGAGGTTATCAAATTTGCTGATGACACAAAACTATTTAAAGTTGTTAAAACCCAGGAGGATTGTGGAAAATTGCAAGAGGATCTTGATAAATTGGAAGACTGGGCATCAAAATGGCAGATGAAATTTAATGTGGAGAAGTGCAAGGTTATGCACCTAGGGAAGAACAACCCAAACTATGGTTACACGATGCAAGGTTCCACATTAGGAACCACCACCCAAGAAAAAGATTTAGGCGTCCTTGTGGATACCATGTTAAAACCCTCGGCCCAGTGTGCAGCGGCGGCCAAGAGAGCAAATAGAATGCTAGGTATGATAAGGAAAGGAATGGAAAATAAAACAAAAGATATTATAATGCCTCTATATCGTTCCATGGTGAGACCGCACCTTGAATATTGTGTGCAATTCTGGTCGCCATATCTTAAAAAGGATATAGCAATTTTAGAAAAGGTTCAGAGAAGAGCCACCAAAATGGTAAAGGGGATGGAAGGCTACTCCTATGAAGAAAGGCTAAAAAGGTTGGGGCTCTTTAACCTGGAAAAGAGACGGCTGAGGGGAGATATGATAGAAGTCTATAAATTAATGAACGGAGTGGAACGGGTAAACGTAGATCGATTGTTTACCTTATCAGAATATAGAAAGACTAGGGGACATGCAATGAAGCTACAGGGTAAACTATTTAAGACTAATAAAAGAAAATATTTTTTCACTCAACGTGTAATCAAACTCTGGAATTTGTTACCGGAGGATGTAGTAAAGGCTGTTAGTGTAGCTGGGTTTAAAAAAGGTTTGGACAAGTTCCTGGAGGAAAGGTCCATAAACCATTATTAAGAAGGGACCCAGGATATCAATGCTTGAACCAATACAAGCATTGTGGAACCTGTGTCCCTTGGGGAAACTGCTAGGTACGTATGACCTAGATTGGCCACTGTTGGAAACAGAATACTGGGCTTGATGGACCTTGGTCTGACCCAGTATGGCATATCTTATGTTCTTATGTTATGTTCTTATATGGCTCTGAGTGTCATCCCATGAGAGATAGCAAAGTTCCATAATTTGATGGTCTCCCAACACAGGAGGTATGAAGCCGTCCTTCACTACTTGTTGATACAGAACATGGCAACTTGATTGTTTGAATCATTATCATTTGGTTAGCCAGCTGATCTCTGAAAGCCTTTAGAGTGTTCAAATTAATTCTCAATTCAAGGAAATTGATCTGATGGAGACTCTACTGGGTGGATCATAAACCCTGGTTGTGAAATCCATTGAGATAAGTTTCCCAGTCCAGTTTGGATTCATCTTTTGGTAAGTTGGCTTCTGAAAAGGAGAGCTCTTGACCAGATTAGAAGGAAGTATCCATCAGAAGAGAGACTCCTGAAGAGGCTTGATTACAGAGATGACATTGCTGAGCTTGTGAGTGGATTGTATCCACTGTGTAGTCAGAGACAACTGAAATTGCCTCAAATAGAGATGTGCCATAGGAGTGACATGAACTCTGGAAGCCATGTGCCCCAACATTCTCACCATGGTTCTCACTGATACCTGCTGACTCTTTTTAACTTCTACTTGCTGCACTCAGCAAGTGACCCCATCATGCAGAAGAAATGGTCTCACCAGAGTCATGTCCAGAAGGGTTCCAATGTATTCCAATCGACGAAACCTAGTAGCTCCAGCACCCAGATGGTAATGAGTATGGACTCTTGAATTTCTTCTTGAGAGATGCTCTTGTAGATACATAAGATACTGGGTCAGACCAAGGTCCATGAAGCCCAGTATCCTGTTTCCAACAGTGGCCAATCTAGGTCATAAGTACCTAGCAGTTTCTGATGGCGATGCATTTGGTGAAAATCCTAGAAGCAGATGCATGGCAGAAGGGCAGAACAAGGTACTGAAAGTGCCATTTTCCTACGATGAATCTGAAATACTTCCTGTGATTGTGATGCATCTGAGTGTGGGTATAGGCATTCTGTAGGTCGAGAGAACATAGCAAGCTCCTTTTTATAGAAAGGGTAACAGGGTGCTGAAGGAAGGCATTCTGAACTATTCCCATACAAGAAGCATGTTCAGCTCTCTCAGATCTGGGATAGGGTGGAACCCCCCCCCCCCCCCCCCTGTTTTCTTTGGCACCAGGAAGTACCTGAAGTAAAACTTCATCCCGTCCTGCTCCAGAGGTATGAGTTTGATGATTTTTGTCATGCAAAGGGTGGAGATTTCCTGTTGAAGTAGCTTCTGGTGCTGAGAAACAAGGAAATAATGTCTTAGGAGAGAATATGTAGGGAGTTTGAATTGGTAGCTGTAGCAGACTATTTTGAGCACCCAGCTGTTAGAGGTTATGAGAGGCCAGCAGTCTACAAAGACAGTGAGTCTCCCTCTGGCAGAGAGGCTGTCTGACTCTAGAAGTGGTAGATTGGCCATGATTTCGAGGAACCAACTAAAACCCCATCACTGATTTTGGCTGAGGAGATGGCTGGGTCTTCTGAGGCTCCTGCTGCCTGGAATGTGATCAAGGGGCCTGATTTGAATGGGAAGCATGTGGAGAAAGAGGATGCCTATGCCTGTGTGGGTAGTAGGACCTCCTCTGCTCTGGAACCTCCTAGAAGAGGAGACTGAGTCAGTAGTGGGTTTGGAGAGGGTTTGCGAGGTATCACTATTCTGCTTGAACATGGTAGCAATCTCCCTAATCTTGTCTCTGAAGAGATTCTCTACATGGCACTGCTCGTCAGTGAGTTGCTCCTGCACATTGGGTGTAAGTCTGAGGCTCAGAGTGAGGTGATAAAGGAAACCATAAATTTATTAGAGTGAACACTAAAAGCAAAGAAGAAGACCAAACATGGCCGTGTTTCGGTTATGCCTTCATCAGGAGTAAGAGTCTCTAGAATAAAACATAACAAACCATGTCAAATCATAATAAAAATGTTAACATGAATAAAACAAATACATTAAAATAAAATAAATGAGCAGAAAAACATCATACGAATGAGTACAGGGTATAAAAAATAACATACACTAAGAACATAAGATCTGCCATACTGGGTCAGACCAAGGTCTATCAAGCCCAGTATCCTGTTTCCAACAGGGCCAATCTAGATCATAAGTACCTAGCAGTTTCCCCAAAAGACACAGGTTCCACAATGCTTCTGTTGGGGGTAAGTAGTGGATATCCCAGGTACCCTTTAAAAATGGTTTATGGACCTTTCCTCCAGGAACTTCTCCAAACCTTTTTTTAAACACGGCTATACTAACAGCTTTTACTACATCCTCCGGTAATGAATTCCAGAGTTTGATTACACATTGAGTGAAAAAATATTCTCTTATTGGTCTTAAATAGCTTATTTTGTAGTTTCATTTCATATCCCCTAATCTTTCTATATTTTGATGGCGTAAACAATCGATCTACGTTTACCCATTCCACTCCATTCATTAATTTCCCCTCAGCCGTCTCTTTTCCAGATTGAAGGGCCCTAACCTTTTAGACACTGTTCATAGGGCTATCCTTCCATCCCCTTTACCATTTTGGTGGCTCTTCTCTGAACCTTTTCTAATAACGCTATATCCTTTTTAAGATATGGTGACCAGAATTGCACACAATATTCAAGGTGCGGTCGCACCATGGAAGAATGCAGAGGCATTATAATAACCTTTATTTCATTCTCCATTCCTTTCCTTGTGATACCTAGCATTCTATTTGCTCTCTTGACTGCCGCTGCACACTGGGCAGAGGGTTTCAACATGTTATCCATGATGACGTCTAAATCTTTTTCCTGGATTGTGGTTCCTAATGTGGAACCTTGCATTTTAAAACCATAGTTTGTGTTGTTCTTTCCTAGGTTCATAACTTTGCACTTGTCCACATTAAATTTCATCTGCCATTTTGATGCCCAGTCTTCCAGTTTATCAAGGTCCTCTTGCAATTTTTCACAATCCTCATAGGTTTTAACAGCTTTGAATAATTTTATGTAATCTGCAAATTTGATTACCTCCTCGTTATTCCAATTTCCAGGTCATTTACGAATATGTTAAAAAGCAGCAGATCCAGCACAGATCCCTAGGGTACTCCACTATTCACCTTTCTCCATTGGGAAAATTGGCCATTTAGCCCTACCCTCTGCTTTCTATCTTTTAACCAGTTCCTGATCCACAATAGTACACTGCCTCCTATCCCATGACCTTTTAATTTCGCCAAGAGTCTCTCATGAGGGACCTTGTTAAAGGCTTTATGAAAATCCACATACACTATATCAATTGACTCACCTTTGTCCATGTGATTATTCACTCCTTCAAAAAAACATAACAGATTAGTAAAACAAGATCTTCCTTGGCTAAAGCAATGTTGGATGTCTCCCATTAAACTATGTCTATCTAATTGTTCAATAATTTTGTTCTTTATGATGGTTTCTATCATTTTTCCCGGTACTGACGTGAGGCTCGCCGGTCTGTGGTTTCCCGGATCACCCCTGGAACCCTTTTTAAAAATTGGCGTTACATTGGCGATCCTCCAATCTTCAGGTATTAGAGATGATTTTAATGATAGTTCACAGATTACTAATAGCAGGTCTGCAATCTCATATTTCAGTTCTTTCAACACCCTTGGATGTATACCAACCAGTCCAGGTAATTTGCTACTCTTCAGTTTATCAAATAGTTGTAATACATCTTCCTGGTGTATCGATATTTCTTTCATTTTTTTCTGTGACATCATCTTTAAATACTATTTCAGTCATGGGTAATATCTCTACATATTCCTCAGTAAAGACTGAAGCAAAGAATTCATTCAGTTTCTCCACTATAGCCTTGTGCCCTCTTAGTGCCCTTTTACCCCTCTATCATCTAATGGGCCAACTGACTCCATCACAGATTTTTTGCTACGAATGTATTTGAAAAAAGCCTTTATTATGCATTTTTGCTTCCACAGCAAGCTTTTTCTCAAATTCTCTCTTTGCCTACCTTATCAATGCCTTTCATCTAACTTGCCAGTGCTTACGTTGTTTCCAGTTTTCTTCATTTGGCTCCTTTTTCCATTTCCTGAAAGCTGCTTTTTGGGCAACAATAGCCTCTGTGACCTCACCTTTAAACCATGCTGGCAGTTTTTTGGACTTCCTGCTACTTTTCTTAAAGCGTGGAATACAGCTGGTCTGGGCTTCCAAGATAGTATTTTCAAACAACACCCATGTTTGATGTAAATCTTTAACCTTTGCAGCTGCTCCTTTTAGCTTTTTCTTAACTATCTTCCTCATTTTATCATAGTCTCCCTTTTGAAAGTTAAAAGATAGTACTGTGGATTTCATTATTGTCCTTCCTCCATTTATTAATTTAAATGTGATCATGCTATGATCACAATTTCCAAGCAGCCCAAACACTCTTATCTCTTGCATCAGATCTTGTGTTCCACTAAGGACTAGATCCATAATGGCTTCCCCTCTGGTTGGTTCATGAACCAGCTGCTCCAAGAAGCAGTCATTCATTTCATATAAGAATTTTATCTCCCTAGTATGTCCTGTCATGACACTGACCCAGTCAATACTGGGGTAATTGAAATCACCCATTATTATTACTGTGTTGTAACTTTTGTTAGCTTCCCTGATTTCTTTGAGCAATTCATCATTGATTTGTTCATTCTGGCCAAGTGGTCAATAGTACACCCCCACTGCCATCGCCTTCCCCTTCCCCTTTTTACATGGAATTTCAATCCATAGAGATTCTACAGTGAATTTTGTTTCCTGCAAAACTTTAATCCTTTGTGACTCAATGCCCTCTCTAACATAGAGCGCAACCCCGCCACCAATTTGGTCTGCTCTATCATTATGATATAGTTTGTACCCAGGTATGACAGGGTCCCACTGGCTGTCCTCCTTCCACCATGTCTCTGAGATATCAATCATATCTAACCTCTCATTTAGCGCTATATATTGTACTACTACTACTACTACTACTACTATTTACCACTTATAGAGCGCCACACACGCAGTTTTGTACAGCTAATCTACAAGAGGCAGCCAGTAAACAAGAGACTGTCCCTGCCCATCATATTCTAACTCTCCCATCTTATTTTTTAGACCTAGCATTTGCATATAAGCATTTTAGAGGCTTTATTTTATTCATATTAATCTGGCTATCAGTAGGCAGGGGTAATTTGCAATCTTTAAGCTCTGTCTGCTCTATACTCAAGGGCATTTTGGTTACTTTTGTCTTTATTGGAACCTCTCTATCGATATGCCCTAACTTCATTCTTTAGCTAATATCCTTGAAGGATACATTGTTCCAAACCATGCCCTCTTGGGTGACTGTCAGCTTATCTAGTTTAAAAACTGCTCTATCTCCTTTTTAAAGGTTAATGCCAGCAGCCTGGTTCCATCCCAGTTAAGGTGGAGAAAGCCCCTCCTTTCCCCAGAATGTTTCCCAGTTCTTAACAAATCCAAAACCCTCTTCCTTGCACCATCGTCTCATCCATGCATTGAGAATCCAGAGCTCTGCCTGCCTTTTGGGTCCTGCGTGTGGAACGGCAAGCATTTCAGAGAAAGGGAGGAGGAGTGGTCTAGTGGTTAAGACAAGGTACTTCAGGCCGGAGGGCTGGGGGTTCAAGTCCCACCTGGGGACAGCAATCTCAGGCCGGAGGGACTGGGATTTCTAGTCCTATAGGCACTCCTTGTGGTCTTGGGCAAGCCACTTAGTCCTCCATTGCCCATGTTCCCTGTAAGTATTAGTGTATGTCTGTCATATCCCCTCGTGTTAAATGTATCCCCCAATTGACTGCTTTGACCCAGTGAAAAGCAGGATATAAATACAGCTAAATAAATAAATAAAAATAAATAAATGCTACCGTGGAAGTTCTGGATTTCAACTTCCTACCTAAAAGCCTAAATTTAGCCTCCAGAACCTCCCTACCACACTTTCCTATGTCATTGCTACCAACATGTACCAAGACAGCAGACTCCTCCCCAGCGCTATCTAAGACCTTGTCTAAGTGGCGCATAAGGTCCTCTACCTTCACACCAGGCAGGCATGTTACCAGGCAATCCTCACGTCCAACAGCCACCCTGCTAACTACATGCCTAATGATCGAATCACCGACTATAATGTTATCCTAACCCTTCACTCATGGGCACATGGCCCTAGAGAAATTTCCTCGGTGCGAGAGGGTTTTACATCATCTTGAGTACAGGTCCTAGCTACAGGATCACTTCCTGCCACATCAGGGTGATGCTCTCCTATCACGTGTCCTCTCTCCTCCTTGGCAACAGGGATGCTACCAGACTGGAGGTAGGACTTCAGTACTACATCCCTGTAGGTCTCATCTATCTATCTCTCTTTCTTCCTTATGTCTTCCAAGTCTGCTACTCTAGCCTCCAGAGATCGGACTCGTTCCCTGAGAGCAAAGAGCTCCTTGCACCTAGTGCACACGTAAGACCTCTCATCAACTGGGAGAAAATCATACATGTGACACTCAGTGAAAAAGACTGGAAAGCCCCCATCTCGCTGCTGGACTGCTGTCTGCATCTTAGTTTTAAGGTTGTGTTTAGATATTTAAGTTGTTTACCTACTAACGTTTGCTGGTGATACTTATAAAACTATACCTAATATGTTTAATGAACTTTGTTGACCTCAAGCTTAATTAATCTCTGTTCCTGAATATATCCCTGATGAGGATAAACAGTTGCACCTGAGAGTGAATATGGCACCTTCTTTCCTTTAAGAGGTTTAAGCACCTACAAAGCTACGATTATCCCAGGGGTGGATGGGTGTCAGGGAGGGAGGGAAAGAAGACTTATTAAAAGCTGTCTGCTACACAGTACCCTGTCCTGTGCTTCTAAGGTAATCTACATAAAACATCTACATAAAATATAGAGTGAAATATAAAACACATGTATAAATTATATATAAATAAAGATCTGAAGGTATTGTGTAAAATGCAGTATAAAGACACAGGGGGTCATACCAAGCCACAAATAGTGGGGATGTATGCCCTGCCTGGACATACATCCCTGCTATACATCCCCCTCACCATCACTGTGCAAGGCTCCCTGTACAAACAGTGGAGTTGAACGGGGAGCCTTAGATGGGGGTGTGAGGGGGCGGGCAGAAGGCGGAGCAAGGGCAGTGCATGGACAGACCTTCACCCTGGATGTACAGGGACAATTCTGCAGTCGGCCCTGTACGTCCAGGTATGTCAGTTAGATGGGGGACTTATTCCACTTCAGAGGTGGAATATGTCCCCCTGAATGTGGGGTAGCAGTGGCGTCCAGAGGGGACAAAGTAAGTAGGTGTACCTGATCTGGGGTCTGGCTGCAGGGAAAGGACAATCTTGGCAGCGGCCGGCTTTCGCGGCTCCATAATGGAGCCACGTTGCCATAGCAACAAGACGCCATGGCACTGTGGCTCCATTATGAAGCCAAGCTGAGATAGCTAGGTATGCATTTGGGTGTGCGGCCAGTCAGAATCAGGGCCGGCCTGCACATCCAGGTCGGTAAACCTGATTTTGATCCCGTGGGGGCTAGACACTCCTGTGGGATCAGAATTGGGTCTACTGCCCAGCTGCACAAGGGACTGGACATCCAGGAGGGAATAGGCCTCACAGTGAATAAATAACAGTTAATAAAGCGTAGTTACTCACCTGTAACAGGTGTTCTCCAGGAGCAGCAGGAATCAGTCCTCACTTATGGGTGACGTCGGCGCCGACGGAGCCCTCGCGGAGCAATTTTCCCCAGCTTTCAAAGAAAGCCTTTGGGAATTGCAGCACGCATGCGCGGTCGTCTTCCCGCCCGAGGGTGCCATCTTAGCCAGTCAGATGACATAGCTAAAAAAGACAGCATAAAAATTTGCAAAAAGAACATAAGCAGACGATTGCAACTCCAAGGGGAGGAGGGAGGGTAGTGAGGACTGATTCCTGCTGCTCCTGGAGAACACCTGTTACAGGTGAGTAACTACGCTTTCTCCAGGACCAAGCAGGAAGTCAGTCCTCACTTATGGGACTCCCAAGCTCAAGGCTACCGGAGACCCTAAGCACAAAAATGAGCTCCCTCTAGCTCAGCAGCACAGAAGGATAGAATCTTCGCTGAATTATTACCCACCGGTAGCCCACATCCGGGATGGAGGGTAGGAGTTGCTCAGACCTCAAAGAGATTACGGAGGACTGCCTGTCCGAAAGCACTGTCCCTACGGGACTCCCTCTCGAGACAGTAATGGACCGCAAAAGTCTGGCTCGAAGACCAAGTAGCGGCCCGGCAGATGTCTGCCAGCGGAACAGAGCGGAGGTAAGCCACTGACGTGGCCTTTGCCCGAACACAATGAGCCGTGACTCGACTTTCTAAGGAGAGTCCGGCTGCCCCATAAGCCCAAGAGATACAGTCCGCAACCCAGATGGACAGAGTACGCTTGGAGACCGGGAGCCCCAATCTATTGGGGTCAAAAGACACAAAAAGCTGAGCAGCTTTACGGTGCTCCCGCGTACGGTCAAGGTAGAAGTTCAGAGCCCTTCTACAGTCCAGGGTATGGAGGACCGTCTCAGCTCGGCTGGAGTGTGGTCTGGGAAAGAAGGTTGGAAGTACCACCTCCTGATTGATGTGAAAAGGGGAGACCACTTTAGGCAGAAATTTCGGATGAGTCCGTAGGACTACCCTATTTTTGTAGAACCGAGTGTAAGGGGGATCAGACACGAGGGCCTGCAATTCACTTACGCGTCTAGCGGAAGTGAGGGCTATCAAGAACAGTGTTTTCCAAGACAGAAAACGGAGAGAACAGGTAGCCATGGGTTCAAAAGGCGGACAGGTGATCCGCTGCAACACCACATTCAGGTCCCAGTCAGGCGCTGGCGGGCGCAGAGGTGGTTTAAGTAGAAGGAGACCTCGGAGAAACCTCGCTACGAGAGGGTCATTGGAGAGAGGTCTGCCGTCCACCGGCACATGATGTGCTGAAAGAGCACTGAGGTGAACTTTGACGGAGTTGGACTTAAGTCCCAGATTAGAGAGGTGCAGCAAGTACTGCAAGATCACCGACACCGGGCAGGAGAAGGGATCCTGAGACTGTTGGGTACACCAGACTGCAAAGCGACGCCATTTAAGGGCGTAGCATTTGCGGGTAGAAGGCCGTCGCGAAGCCAAGACGACCTCCTCCACTTCCGCCGGCAGGAGAAGGGGAGCAAGGACTACCCTCTCAGCAGCCAGGCCATGAGGTTGAGAGACCTGAGGTTGGGGTGCAGGAGGGACCCCTGATCCTGAGTGAGGAGATCCGGTTGTACCCCCAGAGGGATTGGATCCTCCACCGCCAGTTGCAGCAGGAGCGGAAACCACGGCTGCCTGGGCCAGCGAGGGGCCACCAGGATCATGAAGGCTTTGTCTCGGAGAACCTTGAAAAGAGTCCGAGAGACTAGCGGGATGGGAGGGAAAGCATACAGAAGGCTCCCCGACCATGAGATCAGAAAAGCGTCCGCCGCAACCCGAAGGGGGTGTGGCTGACGAGAGCAGAAGCGAGGAAGCTGCCGGTTGCGAGGACTGGCAAAGAGATCCATCGTGGGGAGGCCCCACTTGAGGAAGAGCTTCTGAACTACCAAGGGATCCAGACGCCACTCGTGCGGCTGGAGGACCCTGCTGAGTTTGTCCGCAAGGCAATTGTCTTGGCCCGGGAGATAAACTGCGTTGAGGAGAATGCCGTGACTGACGGCCCAAGAGCAGAGCTTCTGAGCCTCCCGGCAGAGGAGAAAGGAGCCCGTGCCCCCCTGTTTGTTCACGTAGAACATGGCAACTTGATTGTCCGTCTGGACAAGGACGGACTGTTGGGAAGTCAGGTGGGAGAAGGCCTTGAGAGCTAGGCGGATCGCCCGGAGCTCCAGGAAGTTGATCTGCTGAGCAGACTCCCACGTGGTCCAGAGGCCCTGAGTACGCGCCTCTTGGCAATGCGCTCCCCAGCCCAGGAGGGATGCATCGGTGGTCAGCACCCGGGTCGGCTGAGGTGACTGGAAAGGCATACCGAATATCAGGTTCGGCTGCCGGAGCCACCACCGGAGAGACGAGATCAGCGGCTCGGAAACGCGCACTAGGTCTGCGAGGCCGCCCGTGGCTTGTCGCCACTGCCGGCGGAGACACCATTGAGCAGACCGCATGTTCAGGCGGGCATTGGGGGTCACATGGACGGTGGAAGCCATATGGCCGAGCAGTCTCAGGAAGCGCTTGGCGGAGACCAGGGGCTGGCTGCGAAAGCGGTCGGCTAGGTCCATGAGCCGCTGAGCCCTGTCGAGCGGTAGGTACGCTCGCGCCTGAGGAGTGTGCAGCCTTACGCCGATGAACTCGAGATCCTGTGAGGGGAGCAAAGTGGACTTTGCGAAGTTTATGACAAAGCCCAAGTGCTGCAGCAGAGTCACCGTGCGGCACGTGGCGTTGGTGACCTCCTGAGCGGACGCTGCTCTGATGAGCCAGTCGTCGAGGTACGGAAAGACATAGAGGCCGTGAAGCCGGAGATGGGCCGCCACGACCGCGAGACATTTTGTGAAGACTCGCGGTGCGGAGGACAGGCCAAAGGGCAGTACTCTGTACTGGTAATGATTTCCTGCCACCACAAACCTTAGGTATTGGCGGTGGCTTGGGTGGATGAGGATGTGCGTGTAGGCATCCTTTAGATCCAAGGAGCATAGCCAATCTCCCTGCTGGAGGTAGGGCAGAAGGATTCCAAGGGTAAGCATTTTGAACTTCTCCCGCACAAGGAACTTGTTGAGGTTGCGCAAGTCCAGGATGGGTCTGAGGCCCCCTGTTCTCTTTGGTATCAGAAAATACCTTGAATAGAAGCCTTGACCTCTCAGGTGGTGTGGCACCGGTTCCACCGCCTGTTCCTGCAGAAGACCTGCTAACTCCTGAAGGAGCAACTCCCTGTGCAGAGGGGGGCGCGGAGGCTCTCCCGGAAAATAGGAGGGAGGGACCTGATGGAAGTGGAGAAGGTAGCCTTCTCGCACGACCTGAAGCACCCAGGCATCTGCGGTGATGCTGGACCACCTGTGGGCGAAGTGAACCAGCCGGCCTCCGGTGCTGGGGGGAACCAGCGGGGGGGGAGAGGCTATGCTGAGCGAGTCAAAAGCCCCCACCCTGCTGAGCAGGGGCTGGTGGTGCAGGCTTGGGGGCTTGCTGCCTACGGGACCCGTTACCCCGTCCCTTGGCCTGCTGGCCCTGTTGGGGAGCTGCAGGGGCCTGATAATGGGGGTATTGTTTGTAGGCAGCCGCCTTCCTCGGGTAAAAGGACTTTTTCCCCGAGCCCTTCTTTTTCTGGGAAGGGGCGGAGGTCTTCCTAGAAAGCCTGGTCCTGGTGAGAGTCTCAGTCTCAATTTGTGCAGCCTTTTCCGCCATGGGCTTGCCAAAGAGGTTTTCGCCTCGGCAGGGGACATCGACCAACTTGTCCTGTACCCAGAGCTCAAGGTCGGACGACTGAAGCCAAGCCTGTCGGCGGGCACCGATGCCGGCTGCGGCTACTCGAGCCGAGGCTTCAAAGCCATCATAGGCTGCTCGGGACATGAACTTTGAGCATTCCCGAATGCCCGTGGACAAGGCTAGGAACCTCCGCAAGGGCTCCTCGGAGAGACCAGCGGAGAATCCGGCTAGCTCTTTAGCCAGATCCCGGAGATACATGCCCATGTATAGCTGGTAAGTCTGGACACGACATGCGAGCATAGAGCCCTGGAAGCACTTCTTGCCAAGGCCATCCAGGTTACGGGCCTCCCTTCCAGGAGGCACCGAGGAGTGCATCTTCTGGCTCTTAAGACGATGCATGGCCGATTCCACTACCATGGAATGGTGTGGCAGCTGTGCCTTTTGAAAGCCAGGGCTCTTGCGGACCCGATAGATAGAATCGACCCGCTTGCTCAGGACCGGCGAGGAGGCCGGACTCTCCCACATGCGGAAGAGTAGTCGTTCCAGCATATGAGGAACCGGCACAGTAAAGTGTTCCCTCGCGGGAGAGTCATACTGGAGGGCGTCGAGCTCTTCGGCTCGAGGCTCCTCCTCGGGATCCGCAGGGAAGGCCAAAGCCTTGGCCATATCCCTCACGAAGTCCGAGAACCGGGCATCCTCCGGGGGGGACTGCTTCCGAGGCTCGGACTCCGGGGAGTCCGATGGGACACACCGAGTCCGGAAGGAATCAGGTGACTCTTCCTCCTCAGACTCCCAGACCGACTCCGACGAGGACTCGGTGGGGTCGGCCCGGGCAGGGTGCGGCGCCAGCCGCCCCGACGCCGAGGGAGTCGGCGTCGGCGACCTCGGTCCCGAACGGGAGGCCGAGGGTGACCTCGACCGAGGATCGACTCGAGTTCTCATCGACTCGAGGATCGGCTCGGTCTCCGGGGTCGACTTGGACGTCGACGTCCCGGCGGTCGGGGCGCAGCGACGCCAGCGAAGCCAGCGAGCAGTGCCCTCTGCTGGTCCATGAAGGCAGACAGTCTGCTCTCCAAGGCCGTCAACCTGAGTCCGAGCTCAGGTGACCCAGCAGCCCCCGACTCGGGCCCCGACGGCGTCGGGCCCGACGTCGGCTGTCGCGGAGGCGAGTCCAGAAGGACCACAGGACTTACCCGGGCAGGCATCTCCGACTCCAGGCGAGGTCGCTTCGGGATGTGTTCCTTCTCCAAGGACCCGGGGCGGCTGTCGGGGCTATGCGACCTGGCCCTCGCGGAGCCAGGAGCGTCCACCGACGCCGCCCTCGCGGGTTTTTCCTTCCGACGATGGTCCCCGGAGGGAGAACCCCGGTCGGAGGAGCTCCGGCGACGGTCCGAGCTGGAGCCTTTCGACACGGAGGCCTCCGACGAGGTCCGGGTACGGCTGGGGTCAGCGAAGATCCTCTCACGCTGATGCCGCCGACTTCTCAACGCCTTTGAGGACAATTTGCTGCAGGGCCCACAGATCAGTTCCTCATGATCCGGGCCCAGGCAGCGGAGGCAAAAGTCGTGTGTGTCGGTTAGTGACATATTTCGGTCACACCGACCACACCGCTTAAACCCACTGGCAGCCATCGGGGGAAAAAGGGCCCCTGCGAGGTCAAAGGACCGGGCTGCCAGGGAAAACGAAAACGAAAGCTGACGAAGTCAGAAAAACCGAAAAAAGTAAGAGGACTCGAGACCGGCGTCGCGAGTCCGGGCGGGAAAACGATCGGCGTCGAACCGAAAGAAAAAAGGATAAAATAAAGAAGAAAATCAACTTTTTCGCGTGGACCAGACGGGGACGTCTGTAGGGCTCCGCGGAAAAAAGAAGACTGGCTAAGATGGCACCCTCGGGCGGGAAGACGACCGCGCATGCGCGCTGCAATTCCCAAAGGCTTTCTTTGAAAGCTGGGGAAAATTGCTCCGCGAGGGCTCCGTCGGCGCCGACGTCACCCATAAGTGAGGACTGACTTCCTGCTTGGTCCTGGAGAAATACTATATATCCTGATATATATAACAAGAACACATAGGCAAAGATAAAATGAAATCATAACAACTACTCCAGGTATAAAAGCAAATGATTCCTAAAATAAAGAAAGAAGCACACGTGCTGTGGCGGGGAAGCCATTTTGTGTAGCGGTGTAACCGGAGAAAATTACTAAACCAGAACTCATACTATGGTGTGTCACTAGGCAATGGTGGAGAAAGGCAAGGATCCAATATAACATCCTGAGATGAACTAAAACAAGCAAATTTATGACCAATATGGTGTGGAAGGGAGGCTAAAAAGGCTGAAAAAAAACACTGAAAAGGCCTAGAGGAGGCACCTTAATGGTACAATTACAATCAAGATGTATTACGGTAAAATAGTTAGATAGCTTGATGTACTGAGGGCTGAATACCATGTAGGGTTTTAGAGTGAATGGACACATGGACGTCAATGTAGCCACACAGATAAGTAACATTCCTGACAGGGCAAGCGGCTAAGGTCACAGTGGTGCGTAGAGAAACCATACATAAACAAAATGTCAAGATAGAAAGTTATTCTGGGATACCGCCAAAATAAAACAAAAATGAAAAACAAAAGGGGGGGGGGTGTAAGTAGCAAAAAGACCCTTTAAATATTATCTGTAAAGAGCAATACTTGATACGAGAGCGTGGGGCATCTGCTGCGCTAGTACAGAAAGAGAAAATGCTGGAGGGTTTGACATTTAAAGGTATTCTGGCGTGAAGACATCAGCTCTGGTTGTGTCGATGGAGACATAAACAAAGGAGAGAAATAAACCCAGCCCGAGAGAGGGATTTTTCGTAAACTCTTAAAAATCTTAAAAACCACCGAGCCACACTTAACCAAAATGATCAAAGGAATAAAAAACTGACCATTATAAGCAAAAGGAGAGAAAGGGGAGATAAAAATTTAAAAAACATAAAGCAAACTGTAACGGCAGGGTCATGTTAAACAGGAATAATGCATAAAATAACGGAGATGTTAAAAATAGAAAATGTCTTCTAAACTAATTTTGGCATGAAAGCGCCGGCCAGGGCTGTTACCATGGAGACAATGTAAACAAAACCAGGAGTAATAGGGATCGGTCAGGCGCCAACAGTGAATCAGTATAGTAAATTGATCTGATTGTTTGAAACAGGGACTCACTCTCGATTGGGCGCCATCATTCGGCCATTATAGGAAAACAAAACTATAAAATAACAGTGAAAAGAGATAGTTAAAAAGGACACCTTAAAACATGAGAGCATAAAAATATGAAATAGTCAACTAAAACCTCATGCAGCTGCTAGACACATAGGACCAATGAAAGGTGCTTTGCCAACAAAAATAAAAAATATTAAAAAGAAGCTGCATTGGACCATAACACTACAAAATGTAGTATTGTTTGAAAGAAAGACTGGATACCAGCAGGCAGTTTTCCTCATATATCCCATACATGGCAAAGAGGGGCATCAAAACATAAATGGTGGCTAAAAATATCAGAAATCACCAAAACGAAAGAGGCAAAAAAAGAGGGAGGGGTACAAATCCAGAATAAAAAACAAAACAAAAACCATAAAAGGTGTGCCAAGAGGAGATAAAAAAAACATATTAACTGTGGACCCGATATTCAAGGGCATTTATGCGATTTACAGACACGGTTTATAGGATATTCAGTGGCACTAACACTAGTCCACTGAATATCCTCGATTACCTCCACTACATGCCCAAATGCTAACCGCTTAGCAACAGGGCATGTCGTGGGCGTTCCGGGGCAGTGACAGTCGCTAACCGCTTAGCAACAGGGCATGTTGTGGGCGTTCCAGGGCAGTGACAGTCGCTAACCGCTTAGCAACAGGGCATGTTGTGGGTGTTCCGGGGCAGTGACAGTCGCTAACCGGGTAGCAACAGGGCATGTTGTGGGCGTTCCGGGGCAGTGACAGTCGCTAACCGGGTAGCAACAGGGCATGTCGTGGGCGTTCCGGGGCAGCGACAGTCGCTAACCGCTTAGCAACAGGGCATGTTGTGGGCGTTCCGGGGCAGTGACAGTCGCTAACCGCTTAGCAACAGGGCCTGCTGTGGGCATTCCGGGGCAGCGACAGTCGCTAACCGGGTAGCAACAGGGCATGTTGTGGGCGTTCCGGGGCAGTGACAGTCGCTAACCGGGTAGCAACAGGGCATGTTGTGGGCGTTCCGGGGCAGTGACAGTCGCTAACCGGGTAGCAACAGGGCATGTTGTGGGCGTTCCGGGGCAGTCACAGTTGCTAACTGGGTAGCAACAGGGCATGTTGTGGGCGTTCCCGGGCAGCGACAGTCGCTAACCGGGTAGCAACAGGGCCTGTTGTGGGCGTTCCGGGGCAGTGACAGTCGCTAACCGCTTAGCAACAGGGCATGTTGTGGGCATTCCGGGGCAGTCACAGTCGCTAACCGGGTAGTAACAGGGCATGTTGTGGGCGTTCCGGGGCAGTCACAGTCGCTAACCGGGTAGCAACAGGGCATGTTGTGGGCATTCCGGGGCAGTCACAGTCGCTAACCGGGTAGCAACAGGGCATGTTGTGGGCGTTCCGGGGCAGTGACAGTCGCTAACCGGGTAGCAACAGGGCATGTTGTGGGCGTTCCGGGGCAGTCACAGTCACTAACCGGGTAGCAACAGGGCATGTTGTGGGCGTTCCGGGGCAGTGACAGTCGCTAACCGCTTAGCAACAGGGCATGTTGTGGGCATTCCGGGGCAGTCACAGTCGCTAATCGGGTAGCAACAGGGCATGTTGTGGGCGTTCTGGGGCAGTCACAGTCGCTAACTGGGTAGCAACAGGGCATGTTGTGGGTGTTCCGGGGCAGTGACAGTCGCTAACCGGGTAGCAACAGGGCATGTGGTGGGTGTTCCGGGGCAGTCACAGTCACTAACCGGGTAGCAACAGGGCATGTTGTGGGCATTCCGGGGCAGTGACAGTCGCTAACCGGGTAGCAACAGGGCATGTTGTGGGCATTCCGGGGAAGCAACAGTCGCTAACCGCTTAGCAACAGGGCATGTTGTGGGCGTTCCGGGGCAGCGACAGTCGCTAACCGCTTAGCAACAGGGCATGTTGTGGGCGTTCCGGGGCAGTCACAGTCGCTAACCGGGTAGCAACAGGGCATGTTGTGGGCGTTCCGGGGCAGTGACAGTCGCTAACCGCTTAGCAACAGGGCATGTTGTGGGCATTCCGGGGCAGTCACAGTCGCTAACCGGGTAGCAACAGGGCATGTTGTGGGCGTTCCGGGGCAGTGACAGTCACTAACCGCTTAGCAACAGGGCATGTTGTGGGCGTTCCGGGGCAGTCACAGTCGCTAACCACTTAGCAACAGGGCATGTTGTGGGCGTTCCGGGGCAGTGACAGTCGCTAACCGGGTAGCGGCGATATTGCACCTGCAGCTGTGGAGGCTGTGTGACGACCCCGGATAGTCAATGACAGGCCGCATACGACTCTAGCATTGAATATCCGGAGTTAAAGGATAACGGCGCCACAGCAGTGCATAGCCATCCCAGAAGAATATCGCGCCCTGTGTGAATTATACAAAACTAAAGATATGGAAAAAATGAGTAAAAAGGTAAAAGTGAAAGCTAAAAAACAAAAGAATAGGAAGGGGGAAAAGAGGGAGCGGGAGGAAGGAATAGGAGGGGGCTAGGAGAGAAGGGGAGACAGAAGGAGGGGAGAGGGGAGAAGGAAGGAAGAGGAGGAGGGGGAATGAGGAAGGAAAGGAAAAGGCAAGAGTGGGGGCAGAAGAGGGGTAGGGAAAGGGAAAGGAAGGGGGGAGAGGAGAGAAGAGGGAAAGGGGGGAGGGGGATATCAACCGCACTAGGAGCAAAACCATCACTGGAGAGAGAAACTCCAGAAATTTCTCTAGGCTGCACATGGGGTGTTCTGCGAGTGCAAGGTGTATGAAGAGCTAGTAGGACACCGTGTGGAATGTGAGCTTCCAAAGGAGTGAGGGTCCTCTCCTCTCTCCCCGGGAACGCTGAAGACTGCGACTTGGAACTTCTGGAGTTTCTCAAATCTTTTTTAACTCTTTACATAGAGTTGACCGTCTTACTGATTGAAGGCACAGAGGGGAGTCTCCCGCATTCTCTGAAGGAAGCGGTGCAGGGTACAGTCACTACTTCCTTTGGCGGATCTGGATACTGGAGGATTTCCAACTCTTCGGCCCTGAGTTCCTCCTCCGTGCCCAACTTAGGCAAATGATTGATGTCATTCCATTTAACAAATTAATTAAAGGACATATTCTTAGGAGAAGATTTGCTTCGTTCATGGGTGGAAAGGGGTCTGAAGGGAGTTTTGGAAAGCTTTCCTCTGAAAAGTATTCAGAATTGTAGTTAATTACCCCCGAACGCTTGGCCTCAAACTCAGAGAGGTACTCCATGGATGTCTGAATCTCTGCCTGGGCTGATTCCTGCATCGCACAGGAGCCTTATCTCCTCCGGGAATGTCAGTGCATCGATGGGTTCTGATGTTTTGGGAGGTGTTCCACTCCTGATTCACTGGATACTGATACTGGTTGTGAATGGCTTAGTGTCGAGGCCCTTTGAGGTCCTGATGTCAATCCATCTCCTGCAGGCAGGCGCAGAGTTTCGAGAATCTGCTTGGTGCTGTGATGCCGCTACTTCAGAGCCATCTGAACCATCAGCTCCTACAGAGAAAGTGTCATCAGGAGCTTCTCGTCCATCTTGTTAGCCATGCATTCTCTGAGAGCTGCTATAAGCAAAGACATGGGGGTCTTTGCAGTCCCAGCCAATGTCATCGGAATAGATCGAGAGGCATCAGTAGCTGTTATTGTCAGTTACTGGCATTGTGATTCCAGGAACAGTTCTTATTGTGTATTATTAGTTCTGTAACACTGGGAGCAGCTGTTATGGTGTCTTGCTGGTCCTGTAACTCCTAGAACAGTTGTTGTGTTATTAGTGCTGCAACACCAAGAGCAGCTATTGTGTACTCGTGGCATTGTGACTCCCAGAACAGCTGCTATTGGGTGTTATTACTGGTGTGACACAGACGCAGCCTAATGTGGCTAGCAGATACCCCACCCCCCCTCATGTGACCAGCAGCTCCACCCCCCCCCCCCCAATGTGGTTAGCAACTCCCTCTCTCATGTGGCCAAAAGCTGCCCCCCTCATGTGGACCACAGCTCCCTCCCTCATGTGGCCAGCAGCTCCGTCCCTCATGTGGACCACAGCTCCCTCCCTCATGTGGACCACAGCTCCCCCCTCATGTGGACCACAGCTCCCTCCCTCATGTGGACCACAGCTCCCCCCTCATGTGGACCACAGCTCCCTCCCTCATGTGGCCAGCAGCTCCCTCCCTCAAGTGGACCACAGCTCCCTCACTCATGTGGCCAGCAGCTCCCTCCCTCATGTGGACCACAGCTCCCTCCCTCATGTGGCCAGCAGGGTGATGTGTTAGGAAATTATTTTTGTGCTACTTTAGCCACTATCCTACTGTGTCAGAAGGTTTCCAAAGTTCCTGCCGTGGTTTAATTTAGTTGTTTTATCTGTATTGATGATTTCTACTCATTCTGTAAACCACGTTGATGTCACTGTGCCAAAGACTGTAGAGCAAATGCAACAATAAATTAATTAATAACATTGAAGAAATATTGCCATGGTGACTCCTGGATCAGCCGTTATTGTGTGCTGTTGATGCTGGGACGCTGGGAGCAGCTGTTATTGTACCCTACTTGTCCTGTGACTCCTGGATCAGTCGTTATTGTGTGCTGTTGATGCTGGGACACTGGGAGCAGCTGTTATTGTGCCCTACTTGTCCTGTGACTCCTGGATCAGTCGTTATTGTGTGCTGTTGATGCTGGGACACTGGGAGCAGCTGTTATTGTGCCCTACTTGTCCTGTGATACCTGGGACTGTTGTTATTGTGTGCTGTTGATGCTGGGACTCTGGGAGCAGCTGTTATTGTGCCCTACTTGTCCTGTGACTCCTGGATCAGCCGTTATTGTGTGCTGTTGATGCTGGGACGCTGGGAGCAGCTGTTATTGTGCCCTACTTGTCCTGTGACTCCTGGATCAGTCGTTATTGTGTGCTGTTGATGCTGGGACGCTGGGAGCAGCTGTTATTGTGCCCTACTTGTCCTGTGATACCTGGGACTGTTGTTATTGTGTGCTGTTGATGCTGGGACGCTGGGAGCAGCTGTTATTGTGCCCTACTTGTCCTGTGACTCCTGGATCAGTCGTTATTGTGTGCTGTTGATGCTGGGACACTGGGAGCAGCTGTTATTGTGCCCTACTTGTCCTGTGATACCTGGGACTGTTGTTATTGTGTGCTGTTGATGCTGGGACTCTGGGAGCAGCTGTTATTGTGCCCTACTTGTCCTGTGACTCCTGGATCAGCCGTTATTGTGTGCTGTTGATGCTGGGACGCTGGGAGCAGCTGTTATTGTGCCCTACTTGTCCTGTGACTCCTGGATCAGTCGTTATTGTGTGCTGTTGATGCTGGGACGCTGGGAGCAGCTGTTATTGTGCCCTACTTGTCCTGTGACTCCTGGATCAGTTGTTATTGTGTGCTGTTGATGCTGGGACACTAGGAGCAGCTGTTATTGTGCCCTACTTGTCCTGTGACACCTGGGACTGTTGTTATTGTGTGCTGTTGATGCTGGGACGCTGGGAGCAGCTGTTATTGTGCCCTACTTGTCCTGTGACTCCTGGGACTGTTGTTATTGTGTGCTGTTGATGCTGGGATGCTGGGAGCAGCTGTTATTGTGCCCTACTTGTCCTGAGACTCCTGGGACTGTTGTTATTGTGTGCTGTTGATGCTGGGACGCTGGGAGCAGCTGTTATTGTGCCCTACTTGTCCTGTGACTCCTGAATCAGTCGTTATTGTGTGCTGTTGAGGCTGGGACGCTGGGAGCAGCAGTTATTGTGCCCTACTTGTCCTGTGACTCCTGGATCAGTCGTTATTGTGTGCTGTTGATGCTGGGACGCTGGGAGCAGCTGTTATTGTGCCCTACTTGTCCTGTGACTCCTGGAGCAGTCATTGTGTGCTGTTGATGCTGGGACGCTGGGAGCAGCTGTTATTGTGCCCTACTTGTCCTGTGACTCCTGGGACTGTTGTTATTGTGTGTTATTGAACCAGTGTCAGGCATTTCTATTTTCTCTTTTTATCCTGTCAGCCTGTTCCCTTGATTAATTGGCTACAAGGATAGGCACACATCCTCACTTTAACCCGCGCTAGCAGAAGATTAAGGTCTTATGCTCTCAGGCTCCCAGGTGATCAGAGCCTGCCCGGCTCACATTGATGAGAAAATATAGCCGGGCACGGTCATGTTTTAGTAATGCCAAATGATTTTCCAGTAATTTCTCAGCCCTCCTCAGTTATAAATCTTTCCAAATGGATGCTGATCTCTGATAATTTTCACCCTGTCAGCTCCACTTACCAGCGTTGGGTCACGGAGTTATATTTTATGAATGCATGGACAAGAACATTCTCATTATGTCGTCTACCTCCAGCCTGTTTATATCCTTTTGGCGGTGTGGCCTTCAGAACTGGACACGGCATTACTACCTCCTTGTTTCTGCTAATGATTCCTTCCCAGCATCTCTATGGCACTGGACACAATCTCATCACACCCTTTCGCTGCCTTGCTGTCATCAGCACTCAAAAGATTGCATTGCACACAAAACTCGTCGCTTTCCACTACCCCTGAAAAAAACATTGGAAAATCACAAATGCAAAACAGTCACAAAGCTAAGAAGAGTAAAATATGACCATTCATTGCACCTTTCAGAGTTACATGTTTCTTCCGCAAATACCTGGGTCTGCTTAACAAATATTTTGTTCTGTGCTCATAGATAAAGGGCTCAGAATGAAACCTCAAAATACAAACCAGAGCCATACCAAGAGCTGTGCGAGCGGTGCAGCCACACAGGACGCAGATACAGAAAGGGCGCTGATATCACCACTGGGCTTCCAAGAAGCTTAAAATAAGTGAGTTACTACACGTGGCTGGGGCGATGGTGGGGTGGAGGGGGGGGGGGTGCGCCAGATTCATTAGTCGCACGGGACACATTTCTAGCTTGGTACAGTCCTGAACAAACACAAATAGGAATGCAAGCGAGATAGACTTTGAACAATTTTCAAAAGATTAGTGCTTGTGAGGAGCTAGTTAAACTAAACATAGACCAGCGATGAGACCGGACGGAATTCATCCGAGGGTACTGAAGAAACTTAAAGAAGTTTTGGTGGCTCCGCTGTTTGACCTTTTCAATGCTTCTTTAAAATCGGAAATAATCCCAGAGGACTAGAGATGGGTGAATGTGGTTCCTTTACACAAAAACAGAAGTGAGGGTTGGGGACTACAGACCTGTTAGACCTTTGTGGTGAGTAAATGAGTGGAAATGCTGTAAAAACTGAAAATTATGATTTCTTGAATGCAAGGGATTACAGGATCCAAGACAACATGGCTTTACTAGAGATAAGTCTTGTCAGACGATTCTAATTAATTTCTTTGGATGACCAGAGCATTGGATTGGGAGACAGTGCTAGATGTGATATAGTTAGATTTCAACAAGGCCTTTGACACCGTTCCGCATCAGCAATTTATAAATAAATTGGATGCCCTTTTTTATGTTTCCATCAGAAATTCAGCAAGGTGCATCGCAGGCTCAACCATTAGGCACCTAGGGCGACAGCTCCCGAGGGGAGGAAGAAGCAGTCAAAGCAATATGATAGATCCTACCAGCCAAAGAGGCATCAGCACAATCGCATACCTGCAAGGAGAGAAGGCATAAGATTATAAGATATGCCATTCTGGGTCAGACCAAGGGTTCATCAAGCCCAGTATCCTATTTCCAACAGTGACCAATCCAAGTCACAAGTACCTGTCGGGTTTGCAGAGCTATACACATTCCATGCTGCTTGTCCCAGGGGTAAGCAATGGATTTCCCCTGTCCTCTTTAATAATGGTTTATGGACTTTTCTTCCAGGAACTCATCCAAATCTGTTTTGAACCCAGCTACACTAACAGCTTTGAGTACATCCTCCAGTACTGAATTCCAGAGTTTGATTATGGACTGAGTGAAAAAATATTTTTTCTTATAAGCCCAGAGCACCCAGTACTCTTGCAATGACCCTGGCAAGACATATTTTGGTCAAATTATTCACTTAGCATTAACTAGGATATTAGAAGGATAACCTATTTAAAATTAACCCAACATCTTTATCAGGTTAATGGTAAGAACATAAGATTTGCCATATTGGGTCAGACCCAGGGTCCATCAAGCCCAGTATCCTGTTTCCAACAGTAGCCAATCCAGGTTTCAAGTATCTCTTCAGCACCAGCTCTCCTCCTGCACCTCCAGCAGTCCCTGACTGCACTTCGGCGGCTGAAGAGGGAGCCGCTGCCCCTCCCACTCCAGCTACCAAGGCCCAATCGGGGCTCAGCACAATCGGATAATAGACGAGCACGCCGGACCATCAGCCTCTTCAGCACCAGCTCTCCTCCTGCACCTCCAGCAGCCCCCGATTGCACATTGGCAGCTGAAGAAGGAGCCGCTGCCCCTCCCGCTCCAGATACCAATCGGGGCCCAGCACGATCGGATAAAAGACGAGCATGCACAGGCGTGCCCACGCCTTGCGGGCCTCGCCAGAGAGCCCTAGGCGGGGCACAGAGGCGAACAATAGCGCTGCACTCAAGAACATCCACACCTGATACAGCCTTCAATCAAACAGCTTCAGCACTGCAGACCTTCGTCCTCAAGTCGGACAATCTGTGAGTTTCTTTAAACTGCTATTGTGACTAAGCCTTACATCAACTATAACGTTTAAAAGGCACAGTTCATAATTGTTTGACTATATTTGTATGTATCTAGGAAGAGGATCAGATCCAATTTAATTTTACCTGATAGCAGAGCACCACTAAACTAATAGCATAGCCCTTTGCCATGGAAAAACAACACATAATATAGAGTAGTTACTCACCTGTAACAGGTGTTCTCCAGGAGCAGCAGGAATCAGTCCTCACATATGGGTGACGTCGGCGCCGACGGAGCCCTCGCGGAGCAATTACCCAGCTTTCGAAGAAAGCCTTTGGGAATTGCAGCGCGCATGCGCGGTCCCCTTCCCGCCCAAGGATGCCATCTTGCTCAGTCTGATGACATAGCGAAAGACAGCAAAAAAGTTAGCAAAAACAATAGATAGAGGGAGGGTTGTGAGGACTGATTCCTGCTGCTCCTGGAGAACACCTGTTACAGGTGAGTAACTACTCTTTCTCCAGGACCAAGCAGGAAGTCAGTCCTCACATATGGGACTCCCAAGCTTAAGGCTACCGGAGACCTTAAGGCGAAAAATGAGCTCCCTCTAGTTCAGCAGTACAGAAGGAAGGAATCTTCCCTGAATACGAATCCGGCCGGTAGCCCAACACCAGGGCCAGAGGGCAGGAGTTGCCTAAACCTTGAAGAGATTGTGGAGGACTGCCTGTCCGAAAGCACTGTCCCTGCGGGACTCCCTCTCCAGGCAGTAATGAGCTGCAAGAGTCTGGTTTGAAGACCAAGTAGCGGCCCGGCAGATGTCTGCCAACGGAACAGAGCGGAGATGAGCCACGGACGCAGCCTTCGTCCTGACACGGTGAGACGTGACTCGACTCCTTAAGGAGAGGCCTGCTGCCCCATACGCCCAGGCGATACAGTCAGCTACCCAGATGGACAAAGTACGCTTGGAGACAGGTACCCCCAAACGATTGGGGTCAAAAGAAACGAAAAGCTGGACAGCTTTTCTATGCTCCCGCGTACGGTCAAGGTAGAAGGATAAGGCCCTCTTACAGTCCAGGGTATGAAGAACTGTTTCAGCCCGGCTGGTATTGCTGCCTGGGAAAGAAGGTTGGAAGAACCACCTCTTGGTTGAGATGAAAAGGAGAAACCACTTTAGGAAGAAACTTAGGGTGAGTCCGTAAGACTACCCTATTCCTATAGAACCTAGTGTAAGTAGGTTCAGAGACTAGGGCCTGTAGTTCACTAACGCGTCTAGTGGATGTAAGGGCTACCAAGAACAGCGTTTTCCATGAAAGGAAACGAAGAGGGCAGGTAGCCATAGGTTCAAAAGGCGGACAGGTAAGCCGCTGTAAGACCACATTGAGATCCCAGTCAGGTGCCGGAGGGCGCAGAGGAGGCTTAAGCAGAAGTAGGCCTCTGAGAAAACGCGCCACCAAGGGGTGTGCGGAAAGAGGTTTGCCGTCCACCGGCGAGTGATGTGCAGAGAGAGCACGGAGGTGGACCCTGACAGAGTTGGACTTGAGTCCTAGATTGGAAAGGTGAAGCAAGTATTGCAATACCACCGATACCAAACAGGAGAAGGGGTTCTCAGACTGCTGAGAACACCAGACGGAGAAGCGACGCCACTTAAGGGCATAAGACTTCCGGGTGGATGGCCGCCGAGAAGCCAGGAGGACAGCTTCCACCTCCGGAGGTAGTAAGAGCGGTGCTAGGACTACCCTTTCAGCAGCCATGCCATCAGTTGAAGGGCCCGGAGGTTGGGGTGCAGGAGAGTGCCGTGATCCTGAATTAGGAGATCGGGTTGAAACCCCAGAGGAAGAGGGGTGTCCACCGCCAGTTGTAGCAGAAGCGGGAACCAGGGTTGTCTCGGCCACCTGGGTGCAACCAGGATTACCGAGGCCTTGTCCCGGAGAACTTTGAAAAGCGTCCGGGAGACAAGTGGCGTGGGAGGAAAGGCATACAGTAGGCCCGTGGACCACGGGATGAGGAAGGCATCCACCGCTACTCGGAGAGGATGCGGGTGCCTGGAGCAGAACCTGGGAAGTTGCCGGTTCAGAGGACTGGCAAAAAGATCCATGGTGGGGAGGCCCCAGCTGAGGAAGATCCGCTGAACTACCAACGGATCTAACCTCCACTCGTGTCTCTGCAGAATCCTGCTCAGTTTGTCGGCCAGGCGATTTTTCTGTCCTGGCAGGTAAACAGCTTTGAGGAGGATGCCATGGCTGACTGCCCACGAGCACAGCCTCCGAGCCTCTTGGCATAGAAGGAGGGAGCCGGTGCCCCCCTGTTTGTTCACATAGAACATGGCAACCTGATTGTCCGTCTGGACCAGTACAGACTGATGAGAAGTGAAGTGAGAGAAGGTCCGTAGAGCTAGGCGGATCGCCCGGAGCTCCTTGAAGTTTATCTGTTGAGCAGCCTCCCAAGGGGTCCAAAGACCCTGAGTACATGTGCCTTGGCAATGTGCTCCCCATCCCAGAAGAGAGGCATCTGTCGTCAGCACTTGGGAAGGCGGAGGAGACTGAAATGTCATGCCGAGTACCATATTGGGCAGATGAAGCCACCATTGCAGAGAGGAGACCAGGCGGTCGGAGATCTGTACTAAGTCCGCAAGGCTCCCTGTGGCTTGATGCCACTGAGTGCGAAGGCTCCACTGAGCCGGCCTCATATGTAGACGGGCATTCAGAGTGACATGGACCGTGGAGGCCATATGACCGAGCAGTTGCAGGAATTGTCTGGCAGAGACCGGTGACGTGCTGCGGAACTTGCCGGCCAGAGCTATGAGCCGGTTGGCCCGTTCCAGAGGCAAGAAGGCACGAGCCTGCAGAGTGTCCAACCGTGCCCCTATGAATTTGAGATTTTGAGAGGGGAGCAAAGTGGACTTTGAGAAGTTTATGACGAATCCCAAGTGCTGAAGCAGAGCCACTGTGCGCTACGTGGCCTGAGTGACCTCTAGGGAAGACTGTGCCCAGATGAGCCAGTCATCAAGGTAGGGAAAGACGAAGAGGCCTTGAAGTCTCAGGAAGGCTGCTACCACTGCCAGGCATTTGGTGAACACCCTGGGAGTGGAGGATAGGCCAAAGGGCAGTACCCTGTACTGATAATGATTCCCTGCCACAACAAATCTGAGATATTGTCGGTGGTCCGGGTGGATAAGGATGTGAGTATAAGCATCCTTTAGATCCAAGGAGCATAGCCAATCTCCCTTCTGGAGGTAGGGCAGCAGGATTCCAAGGGTAAGCATTTTGAACTTTTCCCTTTGCAGGAACTTGTTGAGGTTTCGCAAGTCCAGGATGGGTCTGAGGCCTCCTGTTCGTTTTGGTATCAGAAAGTACCTGGAGTAAAAGCCTTAGGTGGTGGGGCACTGGTTCCACAGCCTGTTCCTGAAGAAGACTTGCCAACTCCTGAAGGAGTAAGTTCCTGTGCATAGGGGGTCTGAGAGGCTCCCCTGGAAAGTAGGAGGGAGGTACCTGGTGAAAGTGCAAAAGGTAGCCCTTTTGAACTACCTGAAGTACCCAGGTATCTGATGTAATGGCTGACCACCTGTGGACAAAATGGGCCAGCCGGCCTCCCGTGCTGAGAGAAGTCAGCGAGGAGGAAGAGGCTATGCGGACGGAGTCAAAAAACCCCACCCTGCTGAGCAGGGGCCGGTGTAGAGGGCTTGGGGGCTTTCTGCCTACGGGACCCATTACCCTGTCCCTTAGCCTGCTGACCCTGATGGGGAGCTGCTGAGGCTTGATATGGTGGGAGGTGTTGTTTATAGGCAGACATCTTCCTCAGGTAAAAGGGCTTTTTCCCCGAGCCCTTCCTTTTTTGGGAAGGGGCAGAGGTCTTCCTGGACAGGCGAGTCCTGGTTAGAGTCTCGGACTCGAGTTCTGCAGCCTTTTCAGCCATGGGTTTGCCAAAGAGGTTTTCACCTCTGCAGGGGACATCGACCAACTTGTCCTGCACCCATGGCTCGAGGTCGGATGACTGAAGCCAAGCCTGTCGGCGGGCACCAATGTCGGCCCCGGCTACTCGAGCCGATGCCTCGAAGCCATCGTAGGCTGCTCGAGAAATAAACTTCGAGCACTCTCGAATACCAGTGGACAAGGCCTGGAATCTCTGCAAAGGTTCCTCGGAGAGACCAGCAGAGAACCTGGCAATTTCCTTTGCCAGGTCCCGGAGATACATGCCCATATAGAGCTGGTATGTCTGGACTCGACAAGCAAGCATAGAGCCCTGGAAGCACTTCCTACCGAGGGCATCCAGGTTCCGGGCCTCCTTACCCGGAGGCACCGAGGAGTGTATTTTTTGACTCTTGAGTCGATGCATGGCCGATTCCACCACCATGGAATGGTGCGGTAGTTGTGCTTTCTGGAACCCGGGGCTCTTGCGGACTCGATACATGGAATCGACCCGCTTGCTTAACACCGGCATCGATGCCGGGCTCTCCCACATGCGGAAGAGAAGTCTCTCCAGCATCGGAGGAACTGGTACAGTAAAAGCCTCCTTCGGGGGAGAGTCATACTGGAGGGCCTCGAGCTCTTGGGCTCGAGGCTCCTCCTCCGGATCCGCGGGGAAGGCCAAAGCCTTGGCAATATCCCTCACGGTCGGAGAACCGGGTATCCTCCGGAGGGGATCGTCTCCGAGGCTCAGAATCAGGGGAGTCTGAGGGGACGCACCGAGTCTGAAAAGAACCGGGTGACTCGTCCTCCTCCGTGTCCCAGCCCGACTCCTCCGAGGAGGAATCGAGCGGCTCCGTGCGGGCGGGAGCCGAGGGCCTCCGCCCCGACGCCGAGGCCGGCGTCGACGACCTCGGTCCCGAACGGGAGGCCGAGGGAGACCGTGGCCGAGGATCGACTCGAGCCCGGATGGACTCGAGGATCGGCTCGGCCTCCGGGGTCGATTTTGACGTCGACGTCGTGGTGGTTGGGGCAGAGGCGCCAGTGAGGCCAGCGATCAGTGCCCGCTGCTGGTCCATGAAGGCAGCGAAACTGCTCTCCAAGGCCGTCAACCTGAGTCCAAACTCAGAAGACCCAGCAGTCCCCGACTCGGGCCCCGACGGCGTCAGGCCCGATGTCGGCTCCTTCGGAGGAGAGTCCAGAAGGACTACAGTACTCACATGTCCAGGAGACTCCACTTCGAGACGAGGATGCTTCGGAGGCCTCTCTGCCTCCGAGGACCCGGGGCGGCTGTCGGGGCTATGCGACCTGGCCTCGAGGGACCAGGAGCGTCCTCCGATGCCGCCCTCGTGGGTTTCTTCTTCCGACGATGTTCCCGGGCGGGAGACCCCCGCTCAGAGGAACTCCGACGATGCTCGGGGCCGGAGTCACGAGACGTCGAAGCCTCTGACGAGGTCTGGGCCCAACCGGACGCGGAGTCAGAGAAGATTCGCTCCTTTTGAGACTGCCGACTCCTCAACGCCTTCGAGGACATTTTGTTACATGGACCACAAATCATCGGGTCATGATTGGGTCCGAGGCAACGGAGGCAGCAGTCGTGTGTGTCGGTAAGAGACATGAGTCTCGTACACCGATCACACTTCTTAAACCCGCTGGCAGCCATCGGGGGAAAAAGGGCCCCTGCGAGGTCAAAAGACCGTGCTGCCCGTGCTGCCAGAGAAAAAGAAAAAAGTGGCGGGAACGCTAGTCACTAAGGACAAAAACCGAAAAATAGTGAACGGACTCGATACCGGAGTATCGAGGCCGGGCAGGAAAAGGACACGGCGTTGAACCGAGAAAAAACAGTACGAAAAAATCAACTTTTTCAGCGGCGATCACAAACTACATCTGTAGGGCTCCGCGGAAAAAAGAAAACTGAGCAAGATGCCACCCTTGGGCGGGAAGGGGACCGCACATGCGCGCTGCAATTCCCAAACGCTTTCTTCGAAAGCTGGGGTAATTGCTCCGCGAGGGCTCCGTCGGCGCCGACGTCACCCATATGTGAGGACTGACTTCCTGCTTGGTCCTGGAGAAACATCTTTGCCCTACTAATCTTTATAACCCCTCTAATACAAACCCTCTACTCTACCCCTCTACTCCAAAGTAACATCCCAATAATACACTACTGCTGCAGAAGCTATAAACCCTCCCCGCATTACTACCATACCTCTAATCACAACAATATCCACAACCCAAGGCTCATATACATAAAAACAAATATATACAACTGCACAACAAGTTCAACATACCCTATAAAATGCCTCCTGCTGAACATAAGATCAGCAATTCTATTAGACCTAATAAAAGATAAACCGATATACTCTGCCTAACAGCAACTGACCAGGTACTAACGAATCAGCTTGTACTTCCTGACTACAACCTATACCAATGCCCTAGAACAAATAGACATAGGGGAGGTGTGTTAATATTAGCCAAAAAAGAGCTAAACACAACCCAGCATATGAGCAAAAATATTGAGGAAATGGACATCCTGACCAGAGAAAATAAGAATATCTCCCTCACCCTAATTTACAGACCCCCCTCGACCTCCTCTGACAACCTAGCTTCCATCTGAGAACTAGCATGCTCCACAAAGACTAATAAAACACATATAAGAATGCAGTCAACCAGGCAAAGAAAACGCACCACACAAACACACTCAATAAGGCCCTCAACAGGCCCAGGGAGCTTTTTGCACTCGTCAAATCGCTCACCAACACTCCGCAGGACAACAATCCCAGCAGTTCCATAACTGCACAACGGCTAGCAGACCATTATGCCAGCAAACTTAGCCCCACAGCACCTGCCCTCCCCGCTCCAAACCAGGACTCGGATAACTCCCTACAAGAATTCAACACACAGGGAAAACCTGTCCAGGGCAGAAAATGGGCAACCTTCCTGAGAGTAAATGACCAGCAGATAAAAGACATCATTACCAGCCTAAAAAACACTACCTCCCCTCTTGACCCCTGTCCAGCCTCCTGGATCAAGGCAACCAAGCAGGACTTAGCACAGCACATCTCTCACATAGTGAACCTTTCACTACTGCAAGGACTCATGCCATCACTTCTCAAGAAGTCACTCATACGACCCATTTTGAAAAACAAGGCACTCAACAAGGACGACCCAACCTCATACCGCCCAATCTCAAGCATATCTTTCCTCGCCAAGATTATTGAAAAGGCAGTTCAGCAGCAGCTACAGGACCACATCGATGACACAAACGATGTGCATCAATACGGGTTTCGGCAACATCACAGCATAGAAACCCTCCTGTTAGCCCTATTAGACAACCTACTCAAAGGCCTGGAGAACAAGAGCGCGATGTACATGCTCATATTCATAGATATATCGGCAGCCTTCGACTCAGTGCATCACCCCACTCTACTAGGGCGACTGGAGTCCAATGGCATTTCAGGAACCCCACTAAAATGGTTCTCCTCTTACATAACAAACAGAATGCAACAGGTCCAATTCAACAATGATAAAGCAACCCCATTCCCGCAAACGCAAGGCATTCCTCAAGGCTCCGCCCTCTCCTCCCTCCTGTTCAACCTATACCTACAACCTGTATGCAAAATTTTCCAGGACCACGACATCAACTACCATATCTACGCAGATGACCTAATGCTTTACACACAACTAGACGTAAATAGCCCAAACCTCAGCAACCTTGAAAAATGCCTACTCGAGCTCCAAATCTGGCTTCAACGCAATAATATGGCCATTAACCACAAGAAAACAGAAGCAATGTATATTTCCAGGAAACCAGGATTCGTCCCCCCAGCAACGATTACCATGAACAATAAAAGAAAATATTTTTTCACTCAACGTGTAATCAAACTCTGGAATTTGTTACCGGAGGATGTAGTAAAGGCTGTTAGTGTAGCTGGGTTTAAAAAAGGTTTGGACAAGTTCCTGGAGGAAAGGTCCATAAACCATTATTAAGAAGTGACCGAAGATATCAGTGCTTGACCCAGTACAAGCATTGTGGAACTTGTGTCTCTTGGGGAAACTGCTAGGTACATATGACCTAGATTGGCCACTGTTGGAAACAGAATACTGGGCTTGATGGACCTTGGTCTGACCCAGTATGGCATATCTTATGTTCTTATGTTCTTAATAACAATTACAACATCAAATCAGAGATAAAATACCTAGGAGTAATGCTGGACAGCAACCTAAACATGGACAAGCATCTTCTACTTACCAACCGGGCAATTTTCCACAAATTGAGAGTCTTACAGCCCCTACGTAGCATACTAGATCATGCCGACTTCAGATCCGTCGCGCAAGCCCTCATCATTCCACACCTGGACTATTGCAATGCCATACTGCAAGGCCTACCAAGAAAAACCATAAATATCCTGCAAATGGCACAAAATGTTGCTGCCAGAATCATTATGCAAAAAAGGCTCACTGACCACATTACACCTGTCCTAATTGAGCTACATTGGCTCCCCATCACGGCCCGCATTCAATACAAAATATTAGTCACCACCTTCAAACTCATCCAGAATGTAGCGCCCTCACATCTCAATAGCCTACTATCCAATCTACCCAACAACAGAAGCAGAAGAACAGCAAACCTCAATACCCTCTGTCTCCCAAAGTCTTTCAGAAAGGTTAATGCATGTACCAGCAACAGGGCCTTCTCATTTATAGCTCCAGCACTCTGGAACCGGTTGCCAAGTGAACTGCGTGCAATCTGTGACCTAAAAGACTTCAGAAAAAAACTTAAAACGCACCTCTTCCAATCACATTTCAATTTAACCTCATGAAATGCATTCAGGCATGTGTAAATATGTTTATAATGATTACATGTGAATTCTAATCAGTCAGGTTTGTGTAAATATGTATATAAATACTTTGTATGAAGTCTTAACATCAATCAGCTGTAAATCTGTAACCCCTTTTTGCTGTGTACTACCTCCCCCCCCCCAATCGCTTTGTACATACACCTGATTACTGGCCGGTACAACCAACCTCACCATGTATACCAACCGCTGCTGATCACTGGAAGCAGCGGGATACAAATTGTACACAAATAAATAAATAAATAAAATAAATACATCCTTGGTGACTTTAACCTCCCCTCCCTATATAACACACACTCTACACATTTCTTAAATGTAATGGCAGACATGGGCCTTAATCAAGTAGTTCAAAGCCCAACACACAACAAAGGCAATGCGCTTGATCTCATATTCCTCCAAACAGATGCCATCCACGATATTAAGTACTACCCACCAATAACCACCCCACTACCATGGACAGATCATTTCCTTATAACCGTTGCATTACCAACACCGCCTATTAAAAATATGACAGACAAAAACCAAACAATATACACTAAATTCAAAACATTTCACAAAACATTGTTTCTAGACTATACCATTCCCAAATATTGACAGCTCATTCACTAGCCTAGATGACATCATACAAAACTGGAACACAACCCTAGCCAAAGCAGCCATAGCTCCAAACCCTCACAGAAACACAAAAAAGGAAACACAAATAAATGGTACACAACAGATCTAAAAAAACTGAAACAAAAATTAAGAAATATAGAACACAGATGGAGACGTACAAAATCTGAAAACGACAACTGACAATATATGCAAACATTAAAGCAGTATAAAGATACCATAAACAATAGAAAGAAAGAATATTATACAACATTAATCAAAAAATCACTTAATAGATCAAGGGAACTATTTTCCATTTTGAAATCCCTAATGAAAACACCCCCCCCCCACCCCCGAGGATAATAATGACACAACACTACATCCACAAATTATAGCAAATTATTATATAAGCAAACTCAACCCACAAACCCACAATGAGAATACTATGGTCCCACACAGCCCCCAGACCACAAACTCAAATCCACACAACAATGCAGCATGGTCAATGTTCTACACCATAGACAGCAAGCATCTCAAAGATATAATAGCTAATATAAGCACCACTACCTCAACCAGTGACCCCTGATCAGACAGCTGGTTGAAAGCAACTAAAGATGTGTTCATCCCAACCATCTGTGAGATAGTAAACTCCTCATTGAAACAAGGATACATGCCTTCTGCATTAAAACAGGCTACAATCTGTCCCATTCTAAAAGCTCCATCCTCTGACAAAAATCTACCCAATTCATATTGACCAATATCAAGCTTACCATTCCTAACAAAGCAAGCATAGCAAAGCAAGCAAGGACTGTTAATTACCCAGGAAGTTGGTCACAGCATTACCTCAGCAGCAGAGGCATAAATAGCTCAACCAGAGCTCTGTGAACCTCTGTCTTGAAGGACTAGAAAGGGGGGACTGTTACTTCTGGAGAGAAATCTGCAACTGTGAGTATATACTTCTGGTAATTTTCTAAAAAGAATTCTTTGTATTAAAGCTACTTAATCTGTGAACCCACTGTTTTTTGTTGGATCAGTTGGGGCCTAGTAGCAGCAATTAAAGTTTGAATTTAAAACACAGAGGAGAGCTTTCTGGTTACATTTCATACCCAGCAGAGAGCTTGTAGTTTAAATTTAATAGTCACTCAGGGCCAAGTAACAGCAAAGTACTTTTAGTTTAAATTTAACACACAGAACAGAGCTTTCTGGTTAAATTTAGTACGCAGCAGAGAGTTTGTAGTTTAAATTTCATAAGAAGTTAGAGCCTAGCAGCAGCTAAGAGCTATAATTTAAATCAAATCAGAATTTATCTTACCTCAGCAGCACAAGACAGGGTACTGTGTAGCAGCCCTCTTTTAATAAGTGTTATTTCCCACCCACCCCTGGGATAATCATAGCTTTATAGGTACTTACACATCTTAAAAGACAGGAGGTGCTTTCAAGTGAAGCTCATTACCCAAATCAGTCATACACTAAGGACCTGAGATTAATTAAGCTTCAGGTGAACAAGGTATATTAAACGTATTAGGTACAGTTTTATTGGTATAAATACCCATAGCAACCCCTAGTAAGTAAGAACTTAAAGATCTAGACACAAACTTAAAACTAAGATGCAGACAGCAGTCCAGCAGCGGGATGGGGGCTTTCCAGTCTTTTGCATTGAGTGTCACATGTATGATTTTCTCCCAGTTGGTGAGAGGTCTTACGTGTGCACTAGGTGCAAGGAGCTCTTTTCTCTCAGGGAACAAGTCCGTTCTCTAGAGGCTAAAGTAGCAGACTTGGAAAACATAAGACAGACAGAGAGGTACATAGACGAGACCTACAGGGATATAGCCCTGAAGTCCCACCTCCAGTCTGGCAGCACCCCTGTTGCCATGGAGGAGAGAGGTCACGTGACAGGAGAGCATCACCCTGGTGTGGCAGGAAGTGATCCTGTAACTAGGACCTGTCCTCCAGGTGATGTAAAACCCTCTCGCACTGAGGAAGTTTCTCCAGGGCCATGTGCCCATGAGGGAAGGGTTAGGACAGCCGTTATAGTTGGTGATTCGATCATTAGGCATGTAGATAGCTGGGTGGCTGGTGGACGTGAGGATCGCCTGGTAACATGCCTGCCTGGTGCTAAGGTAGCGGACCTCACGCGCCACCTAGATAAGGTCTTAGATAGTGCTGGGGAGGAGTCTGCTGTCTTGTTACATGTCGGTACCAATGACATAGGAAAATGTGGTAGGGAGGTTCTGGAGGCAAAATTTAGGTTTTTAGGTAGGAAGTTGAAATCCAGAACTTCCAGGGTAGCGTTCTCCGAAATGCTTCCTGTTCCACGCGCAGGACCCAAAAGGCAGGCAGAGCTCCAGAGTCTCAATGCGTGGATGAGACAATGGTGCAGAGATGAGGGTTTTGGATTTGTTAGGAACTGGGGAACATTCTGGGGAAAGGAGGGGCTCTTCCGAAGGGATGGGCTTCACCTTAACTGGGATGGAACCAGGCTGCTGGCATTAACCTTTAAAAAGGAGATAGAGCAGCTTTTAAACTAGATATTAGGGGAAAGCCGACAGTCGCCCAAGAGCGGATGGTTCGGAAGAATGTATCCTTGAAGGATACTACCAAAAGCAGAGAGGTTTCACAAAAGAGTAAAGTAGCCCAAATGCCCTCAACTATGGAGCAGACAGAGCTTAAAGATCCCAATTTACCCATGTCTAACAATAGCCAAATTAACATGAATAAAATACATTCTCTAAAATGCTTGTATGCAAATGCTATTAGTCTAAAGCATAAGATGGGAGAGTTAGAATATATAGCACTAAATGAAAGGTTAGATATGATTGGAATATCAGAGACATGGTGGAAGGAGGACAACCAGTGGGACACTGTGATACCTGGGTACAAACTATATCGTAATGATAGAGCTGATCAAATTGGTGGAGGGGTTGCGCTCTATGTTAGAGAGGGCATTGACTCAGAAAGGATTAAAGTTTTGCAGGAAACAAAATCTGCTGTAGAATCTATATGGATTGAAATTTGTGATAAGGAAGCTTATCATAGTTCAGGAAGGAGCTATAATAGAGGTGAAGTGACTCTGAACAAGCAACCTGTCTGTTCTGGTAGAAATAATAAAACAGAATGTTTCCATAAAAGACTACCAGTCCCAGAATGCACCAGGTTTCCAACAGCCATTAGAAGAGCTGAAGTGGGGAAACGTGTGTTCAATCCGGAGGGCTATGAGGTAATCCCCAAGCACTCATCTCCAAGGGCGGGGCTTGATTCAGCACAGCTGCGCTGTGCTAGGGTGGAGCATTCATCTAAGCAGGATAAAAGAAAAGCTTATTCTACAGAGAATCATCATCTTGATCAGAAGCATCAGAAGCACCTTGATCATCCTGATCATCATCATCAGCAGAGCTGACGGACAGAGAGAGCAAGAAACACTTTGGAAGAAAGAAGAGAAAAGCATTTGGGAGGTCTAAAGGAGTCCATAGCAGTACGTATACTGGGAGGCATTCCAGAGGCAAGCATACACCATTGGACTGGGGAAAGCCAGAGGAGTGGGGTTGCAGAGCCAGGAATCCCCGGACGGCACCTGTGAGGGAGACGGCTGCACTTGGAAGGGACCCTAAGACCAGTGCAAGAAGGTATGTGAAGAGAGATCCAATGTCCAGGGATCTTGATTGGAAGGCTGGACATAAGAACTGGACTACATACTGGCCAGGATATTTAGAGAGGAACTCTAACAGCAATGGAAGCTCAGGTATGAACACTGATCTATGCCCTAGCTCTTCACTGGGAAGACAGCAGGGAAACAAGTATTGTCCTGAGAGTGTTCCATTGAGAAATTCCTCTGTGCCAATCCATGATATTGAACCCATGATAGTTGAAGAAGGGGAAGATGTTATAAATGGGGATTTTGAATACATGGATTGCTCTCTGTCTAAACTTCTGTGGTAATATGCTGTCACAAAATACAACAACCATCACAAAGAAATATAAACTTGTTCTTTAATCTACTCAGAAAAGCTTCTGAGTAGGATTTGAGCCACATAATAGAAAGTAAACCAGCCAAGAGGGTTTCAGCTGGTAATGGTTAGCAATTGAGCTCTGAAGGGACACTTCTGAGTGTGTGTGAAGATACAGGAAGATATCCCTGAAAAAGAACAGTTTTTTTTCTACTTTGTGGGTTTTGTTTGTTCTTTGAAGCACTGCTAAGGCGATATTAGCAGGAGCCTACAGAAAAGACCTTTCTGTTCCCATCAAGGTCTTTATGCTTTGATTTGATTGCTTAACAAGTTCAGCTGTTGTTTTTTCCTTATTTGTTTTTCTAAGTATAATACTGAAAGCAAGTATTCCTTTTTATGTGCTACCAAGTATATCTGTGTTGGGAGAAATAACCCCATAAATAAAATATCTTCTTTGCTTTACATTCGAGCAAGCACAACTAATTTATTGTGAACGGCTGAGTCTGGTATGAATGGACTACATTTCCCACAATCCTTTGCAAGTCATATTAATATTTGCCTTTGCCAAGACTGTGGACATTCTCACCCAGCGCCCCCGTTTACAAATTCCATATAAAAGGGGGAAGGCGATGGCAGTGGGGGTGTACCATCGAGCACCTGGCCAGAATGACCAAATGGATGATGAAATGCTCAAAGAAATCAAGGAAGCTAACAAAAGTTACAGCGCAGTAATAATAATGGGTGATTTCAATTACCCCGCTATCGACTGGGTCAGTGTCACATCAGGACATGCTAGGGAGATAAAGTTCCTAGATGAAATAAATGACTGCTTCTTGGAGCAGCTGGTTCATGAACCGACCAGAGGGGAAGCCATATTAGACCTAGTCCTTAGTGGAACACCAGATCTAGTGCAAGAGATAAGGGTGTTGGGGCCACTTGGCAATAGTGATCATAGCATGATTGCCTTTGATTTAATTAGTGGAGGAGGGATAGTAAGTCAATCCACAGTACTACCTTTTAACTTTCGAAAGGGAGACTATGATAAAATGAGGAAAACAGTTAAGAAAAAACTAAAAGGAGCAGTTGCGAAGGTTAAAGACGTACATCAAGCTTGGGTGTTGTTGAAAAATACTATCTTGGAAGCCCAGACCAGCTGTATTCCACGCTTTAAGAAAAGTGGAAGGAAGTCCAAAAAACTGCCAGCATGGTTTAAAGGTGAGGTCAGAGAGGCTGTTGTTGCCAAAAAAGCATCTTTCAGGAAATGGAAAAAAGAGCCAAACGACGAAACCTGGAAACAGCACAAGCACTGGCAAGTCAAATGCAAGGCATTGATAAGGCAGGCAAAGAGAGAATTTGAGAAGAAGCTTGCTGCCGAAGCAAAAACGCGAAATAAAGACCTTTTCAAGTACATTCGTAGCAAAAAACCTGTGAGAGAGTCAGTTGGTCCATTAGATGATAAAGGGGTTAAAGGAGCACTAAGAGGCGACAAGGCGATAGCGGAGAGACGGAATGAATTCTTTGCTTCGGTCTTTACTGAGGAAGATGTAGGGATGTTACCCATGACTGAAGTGGTATTTAAAGGTGCAGAAGAATTGAAGGAAATATCGATACTTCAGGAAGATGTCTTACAACTATTAGATAAACTGAAGAGTAGCAAATCACCTGGGCCGGATGGTATACATCCAAGGGTGTTGAAAGAACTGAAATATGAGATTGCAGACCTGCTATCAGTAATCTGTGAACTATCATTAAAATCATCTCTAATACCTGAAGATTGGAGGATCGCCAATGTAACACCAATTTTTAAAAAGGGTTCCAGGGGTGATCCGGGAAACTACAGACCGGTGAGCCTTACGTCAGTACCGGGAAAAATGGTAGAAACCATCATAAAGAATAAAATTACTCAGCATGTAGTTAGTCACAACCTAATGGGAGACAGCCAACATGGCTTTAGACAAGGAAGATCTTGTCTTACTAATCTGTTATGTTTTTTTGAAGGATGGAATAAACAGGTGGACAAAGGTGAGTCAGTTGATATTGTGTATCTGGACTTTCAGAAAGCCTTTGACAAGGTCCCTCATCAGAGACTTTTGGCAAAACTAAAGAGTCATGGGATAGGAGGCAGTGTACTATTGTCGATCAGGAACTGGTTAAAAGATAGAAAGCAGAGGGTAGGGCTAAATGGCCAATTTTCCCAATGGAGAAAGGTGAATAGCGGTGTACCCCAGGGATCTGTGCTGGGTCCGCTGCTTTTTGACATATTCATAAATTACCTGGAAAGTGGGATAACGAGTGAGGTTATCAAATTTGCAGATGACACAAAACTATTTAAAGTTGTTAAAACCCAAGAGGATTGTGAAAAATTGCAAGAGGATCTTGATAAACTGGAAGACTGGGCATCAAAATGGCAGATGAAATTTAATGTGGACAAGTGCAAAGTTATGCACCTAGGGAAGAACAACCCAAACTATGGTTACACGATGCAAGGTTCCACATTAGGAACCACCACCCAGGAAAAAGATTTAGGCGTCATTGTGGATACCATGTTAAAACCTTGGCCCAGTGTGCAGCGGCGGCCAAGAGAGCAAATAGAATGCTAGGTATGATAAGGAAAGGAATGGAAAATAAAACAAAAGATATTATAATGCCTCTATATCGTTCCATGGTGAGACCGCACCTTGAATATTGTGTGCAATTCTGGTCGCCGTATCTTAAAAAGGATATAGCGATTTTAGAAAAGGTACAGAGAAGAGCCACCAAAATGGTAAAGGGGATGGAAGGATACTCCTATGAAGAAAGGCTAAAAAGGTTAGGGCTCTTTAACCTGGAAAAGAGACGGCTGAGGGGAGATATGATAGAAGTCTATAAATTAATGAACGTAGTGGAACGGGTAAACGTAGATCGATTGTTTACCTTATCAGAATATAGAAAGACTAGGGGACATGCAATGAAGCTACAGGGTAAACTATTTAAGACTTATAAAAGAAAATATTTTTTCACTCAACGTGTAATCAAACTCTGGAATTTGTTACCGGAGGATGTAGTAAAGGCTGTTAGTGTAGCTGGGTTTAAAAAAGGTTTGGACAAGTTCCCGGAGGAAAGGTCCATAAACCATTATTAAGTAGTGACCGAAGATATCAGTGCTTGACCCAGTACAAGCATTGTGGAACTTGTGTCTCTTGGGGAAACTGCTAGGTACATATGACCTAGATTGGCCACTGTTGGAAACAGAATACTGGGCTTGATGGACCTTGGTCTGACCCAGTATGGCATATCTTATGTTCTTATGTTCTTAACAAAGGTGACAGAAAAAGTTGTACAATTGCAACTACAAGATTTCATTGAACTAAATGCACCACTGTATGAGAATCAACACGGATTTAGACCACAACATAGTGTCGAGGCCCTTATGCTAACATTACTAGACAAACTGATACGTGGCCTAGACTCTGGTAAACAGGCTTTTATACTAATTTTTATCGACATAGCAGCAGCATTTGACAGCATAAATCACATCCTCCTAATAGACAGGCTAAAACAAATTGAACTGCAAGGAACAATCATACAATGGTTTACATCTTATCTTACAAACAGAACACAAAAAAAAATGCAATGCGTGCCTTTGAGTCAGTCCTGACTCCTGGTGGCCCAGAAGCTCCTGGGTTTTCTTGGCAGTGTCACTGGAAGTAGATTGCCAGACCTTTCTTCCAAGGCAATGGAGGGTTAAGTGACTTGCCCAAGGAGTGCTAGTGGGACTTGAACCCTGGTTTCTTGATTACCAAGCCAATGTTCTAACCACTAGGCTACTCCTCCACTCCACAAACAGAGCACAGCAAGTAAAAATAGGCCAAAACTCATCCTCAGTCTTCTCACAGAAACAGGGAATCCCCCAAGGCTTGTTATTATCCGCACTATTGTTCAATATTTACATTCACCCAATTTTCAACATTTTCAATTCACACAATATTAACTATCATCTCTATGCAGATGACATAATGATGTACCATCCGATAGACACCGCAAACCTGGATCTCTCCCAAATAACAGCATGCATGACCAAAATTGCAGAATGGCTTGACACCCACAACCTCAAAATCAATCTAAAAAAACCCGAAGTCCTCTTTATCTCAAGAAACCCAAACTTCACCCCCCCCCCCCCCAATGAAATACTCATACAGGAGACTGAACTGGAAGTCAAGGAAGAAGTAAAATACTTAGGCATAGTTCTACATAAAACTCTATGCATGACCCAACAGATAAAAGCAGTTACAAAAAGTGTATACTTCAAATTAAGAACTATCCAGCTCAGACCACTCTTAGAAGATAACAATTTCAGAACTGTCCTACAATCTCTAATAACACCACACATAGATTACTGCAATAGTATGTTACAAGAACTTCCCAAAAAAACTACCCACCAGCTCCAACTAGCACAAAACCTTGCTGCCCGCAAAGCAACAAAAATAAGGCGCAATGAACACATCACCCCCATACTCTACGACCTCCATTGGTTACCAATCACCTCTAGAATAAAATATAAATACATAATGATCATATTTAAGCACCATAATAACATTGCCACAACCCCACTATCAGCCCTCCTCACAACACCTAACTCTTCAAGGGAACAAAGAAACTGTTCCCAAAAAACCTACAAAATCCCCTCTCATATCCGCAACACAAACCAATGTACTAGTTCCTGAGCCTTCTCTTACATTGCTCCAATATTGTTGAACTCACTTCCCAATGACTTAAGAACAACAAAGGACCTCCTGCAGTTCCGTAAGGACTTAAAAACATTTCTTTTTATTGATTATTTTGGTGATCCAAATAGTATTAATGTATCCCAAGACATCTAAAACATTATAAAAATAACCAACTGGTAATGCAAAATTCAGAACATAATTACACAACACATCTCATGATACCAGTGTATACAACCATACCACACACAGACTATTAAGCTTGAAGAATGGTCTAGAATTTGGCAACTGGGATTTAATGTTAAAAAATGTAAGGTCATGCATTTGGACTGCAGCAATCCAAGGGAGCAATACAGTATAGGAGGTGAAGTACTTTTGTCCACTAAAGAAGAGCGGGACCTAGGCGTAGTTGTGTCCGATGATCTTAAAGTAGCTAAACAGGTAGAAAAGGCGACGGCAAAAGCTAGAAGGACGCTTGGGTGCATACGGAGAGGAATGGCTAGCAGAAAAAAGGAGGTGATAATGCCTCTGTATAAGTCTTTGGTGCGACCTCATTTGGAGTATGGTGTGCAATTCTGGAGACCGCACCTTCAAAAGGATGTGAACAGGATGGAGTCGGTGCAGAGGGTTGCTACTAAGATGATTAGTGGTCTTCATTATAAAGCATATGAGGACAGACTTAAGGATCTTAATATGTACACCTTAGAGGAAAGGCGGGATAGAGGTGATATGATTGAGATGTTTAAATACCTCCGTGGCATAAATGTTCAGGGAGAGAGCCTCTTTCAATTGAAAGCAAGTTCTGCGACGAGGGGACATGGGATGAGGGTGAAGGGAGATAGATTCAGGAGTGATATGCGGAAATATTTCTTTACGGAAAGAGTAGTGGATCCGTGGAATAGTCTCCCAGTGGAGGTGGTAGAGATGAGGACAGTAACTGAATTCAAAAAAGCATGGGACCAACACAGAGGATCTCTAAAGGTAAAAAGTGGACTGTTGTAGTTGTTGTTATGGAAGGACAGACTAGATGGGCCTTGTGGTCTTTTTCTGTCATCATGTTTCTATGTTTCTATTATTGTATATAGATATAAAATGTTTATTGTATATAGTTGTAACAAATTAAATGTACATAGTTTCAAAGTTTAATGTAAAAGTTGCTGTGATGTTTCATGTAAACCGCCCTTGATCTCAAGAAGGGGCAGTATATAAAAGCTTGTTAAATAAATAAATCTGTTGGGTTCCCAAAAGGTACACACATTCCTTGCTGCTTTCCCAGGGGGTAAGCAGTGGATTTCCTGGGTCCTCTTTAATAATGGTTTATGAACTTTTCCTCCAGGAACTTGTCCAAATCTCTTTTAAACCCAGATGTTGTACACTAATAGCTTTTACTATATCCTCTGATAGCAAATTCCACAGTTTGTTTACATGTTGCGTGAAAAAAATATGCTCTCCGATAAGTCTTAAATGTATTATATTGTAGCTTCATTGAGTATCCCCTAATTTCTCCACTTCTTGAAGGAGTAAACAACAGATCTACATTTGTCCATTCCACTCCATTCAGTATTTTGTAGACCTCTATCATATCTCCCCTCAGCCGTTTCTTTTCCAAGCTGAAGAGCCCTAACCTTTTAAGCCTCTCTTCATAGGGGTATCCTTCCATCCCCTTTACCATTTTGGTGGCTCTTCTCTGGACCTTTTCTAATTCCACTATATCCTTTTTAAGATATAGTGACCAGAATTGCATACGATATTCAAGGAGTGGTCGCACCATGGAACGATATAGAGGCATTATAATATCTTTTGTTTTATTTGCCATTCCTTTCCTTATGATACCTAACATTCTATTTGCTTTCTTGGATGCTGTCACACACTGAGCAGAAGGTGTCAAGATATTATTCACAATAACACCTAGATCCTTTTCCTGGGTGGTGATTCCTAGTGGTATGTTTACTAATCGGCGGAAGTGGCTTCTGCGCAATATCGGAGCCATGGCCTCATTGAATTCAATGGGCCACAGCTCCAATATCGCACAGAAGCCTCTACCACTGATTAGTAAACATACCCCATAGTGTGGAACTGTAATTTGTGTTGTTCTTCCCTAAGGATGTCATTCCATAACATGAATAATCCATTTGGTTGTGTACCATAAACATTTTTCTAGCAAAACACCTAAAGATTTTATTCTGAAATCCCCGCATCCCTACACGTTTACGACGCTAGCACAGAGATCTCAGAGTGGGGCAGAACGAGGGTGTGGTCAGCCGCAGAGGCATATAAAGCGTATTCAGGAAAGGCTTGTGTACATTTTCATTGTTTCCAGCAGATGTCCCCATTATTCCTGCGGAAACATGGAATGAGGCCAGAACTTGGAAAATATTCTGCTCTGCTCTTCGTTTCACATATTGAAGAATGGTTGTGGCAGTTATGTTTTGAACTGGTGTGTCTGCAGTCTGGAAAAACACAAGATGCAGTTTTAAAGAACAGAAAGCAGAGGCGAGAGAAGGTTTTAAGGTAAAGAAACATTAATAAACACCCCTACAAAAATATTAAAAAGAGCAATAGAGGATTAGATAGGCAGGTTAGATGGGGCGGGAAAGGGGCAATCCGAGGGAGGAGTTAGGGTGGGCAGTGGGAGGTTGGTGGCTCCGGACGTAGAAGACTGATTCCATTGTCAGCCCTGTACATCCGGGGCCGGCTGCCTGAATGGGGCACTTATTCCACCTCTGAGGTGGAATAAGTTCCCCTAGTCAGGTGGATCTGGTAGGCCCAGGGTGCAGAAAAGGTGGGAGGGGGCAGAGAAAATTCTCCACAGCCTGGCCCTGGCCTTGGGGGCCAGATCGGGGGTTGTGCTGCAGGGAATGAACATTTTGGTCTGGCAGCCAGGATCGTGGCTCTTGAATGGAGCCACTGTGCCATGGCAACCGGACACCATGGCACCGCACCTCCATTCAAAAGCTCTGTTTGAGTTAGCTGGGGAAGGCCTGTACATGCAGGCTGACCAGAATCAGAGTCCCGGCCTGCACGTATAGGCCTGGATGCGATTCTGATCCCGTGTGGCTAGACGTGCCCCACGGGATCAGAATCCCAGCTCACTCTGCATCCAGTTCCGACCAGGCACACAGAGAGCCGGCACGTCTAACTCGTAATCGGGCCCATAGTATTTATTCTGTCCATGCTGATATTTGCTGTTTGTGCTAAAAGAGCTAATCCAGTGGACCCTAAGAATTCCTATGCTCTGAAAAATGGGACTGTTGATGTAGGGATTTATGTGAGTGGATATCGAAAAGATTTCTGTTTGGGTGAGAAACGCAGATCAGCTGTTCTTGATAGGCGCAAGGCATCTTTTTGGCAGAAGTATATTTTCTGTAACTGCAAGTGATAGTGTGTGTGTGTGTGTGTGTGTGTGGTTTGAGTGTTGCATGGGAGGATCTGGTGTGCTCATCTGCAATTCTGGGGGGACATGAATACCTGGGCAATACCTAGCTATAGGTATGACCACAGTGTCACCAGGTGCCAGTGTGATTGGGCAAAAAAAAATCAGAAAAGGTTCTCTATAGCTAAAGGTCAAAACATATCCCTGTCAATAATAAGGGACCCTCAGAATGAGAACATTCAACAGAGCAAACTGCACTAATACATGCCCCAAAGCACCATCATCATTCTCTAAAAATGTGCACATTTTTGGGTTTGTATTAGTGCTGTTTGCACTGTTGAATGCTCTCATTCTGAAGATCTGAGTGGAGGAGTGGCCTAGTGGTTGGGGCAAGGTGCTTCAGGCCGGAAGGTTGGGGGTTCAAATTCCACTAGAGGACAGCAATCTTGGGCCGGAAGGACTGGGGTTTCTAGTCCCACAGGTGTTCCTTGTGGTCTTGGGCAAGCCACTTCACCCTCCATAGCCCATGTTCCCTGTAAATAGTTATCTCCAAGTTATAATGCCCTGTTCAATGTAATTTCAGTTTGTTCAATGTAAACCGCACTGATGCAGAATAGCACGGTATATAAGAGAATGTAAATAAATAAATCCCTTATTATTGATGGGGATATGTTTTGACCTTTAGCTATAGAAAACCTTTTCTGTATTTTTCTGGTCAATACTTAGCACTGTATAGACTGTTTTCAGAGATGACCAATGCAAGAATAACTAAGGATTTCTTCTACTGCCGTGTAGGTTGTCATGACAAACAATTCACTTTCTACTTGCTGTGATGCTGTCTTTGAGTGCACTGAGATTACTTTGCAGTGTTCTGGGCACACAGACTGGTATATGTAGTCTAGTGTGCATTAACGTATATGTATCATCAGTATTCATGTGTGGTTAGCATCAGCAGGAGATGCACGTTTTACAGAGAAGGCGTGGCCATCCACGGATATATGGTGAAGACTGGTATACGTAGTCTAGTGTGCATTAACGTATATGTATCATCAGTATTCATGTGTGGTTAGCATCAGCAGGAGATGCACGTTTTACAGAGAAGGCGTGGCCATCCACGGATATATGGTGAAGACTGGTATATGTAGTCTAGTGTGCATTAACGTATATGTATCATCAGTATTCATGTGTGGTTAGCATCAGCAGGAGATGCACGTTTTACAGAGAAGGCGTGGCCATCCACGGATATATGGTGAAGACTGGTATACGTAGTCTAGTGTGCATTAACGTATATGTATCATCAGTATTCATGTGTGGTTAGCATCAGCAGGAGATGCACGTTTTACAGAGAAGGCGTGGCCATCCACGGATATATGGTGAAGACTGGTATATGTAGTCTAGTGTGCATTAACGTATATGTATCATCAGTATTCATGTGTGCTTAGCATCAGCAGGAGATGCACGTTTTACAGAGAAGGCGTGGCCATCCATGGATATATGGTGAAGACTGGTATATGTAGTCTAGTGTGCATTAACGTATATGTATCATCAGTATTCATGTGTGCTTAGCATCAGCAGGAGATGCACGTTTTACAGAGAAGGCGTGGCCATCCATGGATATATGGTGAAGACTGGTATATGTAGTCTAGTGTGCATTAACGTATGTGTATCATCAGTATTCATGTGTGGTTAGCATCAGCAGGAGATGCACATTTTACAGAGAAGGCGTGGCCATCCATGGATATATGGTGAAGACTGGTATATGTAGTCTAGTGTGCATTAACGTATATGTATCATCAGTATTCATGTGTGCTTAGCATCAGCAGGAGATGCACGTTTTACAGAGAAGGCGTGGCCATCCATGGATATATGGTGAAGACTGGTATATGTAGTCTAGTGTGCATTAGCGTATGTGTATCATCAGTATTCATGTGTGGTTAGCATCAGCAGGAGATGCACGTTTTACAGAGAAGGCGTGGCCATCCACGGATATATGGTGAAGACTGGTATATGTAGTCTAGTGTGCATTAACGTATGTGTATCATCAGTATTCATGTGTGGTTAGCATCAGCAGGAGATGCACATTTTACAGAGAAGGCGTGGCCATCCATGGATATATGGTGAAGACTGGTATATGTAGTCTAGTGTGCATTAGCGTATGTGTATCATCAGTATTCATGTGTGGTTAGCATCAGCAGGAGATGCACATTTTACAGAGAAGGCGTGGCCATCCATGGATATATGGTGAAGACTGGTATATGTAGTCTAGTGTGCATTAGCGTATGTGTATCATCAGTATTCATGTGTGGTTAGCATCAGCAGGAGATGCACGTTTTACAGAGAAGGCGTGGCCATCCATGGATATATGGTGAAGACTGGTATATGTAGTCTAGTGTGCATTAACGTATGTGTATCATCAGTATTCATGTGTGGTTAGCATCAGCAGGAGATGCACATTTTACAGAGAAGGCGTGGCCATCCATGGATATATGGTGAAGACTGGTATATGTAGTCTAGTGTGCATTAGCGTATGTGTATCATCAGTATTCATGTGTGGTTAGCATCAGCAGGAGATGCACGTTTTACAGAGAAGGCGTGGCCATCCACGGATATATGGTGAAGACTGGTATATGTAGTCTAGTGTGCATTAACGTATATGTGTCATCAGTATTCATGTGTGGCTAGCATCAGCAGGAGATGCACGTTTTACAGAGAAGGCGTGGCCATCCACGGATATATGGTGAAGACTGGTATATGTAGTCTAGTGTGCATTAACGTATATGTATCATCAGTATTCATGTGTGGTTAGCATCAGCAGGAGATGCACGTTTTACAGAGAAGGCGTGGCCATCCACGGATATATGGTGAAGACTGGTATATGTAGTCTAGTGTGCATTAACGTATATGTATCATCAGTATTCATGTGTGCTTAGCATCAGCAGGAGATGCACGTTTTACAGAGAAGGCGTGGCCATCCATGGATATATGGTGAAGACTGGTATATGTAGTCTAGTGTGCATTAACGTATATGTATCATCAGTATTCATGTGTGGTTAGCATCAGCAGGAGATGCACGTTTTACAGAGAAGGCGTGGCCATCCACGGATATATGGTGAAGACTGGTATATGTAGTCTAGTGTGCATTAACGTATATGTATCATCAGTATTCATGTGTGGCTAGCATCAGCAGGAGATGCACGTTTTACAGAGAAGGCGTGGCCATCCATGGATATATGGTGAAGACTGGTATATGTAGTCTAGTGTGCATTAACGTATATGTATCATCAGTATTCATGTGTGGCTAGCATCAGCAGGAGATGCACGTTTTACAGAGAAGGCGCGGCCATCCATGGATATATGGTGAAGACTGCTATATGTAGTCTAGTGTGCATTAACGTATATGTGTCATCAGTATTCATGTGTGGCTAGCATCAGCAGGAGATGCACGTTTTACAGAGAAGGCGTGGCCATCCACGGATATATGGTGAAGACTGGTATATGTAGTCTAGTGTGCATTAACGTATATGTGTCATCAGTATTCATGTGTGGCTAGCATCAGCAGGAGATGCACGTTTTACAGAGAAGGCGCGGCCATCCATGGATATATGGTGAAGACTGGTATATGTAGTCTAGTGTGCATTAACGTATATGTATCATCAGTATTCATGTGTGGTTAGCATCAGCAGGAGATGCACGTTTTACAGAGAAGGCGTGGCCATCCACGGATATATGGTGAAGACTGGTATATGTAGTCTAGTGTGCATTAACGTATATGTATCATCAGTATTCATGTGTGCTTAGCATCAGCAGGAGATGCACGTTTTACAGAGAAGGCGTGGCCATCCATGGATATATGGTGAAGACTGGTATATGTAGTCTAGTGTGCATTAACGTATATGTATCATCAGTATTCATGTGTGGTTAGCATCAGCAGGAGATGCACGTTTTACAGAGAAGGCGTGGCCATCCACGGATATATGGTGAAGACTGGTATATGTAGTCTAGTGTGCATTAACGTATATGTATCATCAGTATTCATGTGTGGCTAGCATCAGCAGGAGATGCACGTTTTACAGAGAAGGCGTGGCCATCCATGGATATATGGTGAAGACTGGTATATGTAGTCTAGTGTGCATTAACGTATATGTATCATCAGTATTCATGTGTGGCTAGCATCAGCAGGAGATGCACGTTTTACAGAGAAGGCGCGGCCATCCATGGATATATGGTGAAGACTGCTATATGTAGTCTAGTGTGCATTAACGTATATGTGTCATCAGTATTCATGTGTGGCTAGCATCAGCAGGAGATGCACGTTTTACAGAGAAGGCGTGGCCATCCACGGATATATGGTGAAGACTGGTATATGTAGTCTAGTGTGCATTAACGTATATGTGTCATCAGTATTCATGTGTGGCTAGCATCAGCAGGAGATGCACGTTTTACAGAGAAGGCGCGGCCATCCATGGATATATGGTGAAGACTGGTATATGTAGTCTAGTGTGCATTAACGTATATGTATCATCAGTATTCATGTGTGCTTAGCATCAGCAGGAGATGCACGTTTTACAGAGAAGGCGTGGCCATCCACGGATATATGGTGAAGACTGGTATATGTAGTCTAGTGTGCATTAACGTATATGTATCATCAGTATTCATGTGTGCTTAGCATCAGCAGGAGATGCACGTTTTACAGAGAAGGCGTGGCCATCCACGGATATATGGTGAAGACTGGTATATGTAGTCTAGTGTGCATTAACGTATATGTATCATCAGTATTCATGTGTGCTTAGCATCAGCAGGAGATGCACGTTTTACAGAGAAGGCATGGCCATCCACGGATATATGGTGAAGACTGGTATATGTAGTCTAGTGTGCATTAACGTATATGTATCATCAGTATTCATGTGTGCTTAGCATCAGCAGGAGATGCACGTTTTACAGAGAAGGCGTGGCCATCCATGGATATATGGTGAAGACTGGTATATGTAGTCTAGTGTGCATTAACGTATTATGTATCATCAGTATTCATGTGTGCTTAGCATCAGCAGGAGATGCACGTTTTACAGAGAAGGCGTGGCCATCCATGGATATATGGTGAAGACTGGTATATGTAGTCTAGTGTGCATTAACGTATATGTATCATCAGTATTCATATGTGGTTAGCATCAGCAGGAGATGCACGTTTTACAGAGAAGGCGTGGCCATCCATGGATATATGGTGAAGACTGGTATATGTAGTCTAGTGTGCATTAACGTATATGTATCATCAGTATTCATGTGTGCTTAGCATCAGCAGGAGATGCACGTTTTACAGAGAAGGCGTGGCCATCCATGGATATATGGTGAAGACTGGTATATGTAGTCTAGTGTGCATTAACGTATATGTATCATCAGTATTCATGTGTGGTTAGCATCAGCAGGAGATGCACGTTTTACAGAGAAGGCGTGGCCATCCACGGATATATGGTGACGACGGGCAGGATCAGAAACGTCCATCTGTTCAGAATACGGTGAGCATCCATGGCCATTTGCTGCATAAACACATCTCTCGTATGCCATAGTGCTTTGTTTGTGCCATGCCAGAAACATCTATGTCCCCAATTCCGGAACTACAGACGCATTTATAACTGCGGGTGTAGAATTAGGTTTAAATTGGGCCCGTTTTCAGTTTTGATGTGTCTGCGGGCCAGACATGCATGTTATGGAATTGGGCTCCACGTGCATAACTTTACACTTTTAAGGGAGGAGTGGCCTAGTGGTTGGGGCATGGTACCTCAGGCTGGAAGGTCAGGAGTTCAAATCCCACTAGAGAACAGTAACCTTGGGCCAGAAGGACAGCAGTTTCTAGCCCCACAGGTGCTCCTTGTGGTCTTGGGCAAGCCACTTAATCCTCCATTGCCCATGTTCCCTGTAAAATAGTTATCTCCACATTATAATGCCCTGTTCAATGTAATTTCAGCTTGTTCAATGTAAACCACCTTGATATCATGAAAGGCAGTATATAAGAAATGTTAAATAAATAAATACACTTGTCCACATTAAATTTCATCAGTCACTGGGACACTCAATCTGCCAATTTCTCAAGGTCCTCTTACAATTTTTCATAGTTCTCTTCTGTTTTAACAATTTTGAATAATTTTATGTCATCTGTAAATTTGTTCACCTCACTCATTCCCATTTCCAAGTAATTTATGAATATGTTAAAAAGCAGAGGGCACAGCATAAATTCCTGGGGTACTTTACTATTCACCTTTCTCCACTGAGAAAATTGGCTATTTAGCTCTACTCTCTGTTTTCTTTTAACCAGTTCCTAATCCACAATAGTACACTGCCTCCTATCCCATGACTTTTTAATTTCTTTAAGATTCTCTCATAAGGGATCTTATCAAAGGCTTTCTGAAAATCCAGATACATTATATCAGTTGGCTCACCTTTATCTACCTGTTTATTCACACCTTCAACAAAATATAGCAGATTAGTGAGACAAGACAGACTTTCCTTGGTGAAATCCATGTTGGCTTTGTCCCATGAAACCTGACTATTTATATGTTCAATAATATGGTCCCTCAGAATGGCTTCTGTTACTGACATCGGGCTCACCAGTCTGTAGTTTCCTGGATCACCCCTGGGAACCTTTTTAAAAACTGGCGTTACATTGGCTATTCTCAAATCCTCAGGTACTTCAGGTGATTTTATTGATAGTTTACAGATTACTAATAGTAGATCTGCAATCTCATTTTGGAGTTCTTTCAGCAGTGGGATATATAACATCCAGTTCAGGTGATTTGCTACTCTTCAGTTTATCAAAATTGTTGTATTACATCTTCCAGGTTTATTGAGATCTGTTTCAATTCCTCTGATACATCACGTTTAAATATAATTTTTGCCATGGGTAATTTGCCTGCTTCTTCTTTATTAAAGACCACAGCAAAGAATTCATTCAGTCTCTGTGGTACGACCCTGTCCTCCTTTTTGCCCCACTACCATCTAATGGTCCAACTGATTTTCTCGCAGGATTTTTTCTATAAATGTACTTGAAAAAGTTGTTATTGTGAGTTTTCTTTCCACAGCAAGCTTCTTTTCAAATTCTGTATTTGCCTCAGTGTCTTGTATCTAACTTGCAAGTGCTTATGTTGTTTCTTGTTTTCACCATTTGGCTCCTTTTTGGCTAAAAGAGCCTCTCTAACCATATCTTTTAACCATGCCAGCAGTTGTTTGAATTTCCTTCCACCTTTCTTAAAGTGTGGAATACATCTGATCTGGGCTTCCAAGATAGTATTTTTAAACAATGCCCAGACTTGATGTAAACCTTTAACTTTTGCAGCTGCACCTTCTATTTTTTTCTTAATCATTTATTCATTTTATCATAGTCTTGACCTTTTGAAGTTTAAATGCTAGCACTGTGGATTTTCTTGCTGTTCTATCTCTATTTATTAAATTAAATTTGATCATGTTATGATCATTATTACCAGATCCTGCTTTCCACTAAGGACTAGGTCTAAAATAGCTTCCCCTTGTGTCAGTTTCTGAACCAGCTGCTCCATGGAGCAGTCATTTATTTCATTTAGAAATTTTGGGGCTTGTTTACAAAGCCGCGGTAGTAGTTTCCGATCGTTATCGGAGCCGCGGCCCCATTGAAATCAATGGGGACCCACTGAAATCAATGGGGCCGTGGCTCCAATAATGATCGGAAACCGCTACCGCGGCTTTGTAAACAAGCCTCTGTATCTCCATAGCATGTCCTGCTATGACATTGAATCAGTCAATACTGGGGTAATTGAAATCACCCATTATTATTGTGTTGTAACTTTTGTTAGCTTCCCTGATTTCTTTCAGCATTTCATCATCCATCTGTTCATTCTAGCCAGACGCCCACTGCCATTGCCTTCCCCTTTTTACATGGGATTTCTATCCAAAGAGATTCTACAGTGTTTCCTGTAAAACCTTTATCCTTTTTGAATGAACGCCCTCTGTAACATACAGTATAGCGCCACCCCTCCACCAATGTCATTTACCCTATCATTGTGATGTAGTTTGTAGCTTGGTATCACAGTGTCCCTTTGGTTATCCTCCTTCCATCATGTTTCTGTGCTATATATTCTAACTCTCCCATCTTGCTTTTTAGACTCCAAGCATTTGCATACAGATTAGATTTAATTGCTTATTCTTGACTGATAACTGGCCTGAAATTTTAAAACGGATGATTTATGCTGTTAATTTCTGAATTTAACCAGAGTAGTCATCAGAATATTAGTCCCCTTCATGTAACAAAATCATTGAAAATAGTGGTAGATAAGAATTACTGGGTCCATCCAGTTTGCCATTTGGACCTCTCTACTTGGCTACCACACCATCTTGCTCAATTTCTGGTCTCTTCTTTTCCTCTTTCATGAATGTCCCTTGGTGTCTCTGCATTCTGCAAGGTTTTGACTCCCATACTCCTTACTGAAAGTCTGTTCCAGGTATCCACCATAAGGTGCTGCATTAGTCTTTGTTCAAATAGTAAAATTGATAAAAACTGGGAAATTTGGTTAGTTTCAGTGCAAACGAACCCAGGCCTACATGGACACAGATCCCCGTGAATCCTGTGATAAGGAAGCTTATCATAGCTCAGGAAGGAGCTATAGAAAAGGTGAAGTGACTCTGAACAAGCAACCTGTCAGTTCTGGTAGAAATAAGAAAACAGAATTTTGCCATAAAAGACTACCAGTCCCAGAATGCACCAGGTTTCCAACAGCCATTAGAGGAGCTGAAGTGGGGAAATGTGTGTTCAATCAGGAGGGCTATGAGGTAATCCCTAAGCACTCATCTCAAAGGGCAGGGCCTGATTCAGCACAGCTGCACTGTGTTAGGGAGGAGCACTCATCAAGGCAGAATAAGAGTAGAGTTTATTCTACAGATGACCATCTTCATGATCACCTTGGATATCCAGAGAATTGTCCTCAGTATCCTGAGAATCAGCTTGAGTTTGATCATCAGTTTCATCTGAAGGATCATCAGAAGCAGAAGCCAAACCGGACGGACAGAGAGGGAAAGAGACCCTTTGGAAGAAGGAAGAGAAAAGCCTTTGAGAGGTCTAGAAGAGTCCAAAGCAGTACGTATACTGGGAGGTATTCCAAGGGCCAGCATACACCATTGGACTGGGGAAAGCCAGAGGAATGGTGCTGCAGAGCTAGGAATCTCCAGACGCTACCTTTGAGGGAGACGGCTGCACGTGGAAGGGACCCTAAGACCCGTGCCAGAAGGTATGTGAAGAGAGATCCAGTGTCCAGGGATCTGGATTGGAAGACTGGACATAAGAACTGGACTACATACTGGCCAGGCTATATAGAGAGAAACTCTAACAGCAATGGAAGCTCAGGTATGAACACTGATCTATGCCCTAGCTATAACCTTGAAAGACAGCAGGGAAACAAGTATTCTTCTGAAAGTGCTCCATTGAGAGATTCATCTGTGCCAATCCATGATATTGAACCCATGCTTGTTGAACAAGAGGGAATAATAGCAGATGAAGATCCTGTTTATATGGACTGCTCTCTATCTAAGCTCCGTTGGTAACTTTCTGTTATAAAGTACAGCAACCATCACAAAGAAATACAAATTTGTTCTTTAATTTACTCAGAAAAGCTCCTGAAGCAGGATTTGACCCACACAGTAGAAAGCAAGCCAGCTAAGGGGTTTCAGCTGGTAACTGCTAGCAATCGAGCCTCACCTAATTGCTTGTGAGCTAGGAGAGAATCACTTCTGAATCTGTGTGGGAAGTAATCAGAAGTTAATCTGAAAAGAACAGTTTGTTTCTTGCTTTGTGGCTTTTCATTTGTTGTTTTCCTGATTTTGACTTTGTTTTTCCAAGTTAACACTGAAAGCAAGTTACCTGATTTTATGTGCTACCAAGCATATCTGTGTTGGGAGAAATAACCCCATAAATAAATATCTTATTGGCTTTACCCAAGAGCACAACTAAATTATGGTTAGCAGCTGTGTCTGGTGTGAATGAACTACATTGCCCACAATACCTTGCAAATCATATAGATTGTCAGACGGCTGCCTGGGTGAGAATCTTCACAGTCTTGACAATGCATATATTTATATGATTTTTGCAAGGTATTGTGGGTAATGTAGTTCATTCACACCAGACACAGCTGCTGACAATAATTTAGTTGTGCACAAGTGTTAAAGCCAATAAGATACTTCTTTATTTATGGGATTATTTCTCCCAGCACAGATATGCTTGGTAGCACATAAATTAGGTTACTTGCTTGCAGTGTTTAACTTGGTAAAACAAAGTCAAAAATCAATATCAGGAAAACAACCTTCAAACTTGTCAGGCAATTAGCTAATGTTTTCTTAGCATATCTCTAACAAACAAAAAGACACAAAGAAAGAAATAAACTGTTCTTGTAAGGTTAACTTCTGATTACTTTCCACACAGATCCAGAAGTAATTCTCTCCTAGCTCACAAGCAATTAGGTGCAGCTCAATTGCTATCAGTTATCCAGCTGAAACCCTTTAGCTGGATGGCTTCCTACTGTGTGAGTCAAATCCTGCTTCAGGAGCTTTTTCTTAGTGGAATAAAGAACAAATTTATATTTCTTTGTGATGGCTGCTGTGCTTTATATCACAGAAAGTTATCAACGGAGTTTGGATAGAGAGCAGTCCATATAAACAATATCTTGATCTGCTATTATTTCCCCTTCATCAACAAGCATAGGGTCACTATCATGAATTGGCACAGGTGAATCTTTCAATGGAGCACTTTCAGGAGAACACTTATTTCCCTGCTGTCTTTCAAGGTTATAGCTAGGGCATAGATCAATGTTCATACCTGAGCTTCCATTGTTGCTATAGTTCCTCTCTATATAGCCTGGCCAGTATGTAGTCCAGTTCTTATGTCCAGCCTTCCAGTCCTGATCCCTGGACACTGGATCTCTCTTCACATACCTTCTGGCATAGGTCTTAGAGTCCCTTCCATGTGCAGCCGTCTCCCTCACAGGTAGCCTCTGGTGATTCCTTGTTCTGCAGCACCATTCCTCTGGCTTTCCCCAGTCCAATGGTCTATGCTGGCCCTTGAATACCTCCCAGTATACGTACTGCCTTGGACTCTTCTAGACCTCTCAAAGGCTTTTCTCCTCTTCCTTCCAGAGGGTTTCTTTCCTTCTCTATCCGTCTGGTTTGGCTTCTGCTTCTGCTGATTCTTCAGATGAAACTGATGATCCTTCTCTGCATATCCAAGGTGATCATGAAGACGATCATGGAGAAGCTGATGCTTGTCATCTGTAGAACAAACTCTATTCTTATTCTGCCTTGATGAGTGCTCCTCCCTAATACAGCGCAGCTGTGCTGAATCAGGCCCTGCCCTTTGAGATGAGTGCTTAGGGATTACCTCATAGCCCTCCTGATTGAACACACGTTTCCCCACTTCAGCTCCTCTAATGGCTGTTGGAAACCTGGTGCATTCTGGGACTGGTAGTCTTTTATGGGAAAATTCTGTTTTCTTATTTCTACCAGAACTGACAGGTTGCTTGTTCAGAGTCACTTCACCTTTTCTATAGCTCCTTCCTGAGCTATGATAAGCTTCCTTATCACAAGATATATGCACTTGCCAAGACTGTGAAAATTCTCACCCAGGCAGCCGTCTGACAATCCTCATTTGTCTAGTTTGTTTTTATCATGATGCACGCTGTCACACGCAAGGGTCTGAGCATGCGCTGTGTGTTGTGCATCGTCTCTGAGTGCTGCATTAGTCTCAATAAGGTCCACACCACTGCACAGTACTGGCTTGTTTATTTTCATGCATCAGCCCCATGTCTCTCAAGGAGGCACAAGTATAAATCAAGCCAACAATGAAGAAAGCAATCAAAACCCCATCAATCCTTTTTGATCACCATATATTAATCCATCACTTATATAAATTAGGCATAAACAGTATTGTGTTGGCATGATTCATATCGTACCTAAGTTACCGTCTGATTAAAGTTTCCATTCACAGTATCTCTTCCAGTTTTTATAGTTTCTACAATGTTAGAGGCTGTGTGGCAAACCCACATATGACTCCAGCATTGGATATCCAGGGTTAAGGGTAAATGCAGATGGCTATGCACCATAGCAGCACAGAACCGACCTAGATGAATATCAGGCCCTTAGACTTTAGGAAAACTAACTTTGCCAAGATGGGACAATACCTCAACGAATCTTTAACGGGATGGGAACAGCTGGGGGATGTAGAAAAGCAATGGGAAAAATTGAAAGGGGATATTTTAAAGGCAACAAACCTTTTTGTTAAAAAAGTAAATTAAATTTAAAAGGCAAAGGAGGCTACTATGGCTCTCAAAAGAAGTAGCTGAAAAGGTGAAGAAAAAGAGGGTGGCCCTCATAAAATGCAAGAGATCACAGAAAGAGGGAGACAAGCATCCATATTTGGAAAAACTTAGAGAAGCTAGGAAAGTAGTCAGGAAATCAAAGATACAAAAAGAAGAAGAAATAGCCAATGCAATAAAATGGGGGGCAAGGCATTTTTCTGATATGTTAGGAAGAGGAGGAGGTGCAAAAGTGATATTATCAGATTTAAGGGTAAAGGGGAGGAATATGTAGAAACTGATGAGGATAAAGCAGAATTACTTAATAAGTATTTTTGTTTTGTGTTCACAGAAAAGGCACAGAGCAAGACCTCAGAAAACACCCACAAATAGGAACAGAAGTGAAGGAGATCTTGAACGATTGTCAGAAGACTGTGTTCATGAGGAACTACCTAAACTAAAAGTAGACAAAGCAATGGGGTCAGATGGAACACACAGGGCTGGCCCATCCACTAGATGAGCTAGGCAGCCGCCTAAGGCAGCTGGCCCAGGTGGGTGGCGATGATAGCATACATGACCAGCCACGCCATCCCCCCCAAATGCCACCAATTTTGTCACAGGGTGGAGGCGGCAGTGGCAGTATTGCAAAAAGCTGTCATCTTTTGAAATACTGCTGCTGTCATTGCTCCACCCCCCTGAGACGCAATCGGCAGTGGCAACTGAGGGGGGTGGCGATTTGGCTTGGCAGGGGTGGTGTGGTCAGGATTTCTGCCTAGGGCGGCAGAAACTCTTGGGCTGGCCCTGGGAATACATCCGAGAGTACTGAAGGAATTTGGGGAAGTTTTGGTGGCTCCACTATCTGACATTTTAAATGCTTCTTTAGAGTCTGGAGTGGTTCCAATGGACTGGAGAAAGGCACATGAGGTCCCTATACAGAAAAACAGAAGTAAGGATGAGATTGAGAACTACAGCCCAGTTAGTCAGATCTCTGTGGTGTAGATTAATGGAAACTGCTAAAACAGAGGATAGTGAGGCTTCTGGAGTCCAGTGGATTGCAAGATCCGAGGCAGCATGCGTTTACTAGAGGCAGGTCTTGTCAGACAAATCTAATTAATTTCTTTGACTGGGTGACCAGAGAGTTGGACTGAGGGAGAGCCCTAAATGTGGTGTACTTAGATTTCAATAAGACCTTTGACACCGTTCCGCACAGGTGACTTATAAATAAACTGAAATCAAAATATTAAAAAAAAACTGAAGTCTTACTATCAATTGTAATTATAAATAAAGGAACTCAAAATTAATAGAGCAGATAGTACTTCCAGCAAGAGATTCAAGGCAACCGCAAGGCCACAAAGCCAGGAGTGTTCATAATTTCATCATCAGTCCAAACAGTGTCCCTATACCGGGTAGCTTTATTTACATTTTTTTTTTAATTTCCCGAAATGTGGGGCTCTGTTTTGCTGTGAGTCATTATGATTTGGACATTAATGCGGATGACAGACGTCTTCTTTTGAGCATTCAGACAGAGCTTTGAAGATGGTTTAGTAAGCTCTAAACGCAGTGCTGTGTTCGTCGTGGGATGTCACAATATTTTATATTCAACTTTTTAGAGAACGGGATGCTTTATTTTCCTCTCAGCAGTTGAAGTTAAATGGTCCTCATCTTTGTCAGGATTGGGCCATCAGCAGAATTAAGCCACAAGTTTACATTGTGCAAAAACATTTTTAGGTATTTTTATGGTGTTTCAAACAGAAGAGTTTGCGTTGAATACACTTAGTATGTGAGGTACACTATCCTAAACTGATTAAAAGGAAAGTTTGTTATGAGAGATTGTTTTCCTTAAGACAAACATTCCAACAAAATAAATATTTGGTCAGGAGCTCTGTTTTTTGAAAAAAGTCTCACTTTTTATTATGGTGGACAAGATTATTGGCACCCTTAAAACAATTCAAGTCAGTTTGAACAGAAGAATCACATTCCCATTGCAGTAAAATTAGACACACTTGTGATCAATTGTCAGTACTCACATGACTTGAATTAACCAATGAATGATGGCTCTAATGTTTAACATGGCCACATTCACTCCCTGTTCAATTTTCACAATGGTGAAGACAAGAGAGCTGCCTGAGACCAACAGAAAAACCATTATCACCAAACATCAAACTTCAAAGGAGTACAAGGCCATCTCCAAAGAACTTGGGATTCCTGTGTCTACAATTCACAATGTTATTAAGAAGCTTTCTGCTCATGCAACTGTCAAGAACCTCCCAGGATGTGGTGGGAAGAGGAAAATTAATCCAAGAAGTCTTTGAAGGTTAGAACAAACTGTTGGAAAAACACTGTGTACAGCATCCAAAAGCTTAAGGCTGACCTCAAGCAATCAGGAGAGGTGATTTCAACCCACACCATACGCTGTACACTAAACAAAGACTTCATGGGCGAAGGCCAAGGAAGACCCCACTGCTCAAAGACAGATATGAAAAGGCACGCCTGATCTTTGCCTAAACCCACTTTGAGAAACCACAGTCCATCTGGGAAAATGTTCTGTGGACAGATGAAACCAAACTTGAGCTCTTCGGCAATGCAGAACAGCGATATATTTATAGGTGAAGAAATGATGCGTATAAGGAATAAAGCATCCTTCCTTTGCCTACAGTTAAATATGGTGGAGATTCCATAATGCTAAGGGGCTGTTTTGCTGCCTCAGGAACTGGAGGCCTGCAACATATTAAAGGAATCATAAAGTCAGAGAATTACCAAGGGATTTTGGAGTGAAATGTGCTACCTAGCGTCAGAAAGCTAGGTCTGGGTCGAATGTCATGGGTCCTCCAGCAGAACAATGACCCAAATCATACATCCAAAAGTACAAAAGAATGGTTAAAAAGGAAAAAAATGGACTGTTTTAAACTGGCCAGCAATGAGTCCTGATCTCAATCCAATCGAGAACCTTTGGGAAGAGCTGAAAACTGCCATTGGTAAAAGGAATCCTGGAAACATTCATGAGCTGGAACAAATCACAGTTGAAGAGCTGGAGTAACTACCAGCACAGATGTACGAAACTAATAGATGGCTACAAGAAACATTTGGAGGCTGTCATCACTGCCAACAGTTGTGTAATCAAATATTAGTGAAGGGTGCCATTAATCCTGTCCAGGTCATATTTTTTTTTCTCAGAAATTACTATATCTAAGTTGCATAGACATCTTTTTTTTTGTTCTATACCTTTGAACATACTATTAAAATATTATGATGACACACAGTTGGCATATTTCCAATTATTTCTCAAGATATTGTACACAACATACCTAAAAATGCAAGGGTGCCAGTAATGTTGACCACAACAGTAGGATGAGGATGAAAGAGGATAGACTCAGGAGTAATATGTGGAAATACACCTTTACGGAAAGAGTGGTAGATGTGTGGAATAGTATCCCAGTGGAGGTGGTGGACACAAGGATAGCATCTAAATTCAAGAAAGCCTGGGACAAACACAGAGGGTCTCTAAAGAAAGAAAAGGGGCTATAGTAGTTGATATGGAAGGGCAGACTAGATAGACCATATGGTCTTTTTCTGCCATCATGTTTCTATGTGAACAATGTGACACTTGCACAGCAGAGTTTTGAACAGATTGAAGGGGAGAGAGATGATTCAGAGGGAGACCAGTGAGGAGCAGGTTATACAGTAATAGTCATGATGGTAGGTTACTAGAGTGGATAAGGCTCTTAGTAGTATATCCAGAAAGGAAGGGACAAATTTAGCTGATATTATAAAGAAAGAAATAGCAGGTTTAGCTGTTTGTTGTATATGTGCAGAGTGAAGAGTCAAAAATGACCCTGAGTTTGGAAGTGATGCAGAAATAAATTAATGGAGAGCAAGAAGATTTTGGCTTTGTCCAGGATTTGTTTTAATCCAGGCTTTAACCTGGATGGGTTTACAGGAGAGGGTGTGTTTGGGAAATTGGAGAGGGTGGAGTTTAGGACTCTTGGATAATTATATACCGAGGACTCTCTCCGAACCTTTCAGTTCCTTTGGAGGTAATATATTACTTCCCCTGCAGTGCAGGTTGATTTAGAAGGGAATAGAACTTTTTTGAATGCCTTTGAGAGAGGAAATGGGGCTCTAAGGGGTTGATGTCAAGATTGTGGAGCAGCAGGACTTGGGAGCTACCCTGGAGAAACGTGACTAGCAGCAAAGATTTAAACCTATTTCTGCGTGGTCACTCTTTCCCATTAGGTGGAATTGGGGTTTAAACTCCATTTTCAATAGCACTTGACTCCTGTTGTTACCAGTGATCTCTTCTCAGTGCTGGAGGTCTTGTGGGGCAGAGTGAGGTTACTGTCACATCTGAAGGACATACCCTAAGGTGCAGAGGTATTGGGAAGGGGAAGAGGTTATTGAGGGAATTCTCCCATGCTGTCCTAAGCTGACCCTGCTATCTTACCAGCCACAGGAGGTGCCTCAGGTGTGGGGGTTTCTCCCATGGGATGTCTGTCATGCAGAGTGAGATTGCAAGTAACTAGAAAGTGAAGCCAAGCTGACGTTGGGCAATTATTTCTTACTGTGTTGTGTGACAACTTTTAAAGGGGAGAAATTTAAAGTTGTGTGGGGAAGGAATGAGGAATAGTTTCAAGTGCATGCGTGAGCGGGGAGGGGGGGAAAGGATTCAGTTGAAGGGGAAGGAGCTGTTCATGTTAAATGGTGGACTGTGGTTTGGGAGCTTTGGGTGGTTAGTTCTGAGGGGGGATGGGTGAGGGAGGGGTTGATTGTCTTTAGCAAAAGAATGTGGTATAGGAATAGTTTCGGATTGGTAGGTCCAAGGGGAGGGGGGTGAAGTTTTCTGTATTGTTGGTGGGTGGAGGGGGAAAATGGGGGAAAACGTTGTGGTTGCTCTGATCTGCGTATACAGTGTTTGTGATTCTCCTGGTGTGCTTGCTGAGATGGTGTTTTATGCTTGTATGGATGCTTTGCTTATGTTAATAAAATATGAATTTAAAAAAATGCCCCCGAAGTTGCGAGCTGAGGAAACAGGGAGGATGATAGTGTGGAGAAAGAAGGAAAATGGCCGAGTACCTGAAGGAGGAGTTGGCAGGGTGGGAGGGGATAAGGGAAGTGGAATTGCTGTGGGCTAAACTAAAGGAGGCAATAAAAGGGGCAACAGATACATATTTAAGAAAAGTAAATAAAAACAAGAGGAAAAGGAAACCTATTTGGTTCTCCAAAGAAGTGGCTGCACAAATAAAGGCAAAACCACAGCTTTCACGAAACTCAGAAGTTCGCAAACAGAGGAACACAGAAAAGAATACAAGATCAAACTAAAAGAGACAAAACGAGAAATAAGGATGGCAAAATGAGATTCTCGCTCAAGACTATGCAGACTTCCTCCAATCAAGATTACACCAAACCACCAAGACTGATATTACCAACTCTAAGGGACCAGCATGCATATCAACGCTAACAACCTTCGACGCCCCCTCCCCCAAGCAAATCGCAGACTTAATCTCTACAATCAACACGACCACGGCCCACACTGACCCCTGTCCAGCTTTTTGGATAAAAGAACTAAGGACAGAGTTTAGCCCCTTCATAGCTAAACTCTTTAACGCATCATTCTCTTCAGGCTTATTCCCCCTAAGTCTCAAACACACATCCATTAGACCTCTGCTAAAAAAAAACAAACTAGACTCCCAGAAAGTAGAATCCTACAGACCAATTGCCAGTATTCCACTGCTGGCCAAGATAATCGAAAAGGAGGTCCAAATTCAGCTCCAGCAGCACATAGACAACGTTGCATCTCTTGACCACAGCCAACATGGCTTTAGAGAGGCTCATGGTGTGGAGACTCTACTTACCACCTTCTTTAACAGCATCCTCACCACAATTGATAACATCCATTGCGGAGCGGCCTAGACATAGCTGCAGCATTTGACTCAGTTTGTCACCAAACCCTCCTGAAACGGCTCGAAGAGAAGGGCATCTGCGGCTTAGCACTAAATTGGTGCAAGTCATACCTAGCCAATAGATGGCAGCATATGCGAACCGAAACCTCTACATCCAAACCATTCCATCAGAAACAAGGTGTCCCACAAGGATCCTCCCTTTCAGCTCTTATGTTTAATATCTACATGCAGCCCGTCTGCGACATCATTCTCTCATACACCAAATGCATGATATATGCGGATGACGTCCTGCTCTACTTGCCATTCAAGACTGACCAAATTGACCTCTCACCCCTTACAGAATGTTTCAGCGCAGTAGAAAGATGGCTCCAGAATCAGAATCTTCGCATACAACATAAAAAGACTGAAGTGCTGTTTATCACCAGAAACTCGAACTTCTCTCCACCAACCCACCTAAAAGTCGGCGAAGTAGAGCTTCAAACCAAGCCCACAATCCATTACCTGGGTGTTAGCCTAGACCAGAGCCTTAACATGAAGACACACATTGGCAACATGGTCAAATCAACATATCACAAAATTAGGACACTCAAGCATCTACGTCCCCTTTTACAACCAGACAACTTCAGAACCATCTTCCAGGCTCTAACCATCCCACATCTGGACTATGCCAAAGCGATCCTCCAAGGGCTCCCAAAATCTACACTGATCCCGCTCCAGTTTGCCATGAACACCACAGCCAGAGTTCTGAATGGGGCCTCGAGGCGAGACCATATAACACCCATCCTCAAAAGTCTCCACTGGCTCCCTATCCACTGTAGGATCGTCTTCAAAACAATACTACTAACATTCAAGGCCATAAATGGGCTCTCCCCCACGTCCCTCGCTGGTCTCGCACACAAACCCCCCCCCCCCCCAATAGAGCCAGAAGAACCACAGGAATAAACACCTTGGCAATTCCCAAAACACTGACCCAGTGCACTCAGGCTACAGCAAGCAGGACCTTTAGTATCAGTGCTCCCAGACTCTGGAATGCCCTGCCTCCCAACATACGAGCAATCCCAGAACTAACCAATTTTAGAAGGGCATTGAAATACCACCTTTTCTGCGAATGTTACCCAAATAAAGATGCACCATCCTGACCTTCCCAAAAATAAGCTCCATGTTCAATGTAATTTTCTCTCCCATGATGTATATTATGTAAATACTACTATGTTTAAATATGTGTAAATAGTTAATTTTTGACTATCCAAGTTGAGCTACCTGTTTTCTGTATTTTTACGGTTAACCCACCGTAAAACAAATGTTCCATGTAAACCGCACTGATGTTGAAGAGCGCAGTATATAAGAGAAATAAATAAAATAAATAAATAAATAAAATCAAAGGAAGAAGAAAAGATGGCTAAAGAGGTGAAGTATGGTGACAAAACTGTCTTCAGGTATATTTGGGAGAGGAGGAAAATCAGAAGTGGAATTGCAGGACTCAAAAGTGCTGGGAACAGATTTGTGGAAAGTAACATTGAAAAAGTGAAAATTCTAAACAATACTTCTGCTCTATTTTTACTAAAAAAAATCCTGGAGAAGGACCACCTGTGATTTCCAAATATAAAAATGGGAATGGAGTAGATACCACACCATTCACAAAAGATGATGTGTTAGAACAGCTTGCAAAACTGAAAATGGACAAGGCCATGGGACCGGATGGGATACATCCCAGGATACTGAAAGAGCTCAGAGAGATTCTTGCTGGGCTGTTAAAGGATGTTTTAATAACTCCTTGGAGACAGGAGAAGTTCCACAGGACTGGAGAAGGGCTGATGTGGTACCTCTTCGTAAAAGTGGTAACAGGGAAGAAGTGACAAACTACAGGCCACTAAGTCTTACCTCAGTGGCGGGAAAAATAATGGAGGCGCTCCTGAAAGAGCGAATAGTGGACTTTCTCGAAACCAACAGGTTGCATGATCCAAGGCAGCATGGTTTTACCAAAGGACGATCTTGCCAAACAAATCTGATTGGGTTCTTTGACTGGGTGACCAAAGAACATAGATCAATGGCATGTAAGGGCTGTCATCTACCTGGATTTCAGCAAAGCCTTTGATACTGTTCCTCATAGGAGGCTTATCAATAAACTCAAACAGCTTGTGAATGGGTCCCAAGGTGGTGAACTGGATCAGAAATTGGTTGATTGACAGACAACAGAAGGTGATGGTAAATGGAATTCACTCAGATGAAAGGAAGGTGATTAACGGTGTGTCCGAGGTTTTGGTCCTGGGAGCGGTACTGTTCAATGTATTTGTGAATGATGTTGCTGAAGGACTGAATGGAAAAATCTGTCTTTTTGCAGATGACACAAACATTTTCAGCAGAGTGGACTTCCCTGGGGGAATGGATAACATGAGGAAAGATCTAGAAAAGCTGGAAGAATAGTCTAATGTTTTGGCAATTAAGATTTAATGTGAAGAAGTGGAGTGCCATGCAATTGGGAAGCAGAAATCCAAGGGAATCATATGCAATAGGGGGCGAGAGGTTGGTGTGCACGGACCAGAAGAAGGACCTCGGAGTGAATGTTTCTGAAGATCTCAAGGTGGTGAAACAGTGTGACAGGGTGGTGGCAAAAGCCAGAAGGATGCTGGGTTGCATACAGAGAGGAATTACCAGCAGAAAGGAAGAAGTACTAATGTCACTGTACAAGTCGCTGGTGAGGCCTCACTTGGAATATTGTGTTCAGTTTTGGAGACCATATCTCGCAAAGGATATAAAAAGACTGGAAACAGTTCAGAGCAAGGCGACCAAAATGATTTGGAGCCTGCGTCAGAAGACTTATGAGAAGAGACTTGAAGATCTAAATATGTACAACCTGGAGAAGAGGATGGATAGGGGAGATATGATTCAGACCTTTAAATACTTAAAGAGTATTAATGAACAAACAAACAAACCTCTTCCAAAGACGGGGAAGCTGTAAAACTAGAGGGCATAATATGAAGATGCAAGGGGGTAAATTGAAAGGCAATGTCAGGAAATACTTTTTAACTGCCCTCCTGATGAAGTGGTGGGGGCAAATGCAGTGACGGAATTCAAAATGGCATGGGGCAGACACAGTGGACCCCTTTACAGAAACAGGATAAAATCAAAATAAACATAACTATCTCTTATATCTCAATAAAAGGGGGGTGACTTGGTACACCCCTAAGCAAAGGCATGGGGAGGGGTGACCTGCACGGAGCGACAGGTGCACCTACTCTAGTCGCTTTGCTGGGCAAACTAGATGGACCAAGCTGGTCTTTATCTGCCACCATATACTATGTTACTATGAGGGTTTAGGGGGAAAAAATGAAGAGTTCTGTCTTGGCCATGTTCAGTTTCAGACAGCGGTGGGATATCCGAGCAGCAATGTCAGATAAGCAGGCAGAGATCTGGGTCTGGATATGTGGAGAGATTTCAGGTATACAAAGGTAAATTTGTGAGTCATCAGCATAAAGATGATAATAAAAACCATGGGAGGAGATGAGTTTACCAAGGGACTGAGTGTAGAGAAAGAAGAGGAGATGTCCCAACACAGAGTCCTGAGGTATTTCGAGCAAGAGCAAGAAGGGGGTAGAGGAGGATTTACTGGAACATACACTAAAGATGCAATAGGAGAGATAAGAAGAAAACCAGGCCAGAACAGGGTCCCTAAAGTCAAGTGAGAACAAGGTATCAAGGAGAAGGTTGTCATCAACGGTGCCAAAAGGAGTGGAAAGATCAAGAAGGGTGTGGATTGAGTAAAGACCCTTGAATATGGTGAGAAACAAGTCACTTGAGACTTTGGCAAGTGCTGTTTCTATATAGTGTAGAGGACAAGAGCCAGACTGTAGTGGATCCAGAAGGGCTTGAGAGGACAGAAAGTCTAGACAATGGAAGTGAACCGCACATTCAAATAGTTTAGAAGCAAAGGGGAGGAGGAAATGGGCCAATAATTAGGACAGGTAGGGTTCCACAGGGCTCCTTGTTGGGCCCAGTTCTTTTTACCATTTTTCTAACTCATTACTTTGATGCAGTCACTAGGTTTTAAACCTTTTATATATGTTAATGACATTCCGATCTTTATACTTTTTGTCAAAAATGTTTTAGATATATTTGTTATCTGTTATCACTGTTTTTCAAGGATTTTCACTTGGCTCTTACCTCATAAGCTTCTCCTTAATCCACTAAAATGGGATGCAGCATGAGCGGAAAGAGCCGAACGCGGCATTGAACATGAGGCAGGCTGATCCACAACTCCACCTTCCTCTCCACCAGAGGTCAGTAGCTCAATGTCAACAGGACCCAGTTCCAAGAACTCCTGGTCAGGTGGGGCAGCAGAATGCGGCTGCAGGTTAGATGTACATTGCTCAACTGCGAGCACCTTCCTATTAGCACTCCACAGCAGCGAGTCCTCCGAAACAGTCTTCTCCAGCGCCAGGGCCTTTAGAAGGAGCACCTCAATCTGCTGTGGCCCCGCCGTGGGGTAGATTCCTTTCGCTGACTTGGCCTCAGGGTTACCACGCCGCTTAGGAGGCATAATGAAAGGTAATACAAAAAGGAAAAAGCTGAGACGCTGCACACCTAGAATGCCACCATCTTGACTCCGCCAATTTTCTTTCTTTTAAAAAAAACAAAGTTCAGCTACTATGAGATCATCTTATTTCACTCTGCGTAGATTTAGACACATTGATTTATGTTCTCGTAATATCCAGGACTGACTACTGTAATTCATTATATAATGGCCCACCCTTAACTTTTTTTAACCATTTACAATGGATTCAAAATACTGCTGGGAAGAAAATCTTTGGTTTGAATTGTTAGGATCATGTCACCCTTTCCCTGATGGACTTACCACTGGTTACTGGTTTGTTAGTATCACACTCTAATCAACCTGTCTTTTGTGCTGACCAACTCATTTCAAACACTCCATCTAGGTCGTTACATTCTCCTCTTGCTCATTCCTCTGGCAGTGAATTCCATCGAATCGGAGCTTTATAATGAAGGTTGTTGTACATGTTGATTCTAGGTCTGAGCTGGCTAATGAAGGAATAGTGTTTAATATATTTGCGGATTTATATTGTATAATCCAGACTTGCCAAGTTACCTTTGCTACTTTGCTTCAGTCTTTACTGAGGAAGATGGAAGGATGTTACCCATGACTGAAGTGGTATTTAAAGGTGCGGAAGAATTGAAGGAAATATTGATACATCGGGAAGATGTATTACAACTATTAGATAAACTGAAGAGTAGCAAATCACCTGGGCCGGATGGTATACATCCAAAGGTGTTGAAAGAACTGAAATATGAGATTGCAGACCTGCTATTAGTAATATGTGAACTTTCATTAAAATCATCTGTAATACCTGAAGATTGGAGGATCGCCAATGTAACGCCAATTTTTAAAAAAGGTTCCAGGGGTGATCCAGGAAACTACAGACCGGTGAGCCTGACGTCAGTACCAGGAAAAATGGTAGAAACCATCATAAAGAACAAAATTACTCAGCATGTAGATAGTCATGGCCTAATGGGAGACAACCAACAAGGCTTTAGACAAGGAAGATCTTGTCTTACTAATCTGTTATGTTTTTTTGAAGGTGTGAATAAACAGGTGGACAAAGGTGAGCTGGTTGATATAGTGTATCTGGACTTTCAGAAAACCTTTGACAAGGTCCCTCATCAGAGACTTTTGGCAAAACTAAAGAGTCATGGGATAGGAGGCAGTGTACTATTGTGGATCAGGAACTGGTTAAAAGATAGAAAGCAGAGGGTAGAGCTAAATGGCCAATTTTCCCAATGGTGAAAGGTGAATAGTGGTGTACCCCAGGGATCTGTGCTGTGTCTGCTGCTTTTTGACATATTCATAAATGATCTGGAAAAGGGAATAACGAGTGAGGTTATCAAATTTGCAGATGACACAAAACTATTTAAAGTTGTTAAAACCCAAGAGGATTGTGGAAAATTGCAAGAGGATCTTGATAAATTGGAAGACTGGGCATCAAAATGGCAGATGAAATTTAATGTGGACAAGTACAAAGTTATGCACCTAGGGAAGAACAACCCAAACTATGGTTACACGATGCAAGGTTCCACATTAGGAACCACCACCCAGGAAAAAGATTTAGGCGTCATTGTGGATAACATGTTAAAACCCTTGGCCCAGTGTGCAGCGGCAGCCAAGAGAACAAATAGAATGCTAGGTATCATAAGGAAAGGAATGGAAAATAAAACAAAAGATATTATAATGCCTCTATATCGTTCCATGGTGAGACCGCACCTTGAATATTGTGTGCAATTCTGGTCGCCGTATCTTAAAAAGGATATAGCGTTATCAGAAAAGATTCAGAGAAGAGCCACCAAAATGGTAAAGGGGATGGAAGGATACCCCTATGAAGAAAGGCTAAAAAGATTAGGGCTCTTTAACCTGGAAAAGAGACGGCTGAGGGGAGATATGATAGAAGTCTATAAATTAATGAACGGAGTGGAACGGGTAAACGTAGATCGATTGTTTACCTTATCAGAATATAGAAAGACTAGGGGACATGCAATGAAGCTACAGGGTAAACTATTTAAGACTAATAAAACAAAATATTTTTTCACTCAAGGTGTAATCAAACTCTGGAATTTGTTATCGGAGGATGTAGTAAAGGCTGTTAGTGTAGCTGGGTTTAAAAAAGGTTTGGACAAGTTCCTGGAGGAAAGGTCCATAAATTACACAGGTACACTACCAAAAAACTGCCTCCAGTTTTGCAACTGATTCCTATAGATTTTGGGGTGCTGAATCCAGGAAAAATAGCCAAAATGTTCCATCACGTCACGTTTTCTTGCAAAATTAGATTTCTTACCCATATAAGGAATGTTCACATAATTTATTTTTAGCCGACTGCAGTTTATTTTCTTGGCCCAAAATAGAGGTTGTAATGGTTAACTAACTAGAAACACTCCCTCATGATATTTTAGAGTGTTTTGTATTCATTTTATACATTAACAGGACAATTGGGAGGCGGGGGGCTAAATCCAGTACTCGCGCTGGCGCATGTTCTTTCCTGTTCGCCTCGCCTCGTTCGCTCGCTCAAACACGGTGGTTGCGACATGAACGTTCCTGTCAAATTTCAGTTTCTTGCAAGTTCATTATTACCTTTTGTTTGCTCAGTCATAATCCAGCTTTATTCCGAAGTGGTTCACTACAGTTGTAGTTTGCAGTGCTGTGTATTTGTGATGGCTCACAGAGCCAGAGGTTGCGTCAACTCTCCGGACAGTTTTGTTTTATTTGTGGGGAATATACCGTGAAAAAGCGGCAGAGGAACATTTCTGCATTTAGTAAAAAAGTATATTTCGCCTATTTCGGTTTGAAGTTAGGCGATCAAGACAAACCGTGGGCTCCTCACAAAGTGTGCAAGACATGTGAGGAAGATCTACGCTTATGGATGAAAGGTAAAAAACAAGCATTTTGTTTCGGAATACCTATGATGTGGCGTGAACAAAGAGACCACAGCAGTGACTGCTATTTTTGCTCTTGCATTGTGAAGGGATACAACTTAAAAAATAAGAACGCAATAAGTTAACCCAACCTTCCCTCAGCAATTAGGCCTATGCCTCATAGCAACGAAGTACCTGTGCCTGAACCACCAAAATCTTTGGATCATATTTGTGTGGACGGTTCTGATCATGATGAGACTCATCAGATGGCTTTTCCCGATGAGTCCAGTACTTCCGAGTTTGAAACTGAACCAGATCCGAAACCTGAACTTTTCTCTCAAGCTGAATTGAATGATTTAGTCCGGGATTTAGGACTCCCAAAAGATGCTGCCCAACTGCTAGGTTCTCGGCTTAAACAGAAAAATCTATTGTCACCAGGAACAACTTTTATTGGTACCGCAACCGCGAGACACAATTTTTGAAGTATTTCAACAAAGAGGAAGATTTGGTATTTGCAACGATATATACGGAGTGATGGAAAAGTTTAAACTCAAGTATGATCCTGCTGAATGGCGGCTGTTCATTGATTCGTCAAAAGACAGCATAAAAGGTGTTCTTCTTCATAATGGCAACACATTCGCTTCAGTCCCTATTGCTCACTCTGTTATTCTCCAAGAAAAATACGAGAATTTGGCCCTGATTCTTCAGAAGATTCGTTATGATGAGCATAAGTGGATGATTTGTGGAGACTTTAAAATTCTATCCATGCTATTAGGGCAGCAATCCGGTTTCACCAAATATCCCTGCTTCCTTTGCTTGTGGGATAGCCGGGCCCGCGACCTACACTGGGGGAAAAAAGACTGGCCAATTCGGGAGTATTTGAGACCCAGTGAGAAAAATGTTCTTCATGAGAGCTTGGTACCTCGTGATAAAATTCTATTACCACCTCTCCACATTAAGTTGGGTCTCATTAAGCAATTCATCAAGTCCCTTCCAAAAGATGGTGAGTGCTTTCGGTACCTTTGCTCAAAGTTCCCCTGACTTTCTGAAGCAAAGCTAAAGGAAGTAGTGTTTGTTGGCCCTGATATAAGGAAACTCATTTCAGATGGAGCATTCGCTGAAATGATGTCTGAGAAGGAAAAAGAAGCCTGGGATTCCTTCAAGGATGTTGTTCTCAAATTCTTGGGGAACAGGCGGGATGAGAACTATAAGGATATTGCTGCCAGGATGCTCAATGCCTTCAAAGAACAAGGCTGTAACATGAGCCTGAAAGTCCATTTCTTGCACTCCCATGTGAACTACTTTCCCGAAAACTTGGGGGCGTACAGTGAAGAACAAGGTGAAAGGTTTCACCAGGACATCAAGGACGCAGAGAGAAGGTACCAAGGAAGATGGAACACCACTATGATGGCTGATTTCTGCTGGTTGCTGCTGCGGGAAACCCCAGATGAAAAATACGCCAAGCAGCGCACCAAGAGAAGCATTCGGGGGAAGAAGAAACGGGCCCACCAGGAGATTGATTGACCCAAGAATGACTTTAAAATCTAAACTGTGTTGACAAATATCGTGTTTTTACTAAACTTTGAAATACAAATTTGCTAGTTATTACCACAGTGTCGGATCTCATTTATTAGAATTTTATTTTCACACCATCGGGTGTTTGTCTTCATGTATTGCAATGGTGCGGTTTGCGTTTTCTATTCTTACATACATACCTGTACAACATTTTTTGCACATTTCTTTGCTTTGCTTTGTGTCTAACCTCGCTCTTATATGCTCAATGTTTGTGCACATGTATGTGGCTGTTTTAAGTGCAGACAATTTTGCTACCATCACAGTGTGTTTTGTTGACATTACTCTATTCTTATGTGCTGCCTTGTTACAATTTTCTTTATTCTTATTTGAATAACTACTAAACAATTAGTATAAAGAATTCATCCAAGAAACTTTTATCTCGATCGCACTCAATCTGAAACGTTCACCTCAAACTGCTAACCCAATGTAGCAAAAAATCTGTACGTGATGGAGCAAATTGGTTACCAGATTTGGATTCAGCGCACCAAAAAACGTAAAAATCAATCAAAACATTAGAGGCAGTTTAAAAAAAAATTTTTTTAGTGTACCTGTGTTATTATTAAGAAGGGATCCAGGATATCAATGCTTGACCCAGTACAAGCATTGTGGAACTTGTGTCTTTTGGGGAAACTGCTAGGTACGTATGACCTAGATTGGCCACTGTTGGAAACAGGATACAGGGCTTGATGGACCTTGGTCTGACCCAGTATGGCATATCTTATGTTCTTATGTTATGTTCTTATATTCCAGAAATGAGATTTTAAGTCAGTCCTGGATTTCTGACAAGCTCATCTTGATGCATTATGGGATTTGCAGCACTGATTCGAATGGGTAAAACTAGGGACTACAACTACCATGCTGGAACTGGATAACTTGGCAACTCTGATTATTTTGTAGTGCTACATAGTATTTATGTACATACATGATTTGTGGTATTTATGTATTTATTTATTTAACATCTTTTATATACTGCTTTTCAATTTTATCAAAGCGGTTTACTTTGCAACATAACAAAGGTTTACATAGAATGGTGGTAGTAGTAGTAGTAGTAGTAACATAGTAAATGACGGCAGATAAAGACCAGTATGGTCCATCTAGTCTGCCCAGTACGATGTCAAGAGTAGGTACACCTGCTGCTCTGTGAAGGCCCCCCTTCCCCATATCTTTGTTTAGGGATGATTCCACCACTCCATGTAGGACACCCCTATATGTTAAGGAATTAGATGGTTCAGATTATTTTGATATTTTCTTGTTGCTGTAAAGGGATTCACTGTGCCTGTCCCATGCCCTTTTGAACTCCGTCAACGTATTTGCCCCCACCACTTCCATCAGGAATGCATTCCAAGCATCCACCACTCTGTCAGTGAAAAAGTATTTCCTGACATTGCCTCTCAATTTACCACCTTGTAGCTTCATGTTATGCCCTCTAGTTTTGCAGCTTCTCCGTCTTTGGAAGAGGTTTATTTGTTCATTATTTCTCTTTAAGTATTTAAAGGTCTGAATCATATCTCCCCTGCCCCTCCTCTCCTCCAGAGTATACATATTTAGGTCTTCAGGTTTCTTCTCATAAGGCTTCTGATGCAGGCTCCAAATCATTTTGGTCGCCTTCCTCTGAACAGTTTCCAGTCTTTTTACATCCTTTGCAAGATATGGTCTCCAAAACTGAACACAGTATTCCAAGTGAGGCCTCACCAGTGACTTGTACAGTGGCATAAGTACCTCTTCCTTTCTGCTGGTAATTCCTCTTTGTATGCACCCCAGCATCCTCCTGGCCTTTGCCACCGCCTTGTCGCACTGTTTTTCCATCTTGAGAGCTTCAGAAATAATCACACAAGGTCTTTCTCCTGATCCGTACACACCAATCTCTCGCCCCCTATCGCGTACATTTCCCTTGGATTTCTGCTTCACAAGTACATGACTCTGCACTTCTTCGCATTAAATCTTAATTGCCAAGCATTAGACCATTCTTCCAGCTTTTGTAGATCATTCCTCATGTTAACCACTCCCTCGGGGGAGTCCACTCTGTTGCAAATTTTTGTGTCATCTGCAAAAAGACAGACTTTTCCATGCAGTCCTTCAGCAATATCACTCACAAATACATTGAACAGTGCCGGGCCCAGGACCGACCCCTGGGGCACCCTGCTAATCACCTTCCTTTCATCCGAGTGAGCTCCTTGTACCATCACCTTCTATCATCTATCAGTCAACCAATTTCTGATCCAATTTACCATCTTGGGATCTATCCTCAAACTACTGAGTTTATTAATAAGCCTCCTATGAGGAATAGTATCAAATGCTTTGCTGAAATCCAGGTAGATGACATCCATGGCATGCCCCTGATCTAGTTCCCTGGTCACCCAGTCAAAGAACTCAATCAGATTTGTTTGGCAAAATCGTCCTTCGGTAAAACCATGTTGCCTCAGATCTTGCAACCTGTTGGCTTTGAGAAAGTTCACTATTCGCTCTTTCACTGAGGTAAGGCTCACAGGCCTGTAGTTTGACACTTCTTCCCTGTCACCACTTTTGTGTAGAGGTACGACATCAGCCATTCTCCAGTCCTGAGGAACCTCTCCTGTTTCCAAGGATTTGTTGAAAACATCCTTTAACGGCCCTGCAAGAACCTCTCTGAGCTCTTTCAGTATCCTGGGATGTATTTCATCTGGTCCCATGGCCTTGTCCACTTTCAGTTTTGCAAGTTGTTCTAACACATCATCTTCTGTGAATGGTGTGGTATCTACTTCATTCCCAGTTTTATATTTGGGAGTCACACGTAGTCCTTCTCCAGGACTTTCCTTAGTAAAAACAGAGAAGAAGTATTCGTTTAGCAATTTCGCTTTTTCAATGTCACTTTCCACAAGTGCGTTCCCAGCACTTCTGAGTCCTGCAATTCCAACTCTGATCTTCTTCCTTTCCCCAATATACCTGAAGAAAGTTTTGTCGCCACACTTCACATCTTTAGCCATCTTTTCCTCTGCCTTTGATTTTGCTATCCTTATTTCTCTCTTTGTCTCTTTGAGTTTGATCCTGTATTCATTTCTGTGTTCCTCTGTTTGCGAGCTTTTGAATTTTGTGAAAGCTGTGTTTTCCATTATTTGAGCAGCCACTTCTTTGGAAAACCAAATAGGTTTTCTTCTCCTCTTGCTTTTGTAATGCTTGTTATTTTTTTTTTTTTTAGTTCTTCTGATTAACATGTATCGTTTAAGCATCTTACCTCCTGTGTGCTGTATGTATAATACAAATGATTGTACGAACACAGTGTTTTTTCTATTCTACGATTTTGCCGATCGTTTTTATTTGCACATGTTCCGTTCCTATTCATAAAGATTTTTTATTCACAAGTCTGTTCTGTGCCAATATTTTTACTGCTACGGTTCAAGTTTACAGTGTTTCTTCTTTTCTTCTTTTTTGATTAGTGTCTTTATTTCATGATGTTGTCGATCGTTTTAGACAGCTAATCTGACATTTTAGTTCTTCTGACATTTATAGACTTTTTTGTCTTTATTTGTAATCTCATTTTACAATGTTTTTATTTCATGATGTTGTTGATTATTTTTGGACAGCTCCTCTGATATGAGTCAGTTATTTTTACATTCTTTTTTACATACATTGATTATTTACAGTCTGTTTTGTGCTGTAAGAACACAATAGTTCATACCTTTACTATTAGGGATCAAGTTTCCATTTGCAAAGATTTTTTCAGGGATTTGTCATTAAACAGACTGTCTTATCCTTCCTTTTTATTATCATATTCTGTTTACATTTTTTATGGCAATACTATATCCACAGGTGTTTGGGGAATTTCGATTTTTTGTTCCTTGCGCTCTCTCATGGTGAGAAAGTTACACTGACACCTCATCGTTTTTATTGTTCTGCCCTATATTATTTGGTAATCATGCCTGTAATGCTTGTACATTACTTATATTTGAATATTGCATGCATTTACAATTTTATTGCATCTTCCTTATATTAGTTTTAATGTCCTTTTTAAAAGTTTTTAATATGTTTTCTTGTGCTGTTTGTATCAGCAGTTTTTGTTATCTATATTATTTATGAACTGCATTTCTTTTAAGTTATCAACTGCATATATAATACATATAGTATGTCATATTGATTTATGCGTTTATCATATGGATCACTTTTATAAATGTTCAGTATTTTTATACTTACTTTATTTATTTATTCCCCATAGATTGGGAAGAGTGGCTTGGTCCACCCTTTAGACGTTGCTTTTTGTCTTCTTTGGTAATGTATTTTATTTTTAAGCAGTAATGAGGATTTTTTAATGTGTTTTTATTCTTTGTTGGTTTATATTATGTATTTATATTTATATTTTAATTTTATGTTTGTGTCTGTCCTTAGACCCCTGAAGAAGGCCTCAGGCCGAAACTTTAAGTTGGGTCTGCTAATAAAGTCTTTTGGAAACCCCTACTGTGTTTGGTCGTGGTCCTTGGCTTCCGCTTTTTTCTACTGTACCCCTTGCGGAAGACCTCCTTCTCGTGCTGTTTGGCCCCTTTTATTGCCACCTTTAGTTTGTTGTTGTTGTTAAGTGCCGTTGAGTCGGAGTCAACTCATGGCGACCCTCTGGATAGCTATCCTAAATTGTGTTCGGTCTTCAGTCAGGCGGCTCATTGTTGACAGACTGGTACCCGTAGCTGCTGTTATTATATCAATCCATCTCATTGCTGGCCTTTCTCTTTTGCGTTGACCTTCTATCTTGCCATACCTTTAGTTTAGCCCATTTCAATTCCACTTCCCTTATCTCCTTCCACCCTGGCAGCTCCTCCTTTAGGTACTTGACCATTTTATTGAAGTCTGTGTTTTTGAAGTTTAGGACCTTGAGCTTGCTATGATTGGCCTGTACCATGGCTTTTATCTCAAACCACACCGTGTGATGATCGCTGCTGCTCACAGGGGCACACATGGAGACATTCAACATGCTATCACCATTGGTTGGTTCCATCACCACTTGTCTAAGTAATGCGTCTTGGAGAGCATCCACAATTTTTTTGCTTCTTTCCAGATTTGCAGAAGGAGTAATCCAATCCACAGCAGGTAGATTAAAGTCACCCAATATGATTGCTTCTCCCTTTATGGCTATCTTGGCAATATCTATAATCAATTTGTTATCTATCTCTTCAGTTTGTGTCGGAGGTCTGTATACTACAGCAGTATGGATGACAGTGCCATCTCCTCTTTCCAACACAATCCAGAGCGCTTCTTCTTTTCCCCATGCCTCCTGCATTTCAGTAGCTTTAATATTGCCCTTTAAAATGCCTAATCAACTGGTTGTCACGCATGCACGGCGTCTTTGGGACTCCCCAGAGAATTAATGGGGGTGAGTCTCTAGATGCATTGAGCGGCGTTTATACAAGGTATTATTTAATGATTTTTCATTATAATTCAACAAGTACATAACGATGGGAATGTCGTATAAGTTCACTTATTAATTGGCACTGTTTTTCCAGATCTTGATGTCAATATTCGTCCCTTGAAAAACCCTATCAGGAGAAACGCACGGGCGCCTAACACGGTCGGCATTGGGACAAGATTTTGTGAAGACTATGAAGAAAGAAAAAATATGAAATGACATGATAATCACTGCTAAGGGAATTTAATGCAAAAGCACAAGTGCAACATGATATTTTCGTATCACACAGAAAAGCTAAGTATTTTTTTGGTCCATGATTATGAACTGAGTTTGTTATATAAAGTGTGATATGACTTTTTGCCAACATTAGCCGTTGATGTTAATCGGCACATAACTGAGGAGGTAATAGTACCCAGCTTTGAGTGCCTTATGGTTGGTTCTGAGGCTTACGTTGGATTAGTCCTGAGTTACTGAACGCGAATCTGTCATTGAATGTGGGATTTTATTTGTTACTGCGAAGTAACCACTCAGATAAATTAAGCCTCAATTGAAGTTAATATTGCCCTCCTCTTCCATTTTCTCTGTCTCTTCTGAATAGATTGTAGCCAGCTATGGCTATATCCCAATAATGCGATTCATTTAGCCAAATTTCTGTAATGGCCACAATGTCCAAATCCATTTCCACCATTAGGGCTTCCAGGTCCAGTACTTTGTTGGCTAAGCTTCGAGCATTAGTGCTCATTGCTTTCCAGGATTTAACTGGCTTGGGTTTATTTTGCATTGCTTTTGTTCTGCCCACATCTTCCCGCTTGTTTTTGATGTGTGGTTTAAAAGTGTGGCTGTTTCTGATGTTGTTCTGCTTTTGCAGGGGGTGACGTCCAGAGCTTGATCTTCCACATCTGTGTTCACTTTCTGCTCTAAGTACTTCAGCAACTTGGTTTGTATTCCTGCTGGCTGATGAGCCTGGTAGGCACATGACTATCTTCTCTCCATTGAACTGTGTTCCCAAGTTGGTGCCACTGATGATGGAATCTCCAAGTAGTAGTAGTTTGCTGTTTGCTGAGGTTTTCTTCATATTTGGTCCTCTAGCAGGAGATTGGGCATTGTCTGTCTCATTTAAGGGACCTTCAGTTTCTTTGGATTGGGCATCCTCATTAGCCAAGGCAGAGAAGGCATTATGCAGGGATATCTCCTGATGCATAGGATGTCTGTGCCTCTGTGTCACAGGTCGCAATCTACCAGAACCCACTGTGATCCATTTGTTCCTGGGGTGTTTCATTCTTTGTGGGAGCGGTGGTGGACATTGTTCAGTTTGTATCTTAGAAGAGGTGCGCTTCATTGCAGCCAGTTCCTCCCTCAGTTCCATGTCCTCATTAGGCAAGGCAGAGGAGGCATTATGCAGGGATATCTCTTGATGCATAGGATGTCTGTATGTTACAGGTCACAGTCTACCAGAACCCACTGTGATCCATTTATTCCTGGGGTGTTTGATGCTTTGTTGGAGTTGTGGTGGACATTGTTCAGTTTGTATCTTAGAAGAGGTGCGTTTCATTGCAGCCAATTCCTCCCTCAGTTCCATGTCCTCATTAGGCAAGGCAGAGGAGGCATTATGCAGGGATATCTCTTGATGCATAGGATGTCTGTATGTTACAGGTCACAGTCTACCAGAACCCACTGTGATCCATTTGTCCCTGGGGTGTTTGATTCTTTGTGGGAGCGGTGGTGGACGTTGTTCAGTTTGTATCTTAGAAGAGGTGAGCTTCATTGCAGCCAGTTCCTCCCTCAGTAGGGTCACTTCTTTATGCATGGCAGCTAGGTCTTCCCATAGTAGAGTCAGTTCTTTATGCATGGCAGCTGATCTGAAGCACAGAGGACAAGCTCTCAGGTTCCAAATGATTTGTCTTGGAATGAATGTACCGCAGTTATTGCACTGAATACATGACATGCTGAATAAGCAGTCTTAGAAAAAGAAGAAAGGAAGAAGGGGCGGGCCTTAACCCAAGTTAAAAGGATAGATGACAACGTATGCGACCACTATATAGGCAATGCAGCCCCTGGGGCGGGTGGGAACCTAAGTGTCTCTGGCCAGTAGGCTGTTCCTGAACTGGGGCACCCACAGATATCTGCTCCAAGGCTACACAGGAAAGCAGTCAGTCAGAATATCCCCAAATGTAATGTACTGCCACAGTTAAACCTTATATTGTTATATTGGATCAAAACCTTGACATGAAGGCACACATAGCTAACACTGTCAGAGCTATCTATTTCAAGATCCGTTCCCTCAGACATCTTCGCCCCTTGCTCGAACCAGAGGATTTCCATACAATTTACCAGGCTCTTATCATACCGCATTTTGATTACGCCAATGCCATTTTACAAGGACTTCCTCAATCCACCCTGAACCCCTTACAGCTCGCAATGAATAGCGCAGCGAGGGTTCTAAATGGGGAATCTAGGAGAGACCATGTGACGCCCCTTTTGAAGCAATTACACTGGCTTCCCATACAGGCCAGGATCATCTTCAAGACAGTGTTACTTACATTCAAAGCGGTCAATAATCTCTCCTCCTCCTCACTAACCGACCTCATCCAAACCATAACCCCTAATAGATCAAGAAGATTTACAGCAATAAACACACTAACAATTCCGAGAGAATTAATAAGATGCACAGCGACAACAGCAAATAGGGCTTTCAGATTCTGTGCCCCAAGACTCTGGAACGCTCTACCTTCAAACATCAGAGCGATCACTAACTTAACACAGTTCAGAAAAGCCCTCAAACACTACCTTTTCCTCAAATACTTCCCAGAGAACACTGAATCACATACACTGAATACTTGTAGCTACACCAACACACCTATTCAGCCAGGGAACACCCCTAGCTAGGTGTACTGACCATTGTTTCTCATGTTACATTTATTCTATGACTCCAGTGTGTAAATAGTTTCCCCTGGTTATCCAAGTTTTACTATCCTGTTATTTGTAAACTCAGACCTATGTACACGTTCTGATTTTTCTGTTCCATGTAAACCGCGCTGATGCCGAATAGTGCGGTATATAAGAAATTGTAAATAAATAAAAAAATAAATAAAATAAATTAGCGATATCCCCAAAAAACAAACACTTAAACTCTATATTGGAAGCTAGAAGCCAGCAGAGATAATAAAGAAAATTATAGTCTTAGCTTCTCCAGGACCAAGCAGGAAGTCAGTCCTCACTTATGGGTGTCATTGACGCCAATGAAGCCCCAGCGGAGCATTTCCCAAGCTTTCCATGAAAGCCTTTGGGAATGCTGGCACGCATGCGTGGTTCCCTTCCCACCTAAAGGTGCCATCTTACCTCAGTCTCTTTTTTTCCATGAAACCCATCGGATGTATGTCCTTTTTTTCCCGGAAAAGAGAAGTTTTTTCTTGGCATTATTTTGCTTTTTTCCTCGGATTCGACGTCGGTTCCCCTCCCGCCGGGTTCGGTACACTGGTATCGAATCCGTTTTTTCCTTTTTCAGTTTTTGCCCTTAGTGGCTAGGCGCTCGCGCCAAATCATTTTCTTTTTCCCTGGAAGGCCGGTCCTTTGACCTCGCGGGGACCCTTTTCTCCCCGATGGCTTCCAGCAGTTTCAAGAAGTGTGATCAGTGTAAGAAGATAATGTCTCTCCGCGACACACACGACTGCTGCCTTCGGTCCCTTGGCCCGGACCACGATTCTAAAACGTGCAGGCCATATGGAAAAATGTCTTCCAAGGCCCTCCGAAGTCGTCAGCAACAAAGTGAAAGGCTTTTCTCGGACTCGGCCTCTGCCCGGGCCCGGACCTCGTCTGAGGCCTCAACATCTCAGGATTCCAATCCCGAGAGGCGTCGGAGCTCCTCGGATAGGGGGTCCCCCGACCAGGAACGTAAGAGGAAGAAGCGGCTCGCAAGGGCGGCGTCGGAGGAGGTCCCTGAGCCCTCTAGTGCCAGATCTCAGACCCCGACCGTCGTCCCGGGCCCGTGGACCAGGAGAAGCCAACTAAAGTTCCTCGCATGGAGCCGGAGTCTGCTCGACACGTAAATCCTGTTGTCCTCGTGGACTCGCCTCCCCGAGTACCGACGTCGGGCCTGGCGCTGCCGGGGCCCGAGTCAGGGGCTGCTGCGTCACCCGAGCTGTGTCTCAGGAGAGCAGTATGTCTGCCTTCATGGTTCAGCAGCGGGCGCTGATGGCCAGCCTGTCTGGCGCATCTGCCCCGACCACCGGGACATCGACTTCGAAGTCGACCCCAGAGACCGAGCCGATACTCGAGTCCCTTGCGGCTCGAAGTCGTCCTCGGTCGAGGTCTCCCTCGACCTCCCGTTCGGGACCGAGGGTCTCGACGCCAGTGCCTCTGGCGTAGGGGTGGGTGCCTAGAGGCCCCGCGGGGTCGGACCTCGACTCGACATCGGACGAGTCTGCTTGGGAGACCGAAGAAGAGGAGTCTCCTGACAACTTCAAGACTCGGTGTGTCCCTTCGGACTTACCAGAGTCTGAGCCCCGGAGTAGATCCCCTCCGGAGGATACTAGGTTCTCGGAGTTTATCTGGGATATGACCGCTACCCTGGCTATCCCGGCTGACCCCGAGGAAGAGCCTCGAGCCGAGGAGCTCGATGATCTGCAGTATGAATCTCCTCCGAAGGAGGCCTTTACTGTCCCGGTTCCTCCGATGCTGGAACGGCTCCTCTTCTGGATGTGGGAGGCACCGGCCTTGGCGCCGGTTTTGAGCAAGCGAGTCGATTCCATCTATTGGCTCCGGAAGAGTCCTGGCTTCCAGAAAGCACAGCTACCTCACCATTCCATGGTTGTGGAATTGGCCATGCATCGTCTGAAGAGTCAGAAGATGCACTCCGTGGTGCCTCCTGGTAGGGAAGCCCGAAGCCTTGATGGCGTCGGTAGAAAGTGCTTTCAGGGCTCTATGCTTGCTTGCCGTGTCCAGACTTACCAGCTGTACATGGGCATGTATTTGCGGGACCTGGCCAAGGAGTTGGCTGGTTTCTCTGCTGGTCTCTCCGGGGAGCCCTTGCAGAGTTTTAAGTCCTTGTCTTCGAGGATCCGGGAATGCTCTAAGTTCATGTCCCGCGCCGCCTACGATGGCTTCGAGGCTTCGGCCCGAGTAGCGGCAGCCGGCATCGCGGCCCGACGCCAGGCATGGCTGCAGTCATCGGACCTCGAGCCATGGGTTCAGGACAAGTTGGTCGATGTCCCTTGCCGAGGTGAAAACCTTTTTGGCAAGCCTGTGGCCGAGAAGGCCGCTCAGCTCGAGACAGAGCACCTCACGAGGACAAGGGTGTCGAGGAAGACCTCTGCCCCTTCTCATAAGAAGAAGGCTCGGGTAAAAGGTCCTTTTACCCGAGGAAGGCACTGCCTACAAACAGTACCCACAATATCCGGCTGCCCAAGCTGCCCCCCAGGGTCAGCAAGCCAAGGGCCAGGGTAATGGGCCCCGTAGGCAGAGGACCCCCAAGCCTGCAGCCCCTGCTTCCACTCCGCAGGGTGGGGGTTTTTGACTCCTTGAGTATAGCCATATCTCCCTTGCAGACCCAGCCCTGCACATGAGGCCACCTAGCCTTGTTCGCCCACAAGTGGCCCTTGATAACCCAGGACAGTTGGGTGCTGGACATAGTCCAATCGAGGCTATACCCTGCACTTTCACCAACTGCCTCCATCACACTTCCCAGGGGAGCCTTTCCAGCCTCCCCTGCATACAGCCCTTCTCCTCCAGGAGCTAAAGGGTCTGTTGCTGGACAAGGCGGTGGAGCCTGTGCCTCCCCACTTCCAAGGTCACGGGTTTTACTCCAGGTATTTCCTGGTGCCAAAAAGAACCGGTGGTCTTCGACCCATTTTGGATCTCAGAAACCTAAACAAGTTTCTAGTGAAAGAGAAGTTCAAAATGGTTACTCTTGGAACACTTCTGCCCTACCTCCAGCGGGGAGATTGGCTTTGCTCTTTAGATCTAAAGGATGCTTACACTCACATACTTATTCATCCAGACCACAGAAAGTACCTCAGGTTCATTGTGGGAGGAAACCATTATCAGTACAGAGTACTGCCTTTTGGACTGACCTCTGCTCCCAGGGTGTTTACCAAGTGCCTGGCAGTGGCGGCGGCCTACCTGAGAAATCAGGGCATCTTTGTGTTTCCTTACCTGGACGACTGGCTCATCAGAGGCCAGACTTCCCTAGAAGTTCAACAGGCCACCAACAGGACCATAGAACTGCTCCAAAAGGTGGGCTTTGTCATCAACTTCGCAAAGTCCACTTTGCTCCCCTCCCAGAACTTGGAGTTCATAGGAGCAAGGTTGGATTGTCAGCTGGCAAGAGCATTCTTACCAGTGGACCGAGCACAAAGGCTCATGGACCTCTCCAGCAAGTTTCTGCACAGGTCCCTGGTCTCCGCCAGACTCTGTCTCAGGCTTCTGGGCCACATGGCGTCGACAGTACAGGTGACCTCCAATGCCAGGCTCACTATGAGACCTGCCCAGTGGTGCCTTCGGACTCAGTGGTCACAAGCCTCAGGCAGTCTCAGAGACAGGATCAGAGTGTCCCACTGTTTCCTGGCCTCCCTCAACTGGTGGTTACACCCCCCCCCCCAATCTGCTGGTAGGGGTGCCCTTTCAGATCCCACCTCATACAGTGGTCCTAACCACCGATGCCTCTCTACAGGGTTGGGGAGCACATTGCCTAAACAAGTGCACCCAGGGCCTGTGGTCTCCTTGGGAGGCATCCCAGCAGATCAATCTACTGGAACTCAGAGCTATCCGCTTGGCCCTCAAGGCCTTTACTGCTTCCCTGGCACAACAGTCTGTCTTGATCCAGACAGACAACCAGGTAGCCATGTTCTATGTCAACAAACAGGGCGGAACTGGTTCCCAGCCCCTTTGCCAGGAGGCCCAGGACCTCTGTTCCTTTGCCCTGAAACACAACATGCTCCTCAGAGCAGTCTATCTTCCAGGCCGAGAATTACCTGGCCGACAGATTGAGCAGGATTCTGCAACCACACGAGTGGCAGCTACATCCTTTAGTGGTTCAAAAGATTTTCTTGAGATGGGGACTTCCCTCCATAGACCTTTTTTCCAGTCCACTGAACTACCAGCTGCCAAGGTTCTGTTCCAGGCAACCGCATCCTCTGAGGGTAGCAGCAGATGCTTTTCTGATTCCCTGGACTCAGGGCCTGCTCTATGCGTTTCCTCCCACCCCTCTGGTGGCCTGAACACTGTTCAAGATTCTCCGAGACAGGGCCTCAGTCCTCCTGGTAGCTCCCAGGTGGCCGAGGCAGCCTTGGTTCCCCTCCTGCTTCAACTGGCAATGGATCTGCCTCTGCCTCTGGGATTGCAACCCGACCTTCTCTCTCAGAATCAGGGCTCCTTGCTGCATCCCAATCTCAAAGCTCTCAATCTGATGGCATGGAGGCTGCAAGGGTAGTGTTGGCTCCCTGGAGCCTGCCTCCCGAGGTTGAGGAGGTTGTCCTAGCCTCCAGGAAACAATCCACTAGGAAGACCTATGCTCTCAAGTGGAAAAGGTTTTCTGTGTGGTGTCAGCTGCGTGCTGAGGATCCTTTCTCCTGTACTGTGTCAGTAGTGCTTCAGTATCCGCTGCACTTGTCCAATCAGGGTCTCAACTCTGTTCGGGTCCACCTCTCTGCTTTGGCAGCTCACCACTCCCTAGTTGAGGGCCATTCCTTGTCTGTGCACCCTTTGGTGTCTAGGTTTCTCAGGGGCTTGCTTCTGCTCAAACCTCCCATACGTCCTCCTGCTCCTGAGTGGGAGCTTAATGTGGTCTTGCAGCAACTGACTCGCCCACCTTTTGAGCCTATGGCTACTTGCCCTCTATGCTTCCTTTCCTGGAAGACTCTCTTTCTGATAGCCCTTACTTCGGCTAGGAGAGTGAGTGAGCTTCAGGCCTTGGTCTGTGATAGACCTTACACCAGGTTCTATAATAACAGGGTGGTCCTCAGGACTCACCCTAAGTTCCTTCCTAAGGTTGTCTCCTCTTTCCACCTCAACCAAGAGGTGGTTCTTCCTACTTTCTTCCCTAGGCCTCATGCAAGTCAGGCTGAAACAGTTCTCCATACCTTGGACTGTAGGAGGGCCTTATCCTTCTACCTTGAATGTACGCAAGGTCACAGGAAGGCTTCTTAGCTCTTCCTTTCTTTTGACCCCAATAACTTGGGGAGGCCTGTGTCCAAGCGTACCTTGTCCATCTGGGTGGCTGACTGTATCACCTGGGCTTACAAGGCGGCTGACCTTCCTTTGCAGGGTAGGGTCACGGCCCACCGTGTGAGGGCAATGGCTGCATCAGTGGCTCACCTCCGCTCTGTTCCATTGCAAGACATCTGCAGGGCTGCTACTTGGTCTTCAAGCCAGACTTTTGCAGCCCACTACTGTCTGGAGAGGGAGTCCCGTAGGGACAGTGCTTTTGGCCAAGCAGTACTCAGGAATCTCTTTGAAGTCTAGGCAACTCCTGCCCTCCTGCCCTCTGGTTGGGCTACCTGTGGAGGGTGTGTCCTTGCAAAGCCTTTTCTGTGTTGCTGAGACAAGAGGGAGTTCTCTTGTTCAGCCTGGGTTCCTGGTAGCCCAGAGCTGGGGAGTCACCCATAAGTGAGGACTGACTTCCTGCTTGGTCCTGGAGAATGAGTAGTTACTCATCTGTAACAGGTGTTCTCCAGGAGCAGCAGGAATCAGTCCTCACTACCCTCCCTCCTCCCCTTGAAGCTGCAATTGTACATAGTTTAATTTTTACATTATTGTGTGCTGTTCTTAGCTATGTCATTTGACTGAGGTAAGATGGCACCTTTAGGTGGGAAGGGAACCGCGCATGATTGCCAGCATTCCCAAAGGCTTTCATGGAAAGCTGGGGAAATGCTCCGCTGGGGCTTCATCGGCGTCGATGACACCCATAAGTGAGGACTGATTCCTGCTGCTCCTGGAGAACACCTGTTACGGGTGAGTAACTACTCATTTTGGCTTTCTGAGCACTGCAGAGCTCATGCAGTCTGCCTTAGACCAGTATTGTAAACCACCTTGATATTTTGCTTTTAAAGGCAGTGTTCCTAAATCTAAACCTATCCATCATTAAACAAAAATGTCAAGAGTCCACTCATAAACTGGCCTTTGTCTACCTTGCCCAGTATAGATATGAGGGCAGAGTAACCCTTGCAAAATTCAGGAAAAAGTTAAAATCCTGTTTTTTTAGAAGGACTTTGACTGGTTTATGTGATCGACACAAAGACAGATACCTTAGACCACCTCTTCTTTTCTTCTTTATATTTTTTAATCAGAAAGTTTTGTAAACTGCTTTGATGAATCCTATGACCTCAAAAGGTGACCTAGAAAGTTTTAAGAATAGAATATAATAGATGGTTCTGGCATGCTCTTAAAGGGACCTCAGCCAAAATATCTCATAAATCATCATAGTGGTTACATGATGCCTTCTGAACTCCAAAATCACTATTGGATTACATGTATGCAGTAGGCATCACTGTAAAGACAAATAAAAAGGTGGTAGCCCTGTCCTAGAGACTTACAATGCAGTCCCAGCACATCATGATGCTTGTGTGGCCCAGGTGTTCCTAAGCCATGGTGTGAAGCCCTGCAATAGATATGCTTGAAGGGGAGCAAGGAGGTCTGTGCCCTAGAATCAGCATGCATTAAGTTCTGGTAATTTTCCATCAGCTCATATGTTAAGCCTGACTCAAGGAAGGGGTTCAGAGGTAGACTAGAGGATAGCCCCACTTGTAATGTCCAAAGTGCCAGGACTGGACAAATATGGCTGAGATCATAGAAGTCCTGAAGCCCTTCAAGATTGTCACAGAGGAACTAAATTCCTGAATGGCTGGCTTGAGTGTTCCATTCCTATTAGTGAATAGTCGACAGCTGAAGTTAGAGAGTTTTTACAGCAGAGGCTTTGGCGCCGGTGGGAATCTTGCATGGTCAAGTGGAAAAGAGGTTGAAACTCCTCAGGATAAAGGATAGTTATACTCTTGGTAGTGTTGTTGACCCAGGGGTGAAAGGATCTATCACTCTACAGTGCAATACCCCGAGTTAGCCTTTGTTTCCTAAGCACCAACTTCTAGTGTAAAAACTTGGCAAAAGTATCTGCTTTCTTCGCATCCTCCCCTTTTATTCTTATCATTCCCCTTTATTGCTTACATATGCAAAGTTTTATCCCGTTTTTACTGACTGGGCAATACTCTCTCCTTTGCCTTTTGCTTTTTCTGTGTGTCAATATTTTAGTTCTTTTTTTCCTACCTCTTCAATGACCAGTTGAGGTCTCTGTTCTTTTTCCCTTGCTAACATGTCTCATAATAAAGATTTGTTGCCATTTTATCACAGTGCGAGACTGGAGCAGGACTCAATGGGAGATCGATGAATTAGAGGACAGACAGTCTGACAGGGACAGCTCGAGGATATGGGTCAGGATTCAGATCTTGGAGAAAGGCACTTTCTTAGAGGTAGAAAAGAATATTATGAAAAATCAGGACATGAGGCCTATCTAGTCTGCCCAATTTCATTCCTGGTATGGTGCCGTAGATCCCAGTAGGAGAATGCTCTCAATTGAAATGAAATAGACTAACCAATTTATTGTGGCGTGAGCTTTTGAGGACCAGAGTCCACTTTGTTAGATGCAATTTTGTGTATTTTTTCCTTTTGTTTGAAAAATAGGGCTCACCCCACCATGAAGAAAGCAAAATTATTCCTATAGGCCATAACTCTTCACAGAACAGAAGCCATCCCTAGTTCTCCTTCCCCTACCAGTACAATAGTTCAAATGGTGCTAGCTTTTAAGTATCTGCCATATGTCAAAATGGCTTCAGTCCCTTTTTATTCAGTGCAGCAAATATTCAAAATGGTATCAGTGGTGGGTGGGCCAGTGCCCTTATAGCAGGACAGGAGCAACTGAAGATCTTCCTGCCCCATGAAGACTTTACGGGCCCAGGGCTGGGGTAAGGGTTTTGGGGGAGGAGGGATCCCAGGGTTACTGATCAGGATGGGAAAGAGGGTCTTGGAGGGCTTTTCAATTTCTTTAGCGACAGGGAAAGGAATGTTCCAGTAGTGTTGCCCCTCCCTTTACCTGTGACCCAATGTACATTGGATTAGATTAATCCTTAGCTGGCATTTCGGGAGCAGGTCATTCTCTAAACCAATACGGAGCTGTAGGTGCTGCTGGATTCCGTATGTTGTTCACAATATGCTTCCAACCTTGGCGATTGGTGGCAATATTTCTGGCCTCATCGATGGTCAGTCCTAAATGATTTTTAGTATCTATTTTTATTCTATATGTATTCAACTTTTTATTTATTTCTTTATTTATTATTCTACATGTCCCTTTCGATTTAGACGTTTATCTTTATTTTTATTATAAATATATACTGTATATATACATTTTTTAGCTGGCAGGTAGGTGGTTTTGCACATCAGGAGGGCACCATTGTTCCCCATACCTCTCCCCTTTCCCGTCCCATTCCCTCCCTTTCCCCCCTGCCCTACATTCCATCCATCTCTGCCTCCACAGATATAGTCATTCCCTTGACATGGTTTTTATCTGGTTTTAGTATTCACTTCTTTCTTTCATTATTTATATACCTTTTGCCCATTGTTGGAACTGTTTGGTACTTCATTTTCAGTAATACATGACTTTAGGCTACAGTATTTGTCGACAAAATTCTCATTTGTAGGGTTCCTCTTGCTAACTATAGCTATTCTTAACATATAATTATTTTGTGACCAGACAATCCATGATTGACGCATTCGATTATATTTGTTATTTATTATCAGGAATATCTACATGACATTGCCACTAAATAACCTTTTTTCATCTTTGTGACAGAGACCCTTACTTATGTATAGTCTGAGGGAGTAGTATTGTAAAAATTATGAGTTATATGGATGTTACATCATGTATATAACCATAGAGAGAGAAGTTCAAAGACATCACTCCCTCAGGGCGAAATAAGTATATTGTTTGAGAATAGACAGGCTCAGCATTGATAGTCATATTACATCACCTTTTTGGTTTTACTTTCTATTTTACAGCCTCTTCACACATAACGTAGTTATTATGAACAGCATAGCAACACCATGACACATAGACTGAGCTTCCGTGATAGCCGTTTGCTGATCTCTCCATGACTTTCCTCTCTTATTCAAAGGTGATATATGCAGCGCTAGAGGTGATTGGATACATTAGTTAGCCCTATTGACATTTAAATAAATTTGTTTATGATGTGTGGTTTACTGCTCTACCCATTAAGTGTCTCTAGTTCCATTACATATACATATAGATGACTGTTATCATTTTACTACTATTACTTCTACTATTACTACTACTGAGCATTTATATAGCGCTACAAGACGTATGCAGTGCTGCACAGACATGTAAGAGACAGTCCCTGCTCATCAGAGCTTACATTCTAGTAAACACAGACAACATAGAAGGTGCAGATAGGGATACATCTAGGGGGAAGGTAAAGAAACAAGGAGACCAGGTGAATCAAGATCCATCAGCAGCAGCGAAGAGGTGAGTTTTCAGCCTGGATTTGAAGAGGGTCAGAGAAGGTGCCTGGCATACAGACACAGGTGGTTTGTTCCAGGCGTAAGGTGCAGCAAGGTGAAAGGAGCGAATTCTGGTGCTAACAATAGAAGCGATTTGCCAGAAGTGTGGAGTTCCCGAGGAGGGGTGTAGGGAGAGATAGAGAGGAAAGGTAGTGAGGAGCTGCAGAGTAAATGCACTTATAGGTCAGCAGGAGAAGTTTGAACTGGATGTGGAAACGGATAGGGAGCCAATGAAGTGACTTGAGAAGAGGAGTAATATGGGGATGACGAGGCTGGCGGAAGATTAGCTGCACAGCAGAGTGTTGAACAGATTGAAGGGGAGAGAGATGATTCAAAGGGAGGTTACAATAGTCCACACGGGAGGTGACTAAGAGGTGGATAAGTGTCTTAGTAATGTGTTCAGAAAGGAATGGGCGGATTTTGTTCATGTAATAGAGAAAGAAACGGCAGGTCTTAGCTATCAGATGGATGTGTGGGGATTTTATGATATGTATCCTAATGATAACATCACTTTTCGATTTTAACACTTTTAACCTTTTTGGATTATAGTTGTCACTGTTTCGTGTTTTAATGTTTATATTATATATTCTTAGGTGTCTCAGCACTGTTACGCTGCACACTTTGATATAATTTGGTGTTTTTACCCTGTTATTTTGCACATTTTAATACACGTGGTAAGTAGCGATTTTATGGTTGTCTTGGACATGTTTTTCTTCTTTTTCCTTCTCTTCTTAGGTTTGCTTCAAAGTTGCTCCATGTATTTTCTTAAGTTACTTGGTCTGTTGTTTACACAATACACAATTTGGATGTCACATTGTACTGTCCTTCTCCCAATTGTCCACTTTTATGTGTTTATTCAATAATAGACTCACATTTTTACATGTGCTAAGTTTTTTCTTGGACTTTTTCATTATTTTATACATAGTAACATAGTATATGATGGCAGATAAAGACCAGTATGGTCCATCTAGTCTGCACAGCAAGGCAGCAAAAGTAGGTGCACCTGCTGCTCCATGCAGGCCACCCCTCCCCATGCATTTGTTTAGGGGTGTTCCCACCACTCCATGTAGGTCATCTCTATTTACTGAGATATAAGAGATAGTTATGTTTATTTTGATTTTATCATATTGCTGTAAAGGGAGCCACTGTGTCTGTCCCATGTCATTTTGAATTCTGCCACTGTATTTGCCCCCACCACTTCCATCAGGAGGGCATTACAAGCATCCACCACCCTTTCAGTGAAAAAGTATTTCCTGACATTGCCTTTCAGTTTACCCCTTTGCAGCTTCATGTTATGCACTCTAGCTTTACAGTTTCCTCGTCTTTGGAAGAGGTTTGTTTGTTCATTAACACTCTTTAAGTATTTAAAGGTCTGAATCATATCTCTCCTATCCCTCCTCTCCTCCAGAGTGTACATATTCAGGTCTTCAAGTCTCTTCTCATAAGTCTTCCGACGCGGGCTCCAAATCATTTTGGTGGCCTTCCTGTGAACTATTTCCAGCCTTTTTATGTCCTTTGCGAGATACAGTCTCCAAAACTGAACACAATATTCCAAATGAGGCCTCACCAGTGACTTGTACAGTGGCGTTAGTACCTCTTCCTTTCTGCTGGTAATTCCTCTCTGTATGCAACCCAGCATCCTTCTGGCTTTTGCCAGAGCCTTGTCACACTGTTTCGCCACCTTGAGATCCTCAAAAACAATCACTCCAAGGTCCTTCTCCTGGTCCGTGCACACCAATCTCTCACCCCCTATCACATACAATTCCCTTGGATTTCTGCTTCCCAAGTGCATGACACTGCACTTCTTCACATTAAATCTTAACTGCCAAGCATTAAACCATTCTTCCAACTTTTGTAGATCTTTCCTCATTCTATCCACTCCCTCAGAGGAGTCCACTCTGTTGCAAATTTTCGTGTCATCTGCAAAAAGACAGACTTTTCCATTCAGTCCTTCAGCAATATTACTCACAAATATATTGAACAGTACTGGTCCCAGGACCAAACCCTGGGGGGCACACCGCTAATCACCTTCCTTTCATCCGAGTGAGTTCCATTTACCGTCACCTTTTGTCATCTGTCAGTCAACCATCCCCAAGCTGTTGAGTTTATTGATAAGTCTCCTATGAGGAACAGTATCAAAGTCTTTGCTGAAATCTAGGTAGATCACATCCATCGCATGCCCTTTATCTAGTTCTCTGCTCACCCAGTCAAAGAACTCAATCAGATTTATTTGGAAAGATTGTCCTTTGGTAAAACCATGTCGCCTCAGATTATGCAACCTGTTGGTTTTGAGGAAGTCCACTATTCGCTCTTTCAGGAGCGCCTCCATAGATGATATATGCAGCTACTAATTATTTATTCTACTTACTATTGATTTTTAATGGGTTTTTATGGTTTCCTATTTTTAATATGTATGTTTGATTTTTAACAGTGTTATTATTAAAATTTCCTTATTTTATGGATTGTAAAGGTCATCAAGCCCTGAAGAAGGCCTCCCGGCTGAAACACATGTCGGGTTGACCTCATAGGTTAAATAAAAATCTCTATCCATGGTTGGTCCTTTGTCCTTTGATGCTGCGGGAAGGGTGTCTCCAACAGTGGCCAATCCAGGTCACAAGTACATGGCAGGTCCCCAAAAAAGACACACAGGTTCCCCAATGCTCATCCCAGGGTAAGCAGTGGATTTCCCGGGTCCTCTTTAATAATGGTTTATGGACCTTTTCTCCAGGAACTTGTCCAAACCTTTTTTAAACTGAGCTATACTAACAGCTTTTACTACATTCTTCAGTAAGGAATTTCCAGAGTTTGATTACACGTTGAGTGAAAAAATATTTTCTTTTAGTAGTCTTAAATGGGTTACACTGTAGCTTCATTGCATGTCCCCTAATCTTTCTACTTTTTGATAGCGTAAACAGTCAATCTACGTTTACCCGTTCCACTCCATTCATTAATTTATAGACCTCTATCATATCTCCCCTCAGTCCTCTTTTTTCCAAATTTAAGAGTCCTAACCTTTTAAGCCATTCCTCATAGGGATATCCTTCCATCTCATTTGCCATTTTGGTGGATCATCTCTGTACCTTTTCTAATTCTGCTATGTCCTTTTTAAGATACGGGAACCAGAATTGCCCACAATATTCAAGGTGCTGTCGACTATGGAACAATATAGAGGCATTATAATATTCTTTGTTTTATTCTCTGTTCCTTTCCTTATGATTCTTAGCATTCTATTTGCTTTCTTGGCTGCTGCTGCACACTGGGCCGAGGGTTTCAACGCGTTATCCTTGATGCTGCCTAAATCTTTTTCCTGGGTTGTGGTTCCTAATGTGGAACCTTGCATCATGTAACTATAGTTTGGGTTATCCACATTAAATTTCATCTGCCATTTGAACGTCCAGTCTTCCAATATATCAAGGTCCTCTTGCAATTTTTCACAATCCTCTTGCGTCTTAACAACTTTGAATAATTTTGTGTCATCTGCAAATTTGACTACCTCACTCGTTATTCCCATTTCCAGGTCATTTATAAATATATTAAAAAGCAGCGGACCCAGCACAGATCTCTGGGATATTTGATATTCACATTTCTCCATTGAGAAAATTGGCTATTAGCCCTACTCTCTGCTTTCTATCTTTTAACCAGTTCCTGATCCACAATAGTACCTGCCTCCTATCCCATGACTTTATAATTTTGCCAAGAGTCTCTCATGAGGGACTGTGTCACAGGCTTTCTGAAAATACAGATATACTATATCAACAAGGCTGTCTTAATTATCACCACTTTAGCTAACTGGCCAGCAGCTGAATATCACTGCTAGCCAATTAGATAATGCTCAATATGGCCAACTTGGGTATGGCCCCGGCACTGATTATCCAGGTTCAAAGTTCAGGTGCGACAGCTCGCCGAATTATCAGTCCTAGCAACTATTGTCACTGGATACCCCCCCCCCCCCCCCAATGTGGGTAAATCATGATGCCACCCATGCTGCACCCAAACTCTGTTCCAGACCACACCTACGTACGTGACACTTAAAAGTATGAGCCTTCTTTGCATCAGGCATGCTTATGCACATAACTCCTGGGGAAATTTTATAAGCGATCTCTTACATGCGTAAAAAGGCCTTGACATGCAAAAAATCCTTTATAAACTTATTCCTGTGAGGGTACTTCTGATAAGCATAGATGCCTCCTTCTGAACTATCCAGGCCGGGACATCCAAGTACTCGGTTCTGCGGACATGCAATTCGGGATGTCCACATTTGTGAAATGGCGTATACCCATGCACATACACAGTCTTGCTATCTTTGTGGGGTCCATCACAGAACCAGTTACTGGGATGTTTGTTTTTCAGGGTGCAGATGGAGTTCATTCACTGCTCGCACTCACCTGGATTTGTCAGCGCTCTGCTCTGGACGTCCCAGATTCTTCCTAGACATCCCTCCTAAAATGCAACTTTAAACCTATTAGGAAAACTGAACAAGCCAGGTTAGTTCATATTCTTAAATAGAAATTCCATGCTGACAGAATACCAAGCCTTGGTTGCACAAGAACAACATACGAACAGTCACAGACTGTGCATAGAATCCAGCCAATGAGAAGCTGTAAAGGTGGAGCACTGAAATGCTGCTCTAGTCACAGACTGTGGGTAGGACCAGCCAATGGGAAGACTGTGGGGGGTGGAGCACTGGAATTCTGCTCTAGTCACAGACTGTGGGTAGGACCAGCCAATGGGAAGACTGGGGGGGGGGGGGTGGAGCACTGGAATGCTACTCTAGTCACAGATTGTGGGTCGGACCCAGCCAATGGGAAGACTGTGGGGGTGGAGCTCTGGAATGCTGCTCTAGTCACTGATTGTGGGTAGAGTTCAGCCAATGGGAAGACTGTAGGGGTGGAGCTCTGGAATGCTGCTCTAGTCACAGTCTAGATCAGCGATGGCGAACCTATGGCACGCGTGCCAGCTGTGGCACGCGAAGGCCTTGCAGCTGGCACGCGGGAAGGTCCGCAATTAGTTTTTTTTTTTTTTTTCCATTTTACTTGTCTGCTGCCGCTGTCGGGGCCGCCGCGGCAAAATCGAGCGTGCCGCGGGGCCCCCCTGTACCCGGCAGAGCCTGCCCTCCCCGTAGCAGCTCTCTCTTTGGAGCTGCAGTCAGACGCGCCGGCTTGCAGAGCGCGAAGGGAAGAGTTTCCCTTTCGCGACTCTGTTAAGCCCGCGGGGGCTGATGGGAACTTCCCATCAGCCCCCGCGGGTTTAACAGAGCAGCGAGGGAGAAACTCTTCCCTCGCGCTCTGCAAGCCGGCGCGTCTGACTGCAGCTCCACAGAGAGAGCTGCTTCGGGGAGGGCTGGCTCTGCCGGTTACTTGGGGGCCCGCGGCACGCTCGATTCTGCCGCGGCGGCCCCGACAGCGGCAACAGAATTGTTTTCTTTTTTTTTAATTTTCCCTGGGCTGGGGGGGGGGTTAGGAGTGGTGATGTGATGGGCTGGGCTGGGCTGGGGGGGGGTTAGGAGTGGTGATGTGATGGGCTGGGCTGGGCTGGGCTGGGGGGGGGGTTAGGAGTGGTGATGGGCTGGGCTGGGCTGGGCTGGGCTGGGGGGGGGTTAGGAGTGGTGATGGGCTGGGCGGGGGGGGTTAGGAGTAGTGATGGACTGGGCTGGGGGGGTTGATAGTAGTAGTGCTGCGCTGGGGGGCAGAAGTAGTCTTGAGGGGCACGGGGCAGGGGGGGGTAGGAGTGGTGATGGACACTGGGCTGGCTGGGGGGGTTAGGAATGGTGATGGGCACTGGGCTGGCTGGGGGGGTTAGGAGTGGTGATGGGCGCTGGGCTGGTTTGGAGTGGTGATTGTCGCTCGCGGGGCGTAAACTAAAAATTGGGTGATGGGGGATTAGGACTGGAAATGGGCTGGTGGGATTAGGACTGGAAGTGGGTTGATGGGGGGTTAGGACTGGTAATGGGCTATGGGGGGGCTTAAACTGAAAATTGGGTGATGGGGGATTAGGACTGGAAATGGGCTGGTGGGATTAGGACTGGAAGTGGGTTGAGGGGGGGTTAGGACTGGTAATGGGCTATGGGGGGGCTTAAACTGAAAATTGGGTGATGGGGGATTAGGACTGGGAGTGGGCTGATGGGGAGGTTAGGACTGGTAATGGGCTATGGGGGGGGGCTTAAACTGAAAATTGGGTGATGGGGGATTAGGACTGGAAATGGGCTGGTGGGATTAGGACTGGGAGTGGGCTATGGGGGGCTAGGACTGGTAATGGGTTGGGGTTGCTAGGACTGGAAATGGGCTGAGTGGAAGGGGGCTTGAACTGCAAATAGCTGTTGGGGATGGGGCTTGGAATGGAAATGGGCTGAGGGAAGTGGGGGGCTTGAACTGCAAATAGCTGATGGGGACGGGGCTTGGAATGGAAATGGGCTGAGGGGAAGTGGGGGGCTTGAACTGCAAATAGCTAATGGGGAGGGGGACTTGGAATGGAAATGGGCTGAGTGGAAGGGGGCTTGAACTGCAAATAACTGATGGGAAGGGGGGCTTGGAATGGGCTCTTAGGGGAGGGAGCTAGGACAGGAACTGGGCTGATGGATGGGCTAGGATAGAACTAATTGGGTGTTGGGGGAGCTAAGATTGGAAATGGGCTGTGGTGGGGGCTTGGATTGAAATGGACTCATGGAGGGGCTAGAACTGGAGGTAGGCTCATGGGGGGCTTGGATTAGAAATGGGCTGAGTGGAGGGGAGCTAGGATTTAACATGGGCTGATGGTGGGGCTAGGAAAGGACTAGAAATGGGCTGATGGGAGGCTGGTATTGGAAATGAGCTGATGAAGGGACTCGGATAGGACTGGAAATGGATGGGGGAGCTAGGACTGGAAATGGACTGATGAGGGGACTAGAAGGGAGCGGATACTGGGTGGGGCTGGAACTAAAAGGGAGCTGATGTTGGGGGAGATTAGAAGGGGATGGGGCTGGGAGAATGAAATGGAGAGGGGAAAAATATTTTGTGTGTGAGGGAAGAAAAATGTACAATTGGCCGGGTATTGGGAGAGTAAGTGGGGATTGAGGATGGAGGGGTAAAATTTGAGTGGATGAAATAGGAATGAGGAAAGAGCAAAAGGAGAAAGATTAGTATGTTAAAGCGGATGTAGAGAGAGAGAATGGAAAAAAAAAATAGAAGAGAGAAGAAAGGACAAATGGACAGCAGATGGAGAGTTAGCAGAAAACATGAAGAAACCAGAAGAAAGTGGCTGGAGCAATTGCAACTGTGTAACTGAGCTGAGGTATTCTGTTTATGTAATTCCTTTTTGACATTGCCACTTGTTCTCTTTCCCCAGTAGGTCATGTATTGTTGTTCTCTGAAATGTATTGGTTTAATATTTGCAGTGTTGCCTTTTGATAGGTATGGTATGGTGCTTTGTGAGTCCTGGTAGTGCTGTTAGGACACGGCAGGTTTGCTATGGGTTCTAAATGGGCAGTGTTTGTAGTAGTTCCTAATGTGCCTGGCGGTTGGCACTGGATTATAGTAATGTAGAAATCTTTTAGTCTGTCTTTATCCATACACTCATTAAGAGACATGTTTACTAAAAGTTAGTGTATGTTAGCATTATGCAAATATTTATGCAAATTGACGTGCTGGCACTTTGAGGAAATTCTTTGGTTTTGTGCGGCAGTTTGGGCACTCGGGCTCAAAAAGGTTAGCCATCACTGGTCTAGATTGTGGGTAGAGTTCAGTCAATGGGAAGGCTGTGGGGGTGGAAGACTGGAATGCTATCTGTTTGGGGTCCATCACCAGAACCAGTTACTGACACATTTGTTTTTCAGGGTGGAGATGGAGCAATTTCAGATAGCACTTAGATGTGTACTCCTTCACTGTTGCCACTCCTCTGGGTTTTTCAGTGTTCTGCTCTGGACGTCCCAGATTCTTCCTAGTCATCCCTTCTAAAATGCCACTTTAAACCTATTAGGAAAACTCAACAAGCCAGATTAATTCACATTCTTAAACTGAAATTCCATGCTAACAGAATACCCAGCCCTGGTTGCATACACACAACATCAGGGCCGGCCCGTCCATTGAGCAAGAATGTTTTTTGCACAGGGCCCCGCGTTTCAGGGGGCCCCGCGCAAAGAACATTCTGCTTTTTTTTTTAAATTACATTTTTTTAAAAAACCTGTCTCTGGCTGCTGCCGCGTCCGTCGCAGCAGCGGCAGAATGGCGTGTCCCGCGGGGCCCCTTCTCCTCGTCGAGCCCTCTGCAAGGGCTTTCAGATTCGCGAAGGGAGAGTGCTCCCTCGCGTCTCTGTAAAGCCCGCAGGGGCTAATGGGAAATTTTCCATCTGCCCCTTTAGACGCGAGGGGCTGATGGGAAATTTCCCATTAGCCCCTGCGGGCTTTACAGAGACGCGAGGGAGCACTCTCCCTTCGCGAATCTGAAAGCCCTTGCAGAGAGCTCGACGAGGAGAGGGGGCCCCGCGGGACACGCCATTCTGCCGCTGCTGCGACGGATGCGGCAGCGGCAGCAGCTAGAGCCAGGTTTTTTTTTTTTTTTAAATTTGTCGGAAGGGAAGGGAAGGGAAGGGAAGGGGGGGGGGCTGATGGAGGCGGGCTGGAAATGGGGTGATGGGGGGGTAGGACTGGAAATGTGCAAGGGGGGGGTTTTAGGACAGAAAATGAGCAAGGGGGGGCGTTAGGACTGGAAATGTGCAAGGGGGTGGTTAGGACTGGAAATGTGCAGGGGGGGGGTTAGGACTGGAAATGTGCAAGGGGGGGGTTAGGACTGGAAATGTGCAGGGGGGAGTTAGGACTGGAAATGTGCAAGGGGGGGGTTAGGACTGGAAATGGGCTGGAGGGGGGGTTAGGACTGGAAATGGGCTAGGGGGGGTTAAGACTGCTAATGGGCTGGAGCTGATTGAGGCACACTGGAAATGGGCTGGGGGGGTTAAGACTGCTAATGGGCTGGGGCTGATGGAGGCTGACTGGAAATGGGGTGAGGGGGGTTAGGACTGGAAATGGGCTGGGGGGGGTTAGGACTGGAAATGGGCTAGTGGGGTTAAGACTGCTAATGGGCTGGGGCTGATGGAGGCTGACTGGAAATGGGCTGGGGGGGGTTTAGGACTGGAAATGGGCTGGGGGGGTTAAGACTGGTAATGGGCTGGGGGCTGATGGAGGCTGTCTGGAAATGGGGTGATGGGGGGGTAGGACTGGAAATGGGCTGGGGGGTTAAGACTGGTAATGGGCTGGGGGTTGTTGGAGGATGACTGGAAATGGGGTGATGGGGGGTTAGGACTGGAAATGGGCTGGGGGGTTAAGACTGGTAATGGGCTGTGGGCTGATGGGGGCTGTCTGGAAATAAGGTGATGGGGGTTAGGATTGCTAATGGGCTATGGGGGGGGGGTTAGGACTGGTAATGGGCTATGGGGGGCTAGGAGTGGAAATGGGCTGATGGGGAGGGTTAGGACTGGCAATGGGCTATGGGGGGCTGACTGGAAATGGGTTGATGGGGTTAGGACTGGAAGTGGGCTGATGGGGGGTTAGGACTGGTAATGGGTTATAGGGGGGGCTTAAACTGAAAATGGGTTGCTGGGGGGCTCGGACTGGGAATGGGGTGCGGGCTTGCTATGACTGGAAATGGCCTGAGTGGACGGGGAGGCTTGAACTGCAAATAGCTGATGGGGAGGGAGCTTGGAATGGAAATGGGCTGTGAGGGAAGGGAGCTAGAACTGAAAATGGGCTGATGGAGCAGCTAGGATAGGACTGGAAATGGGCTGTTGGGGGGAGCTAAGATTGGAAATGGGCTGTGGTGGGGTCTTGAATTGAAATGGACTCATGGAGGGGCTAGAACTGGAAGTAGGCTCATGGGGGGGCTTGGACTGGAATTGGGCTGAGTGGAGGGGAGCTAGGATTTGACATGGGCTGATGGTGGGGCTAGGATTGGAAATGAGCTGATGAAGGGACTCAGACTGAAAATGGATGGGGGAGCTAGGACTGGAAATGGGTTGATGGGGGGCTAGGACTGGAAATGGGCTGATGCAGGGACTAGAAGGGAATGGATGCTGGGTGAGACTGGAACTAGAAGGGAGCTGATGTTGGGGGAGGATTAGAATGGGATGGGGCTGGGAGAGTAAAATGGAGAGGGGAAAAATATTTTGTGTGGGAGGGATGAAAAATCTACAATTGGCCGGGTATTGGGAGAGTAAGTGGGGATTGAGGATGGAGGGGTAAAATTTGTGTGGATGAAATAAGAATGAGGAAAGAGCAAAAGGATAAAGATTAGTATGTTAAAGCAGATGTAGAGAGAGAGGATGGAAAGAAAACTAGAAGAGAGAAGAAAGGACAAATGGACAGCAGACGATGGAGAGTTAGCAGAAAACATGAAGAAACCAGAAGAAAGTGGCTGGAGCAATTGCAACTGAAAAAAAATGCACAAAAGGTAGAAATATATCTCTTTATTTTGAATTTATTAACTGGAATATGAAAGCTCTGGGAAATGTGCATCATTAACGTCTGCGCTTTGTTTGGTACAAGAGGAAATTGATTTATAGTTTTATTTCTACAGTGTTGTTGTACATTCCAAGTTTGGCTTTTGGGGTTCCCAGTTTAATTATTGCCTTCCTGTTTCTAAATTGCGATTCCTTGTTTGGTGATGGTCTATGTTCTGCATGTGTAACTGAGCTGAGGTATTCTGTTTATGTAATTCCTATTTGACATTGCCACTTGTTCTCTTTCCCCAGTATTCTCTGAAATGTACTGGTTTAATATTTGCAGTGTTTCCTTTTGATAGGTAGGGTCTGGTGCTTTGTGAGTCCTGGTAATGCTGTCAGGATACAGCGGGTTTGCTATGGGTTCTAAATGGGCAGCGTTTGTAGTAGTTCCTAATGTGCCTGGCGGTTGGCACTGGATTATAGTAATGTAGAAATCTTTTAGTCTTTCTTTATCCATACACTCATTAAGAGACATGTTTACTAAAAGTTAGTGTATGGTAACATTATGCAAATATTTATGCAAATAAGGCCACTTATGCAAATGAGGCCCCGCACCGAGTCTCCGCACATGGCCCCGCACCCCCCTTGGGCCGCCCCTGCACAACATACCAACTAAGAGATGGACAATCACAGACTACGCATAGGATCCAACCAATGAGAGGCTGTAGAGGCGGAGCACTGAAATACTGCTCTAGTCACAGTGCATAGCACCCAGCCAATGGGAAGGCTGTAGAGGTGGAGCACTGGAATGCTGTTTAGTCACAGAGCTTGTGGGTAGGATCCAGCCAATGAGAAGGCTGTAGAGGTACAGCACTAGAATGATGCTCTAGTCATAGATTGTGGGTAGGGTCCAGCCAATGGGAATTCTCTGGGAGCGAAGCACTGGAACACTGCTTTAGTCACAGAAACTGTGGGTAGAAACTAGCCAATGAGAAGGCTGTAGGAGTGGAGCACTGGAATGCTGCCCTAGTCACAGAGACTATGGATAGGATCCAGCCAATGAGAATGCTGTGGGGTTGGTGCACTGGAATATTGCTCTAGTCACCGACTGTGGCTGGATCCAGCCTATGAGAAGGCTATGGAGGTGGAGCACTGGAATACTTCTAGTCACAAAGACTGTGGGTAGGTAGGTTCTAGCTAATGGGAAGGTTGTGGGAGTGGAGCACTGGATTTCTTCTAGTCACAAAGACTGTGGGTAGGTTTATGTTTATGTTTATTTCACTTGATATACCGCCCTTCTGGGGAAGCAGAGCGGTTCACAAAATACAAATAGTAAAATAAAGTACTAGGTTAGAGGGAAGGAAAAGGAAGTTACAATCTTTGAGAGGAAAGCGGGAGAAAGAAGGGATACGACACGAGACTTAGAGATTAGAATAACACAAAAGGGGAGGGAAGGTCAAAGGCCAAGGAGAAGAGGTGGGTTTTTAGATCACCCTTAGAGGGGAGATGGGGCTCGAGTCGCAGGGAGGTGGGGAGGGAATTCCAAAGGGCGGGGCCTGCAAAGAAAAAGGCTGAGGAGCGGGTGGATTGTAGATGAGCTGGCTGTGGGGGTGGAGCACTGGAATGCTGTTGTAGTCACAGACTGTGGGTAGGATCCAGCCAATGAGAAGGCTGTGGAAGCAGAGTACTGGAATGCCATTTTAATCACAGAAATTGTGGGTAGGATCTAGCCAACGGGAAGGCTATGGGGGTTGAGCACTGGAATGCTATCTAGTCTGAGACTATAGATAGGATCCAGCCAATGAGAAGGCTGTGGGGGCGGAGCACTGGAATGGAGGAGGTGAGCTGGTGAAGTTCCTGTGCTGTTCAAGTTTAGTTTTTTGCATATTGTGGGAGGTGGAAGAGAAATGAAGCCAAAGCTGCAGACCCCAAAATGCTATAGAAAAAGCAGCTCCAAAAGCTACAGCATAGGTATTATGGAATTGCATCTGTAGGACCCCTCCCCTCTCATCTTCTCTCCACACACAGACACATGGAGACACAACACAGATATAAATACAGACACACACTTGCTCGTTCATACAGACTTGCAGATTAGCCTTCAAAAACACACACACAAAACAGAGATGCACACAGAGACACCACATTCACAAGACACAACCACACAGACACACACACACAGGGGTTGGAAAGAATTCCTTGAGCCGGGCTCAGTGTTCTTTCCCAATATTTTACGTTAAGTAATCATGTGGTGCTGTAAAGCTCTAATTGCACATATCTGCTGCTACTTCTCCTGCCATCTGATACTCTGCTGCCTGTTGTATGCTGCCTCTTGCCTGTCTTGTCTCCCTGCAGGTTACCTGGTGTCTCTCCATCCTGTATTGCCTCTCTGCCGGTTCCCCTGTGAAGCTCCGCCTCCCGGAAGTGACGCGGACGCGTGCAACACGTCCGCATCATCATCCAGGTACTCCACACAATTTAAAGCACTCCGGAGCGGCGTCCTGCGCTGCTGCTGCTACTTCTCCTGCCATCTGATACTCTGCTGCCTGTTGTATGCTGCCTCTTGCCTGTCTTGTCTCCCTGCAGGTTACCTGGTGTCTCTCCATCCTGTATTGCCTCTCTGCCGGTTCCCCTGTGAAGTTCCGCCTCCCGGAAGTGACGCGGACGCGTGCAACGTGTCCGCGTCATCATCCAGGTACTCCACACAATTTAAAGCACTCTGGAGCAGCGTCCTGTCGACAGCTGGTCCTCTACCCTTTCCGCTGCTCTTGACAATATAGCGCCCCTTCGCTCGATGGCTCCCCGTCCCCCCTCCCACCATCCATGGTATCACTCCGGTCTTCTACTTCACCGCGCTCAACTCCGCCGTGCGGAGCGTCTTTGGAGGAAGCTTCGTACCCCAGCCTCCCACTCCGACTTCCAGCAAGCCCACCTCTCCTACCGTGCTGCAATCACTTCAGCCAAGCACTCCTATTATTCCCATCTTATCACCTCCTCTTCGAACTCTACCCGGCGCCTTTATCTTGTTCTTAAATCTCTTTCTTCTATTTCCACCCTCCCTTCCGCCCCCTCTAACCCTGCTCCCAGCCCTTCCACTCTTGCCTCCTTTTTCTCCAACAAAATCCTCTCTCTTCGCTCTTCTTTCTCCGCCTGCCCTCCTCCCCTCTCTCCCTCTCCGGATTCCCCTCCTTCCCCAGATGTCCATTCCCCATCCCCCTCCCACACGTTTCCCCACATCTGGTCCTCCTTTTCTCTTATCTCTTCCTCTGAACTCATCCAGGCCATCTCATCTGCCCATCAGACTCCCTGCCCCCTCGATCCTTTCCCCTCTCCCTGGCTACTCAACCCTAACATTTCCCTCGTGCCTTTTATTCTCTCTATCTTCAACTCTAGCCTCTCCTCTGGTCTTTTCCCCTCCAGCTGGAAACACGCCATCATCCGCCCCCTCTTGAAGAAACCCACCCTTGATTCCTCTTCTCCTGCAAACTGGCAGCCTGTCTCTAACCTCCCCTTCTTATCTAAGGTCCTTGAGAAACTTGTCTTTTCCCAGCTAGCCTCACATCTCAATTCCACTTGTGCCCTCCACCCCCGTCAATCTGGTTTCCGCAGCGGTCACAGCACTGAAACTATTCTCACAGCACTGCTCTCAGAACTTCATCGCTCTCACGACCGTGGTGATATTTCTTTGGTGGTTTCTTTGGATCTGTCCTCTGCATTCGATATGGTCGATCATCACACTCTCCTGTCTCGTCTGTCCGACTTCGGTGTTCATGGCACCGTACTTCGGTGGTTTCGCTCTTTTTTATCTTGTCGTACCTCCTCCGTTCACTCTGGTGTCTCAGTCTCTCCCCCATCCCCCTCAATTTGTGGTGTCCCTCAGGGTTCCATTCTTGCTCCTCTGCTTTTCAATGTTTTTCTCGCCCCCTTAGCCCTTCTTATCCAACAGTCCACTGTCTCTTTCTACATCTACGCCGACGATATCCTTCTAGTTCACCACACCTTCCCCTCCTCCCCGGATCTCAGCCCACTTAACCACTGTCTCTCCTCTATTGCCTCCTGGTTCGAGTCCAATTTCCTACATGCTAATCCTGCTAAGTCTTCTGCCATCTGGATTTCACTCGGTCTTCCTCAACCTCAGCTCTCTCCCACCATGGGCTCTCACTCTATCCCTCTAATGCAAACCCTTCGCTACTTGGGAGTTACCCTAGACCCTTCCCTTTCTTTTCATGAACATATCTCCTCTGTTATTCGTACTTCCTTTTTCCATCTTCGTCGCATTAAGGCCATCCGTTCCATTCTTCCCCCCTCTTCTGTTGCTACCCTTGTCTTGTCTTTAGTAATTTCACGCCTGGATTATTGTAACGTCATCTATGCAGGTCTCCCGTCTTCCCAGCTTCGCCGTCTCCAGCTTGTCCAGAACGCCGCCGCTCGTCTTGTTACTTTTTCCCCTGTTCGCTCTCATGTGTCCCCTTGCCTTCTCACTCTGCATTGGCTTCCGATCAAGTTTAGGTTCATCTACAAACTGCTCATTACCACGCACCGGGTTCTTCACACCGACACCCCCCAGTATCTGGCCAACATTATTCACCTCCAGCCCTCCCCCCGCCTTCTTCGCTCTTCTCACGGTAACCGTCTCTTCCTCCCCTCCCCTAATCACGCCCACCTGGAGTCTACCCGCCGTTCTGCTTTTTTCTTCCTAGGACCCACCCTCTGGAACTCCCTTCCCCTTTCCCTCCACACTGAGCTATCATACACTCGCTTCAAAGTCCTCCTTAAAACTCACCTTTTCTGTCAAGCCTTTGATCTCCCTCCTCCTACCGATGGCGCCCCATCCCCCAGTCGCGCACTCCATCCCCCGTGAATCTCTCCTCTCCCCTTTCCTTCCCTCTCCCTCCCTCTCCCCCCCTCTATCCCTCTTTTGGGGCTTTTCTGTCTTCTAACTTATTTACTGTCTCTCCCTGTCCTATCGTTTATTGGCGTTCACCTCTATCTTTTGTTTCTGCAGTTGCCATTTTATTTTGTACACCGCCCTGATGCTCCGGCCTGGGCGGTCTATCAAGCGCTTAAATAAAGATAAAGATAAAGATCTCTTGCACAAATTGAAAACATTTAACCAACTTGTTGATGCACCTTATTTGTCACTCATCTGAAGACGAAGTTCATTGCAAAATCTCTTTAGATCATTAGTGTAAAATACTTTGCAATGTTGCATTATCAACGGTAAATCTACTGAATAGTGGGCAACAGCAGCTGAAAAGCAAACTGGCAAACTGCTGTCAAGAGTTCAGCAGAGATGACAGAACTCTTCACTGAGGCTTAATTTCTATTATGGAGAAAAGACCTCAGAAGAGCGTTCACGCGTACTTTGCACCCACAGAGTGGGGACTATTTCGGAAACCTTATTTGTACTTTGAGCATCTGAAAACAGGCATAGAGACATCCAAAGAAAATGGAGTTACTTACCTGTAACTGGAGTTCTCCGGGGACAGCAGGATAAGTCAGCCACACTTGGTGACATCATCCGACGGCGCCGAGACGGAAGTACTCTCCATAGCTCAGAAGGGCTTTCCAGCCCTTCTGAGCATGGGCCAACTGGCCCCACCCCTTGTCCGCCCCTAGCTAGCCAGTACGTCACTAGCTGAGCCTTTTGCCGCTAGGAGGCGGGTACTGGACAGAGGCTGACCCCATCACAGGGGAGGTGGGTGGGTATGTGTGGCTGACTTATCCTGCTGTCCCCGGAGAACTCCAGTTACAGGTAAGTAACTCCGTTTTCTCCTAGGACAAGCAGGATGAGTCAGCCACACTTGGTGCCTCCCAAGCTGCCACGTGCTGTGGGGGATGGGGGAAGGCCAAGACCATTCATCAGGTCAGGCATGACAGTGCGTTGCATGTTGCAACAAGAGTGCAGAGGCCTAAAAGGCAAGTAGAGGGAATGCACCTATGTGCAGACGTAGCGTTCTGGGAACATACAGGCCTGCTGTAATCTAAGCTTGCAGGGCCTATAGAGGCCTGCATGAACATATAGGGAGCAGGTGCAGGAGCAGCATGCAGTTCCCGGGCACTGTACGATGGCCTGCATTTGCGGTTGTAGATAAAGGGCGCCTCTGCGCGGTAGCAGAGATGCCGGTCCGTCGAGTAGCGGTGGTGCGGGAGCAACGCAACGCGGGCATCGAGCAGTAGTGGTGCGGGAGGAACTGCAATGAAGAAGCGCCGCATCAGTCGCTGGCAAGCGCTATTTCAGTTGCTGGCCCGCGCTGCACAGACGCTGGCAAGCGCTGCATCAGTCGCTGGCATGAAGAGGAAAACCAGTCAAGGGCACGAGAGAATAATAGGGGGCGTCTCTTTCGCCCTACGTATCTACCTATTTGTTAATCTGTAGCCAACTCCGGAACTTGTTACTGGAGACGGTTGCAAACCATGTAGAAGGCTAAGAGATAGCCGGCATTGGGGAACTTGCTGTTGGGCAGGCTTGATTAGATTGGCCAGTGTTGGAGCAGGATAATGGACATGACTGGTCTCATCAGGCCAATTACGCTGTACTATACGGTCAATGCCAGTGAAGTGAATTTGCGCGGCGGGATAGCAAGGCGGTATCGGCTATGCTATAATAGTGGTAGAGGTTGAGCCCTAATGTTGCAGTGTGTGTACGTCAGTTCCAAGCTGGCGGTTTGCAGAGGTGGCGGAAAGGTTGCAGTCCAGAATGTTGGGCTGTTTGGTCGAAAGGGACTCACGGCCTTATGACCTCGTACCTCTCCGCACGGTGCGCCATTACCGATGGTGATTTGTGCATGGGTGATGCGATAGTCCAAGTTGCAAGGTCTTGCTGGTGTGCAGGACGCAGGGAGGACCTCTGGGGAGGAATGCCCGGCATGCGTACCGCTGTGCGTTTGCTTGGCTCTTGCCTGCAGCTGAGCCTTAGCCAGTATTTGGCGAGGCTTGGGCGCTTGTATATCCAGGCAGCTGCTTTTTTTTTTGGAAGTGACAGTGGGGTTTGGACCCCATAGCAGGGTAGTAGACTGCTGCACCAACCACTAAGCCCCGCCTTCAAACGGCAGACTCCCAGGGGTGTAGTCCACTGGGACCGGGCAGATCCCGGGCATGTTGGAGATCTATTCCAGGCCCACATGCCCTGGACGGCTGAGGGCTGTCAAGAGCAATGGCTTGTGGAGACTGCTGTTCGCCCGTGTGTGCCACAGCAGCCATTCAGTCTTGGTTTGGTAAGTAGAAGATCACCGGCTGAGGTCTGGAGTACAGCCTGTCAACAGTGTCCGGTGCTAACAGAGTCGGGCTCTGGAACTGGACAGTCAGCATGCAGATCTGGTGCTGGGCAGTCAGCATGCAGATCTATTTGTGATGAGGCTCAGAGAAGGAGAATGCCTACGGGTTGAGTCCCTGCATGATCCCAAAGAGGAAGGACTGCCAGGAGCATCCGTTTCCCCCTGTCCAGGCCCTGGGGTGCCGAGCCGCAGGCATCGTAGCACTGTGGTAACTCCACGACATGGTCCACGGAGGGTCTTGGACCTGTGACTTGACCCCGCGCCCGCTGGTCAGGACGCCCACCGTTGTGCACGCTGAGGCAGGTTGCCCCTGGGTAGATCATAGGAGATCTAGACTGGGGTCTCAGGCTGGCCATGAGCCTGACAGTCCACCTTTCTGCCTTCATGACGTAAGGTACAGTGCCACCGAGTTTAATGGGTCAGGTGCTCCCCGCAGGGTGGAGAAGGTGACCCGCGCCATGAAGATGATGAAAGTGGTGTATTCTCCGTTATGGGTTGCATGGGTCTTGAGGTGGTTCACCAGGGAGCTCATGGTGAATGGGCGGCCTGGTTCTTGGATACGGCAAGGGCTCCAGATGGTGACGGCAGGGCCATCACCCCAGATTCCAGGGCTGGCCTGAAGGCTGTTGGCGGAAGATGCAGTGCTGTGACTTTGAGAAGTAGAAGGAATATCTGAACCAGACTGTGGGACCTCAATTGATGGTGGGTAATGCCTACCTACCTCGTATGTCAGGTGGGTTGCACCAGGACCCATGTAACTGTGGTAGAGTGAACACCGAGTCGCTGCCACCACGATGCGGGTATGTGGCATGGACTGAGCTGTACAGGATGCGAGGAGTCCAGGCGAATGCGAGGATATCCAGGCAGGATGGGGGGGGGGGGGGAGGGCACGAGGCACAGGCCAAAAGAAGCGGGTGGCCTGACAGTGGGTTCACTGCAGCTGAACCAGTGTCGCTGGGTGTGTCAGACTGCCGACCCTCTCCTTGGATGACCACCGTTGCCTTACCCTTAGGAGCAGAGGATGTTTTCCTGGGCCATTTGCGGCGGGTAGTTGCTGAAGCGCATGTACTAACCCGTGGACCATTGACATCTTCCTCTGTATGTGTCTGCATAATTGGTAGGCAGGTTCCGGAGCTCATGCACTAGCCAGTGGGCTGTGAGCATTTCCCTCTGTATGAGCCTGCAGAGTTGGTAGGCTATGGTGTTGTCTGCACGGGGGTAAGTCAACCTGGTGCATGAAAGGAGTGGGATCAGGATGGCAATGGACTGTGGTAAATCTATATATAGATATGGACGTGCTTTGAGGAAGCCAGGACTGAGACTTGAGCCTGTGACCTCCCGCCTCTGAACACGCTGGATGCGTGTACTGCACCAGCTGCTGCCACGGTTGTACAAGCGGCACTCTGTGGGGTAATGTTAGCCCTTGTGTGGTATGTACCGTGAGCCATGGGCTCAAGGAAAAATCTTGGAAGGACCTGATGGAGGTAGACCTATGGAGGGTCAAGAGATCTGTTTTATGGTTTACCGCTCCAGCTGGAGGAGGCACAATCTGCAGATGTTGCCCAGCCAGAGGGCGGCGCTGGCCAAAACTACCTGGCCACTGCCCGTGGGGAGACTTCCGTCCCCAAGAAAATTTTTTTTTTTTTTTTTTTAGGCAGGGGCAATGCTTAAGGGGAATGCCTCAGACAGCATTACTCATTAACCCCATCGGGGAATTGAACTCATGGCCCTTGGTTTAGTAGTCAATGTATTAACCATTGTGCTACACCTCTCTTCTAGACCCACTGCTGCCACAGGAGTGGTCTCTAAAGAGAAGGTAGGGACAAAACCTTTGGCTCCATCCTTATAAAGTCAGTGTCTCAGCTACACCTCTATGTAGGAAAAAAGGAGCGTGATCAGCCACTTAGCTTTGGAGTCTGGTGAATGCTGAGGAGCTAAGGTGCAGGCAACAGACCGGAAGAGCCTCTAGTTGGTATGGGGTTGTCCATGGAGCAGTGAGAATAAGGGCAGTCAAGCACCTACTGCTGAGCTGAGCAGCTCGGCTCTTCCCTGCAAGGGCTGGGAGGCCCCAACGGGTGAGGAAGAGGGTCACTCTGCCCAATGTGGAATATGGGGGTGAGTTGGCTGGAGCCACAGCTGGAACTTGAACCTGTGACCTTCTACCCCTGAACACACTGTCTGTGTGCACTGCACCACACTGTGGCCTGCTGACTCGATGATGCTCTGCGCCAAGGCGCGGCTCACCCCTGGTAGGGTCCTCTCAACAGGATCTGGCAGAAGTTGCAGGCGGTTTTGAACTTGCGACTCTTGGAGCAGGCATCCAAGGAGTCTTGGGGCATGGGGCGGTGGTAGCCCAGAGTGCTTCGCCTGTTCGATTTTGGGCTGTTGAAGTGTTATAAAACTCATGAACAAAGAACCTTCTTCAGTGTAGGGCGCATTCTGAAGGTATGGCGTGCAGAGCCTCCATTCGCAGTCGGAGGGAGGAATAGTGCCAGAGCCAACCCATGCAAAATGCGAGCAAGATTGCATGGAGTCCCGCGCGAAAAACTTAAGGCTGTGGAGGCAGCCTGCTCCTGAAGCTGTGTGAGGAGGGCTGCATCAACCTGTGCACTGCATCTCTTCCTGGTCACATGCTACTTCTGAGGCAGTGGAGGGAAAGGTGACTTGCCCAAGGTCACAAGGAGTGCCAGTGGGACTTGAACACTTGATTTTCTGGGTTCTTGGCAGTTGCTTTAACCATTAGGCTACTCCTCCACTCCATCTCATAGACCTCTTTCACATGAGAAAAGGGGACGTCCTCTCCCCACTGGGAGGCTCCCAGGCCCGTCATATGGAGGAAGCTGCTGGGCTCCGTTTCACCTCCCAGCCTTGATCGTGCGGGTGGTGAGTCTCAGCCTGAAGATCTCCTCCACAGCCAGACCAGATGCTATTGGTGCAAGGAGTCGGCGATGGCAAGCTTAGCTGCAGCGCAGAGGACAGAGCTCCTGCTGCTTGTAGCGGTGGTTGGGCCCACTGCAGCTACCGTGTCATTGCTGTCCTTAACAGCTGCTGCCGCTTCGTCCAGAAGCTGGCACGATCCTCGCCGATGGCTCTGCGCCGCGTTGATGCTTTGGTGCCGAGCCGGCACGATCCCCATTGATGCTTCGGCGCCGAGCCGGCACGATCCCTGTTGATGCTTCAGCGCCGAACGGGCCGTCAGCGAGGGGAGTGTCTCTAATGAGCAGCTACTGCTTTCTCTGAAGACGATTGGATCGGCGCAGACCAATAGCGCCGAAGGGGAGGAGCCTGGAGCTGTGACGTCATCTGCAAGATGGCCGCCGCCATGGAAGCCACGAGGCCGGAGCTGCAGGGCTGAGCAGGCGGCAGAACCCCGGGAGAGACGCGGGGCTGTGAGCAGAGGCCCCCGGAGGGAGCGCTAGAGCTGTCAGGGGGGTCGGCAGAGGCCGCAGCGATGTCCCAATCCGATCCAGCAGCAGAGTTTGTGAGTGGAGGTAGAGGGCACACTCAGAGCCGCCGAGAGCTGCAGTTGCGATTGTGCAGCGCGCCCTTCTGCAACAGCCATACCGGAGGGACACAGGAGGCTGGCCGGGGACGGAGGCCTTAGGCGTGTCCCGGGCCGCCGTAAGAGATACCTTCTGTGAGAATTCTTTTCCTTGAGGTCTTCTGCCATTGGAAGAGCGAGGAGAATGCTAGCCGGGAACGGAGGCCTATTTGGCACGTCCTGGGCTGCCGTGGGCTACTGCTGCCTGGGAGCTGCCCACATCTTTACCATCCTTATTTCTTTCCGGCTGCTACCAGGGCTACCTTCTGCAAGCATTCCTCTCTCTCTGGGATCCTCTGCGGTTGGGAAGAGCGACGCAGAACGCTAGCCGGGAACAGAGGCCTGTTTGGCTCATCCTGGGCTGAGTTGAGACCAAGAGCACCTCGTGGCAAGCTGCCGGTACTGGGTGCAGGACCCGGAACAGCTATGAAGAAGCTGGAAACATCAATGGAGTAAGTAAACTGTCTATAATCTACGATTAAAAGAAAATTAGACGTTCTTATGTTAGATATGGTGGAGAGTAGACAAATCCATCTTGCTGGCAAGGCGGAAGAACTGAAACTGGCTAGCTAGGGGCGGGCAAGGGGTGGGGCCAGTTGGCCCATGCTCAGAAGGGCTGGAAAGCCTTTCTGAGCTATGGAGAGTACTTCCGTCTCGGCGCCGTCGGATGACGTCACCAAGTGTGGCTGACTCATCCTGCTTGTCCTAGGAGAACAGAGATGTCTCCAGAGCCATATAGAAGCCAGGAGGATGTTCAAGTGTGAAGGAGGGAATGGCAGAGGCTTGGGCAGGGTATCCCCATCTGATATCAGCAATGTCCTGAACACCAGGACTTGTGCCTAAAGTTATGCCGGCTCCAGGCATGAACAGACATCTGAAACGTGCTTGTTTCGTCAGGCAAACATCTGGAAGAAATGGAGCAGAAGCTACACTAACACCTCCTTTATGTTACAGTATGTCCACGAACACTGACGGGGAACGGGGCTCATCTTTTCATTTTGCTATGCCGCTGGACATCCCCTTATGCTGTCTAGCATGAGATGGACGTCCCTGCCCCATGCTTGCCTAAGGGGACATCTATCTGGCTGCCAGCATAGACGTCCACATCAGGGTCATCTATGTTCCTAAAATCGGCCAAAGACATAGATGTCCCCTGACATTTTTCTGTACGTTCTGCCCTGGACGTCCACAATTTGACTTGGACATCCTTTCTAAAATTCCACTTCATAGGTCATAGCCCCTCATTTTCAAAGGAAACACCACAAGCACTGCAGGGTTCTGTAGGGATACTCATTATTGCCTTAAAATGTTTCTAAACCTTCCATAAACAGGGTGACAGGAGATGTGCCAGTGATTCTAGCACCATGGGCAAGGAGTTTACAGTGGCCTTACCACTTCTTACACTCACTGGGGGGCATATTCAAAGTGATTAATTGTGATGACCAAACACAGTTTAGGTTAACTATTCAGAGGGTCACCATGAGTCAACACTGACTTGATGGCACTTAACAACAACATAGAAACATAGAAATATGAGAAGATCGACATCCTCTGTGTAACAGAAACCTGGCTAACAGACCACGACACAGTAGTAATGAACCAGCTAACACCAAAGGGATACAGCCTCCAACACTGCTCCCGGACACATGCCAAAGGCGGAGGTGTAGCCATCATTGCCAAAGACAACCTCCACTTCCGGATCCACGCCGCAGAAACCTCCAATGAAGCAGACATCCTCACCCTCACCAACAAATACCTCTCGATATGCCTGATCTACCGTGCACCCACCACAACCTCTGTCCTACCACAGATTCTACACCTCATCTCCGAAAGCACCAGCCCTTCAAAGGAACAAATTATCCTAGGAGACTTCAACCTCCCATCACTCCAGGAGAAGCAAGCAGAAACCTTCCTCAACGCCATGACAGCAATGGACCTGACACAAATCATACAAGAACCAACACATGAAAAAGGAAACATACTTGACCTCATATTTCTAAACTCCCAAACTGCCTCCTCATACAGAAAACCAACAATCTCGCCAGTACCGTGGTCAGACCACTACATTATCAACATATCCCACACCTATCAACTCAAAAATAACAGAGAAAACAAACACCACGCAAGGAGATTCAAAGCATTTAACAAGGAAGACTTCCTAACAAAAACCCTGCCTAACTTACACACAAACTCCGACAACCTTGATGGCCTGATCCACAACTGGAATACCACAATCTCCTCAGCAGCCAGCACAACTAGAAACAGCACCAATACCAGACCCATCTCCTCAAAAGCCCGATGGTTCACCCCCAGCCTCAGAAAACTGAAAACCAGACTTAGAAGAACCGAAAGGAAATGGAGAAAAACCAAAAGCGACAGAGACAAAGCAAAATACCTCCACGAACTCAATGCATACCACTCAGAAACTGCCAAAAGAGCCTACCACACCAAAATCATCGCAACAGCCATAAACAAACCTCGAGAGCTCTTCCAAATTGTCAAAAATCTAACAAAAGCACCCAGTAACTCCGATCAGCTGCCAGATATCCCCCCTGATCTTCTAGCCCGACAATACAAACAGCTTCAGCAACCACAAAACCCACATCACTACGCTGAAACAACAACCAAGACGACTTCATACCCCACCCTGAACAGAGACTGGAATACATTCGACACAACCTCAAAAGAAATATCTTCCACCATCTCCTGCTTGAACACCACCACCTCCCCGCTGGATCCTTGCCCTGCCGACTGGATAAAGAAAACCAAAGAAGACCTCAGTGCACCACTAACCCACATCGTAAATGAATCCTTTAAACAAGGACACATGCCAGACGCCCTCAAGACCACAATCATCCGACCAACCCTAAAAAAGCACAACCTAGATCTCCTAGACCCCACCTCCTACAGGCCAGTAGCAAGCCTCCTGCTCACCGCACAGATAATCGAGAAGATAGTCCAACGTCAGCTTCAAGAACACCTAGACATTAACAACATACTGGACCCACAGCAACACGGATTCTGACCATTACATGGGGTCGAGACCCTAATGACCATGCTGATGAACACCCTCATCATAGGAACCCAAGAGAAACACTCCGGATACATCCTAATTTTTCTGGATATATCAGCGGCATTCGACACCAACTCCCATAACACCCTTATCCACAGACTCCAAACAATTGGGATCAAAGATACTGTACTCCAATGGTTCAGGTCCTATCTAACCAACCGACAGCAACTGATCCGCACCAAAACCTCCACCTCACCCCCCTTCCAGCAACATCAAGGAGTACCTCAAGGATCCACACTATCAGCCATGCTTTTCAACATCTACCTCCGTCCACTCTGCTCAGTCATACGCACTCACAATGTCAACTTCCACATATACGCCGACGACATAATGCTCTACGCCCCAATTACAACCACGGACCCAACAAACGACCAGCTATCAACCTGCTTCACCGACGTATCCAACTGGCTACAAGAGAACAACTTATCCATTAACATAAAGAAGACCGAAGCCCTTATAGTGACAAAAGACCCAGACTTCAAACCACCCACTCACCTCACCATGGGAACCACGCAAATTCAAGTACAACCACACATAAGATATCTTGGCATTATCATTGACCAAGCCCTAACCCTTAAGCAACAAATCAACAAGACCACGAGAACTGTATTCCACAAGGCAAAATCGGTACAACGCCTCCGACCCCTCCTCGAACCACAAGACTTCAGGACAGTAATGCAAGCTCTAACACTCCCTCATCTGGACTACTGCAACATAATCTACCATGGCCTACCTGCCACACAGACCAATCCCCTCCGAACTGCCCTAAACACCACGGCGAGAATAATTCACAATGCAAAGAAACGAGACCACATCACTCCAATTCTGAGAGACCTTCATATTCTCCCCATCGAAGCAAGAATCAAGTACAAAACTCTTCTACTCACCCACAAAACCATCCACCAAACTCAAGGCACCCCACTCCGCGCCCTACTGCCTCGCCCAACCCACAGCAGAACAACCAGACAATCCTCCAACAGCTCCGTTGCCATCCCCCACAAAAGAACCAAAGCAACTCAACAGACCTGCAACAGAGCCTTTGAACTCTATGCCCCATCCCTCTGGAACTTTCTACCAAACCACATCAGGAACAACGGTGATCTCCCATCATTCAAAAAGCAGCTAAAAACCATGCTATTCCAAGAACATCTCTGAATAGGAACCCCCCCTATTTCTCTCCAAGAACTCCAAACCAGTAACTATGCTATCTTGTCAGTCTATATGTTCATCCCAAAAATCATCAATGTTGAGCCCCCGGTGATGGCCCCCCCCCCCGGCTATATGTCCCACCGCTTTGACCCGGTGAAAAGCGGGATATAAATACAGTTAAATAAATAAATAAATATGGCAACAGAAAAAGACCACATGGCCTATCTAGTCTGTCCTTCCATATCAACAGCTACAACAGTCCCCTTTTTACCTTTAGAGATCCTCTGTGTTTGTCCCATACTTTTTTTAATTCAGATACTGTCCTCATCTCTACCACCTCCACTGGGAGAATATTCCACGGATCCACCACTCTTTCTGTAAAGAAATATTTCCGCATATCACTCCTGAATCTGTCCCTCTTCACCCTCATCCCATGTCTCCTCATAGCAATTGTGTTCATCTCCGTGAGAGGGATATTCAACAGCACAAATGAGCCATTTTGTGCCACTGGATATCTCCCTCCTAACCCCACTAAATGCCTCGATGCTAACCGCTGAGCATTGGGGTGTTCCAAGGACATAGCTGAAGATAACCAGTCATTGGGTTATCTACAGAGAAGAGCCACCAAAATGGTAAAGGGGATGGAAGGATACCCCTATGAAGAGAGGTTAAAAAGATTAGGGTTCTTCAACCTGGAAAAGAGACGGCTGAGGGGGAGATATGATAGAGGTCTATAAATTAATGAATGGAGTGGAACAGGTTAACCTAGATCGATTGTTTACGTTATCAGAATATAGAAGGACTAGGGGACATGCAATCAAGCTACAGGGTAACCTATTTAAGACTAAGAGAAAATATTTTTTTCACTCAACGCGTAATCAAACTCTGGAACTTACCGGAGGATATAGTAGAAGCTGTTAGTGTAGCTGGGTTTAAAAAAGATTTGGACAAGTTCCTTGAGGAAATGTCCATAAACCATTATTAAAAGGGACCCAGGATATCACTGCTTGACCCAATACAAGCATTGCAGAACCTGTGTCTTTTGGGGAAACTGCTAGGTACATATGATCTAGATTGGCCACTGTTGGAAACAGAATACTGGGCTTGATGGACCTTGGTCTGACCCAGTCTGGCATATCTTATGGCGATATTAAAGCAGCTTAAATTACGAAGAAATACGGCTTTCCTAACTTGAGCCATCTTAGCTAACGATGGCTGAATATTGCCAGCACCCAGTTAGCTGCATCGCTGTCCGGCCAACCTGGATATTCAATGTCGGTGGCCGGATATGACTCCAACATTGAATATCTGGGTCTTCGTTAAAGCGGCTGAATTTGGTTCCCTTGGTCAGCACCTCTCCCAGCTCTGTCGGCAGGTGGCCCGTCAGCTCCCTGTTTCTGGTACTGTCGATGATAAATGCGCGCCACGCCTCACTGCTCCTGGGATGCTTTTCCCTCTCGTTGCTTGGCACTTGTTCTTTTTGCTTTTGCTGCCATTTTCTTCCATTTCCCTTGCTCTGCTTCTCATCCATTCCTCTGCTGCTCCTTCCTATCAGTCTTATGGATGTCCACAGTGCTACAGGGACACACCTAAGAGAACGCCCATGTCCCAGGGAGCTTACAGTCTAGTCAATGCATAGACCAAACAATTAGGCTTCAGAAAACTCATTGATAACAGTTAAGATAGCTAAATTTGACACAGAATATGAGTATCAGGAAGAGCCAGGGCTGAAAATTTAACTGCAGCTTCTTCCACAAGAACTTCATCGTCCATCTGTGTTGCTGGAGAAAGCTTTGATATGCATAAGACTGACTTCAGCTTTATATATCCGCTGCCCACCTTCTTGCTTAGTAACTGGTTGCAGAACCTTTACCATTTTTTTTCTTCTGCTAATCACTTTCTCACCAAATGTCACTCCGGAGGTTTGGAAACAGGCAATAACTGTCCTGCACTTGAAGAAATCTAATTTCGATTCTTCCGTTCTCTCTCATTGTCGGCCTGTTTCTCATCTAGCTTTCCTCTCTGTGGTCCTAGAAAAGCTGGCACTCTTCGGGCCCGGTATTTAAAATGATGAATGCAATTAGCAGACCTGCTAGCCACATTGATCGCGGTGAACGGGATGTTCAGTGGCACTAACCATGTTAGAGCTGTTGACTGTGGATGCGCTGCCAGGTGCCCCCATGCCAACTGGCCAGCATCGGAGCAGAGCAGGGATGGCACCTGAGGATAATATTCAGCTACTGCCCAGTTATCCCTCGGTGACAAAAACCAGGCACAGTAAAGACTGGCCTAACTTTTATCGAATACGGCAAACAAATTGGAATGAATATAAGATAACATAATTGTTATTAAAATGTATATATTTTATTTTTGTGCCTTCCAATCAGTGCTGACTCCTGGTGATCCAGCAGCTCCTAGCAGGCCTTTCTTCTGAGGCAATGGAGGCTTAAGGGACTTTCCCAAGGCGTGCTAATGGAAATCAAACGCTGGTCTTTTGTTTCCCAAGCCAGTGCTCTAACCACTAGGCCAGTCCTCCACTCCATATAGTTTATTTATAGTTGTTTCAAATCCAGACAATCTGTACTGGTGTAATCACTCATGCATAGCATTTTTTACAGACTAAGTCTGCATAGCAGAAAATATTCATTTGCTTAGTTGAATATGTGCTATGAAAGGGATTTACTAATTAATTTATTCTCTTTTTTTGTTTTTACCTTTTATATGCTGTTTCAATTACAATAACCCTGATGCAGACTGAAACCTGGCAATTTTATGTCTTTCATTGAGTGGTATGTAATAAGTGCAGTTTATTTAATTGATTTATTGCTTTTAACGCCTTGCTTTTGAAATAATGTCCACGCATCATGCCAATGATTTGTCATTATTATTGCGTTACCTACTTTGCTAGCTTCCCTGATTTCTGTTTGCATTTCCTCATCTGTTCATTTTGGCTGGGCGGATGGTAGTATATCTTACCACTATTCTCTTCCCCTCAGGGGTGGCCCAAGGGTTCATGCTGCCCCCACTGTACTGCTTCACTGCCCCGAATATCCAGCCTCTCACCGGGGTTTGATGGGTGACACGGCGATCATCTCTTTGAAGCCATGGCGGACCTTAAAGTGCATGCGTGCCCATGGCCTGCCGCTCCTGCAGTGCTTTAAGGCCTGCCGCAGCTCTGAAGAGGTGATCGCCGTACTGCCCATCAGCCCCCGGTGAAAGTTTGGATGTTGGGGGCAGCATGGCGACAGCACATGGTGTGGTGGGGGCAACACATCAGGACTGTCTAGGCACGAGCTGCCCACCAGGGTTTGCTGCCCTAGGCAACCACCTAGTTCATCTAGTGGCCAACCTTTCTTCCCCTTCACACCTGAAATTTCTGTCCATAAAAATTCCACAGTACAATTTGTTTCCTGCAGAACTTTTATCCTCTTCCACTCAATGCTCTCTTTAACATACAGGCCATTCCTCCACCAATTTGACCCACCGTATTGTTATGATGTAATTTGTCCCCTGATATTGCAGCCTCCCATTTGTTATTCTCCTTCTATGAGATCTTTGTTATGCACAAAAAGACAAACCTTTCCTCCTCATCTATGAGAGATATTCCTCACAAAGATATTGAACATACCAGGACCGATCCCTGAGGCACTCCACAACTCAAATTCTTTCTTCCTAGTGAAAATCATTTACCACCCCCCCCCCCCCTTCTGTTGTCTGTCAGTCAACCAATTTCTAATCCGGTCCAGCACCTTTGGATCTACCCCAGGCTACTCAGTTTATTCATGAGCCTCCTATACTGTGTGGGACTATATGAAATCCAGGTAAATGACAGCTATATCCCATCTTCAGTCATATTCTCTTGTCACTGAGTTGGAAAAAATCACTTATTTGATACATCTTCCACCAGTAAAAATGTACTGGGAGGGTACAGGGTATGGGAGAACTCCTGCCTGGGACTATAAGTGGAGTAGAGCTGAGATCAGAAGGTGCGCAGAGTGGGGTGGATTCCTGGGATTGAGAGGTATATTCCTGTCTGGGTCTGGAAAGGGTACATGGCAAAGAAAGGGACGTGTCCTGAATCAGGAGAGATGCAGGGTGGAGTGGATCCTTGCTCTAGACTGACAGGTGTCAAGACAGGGGTGGATTCTTGCCTCAGATTAGGAGAAGTGCAAGGCAGGGGTAGATTCTGTTCTGTGATTGAGAGAGAGGCCGGACAGTGGTAGATTCTTGACTGGGTCTGGAAAGGGAACAGGATAACGGAAGGAAATGTCCTGGTCTGGAATCAGGAGAGCTGCAGGGTGTAGTGGATTCCTGTCTGGGATTGGGAGGTGATGAATTTGGTCCTTGTCAGGATTTTCTCTGTTGACATTTTCTGTCATGTTCATGTGCAGAGTGAAGACATTTCAGCACAAACGTCATTAATATTCATGAAGAATGTACTGAAATACAACTGTCTCATGTGCTTTCAATCTCCTGCTTCAAATAATTAAATTGCTCACAAATTAATTTCATCCCTGACTCTCACACTGCTACCAGAAAGGGTAAAAAGAGAGAATAAAGACCCCATCCTTCATGATAAAGGACCCTGGCTTAGGAGTGAGGTTCATGATTGTCATGGTATGCACAAAACTAACCCATTTGAAGAAATTGTCCCCGAAGGATCCCAAAATTTGATTTGTCCCATCTAGAAAATATGATCTTTGAGGCTTGTGTGCATGACATGTGTGGCTTCCATGACTCCTGGCCATCTTCTGATTTCCTCTAAGAAGTCTGTGTTTCACTCTCTTCCTGCCCACCATTCAGATCAGGGCAAATGCAAGTGACTATCCAGAGAGTGAGTCTTCAGCTCTCTTAAATGAAACTACTCTTTGTTGATCTCTGCAGCTACAAAGGGTTAGGCTTGGCTAGTAGTTGAATACCTTTGAATACTAGGGGCAGTAAACTCACTGTAACACAGTAACATAGTAAATGATGGCAGATAAAGACCAGTATGGTCCTTCTAGTCTGCCCAGTAAGATGGCAGGAGTAGGTGCACCTGCCACTCTGTGCAGGCCACCCCTCCCCATGTCTGTTTAGGGGTGAACCCACCGCTCCATGTAAGACACCCCTATTTGTTGAGAAGAAAGGCCTGGTAATCTACTTCTGGTTGCACCTTGCCAAAAAACTCAGGGGCTGGGTTGCCAGAAGTCAGCATTGATTCAATGGCACCCGCTCCACTGTACTGAGAGTCCATTCATAGTATTGTCCTCAGGTCCCTCAGTTTGCTACCATGGTCAAGAAAATTGCCTCAAGCTGCAGAATTGAAGTCAATAGGACAAGGTGCTTCTTGGTCCCTTCCTGACGCCACGTTCTGTGTCTATCATGTAACCAAATGTAACTCACCTTGAGCTCAGATTTGAAAAATGAAAGTAGAGTAAAAAATCCAAATCACATCAGTTACTCTACTTCTTGACCTCTTAACCCCAAACATAGCACTATCTCTCCTTTTCCCACTGTCACCCTTTCTCCTGGTAGCCCTGATCGCATCCAGCCGTCATATCTGTCGTTTTCCAGTCTGACTCTCACTCACACAACACAAGCATCACTATAGCCGTCTCCCCCATAGACAGTGGTTGAAGTATCTCTAAACCAGAAAGAGGGCTGTTGATAATAGAGAAGCTTCAGAATCAGGCCTTCTTTTCTCTTTTGGTTAATTTGCCGCAGAAACCCTTAATATCCTCCTAAGTTATATTAAGGTGACTTCTGGAATGGAGGTTAGCAGGGCAGAATGAGACTTCAGTACAAGGTATGAATCCAGGACTCACTAAGCACAGCCTATGTGGTATCTTGAATCATCACAGAATGCAGGCTACTAATATCGTGGGGGGGGGGGGAGACATTTATAATATGACACATAATTGTAAAGAATAATTTTATAAATAAAAATATAAAGCCACAAAATATGGGCTACAGGGCACCCCAAACACAATAGAAACCCCCATATATTTCTAAACAGGAAAAAAAAATTTTGTCGGACTCACACAGACAAGGTTGCATCACACAAACATATGTGCATCTCAACCAGACTGTCCTTTTACTTTTAAAGTGCTCAGTGAAAAATGTCTGCAACTGATTGTGCGCAGTTTGGTGTTAGATGGTCACATATATAGGACTGTTTGTTGTTTAAAGTGTGGGTTATGGTTGGGCCGATTCATGGTGTGTTGGGAGTTTGCTTGAGTATGTGAGAACAAGAGTGTAGTTGGCATATAATGGTGAATATGTTTGAAGCACTAGGGGATGCGGTCTGGATGGGTGAGTGGCCCACTTCTCTTGGATGGGTGTAGCTGAGGGTCTTCAGCTATGGGAATATGGAGAGGAGGGTAGGAGAGAGGGGGAAGGGAAGGAGTGGGTTAGATGGGCATAAGGTCTCTGTTGTGAAACTGTTCAGGTGCTAGTGGTATGGAGGGAGTGTGATATTTTGTGAGTAGGACTGGGTGGGATGGAAAGAGTTTCTGAATTAGTATCCTATAATGCCAAGGGTTTAAATTGGTGGCAAAAGAGAAACTTGTTTTGGTGGGTTTCAGCTCTGATCCCCTGTTTGTGGAGAACGAACATAAGAACATAAGATATGCCATACTGAGTCAGACCAAGGTCCATCAAGCCCAGTATCCTGTTTCCAACAGTGGCCAATCTAGGTCATACGTACCCTAGCAGTTTCCCCAAAAGACAGGTTCCACAATGCTTGTACTGGGTCAAGCATTGATATCCTGGGTCCCTTCTTAATAATGGTTTATGGACTTTTCCTCCAGGAACTTGTCCAAACCTTTTTAAAACCTTTTTAAAACCCAGCTACACTAACAGCCTTTACTACATCCTCCGGTAACAAATTCCAGAGTTTGATTACACGTTGAGTGAAAAAATATTTTCTTTTATTAGTCTTAAATAGTTTACCCTGTAGCTTCATTGCATGTCCCCTAGTCTTTCTATAGTCTGATAACGTAAACAATCGATCTACGTTTACCCGTTCCACTCCGTTCATTAATTTATAGACTTCTATCATATCTCCCCTCAGCCGTCTCTTTTCCAGGTTAAAGAGCCCTAACCTTTTTAGCCTTTCTTCATAGGAGCATCCTTCCATCCCCTTTACCATTTTGGTGGCTCTTCTCTGAACCTTTTCTAATAACGCTATATCCTTTTTAAGATACGGCAACCAGAATTGCACACAATATTCAAGGAGCGGTCTCACCATGGAACGATATAGAGGCATCCTGTTATCCAAGTTGGTTTGCCTGTTTAACTGTAAAAAATCAGATAAATGTAAATTGTCTGAAGTTTCTTGTTCCATGTAAACCGCACTGATAACGAATAGTGCGGTATATAAAAAAAAACGTTAATAATAATAATAATTATAATATCTTTTGTTTTATTTTCCATTCCTTTCCTTAAGTTACCTAGCATTCTATTTGCTCTCTTGGCCGCCGCTGCACACTGGGCCGAGGGATTTAAAATGTTATCCACAATGACGCCTAAATCTTTTTCCTGGGTGGTGATTCCTAATGTGGAACCTTGTAACCATAGTTTGGGTTGTTCTTCCCTAGGTGCATAACTTTGCACTTGTCCACATTAAATTTCATCTGCCATTTTGATGCCCAGTCTTCCAATTTATCAAGATCCTCTTGCAATTTTCCACAATCCTCTTGGGTTTTAACAACTTTAAATAGTTTTGTGTCATCTGCAAATTTGATAACCTCACTCATTATTCCACTTTCCAGGTCATTCATGAATATGTCAAAAAGCAGCGGACCCAGCACAGATCCCTGGGGTACACCACTATTCACCTTTCTCCATTGGGAAAATTGGCCATTTAGCCCAACCCTCTGCTTTCTATCTTTTAACCAGCTCCTGATCCACAGTAGTACACTGCCTCCTATCCCATGACTCTTTAGTTTTGCCAAAAGTCTCTGATGAGGGACCTTATCAAAGGCTTTCTGAAAGTCCAGATACACTATATCAACCGACTCACCTTTGTCCACCTGTTTATTCACACCTTCAAAAAAACATATCAGATTAGTAAGACAAGATCTTCTGTGTCTAAAGCCATGTTGGCTGTCTCCCATTAGGCCATGACTATCTATATGTTCAGCAATTTTGTTCTTTATGATGGTTTCTACCATTTTTCGCAGTACTGACGTGAGGCTCACTAGTCTGTAGTTTCCTGGATCACCCCTGGAACCCTTTTTAAAAACTGGTGTTACATTGGCGATCCTCCAATCTTCAGGTATTAGAGATGATTTTAATGATAGTTCACAGATTACTAAAAGCAGGTCTGCAATCTCATATTTCAGTTCTTTCAACACCCTTGCATGTATACCATCCGGCCCAGGTGATTTGCTACTCTTCAATTTATCTAATAGTTTATCTAATAGTTGTAATACATCTTCCCGATGTATCGCTATTTCCTTCAATTCTTCTGCACCTTTAAATACCACTTCAGTCATGGGTAACATCCCTACATCTTCCTTAGCAAAGACTGAAGCAAAGAATTCATTCAGTCTCTCCGCTTTTGCCTTGTCGCCTCTTAGTGCGATCTTAATATGATAAGAGAACCTCGGAGTGATAATTCTGGAGGAGCAGACCTGGGCAGGAAGGTACACAGAAACAAATTAGAATGATGTTCACCCTAGGTCTAGTTGATGTGTGGCATCTGAGGTGCCCAATGGAATATACTTTTTTTCATATGCTCATAAGAGATATAATAGAATTGATATGTTCTTGCTAGATGGTTGATTGCTCTCGCAAATCCTGGATGCTGGGATTTCTCAGATAACGTGGTCTGACCATGTGCCCACAAATGTTCAGCTCCTAATGAATGTTCAGACCTTGGTTTGTGATTCTGGCACCTCAATGATTCTGTCCTAGAGGAACCTGAATTTTGTAAACGACTAGAGCAAATAATGGCTGAGTACTTCCAGCTGAATGATGTGCCTGGGTTGAGTGTGGGGGTTAAATGAGATGGACTGAAGGTGGAGGTTAGGGGCCCTCTGGTTTCCTGGGCAATTTTATTTATTTATTTATTTTTTATTTATTTAACATTTCTTATATACCGCCTTTCATGATATCAAGGTGTTTACATTGAACAAACTGAAATTACATTGAACAGGGCATTATAACTTGGAGATAACTATTTTACAGGGAACAGGCAATGCTTCTGAAGAAAGAGAATCAGTGAAGAGCAGGAAGTGAGCAGCAAATTTTGAGTCCTAGAGGAAAAGCCTAAGAGAAATGGGTCAGGAAGAATTGCTAGAGAAATAGAAATGGTGAGGAATGAAAATATGAGCTTAGCTAAACATGAGACGGCCTTCAGGTTGGAGAAGTTCTTTTTGAATCAGGAAATAAAGCCAGTAAATTGCTAGCACATTCCCTTAAAGCTGAGACAGCAGCAAGTATTAAAGATAAGGGATAATGGGGGAGTGCGAAGTTAACTAATGAAGAAATTAGGGAAGTGTTTAGGACGTTTTATAAATAACTTTCCACTAGCAAAGTTAAAGATGAGTGATCATATGAAAGGATGTACACTGGAAATTTAGATGAAGAAGAAGCAGCTATTTTGGATCAGAACATTTCTGCTCTTAAGGTAATTCAGGTAATTAGATCTCTTTAAAGAAGAAAAGTGCCAGGCTTGGATGGGTGTTTTGGCTTGATAAGGGTGACCTACATGGAGCAGTAGGTACACCCCTAAACAAAGGCATGGGGAGGGGTGACCTGCACGCAGCGGCAAGTGCACCTTCTCTTGCTGCCTTGCTGGGCAAACTAGACGGACCATACTGGTCTTTATCTGCCTTCATATACTATGTTACTATGATTTTATAAAAAATCCCAGGGGATCCTAGGGGGACCTTTAGTGGATTTATTCAATGCTGTTGTTAAGGAGGAAAGTGTTCCAGAGTCAATGAACACATTTATTTATTTCTTTCTAGCTTTTCTATACCGTGCTATTTGACATCAGTGCGGTTTACAGTTAACAATTTAGCACAAGGTAGGGGAGGTGCCTTGGATTCATAACATTGAACTATTTACAATGACAGCTTACACATCTGAGATAGCGACTCTCCCGAACCCAGAAAAAGCTCAGCGTGCGTGTGGGTCCCACTGCCCCACCTCCTTGATAAATCTTGATGCCAAGATGCCGGCAATGTGCTGACCAATAAACTGGGTAGTGGCACCAGATATCTGGGTATGCCGGCCTCTATTTTTTGAATAATCATCTGCATACCTTAGGTTAGCTGTTGTACTGTGGAGAATTATCCAAATAGCACTGCTGAAAGTCGCCGCTATCCAGATAATTTGCCTCTCAGTCCTGACTCCGTCCACTATGCGGATAGTGTCGGGGTGGTGTGTGATTATTTTCACCAGAATTGTCCAGATAATGATCTGAACATCAGTGGCTGACCCCAGTCACTGTCATTTATCTGGTTAGTTGGTGCTTCTAACCAGATAAATAGTTTTTAATATTGAGCCCAAAAAAGCTGGAATGAGTTGCCAGTCGATATTTACTCATATTCCCTTAACGTTCTTTAGGAACCGACTGAAGGCTTTGTTATTTTTTCAGGGTTTTATCTTGATTTTTAAGCCTTGTTACTTTAATTATGGTGTTTCTCTGGAAATTATTATTGTTGTTGATTGTTTTTCCTTTAGATTTTGATTGCTGTAATTGTATTTATTTATATTATTTTATTTTTTTGTGCTCCACTTAGCTGCTGTGCTTTTGAGCGGATAATCAAATTTTTAATAAATGAAGTCTTACAGGCACGTCCAGGACATGTACTACTTTTGGATGCAAGATATGGTGATCTGCAAAGCAATAGTTCATGAGTTAAGCACTGTGAAGGGTATCTCAGCGTACGAGACGTCTGGGACAGATAGAATCAGTGCTGTAAGGAAAGAGGTTTTACTGTTTGCATGTTTCAAGCTAATTGTTTAATTTTATTCCTCATGTGTACATAAATGTTGATAATATTAACATGATAATTTCATTATTTGTATGTAAGATAAAATCAATTTTTGCAGGTGAGGAAAGAGCTGACTTTTCTGGTACTGCAAGCAGTCAGCTTCGACATCCCGTTTTAATATGCACAGAAGATAACCCAAGGGCTGGTAATGGGCGGATTTAATTTTCCCCATTTTCTATCCCAAGTAGAGAACCCCCATAGTGTCCTCCGTGACCCTGCACTTAATATCCTGCAGAATCTCATTAAGCAGCCCCACAGCGCAGCCCATGTGCCGCCGCACTCTCCCTCTGATATATAGGGAAAATAATTGAACTGTGCTTGAAATGATATTAGAAATTATAACTTCCACTAGGCAGGCTTCAGAGAGGCTGATATTTTAGAAAGAAAAGCAGACCCCTTCTGCGGTACCAGAGAGGGGGCAAGGGAAGAGAAATAAGACCTTGGGTCAGGACAGGTGGGGGAGGAAATATCTGAGGGACTGGGCTATGGTTTGGTCAGGAATTGTGTTGGGGTTTGCTTGGGAGATTATGCCACTGACCAGTCGAGGACTATAACCTAATGACATAGGTGATGGTGGCAGGAAAAGGTTAACATGCTCTAAGTAAAGCTAACGCGTGTTAAGTGCTGCAATGGCCCATAGGAAGCACTTAACACGCGTTACTCTTTAGTAAACATGTCCCCAAGTAAGTCACCCAGTCTGTCCAGCTGTTCCAGTCCACATGGCTAGGCTGTGTCCCAGGTCACTTATGGGAGTGCCAGGCGTGGCTCAGTAGGGGGACTATGTCCTGAATCAGTTGAGAGATTGTGTTTAGGGATCAGAGAGAGGATTGTGCTGGGGGTGGGCTGGATGCTTCAGTCAGGGGAATATTACTAATAGTCCTACAATCATAAGACAAACTGAGCCCAATATTGAATTCTGACGGTTATGCGCCGCTACAGCACATAGCTGTCCTTTAACCCTGGATGTTCAATGTTGGGGTCAAATGCGGCCCCAGCGCTGAATATCTGGGCTTGCCGTACAACCTCCCAGCAGCAGTCGCTAACCGGGCAGTGGCAATACTGCATCCTGCCCACTTAGCCCCTGCAGCTAAAAGATAGCAGGCTTTTGCTACACCTAACTTTTAGCCGCAGGTCGCCACCCAGGCAGCATGAAATATTGTCAGTGCCCGGTTAGCGACTGTCGCCATCACCGCTCCTCCCCAGAACGCCCACGACACGCCCTAATGCTAAGCAGTTAGCCTCAGGGCTTGTAGGAAAGAAGATCTGGGACATCCAGTGGTACTAATCATGTTAATCCCGCTGGGCAGCATTTATGTGCTTTACAGGGCTGTAAATCATTCCAATATCGGGCACACTGAGGGTAACTCTATAAAACTTTTCAGCACGTAAAGTGCCAATTTATGCAAACACAAAAGGCATCTCATAGAATTAGGCCAAACCTAAAAGCAGGTATGGTGCAGACAAGTGTGTGCTTGTAGAGCACGTGTTCTCGGGGGAGGAGTTAAGGTAGGGTATCGGAGGAGTCATAATATAAAATATACGCGTACACACCTAAAGTACGCGGCAACTAATGTCTGCACCGTCAGTGTCATTGCCAATTCTGCAGGATGTGTGCTAGTATTTTATAAAAACACATAGGCAAACAATAGGCACCTTCCTGCCCTATCTACAGCTAGGCGCCTTGTTAAAACTTACACGCGCACAGATACACAGAAGAGACTTTCTCTATCTACATGTGGAGCTTACAGTCCAGTAAAGACAAAGACTGGATAAATGGATTTCAGAAAATATATTTATTATATCCAATACTGTTAATGTGGGAGAAGGGTGAGGGAAAACAATAATGTTTGCAACAGGCCCTTGGCGAATGTCTTTTGGGGGACATCCGTGGCCTGCATATATGAAGTGCATACCCCTTAACGTCTGTGCGTCCTGAGTGGCAAGGGGAAAGCTTGTTTCTAGGTGACCAGTGTCTCACCCATGTTGCTTTTAATAAATGAAGTGCTCTAATCTCTTAGTATCCAGTCTGTCTGTTGTGAATAGATTATAAGCTCTGTGGAGCAGGGACCTTCTCTTAGCACAATAGAAATGATTAGCAGTAACTTTCCATCTCCCAGTCTCACCCATGAGCAATTCTCCAATTTCCCACTCTGCCTCACTCCTTCCCTAACCCACAAGCTCCTTCTGTCTTTCACCCACTTTCTAGTCTCCCATTTCCACCCTCTGTACTCATCCCCTCCCTGGCCCTCACCCCCTCACCAGCCCCAGGTGCTTCCCTGTCACTTATTCTTTTTCTTAAGATCTGCCATACTGGGGCAGACCAATGGTCCATTGAGCCCAGTATCCTTTTTCGAACAGTGGCCAATCCAGGTCAAAAGTATCTGTCAGGATCCCAAAAGGTAGAGAGATAAGTAGTTTCTTCTGTCTGTAACCTCTTACCCATCCTTCTAGTACCTCCTAAGTCCCATTCTTACTCCTTGTCACCCCTTCACTGCCCCTCCTTGTCTATTCTCATCCCTCCACAGCATCCCCTTCCCTTTTGACTGACTAACCCCCCCCCCCCCTCTCCACAGACATCCAGGTCATTCACATCAGCTCTCAACCATTCCCTTCAGCCCCCTTGTCTTATCGCATCTCACACCCTCCCTCCAACATACCTCCATCCATTTCCTGAATCCTTTTTCTTCCTTGCTCTTTCCTGCAATCCCTGAGCCTTTGCTGTAACTTGTTATAACCCTAAACAATGGCATGGGGTGGGGGATAACCCACAAAGAATGGCAGTTGCAACTCTAACCATCTTACTGGGCAGACTGGTTGGGCCACTTTGGTGCTTATGTTCTATCGCCCACAATGTTGCTATGTTTACTGCTTGCGTCTTGGCCTGGTGCCTCTAACCTGGTCGCTGTCTCTTCTCTCCTTCCTTCAGCTGTCTCAGTTCAGACATTTGCTCTTTGAGCTGCATGCGGCTCCATTTATAAAGGGTAGCCTGTTACTCAGACAGCTGGAAGATGTACGAAAATGATACAAGCTCTACACCACCAGACTTAAGGAATAATGTGCTTGCTGAAGGAAAGATCAGAACTCACAGGAAATGATGGAAACATTCAATATTTATGAGACTTCAATAAAGAAAAAGAAAGTGGCATGGCCATTAAAAAAGAAATTCAAGGGCAAAGGGTCATGGTATGAAGATGGAGGAAGGGAACATCGGAAGAAAGAGGAGATCTTTCTTTACGGAGAGGATGATGGATGCCTGGAAGATCCAGCAAGCAGAGGTGGTAGTGATTAAGCCTGTGAGAATGGAATCCTGCTAGGGACAGATGTAGAGTGCAGTGGTGAGAGCAGTGATGGGCGTAGAGTCAGACCTTGCTATCATAGGCTAACCCAGCTAGATCAATAAACAGCTAGGAAGACGAGATAAGAAAGCCAACTTGCACAGAGCAACAAAACAGCAGCATCAAGTAAGACAATGAATGAAGGTCAACCAAGATGCAGCAGTTACTTCCAAGACTAAACTACATTTCTGCAAGCTCTTCTGTTTTACCCTGAGAACCTGATCTGGCTGCATCCTAACCTCCCTCTTACAGCTCTCTGGGGGTGATTTGCACCCTATTCTGAAGACTTTCAGCAGCTCCTACAAAACGCTTTTTTCTCGGTATTTATAGGAGCTGAGCAGGTTGTATTCAGGACTGGAAAAACAATGGAGTTGCTGTGTTAGCAGTAAGTGGATGTAGGTTTTACTGTACAGACTCCTGCTTCGAAAGGTCATCTGCACACCATCAGGGCAAGCTAAAAGTCCCAGTCAGCAAGGATCTATTGCAGAAAACAGCTTTTCTGTTTATAGCTCCAGCTTCTTCCTCCAGGAAACTAGAAGGAGCAGAGACGGCTTAATCAACAGCAAACGAGACGGTCACTTGGATGGCAGCTTCTGGGAGGCGGCAGAAAGCAATAGGTCCTGAGAACGAAGAACCATCAGTGTGCATGAGGGTGCGTGGCTTTCACATAGCTTACTGAACTGGTTAAATGGGTTTAGAAATTGCTCGGATTATGTGCTCTAAACATTCACTAAACAATGCTATTTATCCAAAAGCATGATGGCCAGTCACGTGGTTTTCTACAGGATCGCTCTCACAGAGTTAGTACTAGGGTGTTCATGTTTAAAAAAATCACTTGTTGTGGCAGTTGAATCTTGACCCTTTAGTAATGAAAAGCAGGCTGTGCTGTTTAAATTATTCACGTATGCTCAGTGCTGCTATCGGGATAGCGAGTGGCACTGACTATGTGTAGGGAGCAGCGACTGCTGCTCTCTACAGACAGGGGCAAAGTCAATCCACTATCCGCATCGCTAACAGTTTCATTTAGGACAGCCTTTTGGCAATCATTTTGGTGCACCTAGCAGGGGTTTCTTGCTTGGTGATCTCTAGGGGCCTGTGACCTGATTGCACTACTACAGTCTACCCTAGGTAAAGTGATAGAATTGCAAAACTCTTAAAACCACAGCCCAAACTCTCCTTTAATTTACACTCATCACTTATTTTATGTCCAATTAGACTCTGGTAGCATATCCCCTGCAACAAAACATTTCCAAAATCTTTCTCTGAGACATTCTGTTGGAGGCTGAGCAGTTCCCCAGGCTTCTATACCTCAATACCTTTGCTGGGCAGACTAGATGGACCATACTGGTCTTTATCTGCCGTCATTTAATATGTTAATATTGTCACAAGGTGGACCTATCGGAGCCTGAGAAAATGGAAATCAGCAGCAGTGATCAGAGAAGAGATGACAGTATAAACAAAAAACTGTCAGATGGTTGCTACAGACAACCTAGGCACACGTGGGTAAGGGCTGAGAAGACACACCCAGATAGCAAGCAAAGGGAGTTTGCTTTGCCTGATAGGAATCAGCTGGGTAGAGGTGGAGCCCAGAAACACAGAGATATAATACGCTCCCAAATAGTTAGAGAGGGAGAGGAGGTGAACCAGCAAGTCTCACAGCAAGGGAGACAACGGTCAGCGCAGCAGAAGCTGGGAAAAGTATGGAAGTGGAATGAAAGAGAGTCTGAATTACTGGGACAGCATGCAAGCCCACACGAAGGTCTGAGTGAGTCTCAAACCCAGAGTGAAACATTTGGAAGGCAGAAGCCAGATATTGAATGCATGTGTGAAGAGCACGGGAGACGTGGGAGAGTTGCAGTACAAGGTAACAAAGCCAGAAGTGTTGATAGTGGCTGTTTTCTACCCGAGTGGGTAAAACCCTGCAGCAATAGAAAAAGCCACCCAGAAATAAGCTTTGGAAATAATCCCTTCCCTTGTGCTAGAAAACCCAGGAGAAAAGAAGCTCACTTACTTGGAAAAGCTAGAGATTCTAGTATCCACTTTAAACTCCCAGAGTTTGAGCAACCTCCGTATAGAGCAGTGCAATCCAGGGCAGCTGTGAGGAAAAGGCTAGACCCGAGCACGCTCAGAGTGTACCGTAATCACTCTAACAGCAGAGCCAGGGAAGTTCCTGAATGTCCTTATGCTTACCAGCAGGGGCTGAGTTCTCATAAGCCTCATGCAAAAGTATATGGTAGTTCCCAGGGAGGCTTTGAGTCAGAAGGACAGCATAACTTCCTGCTTGACGAGGAAAACCTACATTATCCTTTGGAAACAGCTGACCTTGAAAACGTGAGTGTTAATGAACCAGAATCTATGGAATATGAGAATACAGAGTTAGCAACAGTTTCTGAGCCCATGGAATGCTCAGTCTCGGTAATTGACCCAGAGTTTTCCTTAAGGTGAAAAGGGTTGAAGATAACCTGAGTAAGAGTCACAAGGTGTGGGCTGGAAAACGTGTCTCACGGAAAACCCTGTGAATGAGCTGTGCTGTGTCAGCAAAAAGGAAAGCCTGTGAAAAACATTGAGAATGTTTAATTCTTTTCTTTTTGCATTTAAGCTGAAGTAAGCTATTTTTGTTTAACCTTTTGATTTCTGTTATATGCCCGAAGTGGGTTGTTTGCTTTGTTTTGCCAAGGAGAAAATACCTCACGGACGGGGAATAAAACCCTGAGTTTGGAACACAAGTGTCTTTTGTGGTTTATAGAGAAGGTACAACTACCACCCTCAGGCAGTACCAAGGCCTCACCGGTAGGGCACCTGGGGGTGCGACAATATGTAACACCAGTGAATTTGAAACCATCTGCTTCATTGTCTCAAAAGCTTTCTTCTATATTGCCTCCATTGCCAATGTGGGTTAAATTGTAAAGAAGGACTGGAGCATCCACTTACACTGGTGTGACATACAAACTTCCCTCACAGACAGAAGAACTGCAGGGAAATTTAATGGAAGACATTCACAATATTGCCATGAAAGAAGTGCTACTGATAGGTGATGTTAATATGCCAGATGTTGGATTGTGTTTTATGAAAATTTCTCCAATAAAACTCTCTGATGCAGATTATATAAGAGGGTAATGTTTTCAAAGATATAATCAAAAGGAATTGATAGCAACTTCCCAGGAACTGTCTCAGATCAAGCGGCTGCCTATACGCTGGGGTGTGAGAATTCAAATCCGCCAGCGGCGCCTATGACATCAATGACTAGTTCCAATGAATAAATTTTCAATTAATAACCCCCTCTTTCCCAAGTGTTCATAAGACAAATTAACAATCTCTAATGATGTGCTGATAGACACTTAGCTTGTCGGTTTTTGTGCTTCTCAAAAAAAACCTTTGACTTTCTCTTTTCAAAAGCCTTGACTTCAGTTGTAAACAGTGTGTTGGAACGCTTCACATTAAACGTTATCGCCGCGTTTCACTCTATATTTAGAGGTTCTTCAGAGGATGAGACATAACGCCAGGCTTTAACCAAAACAATGGCTGGAACTGCGCATAACTCGGACTATAACTCTTTCAATCTTTTCCTCTGTCTGGTATTCTTCTTTCAATCCAGAGTTTCAAAGAACATTGCGCATGTTGGATTGTGGCATCCCTGGGGAAGTACTCTGAAGTTAATGATTACTACTGAAACCCCCCTAAAGGTGGGTGCTTGAGAGTGTATTGGAAAACCTGGGATAAAAGTAAATGAGTCTTCTGCTAAAGAGGTAACTACTAAAGAGGTCAGATGAGGGACAATATTAAGGGAGCAGCCTGCTGTAATGGTCACTGTGCTGACAGCTGGAAAGTAAACATTTTGGAGGGGATATGCAAATCATTGACTATGGGAAGGATTCCTGCCAGAGTTAATATTTGCTCATATTTATATCTATTATTAAGATTTACATTTTAAATCTCTAGGGAATAGCGTAGGGGAATAAAGTGCATACACTCTTATGGACCATGATGGTTTTTATCTGCCGACATATACTATGTTACTATATGGGGGTGTGGGGTAGGGTGGAGAGGCAAATACTGGGGCTGATGGAAATTGCTCACCATAAGGGTACTGGTATCCCGTAAACAGATATTGGCACCAGCAGCCCTGTGCAAGAAAGGAAACATAGAAACATGACGCAGAAAGAAAGAGGAAAGATGAAGAACTTTGGGATTTAGAGGCTGTTAAGCTTCTTTATCTAAAAGAGCTTCCACTCCTGAAGATGGCATTGGAAAGCCTCCTGGGAGCCTAGACAGGCTTGGACTACAGATGCTAGCAGAGAACTTCTTACAGACCCAGTTGGGGGTGAGAGTGAAGATGGGGACGGAGGGCTCCTCCCAAACCAGGGAGTGGAGATGGCAGCGAAGAGACTCCAGAGACCTAATCCAGGCTTGGGAGTCCAGTGGTAGATCAGCTCAAGGTAGAGATGCAGTAGCAGATCAGTTTATTGGGGAGCTACAGCATCAGATCAACTCATGGGAGAGCTGCAGGAGTAGAGAGTACATGCCAGACTAGGAGCCACAAGATCCAGAGGCTCCAAGGCAGAACAGCTCAAGGGAAAGCTGCAAGGGCAGATCAGCTCACTGGAGAGGTACAGTGGCAGACAGTCCATTCCAGACTAGGAGCCACAGGACTAAGAGCCACAAGATCCAGGGGGTCCAGCGGCAGATCTGCTCAAGGGAGAGCTGCAGTGGCTGAGAGTGTATTCTGGACTAGGAGCCACAAGACCTAGGGGGGTCCAGCAGCAGATCAGCTCACTGGAGAGCTGCAGCAGTTGTTCCTGATTGGACAGGAATGCAAAACCCTCTCCTGATTGGAGGAGAGCTTGGAGGAGGTGGAGCCAAGGCTACAGCCTCAGTGATTGGACAATAGTACAAAACCCTCTCCGGACTGGAGGAGAGCTTGAAGGAGGCAGAGTCAGGCTACAGCCTTAGTGAGTGGACGGGATTATAAACTCTCTTTCTTCAGATGCAGTCACTGGTCCAGAGCTTCAGCAGTGGGTGAAACTTGGGGCTGGTGGGCAAAGGGAAAGGGAGGAGAGTTAGGAGACAGGTTAATGAGGTTAAATCCATAATCTTTAAAGGTTTACTTAAGACACTACAGGCCCGGCATGCAAAAGGCATTTACATGGTCACAGCCCAGTAAACCATGTAAATGCCTTAATCGGGAATATTCGGTGGCACCTACATGGTTAGTGCCGTTGAATATTTCCATCTTTGTCCCCCACCTGTCCCGATATTATCCGGTAGCATCAGGGCCTGCTGGAGGCAGGGAGTCCCGATAACTGGGTAGCAGCGATATTGGACTGCTACCTGGTTAGCCCTCCATGGTAAAAAGTAGGAACGTTTTTGGCTCGCCTAGTTCTAGCCATGGCTGCTAACTGGGTGGCGGTCCAATATCGCCACTACCTGGTTAGTCTCTGTGGCTGACTCCACATGTCGCTTAACCCGGATATTCAATACCGTCGCCGTGGCTTTGAATATCTGGCTTTAGATATTACATTTGGTTATTTGAACTGCACTGAAATACTTTGGTGACATTGTATTATAGTTTTGCACTTCTAACCTTGGGTATTTTAATAGGTGGAAATGCTTCAATGACCGGTGCTGAATGTCCTCATCCTATGCTGCTACTTCACCCCACTTGCTTGACTCTCTTATCCTACTACTGGTTGTTGCATTGCTATTATTATCAACCCAATATTTGGTATTTATACTTGTAAATAAATTGTTATTACTACTTAACCTAGCCTTGTTCACAGCAGTGCTTTTTGAGGTGTTTCCTGGGTTGAAAGGAGGTAAATCCTACCCGCTAACACCTTTCTTCCCCAGGTGGAAGCACCAGGCACCAAACTGACAAGGACCAATGGAGCCCGCCTTCATGGGGACTCCAGCCAGGCTGGTCCTGGACCCAGAACCGTTACCGAGGGGGTGCTACACTACTACTTATCAGTTGTATAGCATTACAAAGTGTGCATAGCACTGCAAATGTACAGTAAGAAACAGTCCCTAATCATCAGAGCTTACAATCTTATTAAGACAGACCACACAACAACAACAGGGGACTAGGATAATTCAAGGGGAATGGCAAGAAACAGATAGGGGATGGATCCAACCACAGCCTCAAAGATGATATCACCCAATATCACTCATAAATTTGGATGCTTAAGCTTTTAGCTAAAGTGTTAGCAGACAGATTGAAGTGGGTGATTTGGAAATTGATCTATGAAGACCAGGCTAGGTTCATACCTAGAAGGCAGGGAAGTGATAATATTAGATGGATTTTGAATGTGATTTGGCCTGCAAGGAAGGGGAGTGAGCTTCTGTCGCTGGGTGCTGGAAAAGCATTTCATCGTGTGGAGTGTGACTTTATGCTTACTGTTTGCATAGGGTAGGACTGGGAGATAATTTCATGTGGTGGATAGAGGCATTATATAAGTGCCCATGAGTTTGGTTGAGGGTTAATGGGTAGTACAGAGGTGCTATTGATTTGTAGAGAGAGGGACCAGGGAAGAGTGTCCCCTCGCCTCCTATTGTTTGCTTTGTGGAGGAGTGGGGATATATTGTTCTTACCAGTGTTGCTGAGGAAGATACAGGAGTATAGCAAAATTTAGGGCTAGAAAATGAATTTGAGTAAATAAGAGGCTCTGAATTTGAATATAGAGGGATGAATAATGGAGAAGTTGAAAGAGTCATTCCTGTTCCAATGGATGGAGCGAGCAATAAGGTATTTAGGTGTGGAAATGGCGGCAAATTGGAAGCAGTTGTATGGCTTGAATTGTGAGTTTCTGCTTTAGGCTTTACAATGAGATTTGTATGGATAGATGAGGTTGGCAGTTTCATGGTTGAGGAGACTTGCTGTCATTAAAATGAATATTTTACCGAGAATACTTTTTATGTTTGTCTTTTGCCCTTTGAAGTCCCTGCTAGGATTTTAAAGAATTTGCAGAAGATGATCTATGATTTCATTTGGGGGAAGAGACCCCCGAGGGTGACTAGAAGGGTACTGAGCCTCCCAGAGAATGAGGTCGGTTGGGGATGTCGGATGTTGCATGGTATTATCATGCAGTGCAGGTGCGAGCAGTGTTTGAGAGGAGGGCACAGAAGGGGAGTAAGGCCTGGTTGCAGCTGGAAAGGGAAGGTATGGGGGTGGGAAGGACTGATGGACAGGATACAGGAAAACAGAAACATGAAAACATGATAGCAGAAAAAGACCAGATGGAATATCCCAGTCTGCCCTTCTATAACAACTACCATAGACCTTTTTTTCCTTTAGAGATCCTCTGTGTTTGTCCCATGCTTTCTTGAATTCAGATACTGACCTGGTCTCTACTACCTCCACTGGGAGACTATTCCACGCATCTACCACTCTTTCCACATATTACTGCTAAGTCTATCCACTTTCACTTTCATCCTATGTCACCTCGTTGCAGAGCTTACTTTCAATTGAAAGAGGCTGTTTTCCTGCGTATTTATGCCATGGAGGTATTTAAACATCTCTATCATATCTCTTCTCTCCCACCTTTCCTCCAAAGAATACATATTGAGATATTTAAGTCTGTCCCCATATGCCTTATGACGCAGTCCACTGACCAATTTGGTAGCCACCCTCTGCACAGACTCCATATAATCTTTTAAATATGGGATCTCCAGAATTGCGCACAATCTCATAACATAAGAAATGTCATACTGGGTCAGACCAAGGTACCATCAAGCCCAGTATCCTGTTTCCAGCAGTGGCCAATCCAGGTAACAAGTACCTGTCAGGTTCCCAAAAGTACACAGACTTCATGCTGCTTGTCCAATGGGTAAGCAGTGAATTACTCTGGCCCTCTTTAATAATGGTTTATGGACTTTTCCTCCAGAAACCTATCCAAACCTCTTTTAAATCCAGATACACTAACAGCTTTTACTACATCCTCTGGTAACAAATTCCTGAGTTTGATTATACATTGAGTGAAAAAATATTTTCTTCAATTAGTCTTAAATGTGCTACATTGTAACTTCATTGTGTGTCCCCTAGTCATTTTTTGAAGGGGTAAACAACCGATCTACATTTACCTCTTCTACTCCATTCATTATTTTATAGACCTCTGTCATTTTATAGACCTATCATAGGGCTATCTTTTTCAAATTACAAATGATCCAACACCTAAGACTACTACTTGAGAGCTATGGGCCTGATTCCATCCTATATGTCCAGGCCCTCTTTGTGCCCGGTCGAAACCGGATGCACAGGGGGAGCCGCGATTCTGATCCCGTGGGGCACATTTAGCCCCGTGGGATCAGAATTGCGAACAGGCCTGTATGTGCAGGCCTGGACCCCAATTCTGTCTGGCCTGCATGAATACTGTGCATACCATGGACTGCCTGAACAACAAACCAGTCAGTACTAGAGGAAATCAAACCTAAATTGTGATAACAGATGATCAGATCTATTAGACTCTTCACAATATCTTGCTTTCTGAATTGTGACAGAAAATCCTGCTTTCTGGCTTAAAACAGAATAAAATTCATACTTTAATTGATGAAGCTGCAATAATATTGTGTTATCCTTTGTACAAATATACTATTTCTCCAAGGCTTTAATGAGGGCTCTTAAATCATTTAGTAACTTATCCCTCTCCTTGTTTCTCTGCTGGGAGTAAGCCAAAACCTCTCCCTATCAGTAGCCTTAAAGACACCCTACCAGGTCCTGCCTGCATAGAGTTCCACAGAAATAATTACAACAAACCTCTTTAATAGAATCCAAGAACTGAAGGTTCTGTAAGAGTCCCACATTTAATTCCCATAGGGAAGTCTTAGCAACATGATCTGGGTATTGTAGTGTTAAATTACTATTGCCACACAATCTGAAATTGTGATAGCTTTAATATCTGTATTCATGACCAAGAGAACAAAAACTAAGCAGTCCTTGAATAAGAATGACGGGGAGTGAGAAAAATGTAAAATCTTTGCCCTTTGGGTACATTTAATGCTAGAGATTTGACAAATCCTGCTGCCCACAACAGAAAGTAACAGCCCTACAGTTGGATTGGCGATCTAGAATGGAGTCGTGTACCATGTTGAAATATCATCGAGAATCTTCACAGAGTCCCTGACTCCACTAAGGCTCTTTCCAGGAGCTCGAAGTATTCAGGGAGTCAGAGATCGCATACGGGTAAGTTTCATATCCAACATGCATTACAGTTTTATCCTCCTGCCTTCACTGTCTGACTCTTAGTTAATCATTTTAAGAGGGAGGCCCCTGAGCGACAGAATGACCACTGTTTTACTTGCCACCAGCAGCTGAAATGATTCCATTGGATAATTTTAGCGACTCTTTATGAGTCAAATGCATTTCCTGAATATCTTACACAATCAAAGAAATGTCCCAATGAGTCAGGAACCAAAAAACAAATCACATAAAAAAGAACCTGTACAACGACAGCTGTACTTTTTGTCGGAGCTGCCAAGCCAGAGAAGGCAGGCTAAACCGTTTCCTGAATATCTGGCATCTCTTTCTTTAGATAGAGCAGAACTTTCTTTGTCTTTATAGGGTTGTTGAGGTCTTTTATATTAAGTGACATAAAGAAACTAATAATTACTCATTGTGTCAACTATTACTGAGGAATTTACACACGGAAGTGAATACACACCAACCACGTCCAAGGACCACTTTGTCCACTACAGCTGGACATTGTGGTATTTATTTCACTCCACATTAAACAGCAGAAAGCACGGGGGGGAAGGGGGGGTGGGGGGGAGGGGGGGGTTTCCGAAATAACAGGTCTTGGATATGTGTTTTATTTGTTTTGCTGGGTTCCCAGGGTGGTGGATAAGACACAACCCCACCCGGGACCGCTGTTGGGCTTGCTGCAGTGAAAATTGTTATGTTGGCTTGTCGTTTGTTGTTTGTATCCTGCAATATTCAATAAACAGAGTTTTGAAAATAAAAAAAAAAAAAAAAAAAAAAACAGCAGAAAGCAACAGCTGCAACAAGCAGAAACATTGCTTATGCATAAACTTTCATTGTGCCAGGGAGCTCCATGCCGAGCAAACGCCTGAAGACCTGTCCCTACTATCTTCAAGACTATACTACCATAATCATAGAAATAAGTACTAATCACTTGAACTGCTTTCATGCACAACATTCACACTGACCTGCACAACCTGCAGGAGATATCACAGTACACTTTCATGACTTCCAATATCCTAACAATCTCGCAACCCCAAACCTGCCTAGTAGACATATGTAGGACCACTTGCACCAATCACTCTTATTACCTTCACTCACAGGATTCACACTCACCCTTACAAACTGCAAAACATACCACAATGTAATCGTACAACTTCCAAGATCATCATGATCCCATAAACCCAAGCATGCCTATAAACCTAGGTCATTTTGCAGCTGTGTGCTACCTAAGGTCCTAATGCACTCTGGATTCATGGGCTTAATTGTGAGATTATAACATAGAAGTCAGCAGTTCAAGATGGCGCAAAGATCGCAATGTCAACAGATCTTAGCATCAAGCAAGGAAATGATGTAGAAGATAAAATTGTCACAAGCCAGCAGAGCAACCTGTTGAGAGGCCTCCATATTGTATCATGTGCCACATCCCTTCAGCAGGACAAATGCCAGTTTGACAAGTTCTGGGCCAACTCCACCCCAGTTCCATATTCACTAATTTGAATTGATGGGCCCATCCACTGCCTATCTTAATAGGTTGATTAAAGAAAATACAATCACAGTAGCCCATACACTCAGTAAAGATAATTCCATCCACATTTTTGCCATCCAAGATCCCAAGCTCCCGATATTAGTATGCAGCAGCACTGCCCAATAGCTTGCAGCAAAAGAAAAATAGAGAAATAAAATCCAGCATGCCCTGTCCAACCTAATCATTGATTTCAAATTACAGGGAGATAAAGTCAAAGCAGTAATCGCCATAAATTGAATCCAAACACAAGGATAATGACAAACTTTGTCCTTGTCAGGCCATATAATGTTTAAGGGATCAATGACATCCCCAAAAGATCACAGAATGTAGGTTCTCATTATGCACACTCTCCTCACATGGAGATGCCTGTCTGAAGAGAACTAAAGAACCAGTATGCAGCCCTGGAAGTGAAGGAGGTGAAAGCATCACAGGAAAGGGAAGAACTGGAGCTCAAGCACCCCAAAGTTGCAGAATCATTGACCATAAGGAAGCGAACGGTAGTGGTGGTTGGTGACTCTCTTCAGAGAGGTACTGAGACGTCCATCTGCTGACCAGATTTGATGTCCAGGAAGGTATGTTGTCTGCCAGCTTTCGGAATTGGAGATGTTACAGAGAGTTTGCTGAGGGATCTGTGCTGGGTCCGCTACATTTTTGACATATTCATAAATGACCTGGAAAGTGGAATAACGAGTGAGGTTATCAAATTTGCAGATGACACAAAACTATTTAAAGTTGTTAAAACCCAAGAGGATTGTGGAAAATTGCAAGAGGATCTTGATAAATTGGAAGACTGGGCATCCAAATGGCAGATGAAATTTAATGTGGACAAGTGCAAAGGTATGCACCTAGGGAAGAACAACCCAAACTATGGTTACACGATGCAAGGTTCTACATTAGGAACCACCACCCAGGAAAAAGATTTAGGCTTCATTGTGAATAACATGTTAAAACCATCGGCCCAGTGTGCAGCGGCGGCCAAGAGAGCAAATAGAATGCTAGGTATCATAAGGAAAGGAATGGAAAATAAAACAAAAGATATAATGCCTCTATATCGTTCCATGGTGAGACCGCACCTTGAATATTGTGTGCAATTCTGGTCGCCATATCTTAAAAAGGATATAGCGATATTAGAAAAGGTTCAGAGAAGAGCCACCAAAATGGTAAAGGGGATGGAAGGATACTCCTATGAAGAAAGGCTAAAAAGGTTAGGGCTCTTTAACCTGGAAAAGAGACGGCTGAGGGGAGATATGATAGAAGTCTATAAATTAATGAATGGAGTGGAACGGGTAAACGGAGATCGATTGTTTACGTTATCAGAATATAGAAAGACTAGGGGAAATGCAATGAAGCTACAGGGTAAACTATATAAGACTAATAAAAGAAAATATTTTTTCACTCAACGTGTAATCAAACTCTGGAATTTGTTACTGGAGTATGTAGTAAAGGCTGTTAGTGTAGCTGGGTTTAAAAAAGGTTTGGACAAGTTCCTGGAGGAAAGGTCCATAAACCATTATTAAGAAGGGACCCAGGATATCAATGCTTGACCCAGTACAAGCATTGTGGAACCTGTGTCTTTTGGGGAAACTGCTAGGTACGTATGACCTAGATTGGCCACTGTTGGAAACAGGATACTGGGCTTGATGGACCTTGGTCTGACCCAGTATGGCATATCTTATGTTCTTATGAGACTCATCAAGCCTGCTATTATTTGATGCTGCTTATCGATGTAGGCACAAATGATCCTGCTAGGTATCCCTCTGAACATATCAAGAGTGACTTCATAGTTCTGGGAGAGAGGGTGAAGCAGATAATGCACAGGTGGTGTTCTCTTCAGTCTTCCCTGTTGAGAGTAAAGAACAAAGGTAGAGAAACTCACATCCTGAAGATGAATGCATGACTGTGTGGATGGAGTCATCAAGAGCGTTTTGGTTTCCAAGACCATGGGATGATTTTCCAAGGGCTGCAGAGCAGAGATGGCATCCACCTATCCAAGAACTGAAGAAGACTTTAAACTAGATTTGTTGGGGATGGGTGAAGAAAACCCCCAGGTAAGTAAAACATTAAATACGTCTGTAGAAATGGGTAAAAGGGGCAACATCTGGAAAGTTGTGTGCATAAATGCTTGTACTATGGGAAATGAGATCCCAGATGTTGAAACTTTAACCCGTTTTGGACAGCTCGCATATTCTTTCTCTGTTTCTGGATGATTTATTAGATTTGCTACACTCAAACAACTATAAAATGCCGGCAATAATAAAAAATATTAAAACTTTGCAGAAAATAGAAGTTTCACATAGTGTATGTTTTTCATACACTGGTCCAATATACTATATTGTCCGTCTTCAGAAAAGATAGGATTCAGTTCCAATATTCATTGACATAAACATACTGTATGATACTATTGAAACTGCAGTTTTCATTTAAAACACTTTATTATGATATACTGTAATATAGTTTGTCAACAGTCCCTTCTGACGGCAGAATATGATACACGTGAAAACACTTCTGATGCAGTGCGTCGATATTGCACCATTGAAACACCTAGAACAGAATCCTTGACAGCAATTAGTTTCGACAACAAATTAGCCCAGCGTATGAAAAACATACAAGGCCGATATACGCACCAATAACTCTGACACTAAGGGGTATGTTTACTAAACTGCGGTAATTGTACATAATGCGCGTTATGTAATGTTAACGATCGTTAGCGCATCATAACGCGCGTTATGATGCGCTAACGATCGTTAACGTTACATAACGCGCATTATGATGCGCTAACGATCGTAATGCCCCGCGGCGCGGTAAAATACCGCAGAAGGTGGAGAGAGGTTGGAGAGAAGGGGTCAGTGGGTGGGGAGAGGCTCCCTTCACACTAACGCGCTGATTTTCAGAGCTGAATTCCAACGTGAATGAAAACCTGCCGTTAAATGCACATTACAGGGGAGAGAAACCATTTCAGTGTCAGCAATGTACAGCCCAGGCAGGGAAACAAAACAAAAGTGATAAGTGTGATACATGTGCACAGAACAAAAGGGCACAGAAACACTGAAAATGACCCCAACAAACTGGAAAAAACAATAACCAAGCTGGCCAATAGTGGTATCAATGAGAAACATCAACCCCTCCCCCCCCAAGTAAGCTCCATAGAACAGATATAAATCGTGGAAGGGTCTATACTCCGTCCCCATACAAGGTGAATGGGCCCACAGTGAAATAGCGCTGCTCAGGGTTTCCCCCACCATCGGACAGGGTTCCTATGGCATGCACATGTCCCGCAACATCAGGGTGGGCATGTCAGAACGGCAACTGGACAGATGCCGGAGAAGGGGATACAGAGGGCCGCAGGCGGCACATGCTGTGGTGGAGCTGGGCCACAGTGCGGACTAGGGTGATGTCTAGGTGGCCCATACGAATGCTGAAACAGCGGAGCAGCCAGACAGCAACTGCTGAAGGCCCAACATGGGCACGAGTGTGTTTCCCAAAGTTTCACAGGGGATAGTATCCAACAGCAACCCCCAAGGGCACAGAACATTGGCTGGGGGGGAGCGTGGACGTCTATGCAGGCACCCCTACCCCAGAACCCGCACCATAGGCAGCTGCCTACCTGCACACTGGATGGCCTGAGACTGCGCACCACCAGCACCACCAGCAGAAGGGCATGTCAGCATGGTGGCTGAGGGATACTGGTGGTGGAGGGGGCAGTGGCAGCTGCCCAGAGCAGACTGTGGCCTAGCTCTGTGTAGGTGGGTGCCGTGTACTGCAACAGACGGGCCCTGTCTGACGAACAGTCATGGTATCACCAAGGAATGTACAGACTTTGTGGCAACAAGGTGGTGCAGTGCACAAAATCAGTGTATTCAGAAGCGAAGGGTCACAGGTTCAAGTCCCAGCTGTGGTTCCTGCCAACCCAGTCCCCATATTTTACCCACTACTACAACGTGCTAATACAGACAGCACCTTTATTGCAGATGACGTAAACATGCCCAAGACACCCACATTTTACCCTACAGAGCATGGACACCATATACATGCACATTACCTATAGCAGAGTCTCCCAAATGCAGTCCTGGAGGGCCAAACACCATTCCGGTTCCATGCTGCCTCTGATAAAGGCGTGGAGGAGTGGCCTAGTGATTGGGGCAAGGTACTTCAGGCCGGAAGGTCGGGGGTTCAAATCCCACTAGAGGACAGCAACCTTGGGCCGGAAGGACTGGGGTTTCTAGTCCCACAGGTGCTCCTTGTGGTCTTGGGCAAGCCACTTAAACCTCCATAGCCCATGTTCCCTGTAAAATAGTTATCTCCAAGTATATAATGCCCTGTTCAATGTAATTTCAGTTTGTTCAATGTAAACCGCACTGATGAAGAATAGCGCGGTATATAAGAGAATGTAAATAAATAAATAAATAAAGATGCCTGTGCTGTATTTCTATGCGCCACCCCCATGGTATGCAGATGTATCTCATGCATATTCATGAGGGACAGCATGAAAACCCGAACAGTGTTTGGCACCGCAGGACTGGAGTTGGGAACCTCTGCCGTAAAGCAGCAGCCAACAGGGGCAGACACACCCGCACCCACAGGCCCCATTATCCAAAGCCTCCTGGAAAGGCAGGACTTTGGGCTCTGCGTGCATCTCCCAATACTAGCACTTGCATACCTTATTTTATTTATTTTATTTATTTAAAAGTATTTCTAAACCGTCTTATCCTAAAAATCAAGGCGGTGTCACAACAATACAATCAGATGGGGTGCTGGGGGGTCATGCAGTGAGGGAGGGGTAGGGTGCGGGGGATCATGCAGGAAGAATAGAGTGGGGGGGGGGTTGGTGCAGGGGGCAGTGGAGTGGAGTGTGAGGGGGGAGGGGGCTTCTAGATTTGGGTGAGCTATGTACAGTGTGCGCTATAATACAGCAAGTTCTATAATACAAGGTACTGTCCAGATAGGGCTTGAGCTAGATCCTGTGCCGATATACGATCTCTTGTCGGTGTCTTATAACCTTAGTAATGCCACCCTAAACCTGGGAATATGGTACACATCTTTAAAGAGGTTGCTATGATTACTGGCAGAAAGCAATTCCTAGGTTAAGTACAATATTCTGAGTGAGCTGCATCATAGCAACCTTTCTGATGTCTGTGGAGTGTGCTACAGGTCTTGTGTCTAACAGTGCTTACCAACCTGTGGAGTGACTCCTACAGTATTGCGTACCATAGCCATGCCTGCCCTGTGCCCAGGACTGGTGTGGTGGCCTGGGCTGCCCAACACCTCTATAGTTGCACAATGTTGGCATAGGTGTGGGGAGTGTGTGTCTGTCTATCCAGTGTGTGGTGGCTGCCAATACCCTCCACAGCCCACACTGCTAGCTCTGTTGCCAGTATTGGCCTGCCAATGTGCATAATGAGGAGCAAGGTACCGTGGGAAAAGCCTGGATAGGGTGGCCTGGCCTGGCCACATCTGCACAGGGCATAGGGCAATGGCTCGGACATTGTAGTGCCAGGTACCACCTGTACGGACAGGGTGGCCATAGCATGTCCTGCTGGGCAGTCACTCTCACCCTGACTGAGCAGTGACCATGGCATGGTTAGGTTCCCCCATAGTGCTATATAGCATTTCTCTCATGTGATATTTATGGGTTTTCTTTTGGGGCCCAATCACTGACTTATCTGCTTGGTGTGTATGCTGACATCCCCATTCTGGGTACATGCAGCTCCTCCAGGACCATGCACTATGGACTAGCTGGTGGACTGTCTGCAGCTAGTATGTGTCTTGCTGGAACACCTTGCAGGGTGCAGCGGCTGGAGAATGTCAGATAATGGTGGGGGGCAGCTGAGCATTTCCAGGCCTGCCGTCTGTCTGCTACTGCGTTACGGATGTGTACCGCTCTGTCTGTTTCCCAGCAGGACTGGGGTTGATGGTCCCCTCTACAGCTACCATTGCAGGGAGGTAGACTGTGGATCTATTGGTGGGTGATCCTGTTTCACACCCTGAGCCCCAGAGGGTGGGTTGTGTGGTGGTACATGGTCTGCCCATGGGTCCATACACCCCCCCCCCCCTTCACCTACAGCAGGTAACCATGGCACCAACACAGGATATGCACTATTCTAGGTGCATCATTGCCCATAAGGACTAGACATGACCGAGACATACAGCAGGGCACAGATGTATCCTCGATGTGTCTAACGGAACTACCTATCACACAATGATGGGGACCTGCAGCATGGCATAGTTCAGCCATGAATGGTGCTGTGGACCTGGTGCTGGGCGCCCCACCTCAACCTCAGGGTGGGCACAGTACCCGCACAATGTGACTGTCTGTGGCTACTCTGTGGCAGTACCACACACGGTCTGTTCCCCCTACCTGGCCGAGGTGCTGTGGGGGTGCATACCCAATCTTGTGCCCATCTCTCGACTGCTGATTTGCATGTGCAGTGCATCATGGGTATGGGTGGGTTAACCCTATCCTGGTAACCACAGCAGACAGTTTGTGTGGTCATGTGCAGTCCTTCTGCAACCAGCCAGGGCTTTGTTCACAGCTTTATAAGGTGTCCTATAGGGGACATTATAGGGTGCCTTGGCGGACAGTATACTTTATAATGTGCCCTATGGAGTGCGTTATGGGGTGCCTTATGCGGCACCTTAGGTTATGCCACCATGAGGGTGTGTTTGCTGGCAGCACTAATTAAAATACACATCTAATGCCTCAACAATCACTACTTAAATGTAAAGGGTGCTGCCTCAGCCAGCCTTATACATTAGGCACACTGGGGAATCGAGCCCATAACCCCTGTACCATCAGTCAGTGTTGTAACCATTGTGCTACAGCTCTGTTACTGTGCTTATATGCCTGCGCGCCTTCTTAAGATTAACACGCGGTAACGTGCCCTGTAGCGCTCGTTCATTTATGGCGCCTGGTAACGCGCGTTATCGGTAACGATGTACCGCCCATGTCCTTATTTGTGATTTCTGTCTCTACCGCGGCTCCTAACGCGAATCGCACTAATGCAGTTTAGTAAACATACCCCTTAGTCTAACCTCTGTGGTTAGAAAATTATTGGAAAAGCTACTAAAAGAGAGAATAGTGAAGATTCTGGAGTCCAGTGGATTACAGGATCAGAGGCAGCATGGATTCACCAGAGGCAGGTCTTGTCAGAAAAATCTGATTGATTTCTTTGACTGGGTGACCAGTTAGTTGGACCGAGGGAGAGCCCTAGATGTGGTGTATTTAGATTTCATTAAAGCCTTTGACACCGTTCTGCACAGGTGACTTATAAACCAACTGAGCACCCTAGGGATGGACCCTAAAGTTACTGATTGGGTTAGAAATTGGTTGAGTGGGAGGCGACAAAGGGTACAGGTAAATGGAGCTCACTCTGAGGAGAAGGAGGTTACCAGTGGTGTGCACCAGGGATTTGTCCTTGGTCTGATTCTTTTTAACATCTTTGTTAGTGATATAGTAGAAGGGCTGTCAGGTAAGGTTTGCTTCCTTGCGGATGATACCAAAATCTGCAACAGAGTAGACACCCAGGAAGGTGTAGATAACATGAGGAGGCATCTAGCTAAGTTTGAAGAATGGTCTAGAATTTGGCAGATGAAATTTAATGCTAAAAAATGCAAGGTCATGAATTTGGGCTGCAAAATTTCAAAGAAGTGGTACAGCGTACGGGGTGAAGTACTTCTGTCCACAAAAGAAGAGCGGGACCTCGGCGCGATTTTGTATGACGATCTTAATGTAGCTAAACAGATAGAAAAGGTGACGGCAAAAGCTAGAAGGATGCTTGGGTGCATAGGGAGAAGAATGGCCAGCAGAAGAAAGGAGGTGATAGTGCTTCTGTATAAGTCTCTGGCACAACATCATTTAGAGTATTGTGTGCAGTTCTGGAGACCGCACTTTCAAAAGGATATAAACAGGTTGGAGTTGGTACAGAGGGTGGCTACTAAAATGGTCAGTGGTCTTCGTTATGTAGCATATGAGGACAAACTTAAAGATTTTAATATGTATACTTAAGAGGAAAGGTGGGACGGGGCGATATGATAGAGTCATTTAAATACTTACGTGGCATAAATGCACAGGGGGGTCTCTTTCAATTGAAGGCAAGCTCTGCTATGAGGGGACATAGGATGAGAGTGAAAGGGGATAGACTCAGGAGTAATAAGCGAAAATATTTCTTTATGGAAAGAATGGTAGATGTGTGGAATAGTCTTCCATTGGAAGTGGTGGACACGAGGACATTATCTGAATTCAAAAAAGCATGGGACAAAAACAGAGGATGTCTAAAGGTAGAAAGGGGACCATGTAGTTGATATGGAAGGGCAGACTAGATAGGTCATGTGGTCTTTTTCTGCTGTCATGTTTCTATGTTTCTAAGAGGTCTATGTGCTTTCTCATTCTCAAAATATATCTTGAAATTAAGCTCCACCAGGCTCAGCAACAGCTATTCCAAGAAGAATTCTAGTTCAGAACCATTAGCCACTTCAGGCACTGCTAAGATCCTTAACATATCGTGTCCTATTACGCAAGGCTCTTTTCTAAAACGGGACGTCGCTTGCTTTGATGCTGCAGCACCGTTCGTTGCTCTGTGTTCACTATTGGTAATAATATATTAAAGGTTTTTTAATTGGAGAATGTTTTCTACTTTTTTTCAGGGAATTTGGAAATTTTATCATGAGTTCTAAATTTAAAGTGGGTGTAATATTGGGCTCATGGGTACTGACTTATGATGTTTTGATCTCTTCTATGGTACAACATACATCGGTGTTTGAAAATATTTATTTTAATAGATGATTTAAATCTACATTTGAAGGTTAGGAGATATTCAACAGCTACAAATATTTTGGCAACAATTAAATCTTTACATTTGTATTTAATAAATTACGCCTCCACACACATTAAAGGGCATCTATTAGATTTAATGATGTCCTTTCTAGACATGAGTGGTAGCGCTAATATTGCTGGCTGTATTGTGGAGCCTGTTATTTTACATCATTAATTACACTGAAACTTAGAATAAATAGATTTAAGATCATTTCAACAGTGCAGAAAATGAATATATGAAGAATAGAGCATATTCAGTATTGACCAGACGTTTCTCCTTATTTAAGTTTTATAGAGGATTTGGCACTGTTTGACATGGTGGAACATTAGAATTATTTAATCAAGGTGACCTTAGATAAATTAGCACCGATTCAGCTTAGGAAAAGGATGATTCCATAATATTCCCTACAGTTTACTATCAAAAAGACTAAGGGACATGTTTATGAAGGCTTGCACCGGTACCGCACATGCGGGCCATGTAAGCAGTGTGGTGGGTCAGCACTAACTTCAGAGAGTATGTGCTTCCACCCCCTACAGTTAGTGTAGGTCTAAGATGCAGCACTATGCAAGCCAGCACTTGGGCTCACTTAGCACTACTTATAGAGGTGGCTTTAAGTGCACGTGCGCTAATTGCAGCAAGCGCGATCAGCATGGCCACTAACAGCTGCAGTGCCCGCAACATTTTGGTAACACCTGTGCCCTACCCTTACCCTCCCAGTCCCCACTCGAACACGCACTGCTAGGGTAGTGTGGGATTTTTGGTGTGAGAAACTATGCTACTTGTTAGCAAACTACCCAAATTGTGCACCAAACCCTGTGGAACCAGGTAGTGTTCTAGTAAACATGCCCTAATTGAAGTAGATTCAAAAGGTCTTGGGGAATGGTTAATTATGAAGAGGAAGTCTTCTATAATGCATAATAAAAAAGAATTAGTTACACAACGAAGAAGAAAAGATCAGGGTAATCTTCAAGCTTTGTTTAGAATATCTGGAATGATGAAAGGAGAAGACTAAAGCTGTTAATGTAACTGCTGATTCTTTAGCACTTTATTTTAGAGAAAAGATTCATGGATTAAGGGATCAACTGAATCTAGAAAGAATGTATCTAAGAGCAATTACACAGGAAATGAAGAATTCAACAACAGCTATACGGGCTGATTGTGCGTGGAAGGAATTTGCTCACTTCTTAAGAGCTTTGCACAGAGCAATTGTCTGCTTGGTCCTTGTCCAACTTCATTTTTTGTTGATATTGCAATGAATATTTTTGCGTGGCTGTTCTTTATTTCAGAATCACTTAGTATAAGTTGTTTCGCTGAGAATATTGAACATGTTTACTGAGCTGCGCTAGCTGTTGGTATGGGCTTGGGCTGCAATAACAGCACGTGTGCTAAACACACAGCATAGGGTTAATTCCACACGTTCTGCTTAGTGTAGGACAGGAAGGGAAATGGTGTGCACATCACAGTTAGTGCAAGAGTTGACATGTGCATTCACAATCAGTATTGCAGTTGCACAATGCCATCTCAACAGATACCATTAAGTGAATCCACATTGTGCACATTAGGGGTCTGAATAAGTGTGGTAGCTGCAGGGTCATGCTGTACACACTCCCAACAGGTAGCGCACGGCTTTTGCACGTATTGCACGTTGATTTGCACCTTCAACACTCAATACCTGCAAAGCCCTAGCACATTTTAGTAAACATACCCCTTAAGCATGATACTGCTCCCAAAGGGGAAACATTTAGATCAGAATTCACCGTCCAGTTACAGCCCAATAGCAATATCCCCTTGGTAGCTGAACTACTGAACTTGGAGAAATTTTGTTTTTTTACATGATACGCAGTTTGGTTTCAAAAGTCTTCACAGTATAGACATTTTTTTAAATTAGATTATTACAGGACCTTTATAATTTGATAGATAAAAATCACCAATGCATTATAATGTTGTTAGATATCTCAGCTGCTTTCAACTTAATAGACCACAATCTGCTGTTACTGAGGTTGAGTGAATTAGGAATTATGGGAAATGTCTGCAATTTGTTTAAAGAGTTTCTGATAAATAGATCTGGGAAGGTTAAATTTAGAAATAAAGGGGGGTTATTCAGCGTTGGTGATTAGCCCTAGCTGTTGCTACTGTACCTCAGACCCAGATACTCAGTGCCGGGGTCATATCCCACCACCAGCACTGAGTATCCAGGTTAGCAGTGAAGCTACATAAGAACATAAGATATGCCATACTGGGTCAGACCAAGGTCCATCAAGCCCAGTATTCTGTTTCCAACAGTGGCCAATCTAGGTCATACGTACCTAGCAGTTTCCCCAAGGGACACAGGTTCCACAATGCTTGTATTGGTTCAAGCATTGATATCCTGGGTCCCTTCCTAATAATGGTTTATGGACCTTTCCTCCAGGAACTTGTCCAAACCTTTTTTAAACCCAGCTACACTAACAGCCTTTACTACATCCTCCGGTAACAAATTCCAGAGTTTGATTACACGTTGAGTGAAAAAATATTTTCTTTTATTAGTCTTAAATAGTTTACCCTGTAGCTTCATTGCATGTCCCCTAGTCTTTCTATATTCTGATAAGGTAAACAATCGATCTACGTTTACCCGTTCCACTCCGTTCATTAATTTATAGACTTCTATCATATCTCCCCTCAGCTGTCTCTTTTCCAGGTTAAAGAGCCCCAACCTTTTTAGCCTTTCTTCATAGGAGTAGCCTTCCATCCCCTTTACCATTTTGGTGGCTCTTCTCTGAACCTTTTCTAAAATTGCTATATCCTTTTTAAGATATGGCGACCAGAATTGCACACAATATTCAAGGTGTGGTCTCACCATGGAACGATATAGAGGCATTATAATATCTTTTGTTTTATTTTCCATTCCTTTCCTTATCATACCTAGCATTCTATTTGCTCTCTTGGCCGCCGCTGCACACTGGGCCGAGGGTTTTAACATGGTATCCACAAGGACGCCTAAATCTTTTTCTTGGGTGGTGGTTCCTAATGTGGAACCTTGCATCGTGTAACCATAGTTTGGGTTGTTCTTCCCTAGGTGCATAACCTTGCACTTCTCCACATTAAATTTCATCTGCCATTTTGATGCCCAGTCTTCCAATTTATCAAGATCCTCTTGCAATTTTCCACAATCCTCCTGGGTTTTAACAACTTTAAATAGTTTTGTGTCATCAGCAAATTTGATAACCTCACTCGTTATTCCACTTTCCAGGTCATTTATGAATATGTCAAAAAGCAGCGGACCCAGCACAGATCCCTGGGGTACACCACTATTCACCTTTCTCCATTGGGAAAATTGGCCATTTAGCCCTACCCTCTGCTTTCTATCTTTTAACCAGTTCCTGATCCACAGTAGTACACTGCCTCCTATCCCATGACTCTTTAGTTTTGCCAAAAGTCTCTCATGAGGGACCTTGTCAAAGGCTTTCTGAAAGTCCAGATACACAATATCAACTTAGCTGCTCCCTGGTTAGCTTCTGGGGTGAAAGCTGCAAATGCAACGTGGTGTCTTTGTGTCACTGCTGACCCAGTAGCTCCTGGGTTTTCTTGACAATGTGCCCGGAAGTAGATTGCCAGGCATTTTTCTGAGGCAATGGAGGGTTAAGTGACTTGCCCAAGGCCACAAGGAGTGCTAGTGGGAATCAAACCCTTGTCTCTTGGTTCCCAAGCCAGTGCTCTGACAACTAGGCTACTCTTCCTTTAAGGTGCCTAACGTTAGCTGCTCGCTGAATAACCGGTTAGCATGGGGGAGTGGGGAGCTCCGTGGCACATCTGCAGATATTCAGCGGCATTAAGTGTGTTAGTGCTGTTGAATATCCCAATTGCCGTGATTAACACGGTTAATTGTTTTGAATATCAGGCCCAAAGTCTCTAACTCTCAGAGATTGGAATATACGATCTCATAGGGTTCCTCGCTTTCCTATTCTATTCTGAGTTTATTACATATAGAATTAAGCACTGATGTCCCTATTTAATCTTTTGCTGATGATATAGTAATAGCAATCCTATTCTCCCAGTCCTGAGAGCAGACCTATAAGCGATTGAGTCCCATGTTCTTAAGGATTAAAGAATGCATGCCTAGAAATTACCTAACATTAAATGCAAACAAAATTAAATTATTGTGGCTAGGAGAGCGGGGATTATCCCCTCTATCGATTAATCCCAGTTTATTAGGCAATGATATAAAAGGTGACATTTTACTTACTAATTAATGTTCTTTCCTTGAGTTCTTCTAGATCAGTTCAAACAACTGGGTTGTGGTTCCTCTACCAGCAGATTGGTGGTGACAAAGAACAATGAAAAGCCAAGGTTTCAATGACATCACTCCTATGCCTCTATTCGCCTGAGCCACCACAGGCCCCTGCAGTATTCATCCTGAAATGTATGGGAGATACAGAGCAAGCCTCACACAACCTTGAGTGTGGGCAACAACGTGTAATCAACAGTAGAGAACTATGTACAGGAAAGTAGAAACAGAAGGACATCAGTAAAAGATGAATCTACAGAGACAAGTATAAAATCATGGCAGAACCAAGACTACCACAGAGCAATCCAGTTTCAGCAGCGGGCCCTGGATTGGTCTAGCAGGACTCAAGGAAAGGACATTAACTGGTAAGTAAAGTATCACCTCCCATATCATCCTGCTAGACTAGTCCAGACAAATGGGATGTACCAAAGTTACAACACCACTGGGCGGGAAGAAGACAACAGCTGAAGGCCGTGTCCGCTCGTGTGTGGACATCCAAGCAGGAATGCTTGACAAAAGTGGAAAGTGATGCCCACATTGCAGCTTGACAAATGTCTGCAGGGCCTACCAAGCTCCACTCCACCCACAAAGGCACCTATGCTCAGGTAGAATGGGCGCGCAAACTGTCTGGAACCAGCCAGTTCTGTAACAGATACACCAAGGCAATAGCCTCCTTAATTCAGCGCCTCAAAGTCAACTTGACTACCGCTTCACCCTTGCACGGGCCAGCACACAATACAAAAAGATGGTCTGACCTACGAAGGAATTTGTAACCTCCAAGTGCCGGAGAAGCACCCTCCAGACATCCACAACGCAAAGATCCTTAGCCTTCCCCCAACACTGCTTCTGAAAAGGAGGGTAGGCAAACCATCTGGTTCATGTGAAAGGGAGACAGCACTTTAGGCAAGAAGGAAGGGACAGGCTGAATGGAAACAGCCTCCTTTGAAAAATACAGATTATGATCTTGGCAAGACAGAGCCTGCAGCTCAGAGATCCACATTGCAGAACAAATTGTGACCTCAAGGACAGTCTTGAGTGTCAAATCCTCTAAGGTTGCGCGCCTCAATGGCTCAAAGGGGGCTGCCATCAAGGCCCTGAGCACCAGACATAGATCCCAGGAAGGGATCACAGACTGAAGAGAAGGACATAGATGCCAAACCCCCTGGAGAAAATGTGAAACACCCAGGTGCAAGACCAAAGTCTTGCCCGCCACCAGACCACGGAAACAGGCCAGAACTGCCACCTGAATTTTTGAGGAGCTAAGAGAAAGTCTTTTCTCTAGGTCATCCTGTAGAAACGCCAACAGAGAGGACACCCAGGCTGCCTCAGGAGCCAAGCACCAGACTCTGCACCAGCACTCAAAAGAGGCAACAGATTCATACATATGCTAGCTTGTAGACCTCTTCTGGGCACCACGCAAAGTAGAGATTACTGCCAGAGAATAGCCCTTATGCGCTAGCAGTCTCCTTTCAAGAGCCATGCCATAAACGAGAAGGGAACCAGATCATCCAGGATGATTGGTCCCTGCCACAAAGCCCCCAAGATGGAGGCAGGTGAAGAGGAGATGCCTGCAGGAGCTACATAAGATTTCCAAGCCATAATCTCCATGGCCAATCCGGTGCTACCAGAAAAATCCTGCCCCGGTGGTACTCTATATGCTGAATCAGACGCCTCACCAGGGGTCAAGGAGGAAACACGTACAGCAGCCATTGACTTGGCCAAAGCTGGGTCAGGGCATCGACGCCCTCGGACTCCATCTCCATTTGGTGACTAAAGAAGCAGCAAACTTTGGCACTGGAGTGGGTCACCATCAGATCAATATGGAGTGACCCCAGCAGCGCAGAATCAACTGAAACACCTCCCAGGTAAACAGGAGATTCATCTGCAGATCCACTTCAGTGCTCCTTGGGCCGCCTTGCTGGTTGACATAAGCCACCGCCATGGCATTGTCTGAAAACACTCAAACTGCCCAGCCCTCAACCAGGGGCCGTAAATATGGAAGAATCAACCTGAATGCCCTCACCTTGAGGCGGTTGATGGACTACACTGCTTCCCTGTTGTTCGAAAGGCCCTGAGCCGTACGGTCTTGGCAATGGGCCTCCCAGTCCAAGAGACTGGTATTCATCGTCAGCAGGATCCAGAAGAAATTGTCCACCAGTATGCCCTTCTTCAGATGACAGGGCAGCCACCACCACCACAAGCTGGCCTTCATCATCAATGGGAGCAGAAGCCTGCATTCCAACTCCTGAGAACTCGGGGACCATTGAGTCAACAATGAATGCTGGAGCAGTTGTATGTGAACACACACCTACGGTACCATCTCTATGGTCACCGCCATCAATCCAGAACAGCACCAGGCAATCCAACAGATTTCTGATGTGGCAGGAAAACTCTGCCCACTCAAGTGTCAAAATATGCTCACAGAAACTTCAAGGGCTGGGAAGACAAAAGCTGGCTCTATTCCTGATTGATCACGCAGCTGAGGCTTTCCAAGAAGGACACCACTCTGAACATCATCCAAGATGCTTCTGACAGGGAATGGGCTCAAATGAGCTCGTTGTCCAGACAGAGATGGATACCGATCCCTTGGCATCGTAAAGCCACAGCCACCACCACCATCACCTTGGAGAATGTCTGTGGGGAGGTGGAGAGCCCAAATTGGAGGGCGGTGAACTGATAGTCAGAGCCATGCACAGAAATACTTCTGCTGTTCAAGCCTGATCAGGATATTTATTTATTTAGCTGCATTTATATCCTGCTTTTCACCGGGTCAAAGCAGTTGGGGGATACATTTAACACGAGGGGATATGAGACACATACACTAATACTAATACACTGTGTCCCTTGGGGAAACTGCTAGGTACGTATGACCTAGATTGGCCACTGTTGGAAACAGAATACTGGGCTTGATGGACCTTGGTCTGACCCAGTATGGCATATCTTATGTTCTTATGTTCTTACAGGGAACATGGGCAATGGAGGGTTAAGTGGCTTGCCCAAGACCACAAGGAGCACCTATGGGACTAGAAACCCCAGTCCTTCCAGCCCAAGGTTGCTGTCCTCTAGTGGGATTTGAACCACCAACCTTCCGGCCTGTAGTGCCTTGCCCCAACCACTAGGCCACTCCTCCTATGGAATTACTCTTCAGCCAGATTCAGAGAAACCAATAATTCCCCTTGGTGCACTACTTAAATCATGGAGCGCAAGGTTTCCATCCAAAAATACAAGATACGCAAGTGCTTGTTGACCCCCTTGAGGTCCAGAATGGGCCTGAAGGAACCATGCTTCTTTGGCACCACAAAATAGATGGAGTATCTGCCCTTGCTCCACTCATCCGGGGGTATGGGCACCACTGCCTTTAAGTGTAGCAACTTGTCCAAGGCGGTCAACACAGCAGCAGCTTTGATCACAGATCCACACAGGGAGATGATGAAGACATCAGGAATTGGTTCTTTTCATTCCAGGACTTAGCTGAACTGAATGATGTCTAGCACCCAGTGATTCTTGGTAACCCGGGCCCATTTCTGAAAGAAGAGGTGAAGCCTACAACCACTGAAGGCGCCACAGAATGAGCCCCCAAACCTTCATTGCACAGACTAGGAGGGTCCTCCTCTGGAGTGGGCCATGTCCCTGAGCCCACATGCTCCACAAAAGGACTGAGAATGAGCCTGAGGCCCTGAAGCAGAGGGGATGAAAAATTTACCAGGTTAGTAATGACTATAGTTCTGAGACCCTGAGGAATCCAGCCAGTGCACCCTTGGTGGTCAGGCGGAGGCTGATGAGACAGTGGCACTAGCCCACTTCACAGGCTCTTTGGACCTGTCTTGTGGGAGGCAGTAAGATTTTGTCTCATCTAGGTTCTTCACCAGTTTCTTTAAATCAGTTCCAAACAGAAGCTCCCCTTTAAAGGCCAGTTGAGTCAACCAGGCTTTGGAGGAGTGTCTGTTGCCCAGTGCTGAAGCCAAATCCAACACCCTGACACCACTGTCAGAGCACCATTTCTGGCTGCCAAATGTACCAGCTTATACATGGCATCAGAAAGGAAGGCCGTAGCTGACTCCAAAAGAGAGGTAGTATCATCAAGCAGAAGAGACTGAAACCACTGGATCAGGGCTCAAGACATCAGACTGGTACATAATGCCAGCTGTAGGATAGCCACTGCTATGGTAAACTGGCTTCTCAGCAAGAAATCTATCTTGCAGTCGAGCATCCTTTAATGCTGATCTGTCTTCCACAGGAATGGTGCTCCAGCTGGTAACCGCCATTTCTCCAGGACCAAGCAGGAAGTCAGTCCTCACTTATGGGTGACGTCGGCGCCGACGGAGCCCTCGCGGAGCAATTTTCCCCAGCTTTCAAAGAAAGCCTTTGGGAATTGCAGCGCGCATGCGCGGTCGTCTTCCCGCCCGAAGGTGCCATCTTAGCCAGTCTTCTTTTTTCCGCGGAGCCCTGCAGACGTCCCCGTCTTGTCCCCGCGAAAAAGTTGATTTTCCTCTTTCTTTTATACTTTTTTCTTTCGGTTCGACGCCGATCGTTTTCCCGCCCGGACTCGCGACGCCGGTCTCGAGTCCTCTAGCGTTTTTTCGGTTTTTCTGACTTAGTCAGCTTTCATTTTCGTTTTCCCTGGCAGCCCGGTCCTTTGACCTCGCAGGGGCCCTTTTTCCCCCGATGGCTGCCAGTGGCTTTAAGCGGTGTGGTCGGTGTGACCGAAATATGTCACTAACCGACACACACGACTTTTGCCTCCGCTGCTTGGGCCCGGATCATGAGGAACTGATCTGTGGGCCCTGCAGCAAACTGTCCTCGAAGGCGTTGAGAAGTCGGCGGCATCAGCGCGAGAGAATCTTCGCTGACCCCAGCCGTACCCGGACCTCGTCGGAGGCCTCCGTGTCAAAGGGCTCCAGCTCGGACCGTCGCCGGAGCTCCTCCGACCGGGGTTCTCCCTCCGGGGACCATCGTCGGAAGGAAAAAACCCGCGAGGGCGGCGTCGGTGGACGCTCCTGGCTCCGCGAGGGCCAGGTCGCATAGCCCCGACAGCCGCCCCGGGTCCTTGGAGAAGGAACATCTCCCGAAGCGACCTCGCCTGGAGTCGGAGATGCCTGCCCGGGTAAGTCCTGTAGTCCTTCTGGACTCGCCTCCGCGACAGCCGACGTCGGGCCCGACGCCGTCGGGGCCCGAGTCGGGGGCTGCTGGGTCACCTGAGCTCGGACTCAGGTTGACGGCCTTGGAGAGCAGACTGTCTGCCTTCATGGACCAGCAGCGGGCACTGCTCGCTGGCCTCGCTGGCGCCGCTGCCCCGACCGCCGGGACGTCGACGTCCAAGTCGACCCCGGAGACCGAGCCGATCCTCGAGTCAATGAGAACTCGAGTCGATCCTCGGTCGAGGTCACCCTCGGCCTCCCGTTCGGGACCGAGGTCGCCGACGCCGACTCCCTCGACGTCGGGGCGGCTGGCGCCGCACCCTGCCCGGGCCGACCCCACCGAGTCCTCGTCGGAGTCGGTCTGGGAGTCTGAGGAGGAAGAGTCACCTGATTCTTTCCGGACTCGGTGTGTCCCATCGGACTCACCGGGGTCCGAGCCTCGGAAGCAGTCCCCCCCGGAGGATGCCCGGTTCTCGGACTTCGTTAGGGATATGGCCAAGGCTTTGGCCTTCCCTGCGGATCCCGAGGAGGAGCCTCGAGCCGAAGAGCTCGACGCCCTCCAGTATGACTCTCCCGCGAGGGAGCACTTTACTGTGCCGGTTCCTCCTATGCTGGAACGACTACTCTTCCGCATGTGGGAGAGTCCGGCCTCCTCGCCGGTCCTGAGCAAGCGGGTCGATTCTATCTATCGGGTCCGCAAGAGCCCTGGCTTTCAGAAGGCACAGCTGCCACACCATTCCATGGTAGTGGAATCGGCCATGCATCGTCTTAAGAGCCAGAAGATGCACTCCTCGGTGCCTCCTGGAAGGGAGGCCCGTAACCTGGATGGCCTTGGCAAGAAGTGCTTCCAGGGCTCTATGCTCGCATGTCGTGTCCAGACTTACCAGCTCTACATGGGCATGTATCTCCGGGATCTGGCTAAAGAGCTAGCCGGATTTTCCGCTGGTCTCTCCGAGGAGCCCTTGCGGAGGTTCCTAGCCTTGTCCACGGGCATTCGGGAATGCTCAAAGTTCATGTCCCGAGCAGCCTATGATGGCTTTGAGGCCTCGGCTAGAGTGGCCGCAGCCGGCATCGGTGCCCGCCGACAGGCTTGGCTTCAGTCGTCGGACCTTGAGCCCTGGGTACAGGACAAGTTGGTCGATGTCCCCTGCCGAGGCGAAAACCTCTTTGGCAAGCCCATGGCGGAAAAGGCTGCACAAATTGAGACTGAAACTCTCACCAGGACCAGGCTTTCTAGGAAGACCTCCGCCCCTTCCCAGAAAAAGAAGGGCTCGGGAAAAAAGTCCTTTTACCCGAGGAAGGCGGCTGCCTACAAACAGTACCCCCATTATCAGGCCCCTGCAGCTCCCCAACAGGGCCAGCAGGCCAAGGGACGGGGTAACGGGTCCCGTAGGCAGCAAACCCCCAAGCCTGCACCACCAGCCCCTGCTCAGCAGGGAGGGGGTTTTTGACTCGCTCAGCATAGCCTCTCCCCCCCGCTGGTCCCTCCCAGCACCGGAGGCCGGCTGGTTCACTTCGCCCACAGGTGGTCCAGCATCACCGCAGATGCCTGGGTGCTTCAGGTCGTGCGAGAGGGCTACCTTCTCCACTTCCATCAGGTCCCTCCCTCCTATTTTCCGGGAGAACCTTCGCGCCCCCCTCTGCACAGGGAGTTGCTCCTTCAGGAGTTAGCAGGTCTTCTGCAGGAACAGGCGGTGGAACCGGTGCCCCACCACCTGAGAAGTCAAGGCTTTTATTCAAGGTATTTTCTGATACCAAAGAGAACGGGGGCCTCAGACCCATCCTGGACTTGCGCAACCTCAACAAGTTCCTTGTGCGGGAGAAGTTCAAAATGCTTACCCTTGGAATCCTTCTGCCCTACCTCCAGCAGGGAGATTGGCTATGCTCCTTGGATCTAAAGGATGCCTACACGCACATCCTCATCCACCCAAGCCACCGCCAATACCTAAGGTTTGTGGTGGCAGGAAATCATTACCAGTACAGAGTACTGCCCTTTGGCCTATCCTCCGCACCGCGAGTCTTCACAAAATGTCTCGCGGTCGTGGCGGCCCATCTCCGGCTTCACGGCCTCTATGTCTTTCCGTACCTCGACGACTGGCTCATCAGAGCAGCGTCCGCTCAGGAGGTCACCAACGCCACGTGCCGCACGGTGACTCTGCTGCAGCACTTGGGCTTTGTCATAAACTTCGCAAAGTCCACTTTGCTCCCCTCACAGGATCTCGAGTTCATCGGCGCAAGGCTGCACACTCCTCGGGCACGAGCGTACCTACCGCTCGACAGGGCTCAACGGCTCATGGACCTAGCCGACCGCTTTCGCAGCCAGCCCCTGGTCTCCGCCAGGCGCTTCCTGAGACTGCTTGGCCATATGGCTTCCACCGTCCATGTGACCCCCAATGCCCGCCTGAACATGCGGTCTGCTCAATGGTGTCTCCGCCAGCAGTGGCGACAAGCCACAGGCGGCCTGGCGGACCTAGTGCGCGTCTCCGAGCCGCTGCTCTCGTCTCTCCGGTGGTGGCTCCGGCAGCCGAACCTGATATTCGGAATGCCTTTCCAGTCACCTCAGCCGACCCGGGTGCTGACCACCGATGCATCCCTCCTGGGCTGGGGAGCACATTGCCAAGAGGCACGTACTCAGGGCCTCTGGACCACGTGGGAGTCTGCTCAGCAGATCAACTTCCTGGAGCTCAGGGCGATCCGCCTCGCTCTCAAGGCCTTCTCCCACCTGACTTCCCAACAGTCCGTCCTTGTCCAGACGGACAATCAAGTTGCCATGTTCTACGTGAACAAGCAGGGGGGCACGGGCTCCTTCCTCCTCTGCCGGGAGGCACAGAAGCTCTGCTCTTGGGCCGTCAGTCACGGCATTCTCCTCAGGGCAGTTTATCTCCCGGGCCAAGAAAATTGCCTTGCAGACAAACTCAGCAGGGTCCTCCAGCCGCACGAGTGGCGTCTGGATCCCTTGGTAGTTCAGAAGCTCTTCCTCAAGTGGGGTCTCCCCACGGTGGATCTCTTTGCCAGTCCTCACAACCGGCAGCTTCCTCGCTTCTGCTCTCGTCAGCCACACCCCCTTCGGGTTGCGGCGGACGCCTTTCTGATCTCGTGGTCGGGGAGCCTTCTGTACGCTTTCCCTCCCATCCCGCTGGTCTCTCGGACTCTTTTCAAGGTTCTCCGAGACAAAGCCTTCATGATCCTGGTGGCCCCTCGCTGGCCCAGGCAGCCGTGGTTTCCTCTCCTGCTGCAACTGGCGGTGGAGGGCCCAATCCCTCTGGGGATACAACCGGATCTCCTCACTCAGGATCAGGGGTCCCTTCTGCACCCCAACCTCAGGTCTCTCAACCTTATGGCCTGGCTGCTGAGAGGGTAGTTCTTGCTCCCCTTCTCCTGCCGGCGGAGGTGGAGGAGGTCGTCTTAGCTTCGCGACGGCCTTCTACCCGCAAATGCTACGCCCTTAAATGGCGTCGCTTTGCAGTCTGGTGTACCCAACAGTCTCAGGATCCCTTCTCCTGCCCGGTGTCGGTGATCTTGCAGTACTTGCTGCACCTCTCTAATCTGGGACTTAAGTCCAACTCCGTCAAAGTTCACCTCAGTGCTCTTTCAGCACATCATGTGCCAGTGGACGGCAGACCTCTCTCCAATGACCCTCTCGTAGCGAGGTTTCTCCGAGGTCTCCTTCTACTTAAACCACCTCTGCGCCCGCCAGCGCCTGACTGGGACCTGAATGTGGTTTTGCAGCGGATCACCTGTCCGCCTTTTGAACCTATGGCTACCTGTTCTCTACGTTTTCTGTCTTGGAAAACACTGTTCTTGATAGCCCTCACTTCCGCTAGGCGCGTAAGTGAATTGCAGGCCCTCGTGTCTGATCCCCCCTACACTCGATTCTACAAGAATAGGGTAGTCCTACGGACTCACCCAAAGTTTTTGCCTAAAGTGGTCTCCCCTTTTCACATGAATCAGGAGGTGGTACTTCCAACCTTCTTTCCCAGACCACACTCCAGCCGAGCTGAGACGGTCCTCCATACCCTGGACTGTAGAAGGGCATTGAACTTCTACCTTGACCGTACGCGGGAGCACCGTAAAGCTGCTCAGCTTTTTGTGTCTTTTGACCCCAATAAATTGGGGCTCCCGGTCTCCAAGCGTACTCTGTCCATCTGGGTGGCGGACTGTATCTCTTGGGCTTATGGGGCAGCCGGACTCGCCTTAGAAAGTCGAGTCACGGCTCATTGCGTTCGGGCAAAGGCCACGTCAGTGGCTTACCTCCGCTCTGTTCCGCTGGCAGACATCTGCCGGGCCGCTACTTGGTCTTCGAGCCAGACTTTTGCGGTCCATTACTGTCTCGAGAGGGAGTCCCGTAGGGACAGTGCTTTCGGACAGGCAGTCCTCCGTAATCTCTTTGAGGTCTGAGCAACTCCTACCCTCCATCCCGGATGTGGGCTACCGGTGGGTGATAATTCAGCGAAGATTCTATCCTTCTGTGCTGCTGAGCTAGAGGGAGCTCATTTTTGTGCTTAGGGTCTCCGGTAGCCTTGAGCTTGGGAGTCCCATAAGTGAGGACTGACTTCCTGCTTGGTCCTGGAGAAAGCGTAGTTACTCACCTGTAACAGGTGTTCTCCAGGAGCAGCAGGAATCAGTCCTCACTACCCTCCCTCCTCCCCTTGGAGTTGCAATCGTCTGCTTATGTTCTTTTTGCAAATTTTTATGCTGTCTTTTTAGCTATGTCATCTGACTGGCTAAGATGGCACCTTCGGGCGGGAAGACGACCGCGCATGCGCGCTGCAATTCCCAAAGGCTTTCTTTGAAAGCTGGGGAAAATTGCTCCGCGAGGGCTCCGTCGGCGCCGACGTCACCCATAAGTGAGGACTGATTCCTGCTGCTCCTGGAGAACACCTGTTACAGGTGAGTAACTACGCTGACTTTGCGCATCCATCTTGGGAATGTCAAACCACTCGCCATGCTCCTCCTCTGGGACAGTGTAGATCTTCTTATAGACCCTTAACACTTTAGGTAGGGAGTCAGAGGAGTCCCACTCCAACTGGATCATATCCTTGATCACCTCCGGGAATGGGAAGACAGCAGTGGATTTCCGCATCCCTTGAAGGAGCGAGTGTACCTTTGGCTCCTGCTCTGTGCCAGAAACATCCATCATGTTCAAGGCAGATGAAACTCTGGTAATCAACGCCACCAGCTACTTCTTTTGGAATAGGCGGATCACGCTGGCCTCTGCATAATCTTCTAAAGGTGACAGCACTTCCTCATCCATTCAGAGCCCAGTACTGATGAATCTGATGCATAGTCAACATTATGATCTCGGCAAGACAGAGCCTGCAGCTCCCAACTCTTCCCCATCTCTAGGGAGCATCCTGTGCCAAGGCCACTTAGCCAAAAGTAATCAAACAGGGCTTCTACTTTCACCCTGCCCAGCACAAGACTGCATTCGGGGCACCCAGAAGCCACAGGGTCTGGATTTCCATGCCAAAAGGACTAGGCCTGCTGCAAAAATGAAAAGAATTCTGTGAGGACAATCTGTAATCCAGAAGCTCTCCTCTTGAATAAGTCTCCCCACCAGGGGGTATAGCCACCACAAACCTCCTAGAGAACAAAAAGCAGCTCCAGCAGTCACCAGAACCTCCGGCTGGCTGAATATCCTTATCCATAGCACAATCCTTCACCTCCTGCCCTGAGGCAGGGAAGAGCAGACTAACCACATCCCCCAGCTGAGAGGGGGAAAGCATGCCCTCCAGGGGCAACCCAGAAGCTGCTGTTCAGGAAGGACAGTCCAGAATTCAAGGATGAGGCTCCTCTCTTGCCACAGGTCAAACAACGTTTCCTGGAAGAAGACATAGAGAGTTAGGGAAGTATCACAAGACTGTGCGCTAAGGCTGCTAGGGAAGAAGCATGTGTTGGAGCTGCTTGGGCAAAACATGCATTAAGACCGCGTGTTCACTAGGTGCACAATAGGCAAAAACATTAGTAACATGTGCAGAAAAACTGGGGGAAAACTCCTACATAGCGCCAACGGTGGCTAGCAGTCCACCCTCAAATGCGTCCCCCGTGCTGGGCTCAGCTCTACTCAACTGAAACTGTTTCACTGGCTGAGTTTGTTTTCACAGCACTGTGTAGAAGGTGACTGGAAGGCAGGTCCCTCTGAGAGCCTTCTGCAATCTTCAGGAGAGAGTAGGGGGGACAGAGGAGGGAGGGGTGCTGAAGTTGTATGAGGCTGCTGTACTCTTCCAGATCCTTCCAATTTGTGGTTGCTCAACAGGCCCTTATCATGATAAGGGCGTGGAGCTGAACCAATTTTCCCACCTCCAATGGCTACCAAAAAGACCGCAGTCTAGTAGAGCGTCCCATATCATGCTCAAGTGAGAGAGTCACCTTTCTGTACTCAAGGTTCACAAGTATTTAATCAATTTCATTTCCTCTCAGTCTTTAGATTTTCAACAAAGAGGGGAAAATCCATCCACCATCTGCTGGAGACAAAGAAATACTGAAGAGACTTCTGGTGGCTGAGGCGTATAGAGGCATAGGAGTGATGTCATTGAAACCTGGGCTTTTCATTGGTTCTTTGTCTCCACCAATCTGCTGCTAGGGGAACACAACCCACTTGTCTGGACTGGTCTAGCAGGACGATATGGAATTATCCTTGGAACTTAAACTGTTGGGTTTTATTTTAGATTCTTTTTTTGTCATCTGATCTCCAAATAAATAATTTGATTAGGAAAGTATGCTTTAATTTGCGGAAATTAAGGCAAATAAAATCATAACTGCTAGCCAATTCAAAAAGCCACTGATCTAAATGCTCAAGGTGTATATTTTTATGATTGTTTTCTTACTTGTCTGTTATTACTGCACTTTTTTTTTAATGCTGTCAAATCAGTGCTGACTCCTGGTGACCCAGCTGCCTCTGGGTTTTCTTGGCAAGGTATCACCAAAAGTAGATTGCCAGGCCTTTTCTTCCAAAGTAATGGAGGGTAAAGTGACTTGCCCAAGTCACAAGGAGTGCCACTGGAAATCAAACCCTTAATTTTCTGGGTACTAGGCAGTTGCTCTAACCACCAGGCTACTCCTCCACTTTTTTTACACTATAATTATTGTATTTCCTAATTTTATGTGTTATTGGATTATGTGGCTGCAATATGCTTTGAAACAGCTTCAGCTGTTCAAATGCAGAATAAAAATGACTGGAAGTAAATTCTATGAAATTGTCCACTGTTCTCAAGACTCTTATGTGACCGTGTCCTTAGCTACTCTCCCCACACACCTTGCACCTGTCCTTGGCTATTTCCTTCACTTGCAGCACCTCTCTCATTAGAGCCTGAACAGCCGCCATCTTGAACGGAGATAGAGGGGGAGGGTCACATTTAGTTTATTTTACCACTGGATTGACTGCGCTATTGAAATCAATTATTGCTTTAGCTCCAGCCATGGTTCAGATGGTCCTCTGTTCAAAAGTAGCACTATTGATTCCTGTGATGGTCTTCCTGGGAGTTAGTCTCTTAGGCAGCAATCTGGAAGAGACCCTCTACTGCCCCTGAATATATGTGTCTGACAGCACGCACTGTTTAACGCAGTGGTGACTTGCATGCATCAGGAGTAAACGTGATTTGGAATGCTGTGCACCAAAGCATTTTAACGCAATGCTTAGTGCAATGAGGCCCTTTTATGGTCACGGGTACCAATGAACTTCTCCACTACAGCCCACTTTTTCTATGGCTTACGGTTTACTCGGACTTCATATACCGCTCTTCAGGGAGAAAGGCATAGAAACTCAGGGAAGACAGAAAGGGGGTGGGGGGGGGGGGGAGGCACACAGGACCTGGCCCCACCAAAATTTTGTTCAGAGAGAGCAGCTGCAATCATGGCAGACTCCTTCTGTCTGTCCCTGGGAGATCGGATCTCTATACCCAATCCCTTGGTGCGCTCATCTCTTCCCATGGCTTTCAGTACCATCTTTATGCTGATGACTCCCAGATCTACCTCTCTACACAAGAAATCTCTCCAACAATCCAGTTCCGGATCTCTGCCTGCATTTCTGACATTGCTGCTTGGATGTCTCACCGCTGCTTGAAATTGAACATAGCCAAAACTGAGCTTCTTATTTTTCCCCCTAAACCCTCCTCTCCCCTTCCTCCTTTCTCAGTCTCTCTGGATAACTCTCCGCTCCTCCCTGTCTCCTCAGCTCGCAACTTTGGGGTCGTATTTGACTCCTCTCTCTCCTTCTCCACACACATCCATCTGATAGCTAAAACATCAACAAAATCCACCCCTTCCTTTCTGAAGACTACTAAGACACTTATCCACTCTTTAATCACCTCCCATCTTAACTATTGTAGCCTACTCTTAGCCGGTCTCCCTCTGAATCATCTCTCTTCCCTTCAATATGTTCAATACTCTGCTGCGTGGCTAATCTTTTGCCAGCCTCGTCATGTTCATATTACCCTTCTTCTCAAGTCACTTCATTGCCTCCCAATCCGTTTCTGTATCTAGATCGAACTTCTCCTGCTGACCTATAAGTGCCTTCACTCTGCAGCTCCTCACTACATTTCCTCTCTTATACCTCCCTACACCCCTCCTTGGGAACTCTGCTCTTCTGGCAAATCACTTCTATCTGTGCCCTTCTCTTCTATTGCTAACTCCAGACTTCGCTCCTTTCACCTTATGCCTGGAACAAACTTCCTGTGTCTGCATGTCAGGCTCCTTCTCTGGCCTTTTCAAATCCAGGCTAAAAACTCACCTCTTCGCTGCCGCTTTTGGATCTTGACTCACCTGATTTCCATTGTGTTTCCTTACCATTCTCCCGAGATGTGTCCCTGTCTACACCTATTGTGATGTCTGTCTTAACTAGACTGGAAGCTCTGATGTGCAGGGACTGTCTCTTATATGTGTCTGTGCAGTGCTGCATACATCTTGTAGTGTTATATAAATGCTCAGTAGTAGTAGTAGTGGTAGGGTGGAAGGCCGCTGCAATCACAGCAAAGACTCCTCCTATCTGCCCGCAGGAGATCCAATCTCCCGAGGGCAGACAGGAGTCCGCCTCAGTCACAGCTATTCCCTTCTCTTCCACCCATGGGAGATGGGATCCCTGTCAGCAGAACTGGAGGACTGTGGGGACTAGGAGGGCAGAGCTGGGGGTGGAGTCAAGGCAGATCTTGGCCCTTCCCAGTCCAAGAGGAATGCAGTGGCCCCTGTTGAAACCCACACATAAGGATGAGAGATTGGTAGTTGCAGCCCAGGAGAGTGTATATGGACTAGATGGTTCACAGCAAGCTAGAAAAAACAGATAAAACAGACATATGCAGATTCTATAAGAAAGAGCTGGAAACAGTTGCTCACCCTGTAGCTGGCTGTGAAGTTCTGATGGCAGAAGGTTTCAATACAAAAAAATAACAACCCAAACTATGATTACACGATGTAAGGTTCCACATGAGGAACCATCACCCAGGAAAAAGATTTAGGCGTCATCACAGATAACATGTTAAAACCCTCCGCCCAGTGTGCAGTAGCGGCCAAGAAAGCAAATAAAATGCTAGGAATCATAAGGAAAGGAATGGAGAATAAAACTAGGATATTATAATACCTTTGTATTATTCCATGGTACAATCGCACCTTGAATATTGTGTGCAATTCTGGTCACCATATCCTAAAAAGGATATATAGCAGAACTAGAAAAGGTACATTCATTGGCTGTATTGATTCTTACTATTTTGTTGCTGGTTGCGAGTATACACTGCTTTTTCCTTTCTTGTTTTGGTTGTTGTAATGACTAAAATCACAATTAAAAAAAAAAAAAAAAGAAAAGGTACAGAGAAGAGCCACCAAAATTGTAAAGGGGATGGAAGGATACCCCTATGAAGAAAGGCTAGAAAGGTTAGGGCAACCTGGAAAAATGACGGCTGAGGGGGGATATGATAGAGGTCCATAAATTAATGAATGGAGTGGAACCGGTTAATGTAGATCGATTGTTTACATCATCAGAATATTGAAAGACTAGGGGACAAGCAATGAAGCTACAGGGTAAACTATTTAAGACTAATAAAAGAAAATATTTTTCACTCAACATATAATCAAACTCTGGAATTCGTTACTGGAGGATGTAGTAAAAGGTGTTAGTGTAGCTGGCTTTAAAAAAGGTTTGGACAAGTTCCTGGAGGAAAGGTCCATAAACCATTATTAAAGAGGACCTGGGAAATCCACTGCTTACCCGGGGACGGGGGAAGGAGGCTGCAGCAACGTGCTCACAGAATCTGCAGAAAAACTATTAACAATATCTGACATACAGGGCTGGATAAAGGCACATGCAAATAGGTGCACACCTAGGGCCCAACATTTTTAAACCATTTTGGACAACTTCAGTCTGGGAAGGTGATTCATAAAAATGTTAAATAAATCAATAAAATGTTGAGGGGGGGGGGGGGCTGAGAGATGTGCACCAGACTCAGCACGTTATAACTGCCCACTGGCTGCTTTTTTCAGGATTCAACAGAAGTTTTCATTGAGGCTGCTTTTGGGTCCTAATCCGCTAAACCTCCTTATCTTTCCCTAGTGTAGCCTTGTTTTCAGCGGTTGCGTTGTTTGTCTTGACTAGATTTTAAGCTCTGACAAGCAGATTCTGTGAACACATTGCCGCACCCTTCTTCCCCCGGCCGTTAGATTTCTCCCTGGTGTAAGGTCCCATCTTCCTGCTCTTCCCTTCTCTCCTAATGAGTCCTGCCTGATGCATCACAGCAAAGCCAAGATTTGGACTGAGGGACAGTGTGGAAAACTCTGATCCAAAGTGGCCATTTTAGTGGCAGAGCTGAGACTGGAACCCAAGATCTATAGCGCCTAAGAATACTAATCCCTTTGTAGAGTACATTAGGCATCCAATTAGTTTCTTATTTATGTAATTACTAAGTGCAACTAATTATGTCTTTTAAGCTGTGCTTGTACTGTAAATCTGTTAGGCAGGCAGCCCCCCTTCCCCCATCAACCTTTTCTGGAGACAGCAGGAATAGTTGGCTGGAGGCAGAGGTTATGATGTATTTTTAAAATGCTATTTTAAGGTTCCTGGTGAGCCTCTGCTAATGGACAAGTTTCATTAGGTTTCATTTCTCGCTCTTCCCAGGACTGGAGAGGAATTAATTATCTTCTAATACCTGGAGAATTGTGATGCACTACGGCAGGATCTAAGCTCGTAATTCACGTGTGTGATGTCAGTAATGGCTCATAATTCATGGGTGTGACACCACCACTGCAAGTTATTGCAGGTCAAGCAACAGCATGGGGAGGGGGAGTGAGACCGGGAATGGGAGTGTGCAAGAGAACGTGGGGAGGGGGCGTAATTCTAAGAGTGGGATGAAAGCATGTACGAAGGGGACATGGGACCAGGAGTAGGAGGAGAGCAGATGGAGAGGACATGTGATACCCCCAAGGAGAGGAGGGAGTGGAGGAAGGATTAATGGTGCTGGGGATGGGAGGGGGACAGCTGAGAGGGTGAAAGGACCATACAGTTGATGGGGGGAGAGGGAGGGATGGAGCCAGTGCCAAGGTGGGAGAAGCACACAAGCCAAGAAGGAGACTACCTGAGTCTGTGCGTCGGGCCCCTTCTCTGGCCCTATTCAAATCCAGGCTAAAGACCCCCCACCTCTTTGAGGCTGCTTTTGGATCCTGATGCTCCTCATTCTCTTGTCCACTACTTTTGTGTATCTTACCTTACTCTAGTCCCCAGTTTCAAAATGCGTTTTGTCTCGATTAGATTGTAAGCTCTGATGAGCAGGGACTGTGTCTTCGCCTTGTGATTAGTAGTAGTAGTAGCAGGGGTCGGGGCAGAAGACTTCTTCCTGCACAGTCTTGAAAGTGAGTTGACTTACTGCCACTGCCCAGTGACCCATTGCCTGGAGGCACAGTGAATCCTGGCCCGGGTTTTCTTACATCCTTCTCCCCCCTCATGCATTCTGGAATGTTAATAGGAGCAGGGACTACAAATCCCACAATGCAGTTGGAATGCAAGATCCAAAAACACACACTCCAATATGTCCTTGCAAAACTGGGTCACTTGGCAATCTAGACTACAAGAACATCAGAGCAAGGCTGATTCAGTCCTGGTTTTGCCTCATGCATGATGGAGCTTAAGAGTTTCTGTGTCTCATGGTCAAATTTAAACTACAAGCCCATAGATGCAATGGACCAAATCAGAACTGTTTCAACCTGTCCTCAAAGTCCTGGATACCTCAAACAAGTAGATACCTCTGCACCTTAACCCCCACCCCTTCTTATTTCCTGTTACATCTTGTGATACCCTCTTAGCATTAAGCTCACTTTTATTTCTACAAAGAATACTCAGATCTCACGACTCTGCCCTGATATTAATGTCAGATATAAAATATAACACTCCACCATTAATCTCTCTCGTCCATAAATCGGGCTGTGGATGTTGATTTTATGGTTTCCTGTCCCTAAGGTTGTTTTTAGGGCTGATCTTACAGCTCAGACAGCGGCATCCTAGGATCGGCTCCAGAGGTGCTGTGCTCAGGTCCGAGCAGGGAGGAAAGACAGGTGATAGCAAAGGGCCTTCTTACAGAGGGGTGAGGACAGCAGAGGACTCTGAGGATATAGAATATGAAAAGAATCAGCCATTCCCCTACACAAAGGCTCCAGGACCACCAATGTGAATCGATTTAGGGGACAAGCACTAGTGGTCTCTGTCTTTCAGTGAATAGTTGTCCTAATTGCAATAGGATATAACCTAATTTTCTCTTTTTCTTTGTCCCCCCCCCCCCCACACACCCTTTGTTTCTCTCTCTGCACTTTCTTCTTTAACTTCTCTCTCTCTTGGCCTTTTGTCTTCTCACTTCCCCCCCCCCCCCCACCCAATTGTCTCTCATCCTCCTCTCTGTTGATCTCCTCTTCAGTTTGCCATCCTGAGCACGTTGTGCGGCCCAAGTATGTGGCGTCAGCGCTTGATGAATTTTATGTGAAGTTTATGCTGTAGGTAAAGCCCAGGACCATTAATCTTTTATTTCTTGTCAATATCTTGCACTGTTAAGTGATGGAAAGAGGAGACGAGCGTAGAGGTTCTGCGTGCCAGCTGTAATTACGAGGCAGGGAGAAGAGGTAGCAGGGACCTCAGCGTCTGCCACCCTGCGTGCTCACTGGCTGCACTGGATGGGTGTGTGCCATACTTCCGGTATCCATGTACCAGGCTGTGAGTTCATGCGAGGCCTCTGTGTATCATGCTTATGTGCATGCCATATTTTGGGAGCTTACATGTGTCATCTTCTGGTGCCTTTGTGTGCTTGAGGCACCATGCTCTATCATGTAGCCACGTAATGAGAACTATAATGTTTCCAGGTTTTCAAAGTTAAGAATTTAAAAAGGTGAAGAGGGCATGCAGGTTATCAAGTAGAGGGAAACTGGTAATGCAAAGAGGACAGGGCAGATGTACTAGACTGTGCAACAGAGATTTCTCACCATCCTGTATGCTGGCACGAATCTCACAGCACTGAGCACAAACACTAGGTTTGCAGCTAGACAGGGAACTGCAGGCAAAATGTGCTGCTTCACGCTGGCTGCAAAGCTGTATCCCCAGACATTGAGGCACTTCCCCTGGTTTAACCAAGACGTCAGATGTGCACTCTGCCAGTTTCGTCTTTCCATGAAAGCTGGTAATGCAAGCACAGATCCGTCAGCCTCAGAGTACTCAGAGGTTTGCACCTTCCCATCCTTCCTTCCCACGTCATACCTCCTGCCTACCAGAGCAGTTCTTTCAAAACAAAACAAAACAAAAAGACAAATGTAGGTTCTTGGTCAATAACAGACCAAGTAAAGAATATAGAAAACTGGAATATGACAATAAACACCAAACGGTCCCTCTCATCTGACCATTTTCCTCACCTATGGTGATATCACCAACCCTAAGCCATCTTTGACTCTACTCTGAAAGCTAAGGATCCTCGGTGCTTATCCCAGGCTTTCTTACATACTGTTACTGTTCTGGCCTCTACCACGTTCCCTGATAGGCTGTTCTATGCGTTTATCATCCTTTCTGTGAGGAAGTCTTTTCTAAAGGTACTCTTGAGTTCATCCTCTGTTATGAGAAAGTCTGACAAAAGGGCCTCTTAAGGTAGACTTGCTTCTTGGAACATATGGAGAATTTCCTTACCTTGCCAGTCCAGATGAGTGGGTTATGCTTCCCAGTCAGCAGGAGGAGGCAGACTTGAGCAACTTTCAGTGATGTCACCTCTAGGTGTATCTACTGGTGCAGCACTGACAGAAACCAGTATGACATTTCTCAAGCAGTATTCAAGACTGAAACAACTCAGAAAAGAATCATGTTAATAATCGACAACCCGAATTTGGAATAGTTAACTTGAACAAGTATTTGGCTCTCATCACAATAAATTCTGCATCAGAACATTAGTGATAAAGCACTCAATGGCAGGTTGTTGAGGAGAAGCTACGAAGGAAGCTGGTGTGGATTGTCTGTAACCTGCACACAGGTGAGCTACCATTGAGGCACTTGGTGACTGCTTTAGATGGCAAGACATTAAGCAACAACAAATGGGCAGGTCCCATAGGAAAAATACTGGATCCTGATTTTACTGTTGGCCCTGATCTTCCTCAGCTCAGCTATGAAATGATCAAAGACTTAAGCATAGATCAAAGCTATAGCTATAGAACTGTAACTTCCATTAGAACAGATATCTTGCCAAAGGATCTGGCTCTGTTGGAAACAGGACCTGTGTCACATAGCAGATAGCTTACAACAGCTCTAAGATTCATGAGAATATGGCTTTCCAAGGATAATCTGAAAAACTTAAGAATGATTGTAGAGTTCTGTGTTGGGGTTTACATGGTGAACTGGTTCAATATAAAAATAAATAGCAATTAGACACAAGGTCCCAGGCATCTCCTTTTCTAGCTGCAACTGTTGAAAGAACAGTGTGAAAAAGTGAGGAAGATAGTCATGCCTACAGTGAGAAGGTCAGCTTGGTATGGTTAGAGTGAGTCTGTTCTTTAAGCTATGTTGTGCATTGAAGAGGAACAGGAGAGAGGAGATACAGTGAAGAAGATATTGAAGATCAGAGTTGAAAGAGATGAGAAGACTCAGCTTGGAGACAGCAGTGTGAGACCCAGGAAAACACCATCCATCAACACCAAGGCAACTACACTCACCCAATTACTTTTCTGGAGCTCAGGAGTCTCTGAGCCTCCTCTTACCTGTACCATGACAACAGCAGAAATCAAGATATTTCTGAGCAAGTCCATGGTGATTCCAGAGTGGCCATCACACACCTGGTCCATAGAAAGGTGTGTAAAAATGACAACTGAGGCTGCTGGTCATGTGTACAATCAGGAGAGGAGGGAACATTATATCAAGGGTCAGATGATCAGCAGGGAGCTCATGCACCGAAACAGAAGCAAACACGATACGGCTTCTTTACTCAATTTTGTTAAATAACATTAAATTATTTATTTTAACATTTCTTATATACCGCCTTTCATGATAAACCTGTTTAATGTATTGCCCTGTCTACATAGTTTATTATGTTCGCCGTTTAAGAAACCTGTTTAATGTAAACCTGTTTAATGTATTGCCCTGTTCATTGTAAGCACTGATCAATGTTGTGAAGTGTAATTTCTGTTCACTGTAAACCGCGCTGATGTCGAATAGCGCGGTATAAAAGAAACTTTAAATAAATAAATAATAAATATCAAGGCGGTTTACATTGAACAAACTGAAATTACATTGGACAGGGCATTATAACTTGGAGATAACTATTTTACAGGGAACATGGGCTATGGAGGGTTAAGTGGTTAACTGCATAAATTACATTTTAAAGACAATTATGTGGCTACGGGTGTTGTTCAGACTATTTATACATTCAAATAAATATTACTTAATTTCCACATAGTTCAACTGTTATGTGATGCAGGTAAGACTCACTTTAAGCCGTTTCTGAAGATAGTTTTAGATTCAGCATGCAAAACTGCATAATTTGGACACTAATAGTTTATAAAGTTTGGAAAAATAAAAATCTACCCCTAAAATTGACACACCCTAACATCCCACCCTTAAAGGGGAAATTTGCTCAGCCATAACTTGGAGGCAGCATCCAATTCATTATGTTACCCTGAAGCTCTTCTAGCCAAATACCAGTCACTTGCCCCTTTACTGCCGCCTCACTTAATTCCACAGCTTGGGATGCAGTCTTTAATTCTATATCCGAGCTTGCAATTTCCCTACCAGATCTGCTTATACTAGGGGATTTTACTATTCATGTCAACTTGCCAATATGTAACTATGATAAATTCTTTCATTTTTCTATGATCTCACCTTGACCCAACATATCCCTTTCCCTACCCACTCAGCAGGCCATACCATTGACCTACTAATAATTGGATCTAGGTCAACCTGTCAGCCACAACACTTTTCATCACACCCACTTCCATGGACAGATCATGTCCTGGTTCAATTTTATTTACCTACAAAACTTATTTGATTAATGGAAAATTATCATACACTAGCCTCTCATAATCCACAACACCTCCCCCAGAATGCACAGTCTTTTCCCTGAGGAGATACTAGCTTCCTGCCAAATGTTGAGTCCTTATCCCTCAAAAGGAGGCCAATATTTGTCATGATTCACTCACATCGGCCTTTTTGAATATCTGTTTACCCCTTACTCAACATACGGCTAAATCTAGACACTCTTGGTATCACCCTGGTCTTTATCTTGCTAAATGACAAACTTGTAGAGCCAAGCATCTCTGGAGAAAGTTTAAGACCCCGGCCCTCTTGACATCCTATAAGAACTCTGCAGCCTATGTAAGTGACTACTGCAAAAAATAAATATTTCTCTAACCTTATCATAAAGTCAGCTAACCGGCCAAAGAAACTTTATGCTATAATATCTCAATTATCTTCTGCCTCTCCCTCTACATGTAATCAACACTGGATTGGCCATACCACAGATATTCTAGCTTTGTATTTGTTAGATAAAATTTGGGACATTCGATCTACTCTCATAGATGGCAACACTGAGAATACACCTTCAGAACCCTCTTCTTTTCTTTCACTCCTTCGACACCTAAACTTGCATGAATGAGATTATGGTCGCGCAGCTTATCAAAATCATCTCTTCCTCAAAGAAAACAACTTGTGCCTCAGACCCTATCCCCTTTTCTTGGATTACTGAACCTTTACATAAGAACATAAGAAATGCCATACTGGGTCAGACCAAGGTCCATCAAGCCCAGTATCCTGTTTCCAACAGTGGCCAATCTAGGTCATACGTACCTAGCAGTTTCCCCAAAAGACACAGGTTCTGCAATGCTTGTACTAGGTCAAGCATTGATATCCTGGGTCCCTTCTTAATAATGGTTTATGGACCTTTCCTCCAGGAATTTGTCCAAACCTTTTTTAAACCCAGCTACACTAACAGCCTTTACTACATCCTCCGGTAACAAATTCCAGAGTTTGATTACACGTTGAGTGAAAAAATATTTTCTTTTATTAGTCTTAAATAGTTTACCCTGTGGCTTCATTGCATGTCCCCTAGTCTTCCTATATTCTGATAACGTAAACAATCGATCTACGTTTACCCGTTCCACTCCATTCATTAATTTATAGACTTCTATCATATCTCCCCTCAGCCGTCTCTTTTCCAGGTTAAAGAGCCCTAACCTTTTTAGTCTTTCTTCATAGGGGTATCCTTCCATCCCCTTTAGCATTTTGGTGGCTCTTCTCTGAACCTTTTCTAATAACGCTATATCCTTTTTAAGATACGGTGACCAGAATTGCACACAATATTGTTAAATCTCCTGCCCTTCACACTTTTTATTATAAACTCTAATTTGGCCTTGGACGAGGTTCCATTAACTATAGGCCAATTTTTAATCGTCCATATTTATCTAAATTCTATCAGTTATCAAATCACCTTGAGCAGACCCTGACAACCTGTGTTTCAACCCAGGTTCAGCACCAAAACTGTTCTCACTTCAGTACTTAACGAAGTTTACATTTGTCTGGACTCCGATAAGATTTCATTGGCAGTCTCACTTGACCTTACTGCGGCATTTGATTTAGTAGATACTCCACATTAATTTCCCGGTTAGCTGGTGTTGGTATCACAGGACAGGTATATACTTGGTTCAACTCTTTTCTTACGGAACATTCATACCGGGTTTGCACCAGTATCTCTACTTCCACAGTTCACTCCATCCCCTGTGGTGTGCCCCAGGATTCTGTCCTCTCATCACTTCGCTTTAACCTCTACATTAGTCCCCTTGCAACATTCATTCAAGATCATAACGTTAGTGCTTACGTTTACACAGACTAGTTCATCTAGACCCAATTAAACCCGATCTGTCCCTCAGAAACTAAACCCTGACAGCTCTTTCGAAGTGGCTTCAGATAAATTATCTTAAATTGAACCATACAAAGGCCGTTGCAATTTGGATTACAGGAGGCATTTCTCCCCCCATTGAGGCCCTATTTTCGACAATGCACCAGTTCAATTGACTACAGCTTTGAAATACCTAGGAGTAGATTCAGAACTATCTTGTTTCCCCACATCAGTGCTACAGTGAAAGAAACGTTCAATGCTCTCCGTCAATGGCCTTTGCTTTGCCCTTATCTAGACCCAGATTCACTCACTTCTCTTCTTCTTCAATATGTAATATCAAGACTGGATTACTACAACACAATCTATACTGGTCTCTCATTCAAAACTCAAATGCCTTCAATTGGTCCAGAACACAGCTATTGGTATTCTAACATATGCTAAAAGAACAGACCATATCTCCCCCCTACTGAAAAAACCCTCTTTGGTTGCCCATTGCTTCCCGTATTCAGTATAAACTCTTGACATTAGCACACAAAGTTCTTTATACGGGGACACCAGCTTATCTTGCCTCTTTTCTGACATTCCACCTCCATCATGAGCACTAAGCTCCCTGGATGACAACCGTCTTTACATACGCCCGTCATCCTGGCACTCCTGGAATCAACCAGGAAATTGGCTTTTTACTTCTGTGTCCCCATCTTATGGAATTCTCTACCACAAGGCCTCTTACTCTTCTTTTAAATCTCAGCTAAAAATCCTTCTTTTCCAACAGGCTTCTGGGCTCTGATCTCGTCAGTGTGGTGGTGGTGGTAGTCTGTGTCTTTGTTTTGTTGTTGTTGTGTTTTGTTTTGCTTTTTCTTTTAGTCCTTTGTTGTGTTCCTCTCCTTCTTTCGTCCTTTTTCTTCCTCTGTTCTTTGCTTTTGTAACATAAGATTGGAGTTCTTTTCTAATTATTATTTTTAATGACTGTAAACTGCTTTACCTGTACTAAGAAAGGCGGTATAAGAAATTTTAATAAACATAAATATAAACATTAGGTCTACACAGAGCATCACTGATGAGCTTAAGGTGGACATCGCAAAGGTGCTCCTATGGAGCGCCTCAACCCTACTACCATGAGACTCCTTGGCACTAGTGTCCCTCTCTGCTGGAATGGACATGTGCTGTGTTGCTGCCTTGATGAGGGTGTCCATGCGAGGGAGCCAATACAGCTGATAGGACTAAGCCTATAGCCAAGATAGGACCTTGGAGCCCCTAGGGCGCAGCTCACGGATTTGTCCCTTGAGAGATGACGAGCTGCCAGATAGGACTCACCTCACCTGAGAGCAAGCTCTTTACCATCTAAAGCTGCCATAGCATCTTGAAAGGTCATTCGAAGGACCCTTCTGTAAAAGAGCTGGTTCATGGATAAATGGATAAGTGAAAGGGCGAAGTGGGGGCCTGGGCCTCGGACCACCATGAAAGGGGCTGTCAAGCAAATAGAAGAGACTGAAGAACAGCCAGTGAGCTGTTTCAGGAGCTCTAGCCCAGTTCAGTTCAAAAAGGTGCCCAGGGGCCCCACAAGGCCTCCAAGGACCAATGGACTGTAGCTATCCCACAAGGTTCCCCCTCTGCAGGGACCAAGGAGCCATCTCAAATGACTTGTGGCACTCACCAACTGAAAAGTTGGAAGGAGCATTAGAAGCTGGGCCCAAAGGGGAGGAGGGGGGTTCCCAACATGCTGAAAAAAAAGTATCCCAGGCATTCCTGTCATAATTGGGACAAAATTTAGCAGCGTTGAGTAAAAAACACAGGTGTCTGCAGGCTGTTTGAGACCATGTGGCAATACAAAGAGAAAAAAAGACTGCAAAAAAAAAAAAAAAAGCCAAATAAAGCAAGGGGTGCAATAAAAAGGATTCCTGAAAAGGAAATCCAAGCGACTGTCAAGCTGACCTGGGAAACCTCAGTTGCACATGCAGCTTTAGAGCTGCTTTACTGCAAGCAGCAAAAGAGCTAAATAGAACCCACTGAATTCAATGGGAGGAAAAGAGACAAAAGACGCTTTCAGGTAAAAGACAGCCTGAGGGGAGGGGGGCTGCTGGATCTCACTTTCTGAGCTCCTTCAGGGGCCTCCTGTCTGTGGTCCGGCCTACCAAGCACTAGGAACCCATGCGGAGCAGCGCTGGATACAGAGCAAGCTGATAGGTCCGGTTGGCAGGGGCATACACCTGGGGGAATTCTGCGTAAAAAAGTTTAAAATTCTGCACGCTTTATTAGTAAATTTTTGCACAGAATTCCCCCATCATAAAGCTTAACTCCCCCTCTAGACCTGAAATTTCCCCTGTCTTTTCCCCCTTAGCTCTCAATCACTGTCCCCAACCCATCCTTGTTCCCCCTGTTTTCTCTCCATCTAACCTCTAGCCCCCAGTCATCCCCTGACTCACCAGCAGCCCTTCTCCTGCCCCCAGCACCCCCTGCTCACCATCAGCCCTTCTCCTGCCCCAAGTAACCCCTCTCCCACCACTCACCAGCAGGGCCGGTCCATCCCGCACATGTCCCCGCAACTCAGGAGGCGCCACACTGGAGGGAAGAAAATTCTTTACAGCAAAAGGGGAAAGATCAGTATATTAAAGCAGATGTAGAGAGAGAATGGAAAAAACTAGAAGAAGAAAGGACAAATGGACAGCAGACAATGGAGAGTTAGCAGAAAACATGAAGAAACCAGAAGAAAGTGACTGGAGCAATTGCAACTGAAAAATAAAATGCCCAAACAACAGAAGGTAGAAAAATACTTTTTTATTTTGAATTTATAAATTGGACTATGTCAGCTCTGGGAAATGTTCATCGCTAACGTCTGCATTTTGTTTAGTACAAGAAGAAATTAATTTATAGTTTTATTTCTCCAGAGTTGTACATTCCAAGTTTGGCTTTTGGGGTTCCCAGTTTAATTATTGTCTTCCTATGTCTAAATTGTGATCCCTTGTTCTATGTTTGGTGACGCTCTATGTTCTGCATGTGTAACCAACCTGAGGTTTATGTAGTTTCTATTTGATAGTGTCACTTGTTCTCTTTCCCCAGTAGGTCATGTATTGTTATTCTCGGAGATGTATTGGTTTAATATTTGCAGGGTTGCCTTTTGATAGATAGGGTTTGGTGCTTTGTGAGTCCTGGTAGTGCTGTTATGATATGGCGGGTTTGCTATGGGTTCTAAATAGGCAGGGTTTATAGTACTTCCTAATGGGCCTGGCGGTTGGCACTGGAGTATAGTAATGTAGAAATCTGGTAATCTTTCTTTATCCTCACTGCCCATGCAAATGGTATTGACACTCTCATTAAGAGGCATGTCTACTAAAAGTTAATGTGCATTCACAAATGTTAATGTGCATTAAATGCAGTAACACCTATTTATTTCTATTGGCGCAGTGGCACTTAAAGCACATTAATATTTAGTAAACATGCTCCAAAGTCATTGCCAGGGCAAAAAAAGAGGCTCATGAAGGGCTCCCTTGAAAGTCGCCTAAACGTTTAGATGGGCAACATTTACGTTTTAAAACAAAATAAATTAAAGCTATGCAAATGAGGCTCTTTAATGAGTCTCTGCACATGGCCCCGCATTACTCTTGGGCCACCCCCTGCTCTTCTCCTGTCGCCAGCAAACCACCCCCCCCCCCCACACCCATTCACCAGCACCCCCCCCCTTCTCAGCAGCAATCGCTCCTGCTCACCAACAGACTTTTCCTGCCACCAGCACCCCCCTGCCCTCTGCTTACCAGCAGCCCTTTCCTGCCCCCAGCCAGCCCCCCTGACTCACCAGCAGCCCGATCACAGCAACACAGCCACGGGAATACTTCTGTTGCTCCTGCAGCTATGCTGGAGTCCAATGCCAGCATGTTTTGAAAGGTACATATGCTATTATCATATCTCCCCTCAGTCGTCTCTTTTCCAGGTTGAAGAGCCCTAACCTTTTAAGCCTTTCCTCATAGGTGTGTCCTTCCATCCCCTTTACCATTTTGGTGGCTCTTCTCTGTACCTTTTCTAATAACACTATATCCTTTTTAAGATGCAGCGACCAGAATTGCACACAATATTCAAGGTGCGGTCGCACCATGGAATGATACAGAGGCATTATGATGTCATCCTTTGTTTTATTCTCCATTCCTTTCCTTATGATACCTAGCATTCTATTTACTCTCTTGGCTGCCATTGAACAGAGAGTTTTTTATTTATTTATTATTTATTTATTACAGTTTCTTATATACCGCGCTATTTAGCATCAGTGCGGTTTACATTATAACTTAACGACCATAACAACAAGCTGTCAGGTTTACATCGAACAGGAGTATAAACATGGAAAACAGGGTCAACTATATACATAATCTATTTACATTGGAAGGATAGATAAAAGTCAGATAATGCATGTAGGTCTTTTCTAACTAAATTGGGTCAATTCCTGGAGGGTATATCTAGGATCAATTGCTGTCAGGTAAGTGTTGGAGGAACAAGTGGGTTTTGAGGGCCTTCCTGAACTGATATAGGCTGGCTATGGCCCTAATGTCAGGGGGTAGAGCATTCCAGCATTTGGGTACGTAACAGCTGAAAGACCTGTTTGTGGTTGAATAGTTGTACTTTGTCGAAGCCTTTGGTATTGCAAGCAAGTTTACAGCTGTTGATCTTCTGGATCTGTTGGGAGGGACAAAGTGGATAAGATGAGTGAGTGAGGAGGCTGAAATACCTTTGATTGCTTTGAAAGCTAATAGAAGGGTTTTGAAGGTGATTCTCCCATTGATTGGTAGCCAGTGCAGCTGTTTGAGAATGGGGGTCACGTGGTCATATCTGGATGCTCCGTAAAGGATCCTAGCTGCGGTGTTCATGGCCAACTGTAAGGGGGTTAATGTGGATTGGGGGAGACCTTGTAAGATGGAATTTGCAAAATCAAAGTGCGGCAGTATCAGCGCTTGATATATGGTTCGGAAGTCATCTGGGTCCAATAGGGAGCGTAGGTGCTTGAGAGAGCGTATTTTGAAGTAGACGGCTTTGACTATGTTGCTTATGTGGCTTTTCAAGTTAAGATGTTGATCCAAAGTAACTCCCAAATATTTTATTGCATCTTTGGTTCTCAAATCAGCTTCATTGACACTGACATGGGATGGGGGGGTAAAGTAGGTGTCTCTGGTGATGAATAGCACCTCCGTTTTTTATGTTGGATGCGAAGGTTCTGTGTTTGGAGCCAAGTTGAAACTGCGTTGAAGCAGTCTGTGAGGGGGGTCAGGTCCATGTGAGTTGTGGAGAAGGGCATGTATAATAGGATATCGTCTGCATATATCAAACAATTCACGTTGAATGATCTTATGATATTGCAGATGGGCTGCATGTAGATATTGAAAAGTAATGAGGATAACGATGAGCCCTGGGGTACTCCTTGCTTTTGATGGAAATGTGTTGACTCCTCTGATCCTGATTTCACATATTGCCATCTGTCGTCAAGGTAAGATTTGCACCATTCTAGTGCACTGTTGCAGACTCCCTTCTCCTTCAGTCTTCCGAGGAGAATTTCGTGACTCACGGAGTCGAACGCCGCGGCAATGTCTAGAAATATGAGCACAAAACCTTGACGGATGTTGTCAATTCCAGTGATGATTTCATTGAAAAGACCAGTGAGTAGTGTCTCTACCCCATGATATTCTCTGAATCCGTGTTGGCAGCTATCTAAGGGGGAGGCAGCATCGATGTGGTCTTGAATTTGCCGTTGTGCTTCTTTCTCAATTATTTTGGCCAAGAGGGGGATGCTGGCTATTGGTCGGTAAGAGTCAGTTCTTTGTGGATCAAGCTTGGGGTTCTTCAATAGTGGTCTAATGGAAGTCTGCTTAAGTGAAGTGGGGAAATATGATGTAGTGAAGGATAGTTTCATTATTTTTGCAATGACAGGGCTGAACACATCACGTAGCTCCTTGATCCAAAAAGCTGGACATGGGTCAGTTTGTGCGGTGGAGGTGTTGAGAGATGCTATGGTGTCCTCGATACATTTAGTGGATGGTGTAGAAAATATGTTAAGTGGTGATAGGCCCATTGGTTCTTGATATGGGGCTGCTATCACTTTATTGGTTTGCACGATCTTGGATTGTAGATAATCCGCAAATTCCTGCGGGTGAATTTCGCTGTGCTGTATCGGGGAAGGTTCTTTTGAGAGGGAGTTTACTAGATTGAAAAGATCACGTGGCTTGTTCAGAGACCTCTTTAAGGTGTCAGTGTGATATTGTTTCATTTTGGTAGTGATTGATTCTCGGTGTATTGCAAGGTGGGTTCGGTAAGCGGTCTGATCTTCAGTTGAATGCGATCTGCGCCATCGGCGTTCAAGTTTACGTAGTTGCGTAAGGGATGCTCGCAACTCAGGAGAGAACCAGGGGGCGGAGCATCTTTTTGACCTTGCTGTAATCTGTGGGGTTTGGGCGTTGTGAGATGGCAAGCAGGCTAGAGTTCCAGTAAGCGATTAGTTCATCAAGGTCTGGTGTAGTTTTGTTGATGAGTGATGGGGTCTCCGCCAGGATGTGTTCCCTATCGAAGGGGCGAAAGCATCTGGTGGTAGTTCGAGAGGATGTGTTCGAAGGTCGGCTTCTGTCTAGTTGGACATTGTTGATGGGTATCTGTATGATGATCAATTTGTGGTCGGACCAGGGTACTTCTATGACTGATATCGGAGGATAGTGGCTTTGGTCAATGACAGGGTGTGGAGCAAATACCATGTCAAGAATGTTCCCCTTTGTGTGTGTGGGTTCACCGATGATTTGTTTGAGACCTAGGTCAACCATTGCCTCAAGGAACGCATTTGCATGGCTTTGTGGTAAGGACGGGAGATTGAAATCGCCCATTAACCAATTTGGTTTATTGGGAGAGAGGGTGTTAGCTGCGAGGTCAATAATAGATGGAAGATCTTCTGGAGAAGTGGATGGTGATCTATATATCAGGTTAAGGGAACATTGTTGATTAGCAATGGAGAGGATGTCTAGGCTGTTTGTGCTGGAAGAGTCTAGAATGTGGAAGTTGAGCTCAGATTTGGAGATTATGAGTACACCTCCTCCTTTTTTGTTTTCCCTATGCCGCGTATGTATTGAGAAATTGGGGGGTAGTAGCTGGTGTAGGATGACGTTGTCTTCTGAAGATAGCCATGTTTCTGTGATCATAAGTATTTCCAGGTCATAAAAGGAGATTGTGTCAAGGACCACTGGCCATTTATTGCGAATGGAGCGTGCATTGATGATGGCACATTTTAGGGGTCGGCATCTCAAAGGATTTTCTTGTTTGGTTGACTTGGATAGCTGGAGTGCCACGTGAATCAGGTGGGAGTGGCGCGAGTAGGTGCTACTTCCTGAGTTGGAGTAAGGGGGGCAATTCCATCTTTTTCCATGGCTATTCAGGATTGGGATCCTGCTTTGTGGTGTGTATAGAGCCTGGGAGGTTCCAAGCCAGTGGAAAAGGTAGAAGCTAAGCAAGACAGCGACATGGAGGGCCATTCTGAAGATTTCGATTGGGTGTGAGACCCTATATGTAGGTACGAAGTGTGGAAGAGCTCTACTGTGGTATTGGTATGAAGCTTTTATGAGCCCCAAAGTAGTGCTGAGAAATCTTCAGTACAGAGGAGCAGTTATACGAGTGTTGTCCATGAAGATACCTAAATCTTTTTTCCTGGGTGGTGATTCCTAATGTGGAACCTTGTATCATGTAACCATAGTATGGGTTTTTCTTTCCTAGGTGCATAACTTGGCACTTATCCACATTAAATTTCATCTGCCATTTGAACATCTAGTCTTCCAATTTATCAAGGTCCTCTTGCAATTTTTCACAATCCTCTTGGGTTTTAACAACTTTGAATAATTTTGTGTCATCTGCAAATTTGATTACCTCACTCATTATTCCCATTTTCAGATCATTTATGAATATGTTAAAAAGCAGCGGACCCAGCGCAGATCCCTGGGGTACTCCACTATTCACCTTTCTCCTTTGGGAAAATTGCCCATTTAGCCTTACCCTCTGCTTTCTATCTTTTAACCATTTCCTGATCCACAATAGTACATTGCTTCCTATCTCATGACTTTTAAATTTTGCCAAGTGTCTCTCATAAGGGACCTTGTCAAAGGCTTTCTGAAAATCCAGATACACTACATTGACTGTCTCACCTTTGTTTACCTGTTTATTCACACCTTCAAAAATACATAACAGATTAGTTAGACAAGACCTTCCCTGGCTAAACCCATGTTGGCTGTCTCCCATTAAGCCATGACTATCTACATGTTCAGTAATTTTGTTCTTTATGATGGTTTCTACCATTTTTCCCACTACTGATGTCAAGATCATTGGTCTGTTGTTTCCTGGATCACTCCTGGAACCCTTTTTAAAAGTTGGCGTTACATTGGCCATCCTCCAATCTTCAGTTATTACAGATGATTTTAAAGATAGCTCACAGATTACTAATAGTAGGTCTGCAATCTCATATTTCAGTTCTTTCAACACCTTAGATGTATACCAACTGGTCCAGGTAATTTGCCACTCTTCAGTTTATCAAATAACTGTAATACATCTTTCCGGTTTATCAATATTTTTTTCAGTTCTTCTGCTGTATCAGCTTTAGATACCATTTCAGGCACAGGTAACTTCCCTACATGTTCTTCAGTAAAGAGCAAAGCAAAGAATTCATTCAGTATCTCCGCTATGGCCTTGTCTTGTCTGTCTTAATTAGATTGTAAACTCTCAAGAGCCGGGCCCATTTCTGTTTTTACAGCACTGTGTATGCCTTGTAGTGCTTTATAAATGATTAGTAATTGTACTAGTAGTAGTCTGGGCCAGGGGAATTAGGCGTATCTGCTCTGCTGCACCAGTCCAAACACTGCCACCTGCTGGAAGCTTCTCTCAGTTCTGCACCAGCAGACATAACTCATGATGCTATCACTGAAAATTGCTCAAGTCTGACTCCACCTGCTGGCAAGATAGTAAGGAAATCCTTTTGCATACATTCCCTCAACTATTAGTCACCTCTTTGACATCTACCGGAAGTAGGGTGACTTGCTGGAGAGAATCGGCATTCCTAAATTCTCTGGCCCAGTCGACATCTTCAGATTGAAAAGGACAGGAATAATGGGCGTACGTTCCCCTGCCTGCTGGGTCAGGCTTTTGTAAAGTGCTTACAATCTCCACAGTTGAATCGTTGAAGATCTCCTTTCTTGGGCAGAATTGCTGAGTTCTGGGGATTCTTTTCTGGGTGTCTGTCTGTCCTGATGTTGCAGGTGCTCCCAGGAAATTAAATTCCAGGGTACAAGAGGTGACCTTTCACAGTTCTGCAAGTAAGCAGCTCAGCCTGCTACTTGGGTTAACACTAGCGAGCTAGACCAGGGGTGCAGCACAGCCATGTGGACATGGCCCATGCAAATGGTGCATTGGACAGAGCAGCCACTTCTGGGGGGCATCCGAGAACAGCAGTCTGCAAAATAATATGGCCTGGGAGTCACAGAAATTCCTCCTCGCGCCCTCCTTGTGCCTGACGTAAGAGCTGCGGTCAGTGTTTATTAGCCGCGGCAGTCTCCTCTGCCTTACGCAGCACCGTCAGCAAAATCCAGGTCTGGAACCTGGGTCTGGACTTCACGTTGGGTCAGCAGTTAATCCATGTTTATGTCCTGCAATGATGCTGCTTGTATATTGCATTCTTATGAATATAAGAGAGACCCACAAGGCAAAGGAAATCCCAAAGTGTTATGTTACTAGTGTTCCCAGAAGAGTTTGCATGTACAAAGCAGAGGGACACTTTTGGAAGGCTTGAGGCTGGTAAAAGCATCAAAAAGAGGCGAGTGGGGTTTGTGATTGGCCCTAATTAGAGAGTGGCAGGCCAGAAGACAGGCAAACACTGTTTATCTGTTAGCAATGTGCACAGACCAAACAGGAAAGGAGGGAACTGAGTCCTTGTGCGGGGGGCAGGCTGGCAGCTTCTCAGGGTCCCACACACTGAGGCTTCGGCACTACAAACTGCTCTAAGTCTGCAGCTCCTCAGCGGTACTTGCTGTTTGGGTCAGGAGCTGGGACTACTTTAGAGTCTTAGGGGAGAAATGATACAAAAGGTAGATGTCAAGCCCTGAAGCATGGAAGAACCTGTGGTTTGTTATTACGTCTGTGGAGAGAAGGACGAGGACAAGCTATGGGGAGGGAAGGCTGGCACTGAGGCAGCCTGTGGGAGAATAACAGGGTGAATGAATGCGAGAGAGACGCAGTCAGAAGAGGAAGGACAGCTGCTGTGCTCCAGTCCATGCCATGAAGGCCGCTGTTTGGCTCTCTGCCTTCCCCCCGATGACAGGGAATCCCGGAAGTGAATGTCCCAATCAAAGGAGAATTCTACCGCTGCAAACCAGAGGCGTCTCCAGAACTGATGGAGAGCAAAGACTTTCGTGACGAGGGACCAGGTACAATGAGAGTATCAGCATGCTAGTGCCTCGGGGGAGGGGGGAGCAGAGCCTCCCCCCTTACACAGCACCAGAGAAATGTCAGATTTACATAGAAATGGTATAGTGGGAGCAAGTACAAGGATTCAATTATTGAGTATCTAAGTAAGCAAACATTGCAATGCAAGAGCTGCTCCAGGCTTTAACCCCTTCAATACCACTGGGGCCTTCAATGTCAATCAGAAGCTGCAGTCAGCACCATAGTAATGTTGCTCTGAGGAGAGAAGGTGTAACAACTGACTGCTGCTGATAGAAGCTGGGACTGCAGGAGCTGTGGGATCCCACCATAGCAAGCACTGCTGCCCTATGTACTCCTGCGCCTCTTGATGGCAGGAGCTGGGACTGCAGGAGCTGTGGGATCCCACCATAGCAAGCACTGCTGCCCTATGTACTCCTGCGCCTCTTGATGGCAGGAGCTGGGACTGCAGGAGCTGTGGGATCCCACCATAGCAAGCACTGCTGCCCTATGTCCTCCAGCGCCTCTTGATGGCAGGAGCTGGGACTGCAGGAGCTGTGGGATCCCACCATAGCAAGCACTGCTACCCTATGTCCTCCAGCGCCTCTTGATGACAGGAGCTGGGATTGCAGGAGCTGTGGGATCCCACCATAGCAAGCACTGCTGCCCTCTTTCCTCCAGCGCCTCTTGATGGCAGGAGAAGGAACTGCAGGAGCTGTGGGATGCCACCATAGCAAGCACTGCTGCCCTATGTCCTCCAGCGTCTCTTGATGGCAGGAGATGGGACTGCAGGAGCTGTGGGATCCCACCATAGCAAGCAATGCTGCCCTACGTCCTCCAGCGCCTCTTGGCAGGAGCTGGGACTGCAGGAGCTGTGGGATCCCACCATAGCAAGCACTGCTGCCCTATGTCCTCCAGCGCCTCTTGATGGCAGGAGCTGGGACTACAGGAGCTGTGGGATCCCACCATAGCAAGCACTGCTGCCCTATGTCCTCCTGCGCCTCTTGATGGCAGGAGCTGGGACTGCAGGAGCTGTGGGATCCCACCATAGCAAGCACTGCTGCCCTATGTCCTCCAGCGCCTCTTGATGGCAGGAGCTGGGACTGCAGGAGCTGTGAGATCCCACCATAGCAAGCACTGCTGCCCTATGTCCTCCAGCACCTCTTGATGGCAGGAGCTGGGACTGCAGGAGCTGTGGGATCCCACCATAGCAAGCACTGCTGCCCTATGTCCTCCAGCGCCTCTTGATGGCAGGAGCTGGGACTGCAGGAGCTGTGGGATCCTACCATAGCAAGCACTGCTGCCCTATGTCCTCCAGCGCCTCTTGATGGCAGGAGATGGGACTACAGGAGCTGTGGGATCCCACCATAGCAAGCACTGCTGCCCTCTTTCCTCCTGCGCCTCTTGATGGCAGGAGCTGGGACTGCAGGAGCTGTGGGATCCCACCATAGCAAGCACTGCTTCCCTATGTCCTCCAGCGTCTCTTGAAGGCAGGAGCAGGGACTGCAGGAGCTGTGAGATCCCACCATAGCAAGCACTGCTGCCCTATGTCCTCCAGCGCCTCTTGATGGCAGGAGCTGGGACTGCAGGAGCTGTGGGATCCCACTATAGCAAGCACTGCTGCCCTATGTCCTCCAGCGCCTCTTGATGACAGGAGATGGAACTGCAGGAGCTGTGGGATCCCACCATAGCAAGCACTGCTGCCCTATGTCCTCCAGCGCCTCTTGATGGCAGGAGCTGGGACTGCAGGAGCTGTGAGATCCCACCATAGTAAGCACTGCTGCCCTATGTCCTCCAGCGCCTCTTGATGGCAGGAGCTGGGACTGCAGGAGCTGTGAGATCCCACCATAGCAAGCACTGCTGCCCTATGTCCTCCAGCGCCTCTTGATGGCAGGAGCTTGGACTGCAAGAGCTGTGGGATCCCACCATAGCAAGCACTGCTGCCCTATGTCCTCCAGCGCCTCTTGATGGCAGGAGCTGGGACTGCAGGAGCTGTGGGATCCCACCATAGCAAGCACTGCTGCCCTATGTCCTCCAGCGCCTCTTGATGGCAGGAGCAGGGACTGCAGGAGCTGTGGGATCCCACCATAGCAAGCACTGCTGCCCTATGTCCTCCAGCGTCTCTTGATGGCAGGAGCAGGGACTGCAGGAGCTGTGGGATCCCACCATAGCAAGCACTGCTGCCCTATGTCCTCCAGTGCCTCTTGATGGCAGGAGCTGGGACTGCAAGAGCTGTGGGATCCCACTATAGCAAGCACTGCTGCCCTCTTTCCTCCAGCGCCTCTTGATGGCAGGAGCTGGGACTGCAGGAGTTGTGGGATCCCACCATAGCAAGCACTGCTGCCCTATGTCCTCCAGCGCCTCTTGATGGCAGGAGATGGGACTACAGGAGCTGTGGGATCCCACCATAGCAAGCACTGCTGCCCTCTTTCCTCCTGCGCCTCTTGATGGCAGGAGCTGGGACTGCAGGAGCTGTGGGATCCCACCATAGCAAGCACTGCTTCCCGATGTCCTCCAGCGCCTCTTGATGGCAGGAGCTGGGACTGCAGGAGCTGTGGGATCCCACCATAGCAAGCACTGCTGCCCTATGTCCTCCAGCACCTCTTGATGGCAGGAGCTGGGACTGCAGGAGCTGTGGGATCCCACCATAGAAAGCACTGCTGCCCTATGTCCTCCAGCGCCTCTTGATGGCAGGAGCTGGGACTGCAGGAGCTGTGGGATGACACCATAGCAAGCACTGCTGCCCTATGTCCTCCAGCGCCTCTTGATGGCAGGAGCTGGTACTGCAGGAGCTGTGGGATGACACCATAGCAAGCACTGCTGCCCTATGTCCTTCAGTGCCTCTTGATGGTAGGAGCTGGGACTGCAGGAGCTGTGGGATCCCACCATAGCAAGCACTGCTGCCCTATGTCCTCCAGCGCCTCTTGATGGCAGGAGCTGGGACTGCAGGAGCTGTGGGATCCCACCATAGCAAGCACTGCTGCCCTATGTCCTCCAGCGCCTCTTGATGGCAGGAGCTGGGACTGCAGGAGCTATGCACTTCTCTACAAGCAGCAGCCCTGTTCTGAGGCTCTTGCTGGGATTGCAGCAGTCCTGCGCCATTCTTCACAGCCTCTCTTCTTGTGAGATCCTGCACAGTCAGCATCTCTGCACAATTCCCACAGTGCTGCTGCAGAGGAAGACTGGGACATTCAGCCTTGCAGCTTCATCTTTCACTCTCCGGTCATCCGCAGTCTCAGAGCATTGCTGGCTTCTGCTGCAGCTCTTAACTTAAAGAACCCCTTTAAATCCTCTCTTTCATAGCACTGCCAACCTCGCTGGTTCCGTGTGTATACCCCGGGCCCCCCTCCCGCAACCGACAGTCTGTGTTTGGGTGTTCAGGGTCCTATGCTGCCTGACTGACATTTCCACATTAATTTATTCCTGGTCTCATTTGCAGAGAAGCCTTTTCCCTGTTCTGTGCATTGATTTTTTATTTAACCTTTCGAGTTTTTGTTTATTTTGCCTCACGGGCACCATGCCATGCTTGCATCACTGCATGTCGGATGCAGCCAGCAGAGGAAGGAGTACCACATGTGGGTGGGAACTGTGACCCTCTCCCCTTGTGGGAGGCTCCTAGCAGGTCGGAAGATCTTGTGCTGGTGGGGTTATAAGTGTGCTAAGAAAATGGGTGTCTCTTGCATAGGTTCTAGTTAGAACAACGTCTGACTGAGCTGCTGGAAGTTACCAGGCCCAGAAAGCCACTGTGAAAGTCATATTTCTGCAAGGTGACTGCTATTGCTGGGAGGAGCGCCTTACAGCTGAAGATTTCGAGATTAATTGTAAAACTGGTTTGTAGCACAAGAAGGAAAAGGCGTCTCTGATCGACAGGCACGAATCCTGCAGCAATAGCGCTTAAGATCAGTGGTTCTCAACCTTTTTGTACCGTGACCCCTTTTACCATTGGTCAACTTGTGGTGACCCCCAATGATAAAATCAAATGCGTCTCTCTTCCTTTACCGTTAACACATTGTCACTGTAATCATTTGTTGAATTATTAATATATTATAGGCCTTAGCAATATGTTTTTATTTATAAAATTTACTTATTTAAACCACAATAATTAATCACAATAACAAGTAACAATATTTGATTTCAAAATTATGATGATTTTGTAGTCAAATCACTAATATGAAATAAAATTATTTTTTCTACCTTTGTTGTCTGACAAATTTATTCTCTGATCATGCTGGTCCCGATCTGAGGCTTCTGCTTTCCTGTCTTCTCTTAGCTCTCTTTCTGTGGTCTATGGTCCATCTGCCATTTCTTATCTCTTCTTTCGTTTTCTTCACGTCTTTCCATCAGCCTATTTCCAGTCCCAGTAACCCACCCCAGTATAAGCCCCTTTCCAGTTCTCACTCCCAGTACCTTCCAATGTCAACTTGCATTCCCATGACTGCCACTGGTGTCCATTCCCTTCCAGTCCCCCTCCTTCCCCACTGACCAGTCCCTTCTAGTACAAATACCATGGCAGCCCCTCTCAGATCCACTCCCTTCCAGTTCCATTCTCCCATCCCCTCGTATCAGCCCATTTGTAGCCTTAGCCCCCAGTTTTCTTCCAGGGCCAGCAGCTCTATCCTCCCCTACCCACAATCAGCCCATTCCCAGTCGAAGCCCCCCAATCAGCTTGCTTCCAGTGCTAGTCCCCCCTCAACCCCATTACCAGTGCTAGCCTCCCCTAATCAGCCCAATACCAGTCCTACCCCCCCATCAGCTCATTATGAGTCCTAGCCTCCCCTAATCAGCTCATTTCCGGTGCTAGTCCCTCCTCAACCCCATTGCCAGTGCTAGCCTCCCCTAATCAGCTTATTTCCAGTGCTAGTCCTTCCCCAACCCCATTACCAGTGCTAGGCTCCCCTAATCAGCCCATTACCAGTTCTACCCCCCCCCATCAGCCCATTACCAGTCCTAGCCTCCTCTAATCAGCCCATTTCCAGTCCTAACCTCCCCGATCATCTCATTTCCAATGCTAGCCCCCCATCAGTCCATTACCAGTCCTACCCCCCTATCAGTACATTACCAGTCCAAACCCCCCCTTGATCAGTCCATTCCCAGTCCTAGGCTTCCCTAATCAACCCATTACCAGTCCTAGCCCCCCCATCTGCCCATTATAATCCTAACCCGCACTGTCTCTCCCCTCTGTCCAGCATTTATCCCCCATCTGTCCAGTACGTCCCCCTGTCTCTTCCCTTTGTCCATGTCAGCCCCCCTCCCTCCATCCATGTCAGCCCCCCTCCCTCCATGTCAGCCCCCCTGTCCATGTCAGCTCGCCTCCCTCCATCCATCCCTCCATGTCAGTCCCCCTTCTGTCCATGTCAGCCTTCCCTTCCTCCATGTCAGCCCCCCTCTGTCCATGTCAGCCCCCCTCCCTCCCTCCATCCATCCATCACTGTCGGCCCCCTCCCTCCCTCCCTCCCTCCACGTCAGCCCCCCTCTCCATGTCAGCCCCCTCGCCATGTCTGGCTACATCGCTGCGTCTGGAGTTCAGACGCCTGCCTTTGAGAGCCCCCTCCCTCCATGTCAGCCCCCTCCCTCCCTCCATGTCAGCCCCTTGTCCATGTCAGCCCCCCTCCCTCCATCCATCCATCCATATCAGCCCCCTCCGCCCATGTTAGCCCCCCTCCCTCCATCCATCCATCCATATCAGCCCCCCTCCGTCCATGTCAGCCCCCCTCCCTCCCTCCATGTCAGCCCCCCTCCCCCCATGTCAGCCCCGTTGCAGGTTCCCTGCTCCCCTCTCCCCATGTCTGCCTCCTTCCTTTGGAGGCGGGACAATGCTGCACGGAGCCCGTCGAGAGGCAGGAAGGCTCCACAAGTGTTACAGGCATAGCCGCAGTTCCCTAAGAGACAGGGAGCCACGGCTGCAGAAGATTGGAGTCTGTGAGTTTGCTGCTGCCAAGAAGCGGACTCGGCAGCGACAGCAGCAGCAACTTGTGCGCTTTTTTTTTTTTTTTAACGGCGGAGTGAGGTGACCCCCACTAAATCCTGTGGCGACCCCCATGTTGAGAACCACTGGCTTAGATTGTGGGCATGTAACTCCCCTGAGCAAGTCTGCTTTACAAATTGCACCATGTGTACTTGCAGGCATGACCTAATGTTATCAGAGGGCTATTATTATTATTTTAGAACCTGATGACTTCCGAACTGTCTTTCAGGCCCTAATAATGCCTCACTTTGACTATGCCAATGCGATCTTGTATGGTCTACCTAAGTGCACGACTAACCCCTTACAACTTGCAATGAATTCAGCTGCAAGAATCCTTCATGGCGCCTCAAGAAGTTCTCATATTACCCCAATACTAAAACAATTGCACTGGCTACCCATACAAGCCAGGATCTCATTCAAGATCCTAATTATGACCCATAAAGCCATCAATAAATACCCTGCTACTGCCATTACTGATCTAATTTCAATCACACCTCCCAATCGAGCAAGGAGATCGAATGCCGCAAATACTCTCATATTACCTAAGGCAAGCATGAAGTGTTCTCAATTCACTAGATCCAGAGCCTTCTCCTTCTTTGCTCCATCCTGCTGGAACGCACTACCAGCAACTATCAGAACCATCAGTGAACTCTCCCAATTTAGGAAGGCACTGAAACGGCACCTCTTTCTTCATCACTACGATGATGCAGTCTTCTCCCCACACTCACCCACTCTCACATCTCAATGCAGCACCTCAAACTCATACACGTCACATTCCCAGACTGATCACTCGCAATCACACCAACCACCATGAGAAACTTATGCAGTGCCGCATAACTCATTATATTGTTGCATAAAGTAGACTGTATTTATTCATCGTGTCTCCTTGTTAAGGGACTGGTTATTTATACCCTATTTTACCTCTTATACCTGCTTAATGCATACCCAAGTTTAATTTTCCTGTTTAATGTATACCCAAGTTATTATACCTGTTTCACTGTAAGCACAAATCACGAAATTGAGATGTGCAACTCTTATGTTAGAAACATAGAAACATGATGACAGAAAAAGACCACAAGGCCCATCTAGTCTGTCCTTCCATAACAACAACTACAACAGTCCACTTTTTACCTTTAGAGATCCTCTGTGTTGGTCCCATGCTTTTTTGAATTCAGTTACTGTCCTCATCTCTACCACCTCCACTGGGAGACTATTCCACGGATCCACTACTCTTTCCGTAAAGAAATATTTCCGCATATCACTCCTGAATCTATCTCCCTTCACCCTCATCCCATGTCCCCTCGTCGCAGAACTTGCTTTCAATTGAAAGAGGCTCTCTCCCTGAACATTTATGCCACGGAGGTATTTAAACATCTCAATCATATCACCTCTATCCCGCCTTTCCTCTAAGGTGTACATATTAAGATCCTTAAGTCTGTCCTCATATGCTTTATAATGAAGACTACTAATCATCTTAGTAGCAACCCTCTGCACCGACTCCATCCTGTTCACATCCTTTTGAAGGTGCGGTCTCCAGAATTGCACACCATACTCCAAATGAGGTCGCACCAAAGACTTATACAGAGGCATTATCACCTCCTTTTTTCTGCTAGCCATTCCTCTCCGTATGCACCCAAGCATCCTTCTAGCTTTTGCCGTCGCCTTTTCTACCTGTTTAGCTACTTTAAGATCATCGGACACAACTATGCCTAGGTCCCGCTCTTCTTTAGTGGACAAAAGTACTTCACCTCCTATGCTGTATTGCTCCCTTGGATTGCTGCAGCCAAAATGCATGACCTTACATTTTTTAACATTAAATCCCAGCTGCCAAATTCTAGACCATTCTTCAAGCTTAGCTAGATCCCTCCTCATGTTATCTACACCTTCCTGGGTGTCTACTTTATTGCAGATTTTGGTATCATCCGCAAAGAGGCAAACCTTACCCGACAGCCCTTCCGCTATATCACTAACAAAGATGTTAAAAAGAATCGGACCAAGGACAGATCCCTGGGGCACACCACTGGTAACATCCTTCTCCTCAGAGTAAGCTCCATTTACTTGTACTCTTTGTCGCCTCCCACCCAACCAATTTCTAACCCAAGCAGTAACTTTAGGGTCCATCCCTAGGGTGCTCAGTTTGTTTATAAGTCGCCTGTGAGGAACAGTGTCAAAGGCTTTACTGAAATCTAAATACACCACATCTAGAGCTCTCCCTCGGTCCAACTCCCTGGTCACCCAGTCAAAGAAATCAATCAGATTTGTCTGACAAGACCTGCCTCTGGTGAATCCATGCTGCCTCGGATCCTGTAATCCGCTGGACTCCAGAAACCTCACTATTTTCTCTTTCAACAGCGTTTCCATTAATTTACTCACCACTGAAGTTAAACTAACCGGCCTGTAGTTTTCAACCACATCCTTACTTCCGCTTTTGTGTAAAGGCACCACATGAGCTTCTCTCCAGTCCTTTGGCACCACTCCCGACTCCAACGAGGCATTGAAAAGGTCAGTCAGTGGAGTTGCTAGAACGTCCCCAAGTTCCCTCAGTATTCTAGGGTGTATCCCATCCGGTCCCATCGCTTTGTCTACTTTAAGTTGAGCTAGTTTCTCACGAACACAGTCTTCTGAAAATTGTTCAAGATGTCCCTCGCTTCTGTTCTTATTTGTGGGTGTTTTCTGAGGTCCTGCTCCTGGTTCTTCATCTGTGAACACAGAACAAAAATATTTGTTAAGCAATTCCGCTTTATCCTTATCAGCTTCTACATATTCCCCCCCTGTACCCTTGAGTCTGACAATACCACTTTTGCCCTTCCTCTTCTCACTAATATATCTGAAAAATGTCTTATCTCCCCATTTTATTGCATTGGCTATTTCCTCCTCCTTTTGAATCTTTGCCTTCTTGACTACTTTGCTAGCTTCTCTAAGTTTTTCCAAATACAGATGCCTGTCTTCCTTTCTCTGTGATCTCTTGTATTTCATGAAGGCCTCCCTCTTTTTCTTCACTTTTTCAGCTACTTCCTTCGAAAACCATAGCGGTCTCCTGTTCCTTTTGCCTTTATTTACCATTTTAACAAAAAGGTTGGTTGCCTTTAAAATACCCCCTTTCAGTTTTGCCCACTGTTGTTCTACATCCCCCAGCTGTTCCCATCCCACTAATGACTCCCTGAGGTATTGGCCCATCTTCGCAAAGTTAGTCTTCCTAAAGTCTAAGATCTTTACCTTGGAATGGATTCTAACAGCCCTAGTCCTAATACTGAACCACACCATCTGGTGATCACTGGATGCAAAATGATCTCCCACTACAACATCAGAAACACTTTCACCATTGGTAAGCACCAAGTCCAGTATGGCCCCTTCACGTGTGGGGTCTGTTACCAATTGCCTGAATAGTTCTCCCTGTAGAGAATCCATGATCTCCTTACTCCTAGATGATACTGCAGCAGGAAATTGCCAATCAACATCTGGCATATTGAAATCTCCTAGCAGTAGCACTTCCCCTTTCCTAGCAATGCTGCGTATGTCTTCAATTAACTCTCTGTCCACCTCTTCCTCTTGTGAGGGAGGTCTGTATATCACACCAATGCAAATAGATTTCTCTTTCCCTCTTTCTAGTTTAACCCACAATGCCTCCTCTCTCCCTTTTAAGCTCTGTAATTCCAAAGCTTTAATAGTAGTTTTTACATATAGTGCTACTCCTCCTCCCCTTCTTCCTACCCTGTCCTTTCTGAATAAAGTATAGCCAGGTATAGTTACATCCCAGTCATGGTTTTCTGTGAACCATGTTTCTGTAACTGCCACTAAATCTAAGTCAGCCACTCCCACCAAAGCTTCAACTTCAGAGATCTTATTTCCCATGCTACGGGCATTAATACACACTGCTTTCCATATGTTACCCCTGTTACCCATTTCCATAAAGGTATTTAATGTATCACTTACCTGGGGGCTTTCACTTACCTGGGGGCTTTCTTCACCCATCCCCAACGAATCTAGTTTAAAGCCCTCTTCAGTAGATTAGCCAGTCTACTACCAAAGATGTGTTGACCTTTCTTGGACAGATGGATGCCATCTCTGCTCTGCAACCCTTGGAACAGCATCCCATGGTCTAGGAAACCAAAACGCTCTCGAAGACACCATCCACGCAGCCATGCATTAATCTCCAGGACATGTTCATTGTAAACCGCACTGATGTCGAATAGCGCGGTATAAAAGAGACTGCAAATAAATAAAATAAATAAATAAATATTATGCATGTTTCTCCAGGACCAAGCAGGAAGTCAGTCCTCACATATGGGTGACGTCGGCGCCGATGGAGCCCTCGTGCGGAGCATTTTCCCAGCTTTCAAAGAAAGCCTTTGGGAATTGCAGCACGCATGCGTGGTCCCCTTCCCGCCCAAGGGTGCCATCTTGCTCAGTCTTCTTTTTTCTGCGGAGCCCGACGGACGTAGTTTGTTTTTCCCCGAGGAAAAAGTTGATTTTCCCTATTTTTCTCTTTTTTCTTCGGTTCGACACCGGATCCTTTTCCCGCCTTGGACCGATACGCCGGTATCGAGTCCTTTCTCTCTTTTTCGGTTTATGTCCTTTGTGACTAGCGTTCGCTCCATTTTTCTTTTTTCCCTGGCAGCCCGGTCTTTTGACCTCGCAGGGGCCCTTTTTCCCCCGATAGCTACCAGCGGGTTTAAAAAGCGTGATCGGTGTAAGAAACCTATGTCTCTTACCGACACACATGACTGCTGCCTCCGCTGCCTCGGACCCGATCATGACCCGATGATCTGTGGTCCATGTGGCAAAATGTCCTCGAAGACGTTGAGGAGTTGGCAGCACCAAAAGGATAGGACTTTTCTGACTCCGTGTCCGGACGGGCCCGGACCTTGTCAGAGGCCTCGACGTCTCGGGACTCCGGCCCCGAGCAGCATCGGGGTTCCTCTGAGCGGGGGTCTCCTTCACGGGAACATTGCAGGAAGAGGAAAACCGTGAGGGCGGCGTCGGTGGACGCTCCTGGTTCCTCGAGGGCCAGGTCGCATAGCCCCGATAGCCATCCCGGGTCTTCGGAGTCAGAGAGGCCTGCCAAGCATCCTCGTATCGAGATGGAGTCTTCTGGACACGTAAGTGCTGTAGTCCTCGTGGACTCTCCTCCAGGGGAGCCGACGTCGGGCCCGACGCCGTCGGGACCCAAGTCGGGGGCTGCTGGGTCTCCTGAGCTCAGACTCAGGTTGACGGCCTTGGAGAGCAGCTTCGCTGCCTTCATGGAACAGCAGCGGGCATTGATCGCCAGTCTCACCGGTGCATCTGACCCGACCACCGGGACCTCGACGTCCAAGTCGACCCCGGAGGCCGAGCCGATCCTTGAGTCCATGCGGGCTCGAGTCGATCCTCGGCCACGGTCTCCCTCGGCCTCCCGTTCGGGACCGAGGTCGTCGACGCCGGTACCCTCGGTGTCGGGGCAGAGGGCATCGGTGCCCGCCCGACCGGAGCTGCTCGATTCCTCCTCCAAGGAGTCGGGCTGGGAGACGGAGGACGAAGAATCACCCGATACTTTTCGGACTCGGTGTGTCCCATCGGACTCGCCGGAGTCCGAACCTTGGAGACGATCCCCACCGGTTCTCGGACTTCGTGCGGGATATGGCCAAGGCCTTGGCCTTCCCCGCGGATCCTGAGGAGGAGCCTCGAGCCGAGGAGCTCGAGGCCCTCCAGTATGACTCTCCCCCGAAGGAGGCCTTTACTGTTCCGGTTCCTCCGATGCTGGAGCGGCTGCTCTTCCGCATGTGGGAGACCCCGGCCTCGACGCCGGTGTTAAGTAAGCGGGTCGATTCAATCTATCGAGTCCGCAAGAGCCCCAGGTTCCAAAAGGCGCAATTACCGCACCACTCCATGGTTGTGGAATCGGCCATGCATCGACTGAAAAGTCAGAAGATGCACTCTTTGGTGCCTCCCGGCCGGGAGGCCCAGAACCTGGATGCCCTCGGTAAGAAGTGCTTCCAGGGCTCTATGCTTGCTTGCCGTGTCCAGACTTATCAGCTCTACATGGGCATGTACCTCCGAGACCTGGCAAAGGAGATTGCCGGGTTCTCTGCTGGTCTCTCCGAGGAACCTTTGCAGAGGTTCCAGGCCTTGTCCACTGGTATTCGGGAGTGCTCGAAGTTTATCTCTCGAGCAGCCTACGATGGCTTCGAGGCTTCAGCCCCCGCCGACAGGCTTGGCTACAGTCATCCGACCTCGAGCCATGGGTACAGGACAAGTTGGTTGATGTCCCCTGCCGGGGTGAAAACCTTTTCGGCAAACCCATGGCTGAAAAGGCTGCTGAACTCGAGACTGAGACTCTCACCAGGACTAGGCTGTCCAGAAAAACCTCTGCCCCTTCTCAGAAAAAGAAGGGCTCGGGGAAAAAGACCTTTTACCCGAGGAAGTCATCTGCCTATAAACAATACCCTCATTATCAGGCCTCTGCAGCTCCCCAACAGGGTCAGCAGGCCAAGGGGCAGGGTCATGGGCCCCGTAGGCAGAAGACCCCCAAGCCACCAACACCGGCCCCTGCTCAGCAGGGTGGGGGGTTTTGACTCAGAAAGCATAGCCTCTTCTCCTCAGCTGGCTCACATCAGCACAGGAGGCTGGCTGGCCCACTTTGCCCACAGGTGGTCAGTCGTCACATCAGATACCTGGGTGCTCCATATAGTCCAAAAGGGCTATCTTCTCCATTTTCACCAGGTACCTCCCTCCTACTTTCCAGGGGAGCCTCCAAGACTCCCTCTGCACAGGGATCTACTCCTTCAGGAGTTAGCAAGTCTACTAAAGGAACAGGCTGTGGATCCGGTGCCCCACCACCTGAGAGGTCACGGCTTTTATTCCAGGTACTTTCTGGTACCAAAAAGAACAGGAGGCCTCAGACCCATCCTAGACTTGTGCAACCTCAACAAGTTCCTGGAGAGGGAAAAGTTCAAGATGCTTACCCTTGGAATCCTGCTGCCCTACCTCCAGCAGGGAGATTGGCTATGCTCCTTAGATCTAAAGGATGCTTATACTCACATCCTTATTCATCCAGACCACAGACAATATCTCAGATTTGTTGTGGGAGGAAACCACTATCAGTACAGAGTACTGCCCTTTGGCCTGTCCTCTGCTCCCAGGGTGTTTACCAAGTGCCTGGCAGTGGTGGCGGCCTACCTGAGGCTTCAAGGTCTTTTTGTGTTCCCGTACCTGGACGACTGGCTCATAAGGGGCCAGTCTTCCCAGGAGGCCAATCAAGCCACCCTTCGCACTATAGCTCTGCTTCAGCACTTGGGGTTTGTCATAAACTTCGCAAAGTCCACTTTGCTCCCGTCCCAGAACTTAGAATTCATAGGAGCAAGGCTAGACACTCTTCAGGCGAAGACTTTTCTGCCAATGGACAGAGCCCACAGGCTGATGGATCTGGCCAGGCAGTTTCGCAGCAATTCCCTGGTCTCTGCCAGGCAATTCCTGAGACTACTCGGCCATATGGCTTCCACGGTTCATGTAACCCCCAATGCCCGCCTGCACATGCGGCCTGCTCAGTGGAGCCTTCGCACTCAGTGACATCAGGCCACGGGGAGCCTAGCGGACTCAGTAAAAATATCCGACCTGCTAGTCTCCTCTCTGCAATGGTGGCTTCATCTTCCGAATCTGGTACTCGGAGTGGTTTTTCAATCCCCTCCGCATTCTCAAGTGCTGACGACAGATGCTTCTCTTCTAGGTTGGGGAGCGCATTGCCAAGGGACATGTACTCAGGGTCTCTGGACCCCTTGGGAGGCTGCTCAACAGATAAACTTCCTGGAGCTACGGGCGATACACCTAGCTCTGAGAGCCTTCTCCCACCTCGCCTCTCACCAGTCTGTACTGGTCCAAACGGACAATCAAGTTGCCATGTTCTACGTGAACAAACGAGGCGGCACAGGCTCCTTCCTTCTATGTCAGGAGGCTCAATGGCTGTGCTCTTGGGCTGTCAATCACGGAATCCTCCTCAAGGCTGTCTACCTCCCAGGTCAAGAAAATTACCTGGTGGACAGACTGAGCAGGATCCTGCAACCACACGAATGGAGGTTGAACCTGTTGGTGGTTCAGCAGGTCTTTCTCAGGTGGGGCCTCCCCACCATGGATCTTTTCGCCAGTCCTCTGAACCGGCAACTCATGAGATTCTGCTCCAGACAACCGCATCCTCTCAGAGTAGCAGCGGATGCGTTTCTGATCTCGTGGTCCACAGGACTACTGTATGCGTTTCCTCCCACGCCACTAGTGTCCAGAACACTGTTCAAAGTCCTCAAGGACGGGGCTTCATTGATCCTGATAGCCCCCTGGTGGCCGAGGCAGCCGTGGTTCCCGCTTCTGCTGCAACTGGCGGTGGACACCCCTCTTCCTCTGGGGTTTCAGCACGATCTCCTGTCTCAGGATCAGGGGACCCTCTTGCACCCCAACCTCCAGTCCCTTCATCTGATGGCCTGGCTGCTGAAAGGGTAGTCCTGGCTCCCCTACTACTGCCTCGAGAGGTGGAAGATGTAGTCTTGGCCTCTAGACGGCAATCCACCAAGAAATCCTACGCTCTTAAGTGGCTTAGATTCTCCGCATGGTGTGCTCAGCACAGCGAGAATCCCTTCTCGTGCTTGGTAGCGGTAGTATTGCAATATTTGCTTTACCTCTCCAATCTAGGCCTTAAGTCCAACTCTATTAGGGTTCACCTCAGTGCTCTCTTAGCGCACCACTCTCCGGTGGACGGAAGGCCTCTTTCCAACCACCCTTTGGTGGCTCGTTTTCTCAGAGGCCTCCTTCTGCTTAAGCCTCCTTTGCGTCCACCAGCCCCTGAATGGGATCTGAATGTGGTCTTACAGCGGATTACTTGTCCGCCCTTTGAACCTATGGCTACCTGCCCTCTCCGTTTTCTCTCCTGGAAAACCTTGTTTTTGGTAGCTCTTACCTCTGCTAGGCGAGTGAGTGAACTGCAGGCACTAGTGTCTGATCCATCTTATACTAGGTTCTACAGGAATATGGTAGTCTTACGGACTCACCCTAAGTTTCTTCCTAAGGTTGTCTCCCCTTTTCACCTCAATCAGGAGGTGGTTCTTCCGACCTTCTTTCCCAGGCCGCATGCCAACCGGGCTGAGATGGTCCTGCATACCCTGGACTGTAGGAGGGCGTTGTCCTTCTACCTTGACCGTACACGGGAGCATCGGAGGGTTGTTCAGCTCTTCATTTCTTTTGACCCCAATAAGTTGGGGCTGCCTGTCTCCAAGCGTACTTTGTCCATATGGGTCGCTGACTGTATCGCCTGGGCTTATGGGGCAGCCGGCCTCTCATTGGAGGGTCGAGTCACGGCTCATCGTGTCACGGCGAAGGCTGCGTCACTGGCTCATCTCCGCTCTGTTCCGTTGGCAGACATCTGCCGGGCCGCTACTTGGTCTTCAAGCCAGACTTTTGCAGCCCATTACTGCCTTGAGAGGGAGTCCCGCAGGGACAGTGCTTTCGGACAAGCAGTACTCCATAATCTCTTTGGGGTTTAGGCAACTCCTACCCTCTGGCCCTGGTTTTGGGCTACCGGTTGGGGGCGTTCTCAGAGAAGATTCCTTCCTTACGTGCTGACGAGCTAGAGGGAGCTCATTTTTTCCGCTTGAGGTCTCTGGTAGCCTTAAGCTGGGGAGTCCCATATGTGAGGACTGACTTCCTGCTTGGTCCTGGAGAAAGAGTAGTTACTCACCTGTAACAGGTGTTCTCCAGGAGCAGCAGGAATCAGTCCTCACAACCCTCCCTCCTCCCCTTGGAGTTGCAGTCATATGATTTATTTTGCTAATTTTTTTGCTGTCTTTTAGCTATGTTATCAGACTGAGCAAGATGGCACCCTTGGGCGAGAAGGGGACCACGCATGCACGCTGCAATTCTCAAAGGCTTTCTTTGAAAGCTGGGGAAATGCTCCGCACGAGGGCTCCGTCGGCGCCGATGTCGACGTCACCCATATGTGAGGACTGATTCCTGCTGCTCCTGGAGAACACCTGTTACAGGTGAGTAACTACTCTAAATCAGCACCCCGCAGAGACAGCCACAAAGAGAAGGGCTTTTACTCACAGGGACAGGGGATGTCACTGACCCTTTGGGGGAGGGGGCTCTTGGTAGCCTGCTGGAAGATTTCCCAGGCATGCTCAGTTATATGCAGCAACCTGGAGTGGAGGAGTAGCCTACTGGTTAGAGCTGTGGCCTGAAAAACCAAAGGGACCAGCGTTCAAATCCCACTGACACTCTTTATGACCTTGGTCAAGTTGCTTAACCCTCTATTCCCTCAGGTACAAACTTGCAGGCTGATGCTGAAGTCACAAGCTATTAGCTATGTACATATTTCAGACTTCAGCGCCAGTATGCAGCAAAGGACATGTATGCAAATGAGCTGTGCGCAAAACCTTAGCGCTAAGTTGAAAGGAGGGGAGCTAATGCATGCACAAACAACAGATGCGCTACAAGTGGCCATATATGCATGCGTGTAAATGTCAGATGCTCACATTATACACAGAGGCTGGGCAGGTTCTTTGGGCGCTCACCCCATAATAATCAATACTATTTCGTCCAAAAACATTTTTTATGAATTCACAATGCAATGCAATGCAATGCAATGTGTGCCTTTGAGTCAGTCCTGACTCCTGGCGACCCAGAAGCCCCTGGGTTTTCTTGGCAATGTACAGAAGCCTAAAGTAAAAGATGAATATAAACGAGTCCAAAAAACATACAAGGATAAGAAGCAAAAACCATTTCTTCTTGAACGCTGAACTTCCACTTATACACTGAAAAGCTACACGTAGAAAATGTTCACGTTGAAGGAAACTGTTCATCGGTACATACCCTGAAACAGTCTTTCCCTACACATGCAAGATGTTTAAGCCACCTCAGACCAGGCGTAGAGCGGCTGGTGCCCCTGCTGCTTACGTAATCCTCTACACATTTCTCTGCATCAGGCGCAGACCTCGTTATCATGCCACTTTAATACACGCAGCTCATTTGTGTATTTAAATACGCTTGGCATTACTGTGTGTGCGCATGCGTTTCCTTTGCCGTTTACGCACGTGTCAATCTCTGCATTTGTCGTGGCGGAACTTGTGCGTATGTTGCATTATCTGCACACAAAGGGCGCATTAGTCTTTCTGCATTGTCCCATTAGATTGTAAGCCCCTGGGGACAAGGAAATAACTCTGGTAACTGATTGTAACTTGCCTTGAACTTCTACTGGAAAAATGTGAGCTAAATAAAATAGATGAAAGCGTGTTTTAGGTAGTATGTAGAGATCAAATCTGAGATGTCAGGATTGCAATGTATAAAGTTTGAGCGGTATTTTAAACAAGGCTCTGCTGACGTGCAGGAGTGCGCAGCTATTTGCCAAGACATGCAGTGGGAGGAGCCAGTTGACAAATCTACATATTGGAAAAATCAGCAGGAGAAATTTGGCAACTTTCACGTATAGGTGCTTCCACACCCTCCTGAAATTTCTATATAGTATATTCAGCTCTTTCTAAAATTGCCATGTTCACATGTAAATGCCTGATTTTGCCTGTGAAATTGTGAATAAGACTTCTAAAATAATCCCCAAAGTGAAACAATTTTAGAGTCAACATCAGGGCCAAACCTGGCTCGAGGTTAAAAATGGCTCTATGGAGCATGGGCCAAGGAGACGGGGATAGACGGGCGTTCTTATAACAGGACTTACTTCTATACCTAGGGATGTGCTGGGATGGAGAGAAGAGGTTCCAATAACAGGAATCCATTCAACCCTACAGTACTAATATGGGAATAGCAAAGTCTGGTGGTCGGCAATTTCTTTACTCTTAATGCTTCTACTAAGGATGATTGGAAGAGACAAGCTTTGGCAGGCTGAGCTTTTAATTCATGTGTGAGGCAAAGTTGGCTTATGGTCTTGTAGGTATGCATTTGATGCTCTTCCTGTACAGATTTACAAGATCTTTGCGTATTGCATTTTTAATGGAAATTGTCTCATTGAGCAATATCGACCAGAACCTTTCGGTTTTCAGTCCTGATGGTCTGCCGCCAGGCAGATCCCTGGAAGAAACAGGCAGTGGCAAGGAGCACCCCAGACTCTCCCAGACATCCTAGAAGCAGGAAAGGGGTGCTTGGGTGTTAACTCTTGTTCCTTAGCAGATCGCCTGAGAGCATTCCTAAAGATCCATCCTCTTGTAGAGACCCCATAGGTTCTGCTCCGCTGCCTGGTGGAGTACTCTAGTGATTCTGTGAGTGTGTTGCTTTGATGGTTTTCCAGAGTAGGGGAGGTATTGTCATGCTAGGGGAGACTCCTCGGGGGGGGGGGGGGAGATCCATTTGACTAAAAAGAGCATTAAATGGAGCTGTGGCATGGGAGGTTGCCTAAGCTTTGTCCTATACCCACTGGGTCCCAGTAAACACTGTTGGCACAGCCAGGAGAGGAGGAACCAGATCCATGGAACAGAAGGAGACCTTCAACTGACTCATCATGGGACAGGAGGAGATCCAGAGGACATCCCAATAACTACCAGACACCAAGAAGCAGCAGCCACAGCATTTACGGCTGCACCAGATTCCCAGGGACTCTGACCTAGTGCAGGAGAGACGGTTCCCAATCCAGGGAATAAACAGAGTAAGAAGGATTTTTTTTGTCTGCCAATATCTCTATTTTTTGGTATGATTGATCATTGTCAGTGACCTTCACGTTGAGGTAGACCCTTTGGTTCAGAAGCAGTTATTGAGAGAAAGGGAATTAGAGTGAAGGTACCAAAGGCTTCCCAGTGTATACTGATCCCGTCCAGGAACCCTATTAACACTTGAGAGTTGAGATTGAAAGACCAGCATGTTCTCATAGAAGATGTGCTCCCAGTCTGCCACATAGCATGCTCAGCTACTGCAAGGGAATCCTCAACTGGCAAGGGTCATACTTTGTAAAAATCCTCCCTAGGTCCTTCCTTAATCTTCCTGGTGATGTTCTCTTATGATGGGGAGAGGGGGGAGTTTTATGGGAGTTTATATTTGGCATTGAGCACAGGAGAGGGGGAAGGGCAGATGTCAAGGAGGATTGCATCCTGGAACTCTTTGAATAGTGTATACACTTGCTTTAAGATCAATAAAAATAATGTTTCAACCAATAAAAGGGGCCAGAGCATGACTCACTGACTAAGGAAGTCGCTTCCAAGTCTACAGAACAGGAAGGTGGAAAGCCAAATCTGGAGAGAAGGGACAGATTAGAGTGACATACCTGATGGGCATAGGGGGGATAAGAGAGGAGAGGTAATGAGGAACTCCACAGTACTAAAAACATGGCGGTTTGAGAAATGCTAATTCTAACGTGTTTTCAAATTTTACGAGTTGTTTTATTTTGTATTTACAATTCTGCTTTATGGTGTGAATGAGAGTGCCTGCAACCCACCTTGAATTTATAGTGATTAACACAGAGATAAATGCCAAATTAAATTAAATTAGATTAAATTCATGTCAACAATTAATATCAATGAATAGAAAATAGTAAGGAGTGGAGTTCTACAAGTAAAACAATGTAAATAAAACAATATGCAAAACAAAATCACCACCTAATGTTATTTCTTATTTGCCTTTCCCATAGTAGTTCAAGGCATGTTACATTGTTTTTGGTTATTTTAATCATTATTTTTATAACATCCACAAAAAGCGCCTCCTGGTGTTTTGGTGTAATAAATGCCAGCATTGGAGGCTTCAAAAATTCAATCTGGACAAACTGTCCTCGTTTACTCAAACAGGGCTTGCTGAACAGTGTCCTCTGGCCATTTACAGGGAGGGGGTCGTTACTAAAGTGCAGTATGGGAACTGCACACTTTTTTGTCCTATACTGCATGTTAAAGGCAAAAGAGTGTATTATTTTACCATCACGCAAAAGGTTTTACCACACCATGTGCTGAATGCTAATGAGATGCAAAGCATGAAAATGTATCCAAAACACCACTTTAGTATCAAGCAGAATGACATAGCTGCAGCGATTACCGCAAGCTGTGTGGTTCATGGAAAAATAATGCTGGCTCAAAGCTGATGCTGTTTTTCCTTCCAAGAGCACTGGACCGCTAACATGAGGTTCAATACTCCCGGCTGCCATCTTAAAGGGACCAGTGCAACATAAAAATGGTGAGGGTTCTCCCTGGCCTTCCCCACTCCAGGCCTCTGAATCCCTCTCCCAAAAGACAACACTATAGTCATTTAAAACTAACTCCCTACCTCCCCCAATCTCATGATCCAGACCACCCCAAGAAGATCACAGAGTACCCCCCCAAAAAAAGACTCCACCTTCCACCCTATAGCACCCCTTCCACCAGCCTACCTTAAGTGATCAATAGCAAATTTAAGAACCATACTGGGTTAGACCAAGGGTTCATCATGCCCAGTATCCTGTTTCCAGCAGTGGCCAATCCAGGTCACAAGTACCTGGCAGGTTCTCAGAAGACACACAGATTCCATTCTGCTTGTCCAGTGGATAAGCAGTGAATTTTCTTGGTCCTCTTTAATAATAGTTTATGGATTTTTTCTCCAGGAACTCATCCAAACCTTTTTTAAACCTAGCTGCATTAACAGCTTTTATTTACTACATGCTCTAGTAATGAATTCTAGAGTTTGATTATGCAATGAGTGAAAAAATATTTTCTCTGATTAGTCTTAAATGTGCTACATTGTAGCTTCATTGTGTGTCCCCTTGTCTTTCTACTTTTTGAAGGAGTAAACGACCAATGTATGTTTACCCGTTCCACTCCATTCATTATTTTATAGATCTCTATCATAAATCCCATAAGAACATAGCGTAAGAGTCACATGATGTGCTGAGAGAGAGCGGACATGCTGTGCTCTCTCTCCAGGGGTACCCTCCCTTTGGGCCCTGTAAATACCCTTCACCAGGTATATTGGGTACCGTACCGGTGAGAAGAGTGACACTCAGAGCACCACGGTCCTACCAGTAGATTTAGGCACCAGTGCAGCATGAAATCTGCATGCCATGACTGAGAGAAAGCGGGCCTACCACCTCTAAAATGGCAGAGCAACCTCCCCCCACCCACCAATTACCAATGCAAATCACTCTCGTTGAAGAAGTGACTACAGTGATGGTTGGGGCTCTTGCGAACAAATTCGACAGCCTGATCGGTAAACTGGACTCACCAAATAAAGTGTTTGAATTGTTTGCGAGTCGCTTGCAAGAAGCTGAATAGAGAATAAACAAGGCGGAAGAAACCGCAACAGCCCAAGCGCGGGAAATACACCGACTGCAAGAACAGGTGACAGCTCATGAAACCAAATTAGACAACCTAGAGAATCGAAGCAGGCAGAACAACTTGCGCTTTTCGACATCCTAGATTCAGTTAAAGACAGCGAACTGTGTGGATACTTGGAAATACTACTCCCCTGAATCCTTCCTCTTGGAACAGAATGCGACACACTGCTAATCGAGCGGGCGCACCAGGTAGGTCCACCCAGGTCTGCCGAACACTGGCCACATATTATGATAGTGAATTTTCTCAACTATGCACAGAAAGACATGGTGCTGCGCTGCTAGGAACCAGGGCCCATTAACCCATGAGGGGCTTCGCCTATGCACCTATCAAGACTATTCAGCGATGCTGAGCCAGTGGTGCAAAGCCTATACACCAGTGTGCCAGCGACTAGTGGAGGACAAAATTAAATTCACGGTCCAATACCCAGCTCGATTGTGAGTTTTCCACAATGGTACTAGTAGGACGTTTGACTCCGCAGAAGCAGCATTTCAATATCTACAAGAACATAGGCCATCAACTCCAATGAAGGCAGCATCTTAACCTGGTAGCAAATCACTCAACAGTACTCCACCCGATACGTCAATGGCGGAGATAGCAACGGGGAGATTTAAGCACAATTGACTGAGCGGTGGTTGAATTAGGGACCAAGGGAGCCAAATAGCTCCCTATTTCTAACCAGAGGACTGGAGAGCAGGATAAAAAGCGAGTGGCAACATGGCGAAAATGTCATTAAACAGCAGCGCAGCCGAGGACAATAACCACAGTTGAATACTTGGACACGCTGGTAGACTAAATATTTTGGAAGTTATCTTGATTGATCTATATATGCCCCCTTGCCTAAACTAGATATAATCTTGTTGGTAATGTATGCGGGGATGATTGACTATACCGGGTACCAAGAAGGAGGGGGGGTTCGAAGGAAGAGATATATTATTGTTGAGGGGCAAAGGGGAGTAATTTGAGAATCCGGGGAGGAATGATAGGGTTAGTGGCATGTAAACGGGTATGGTGGGCCATAAGCTGGTTGAGCGTATCGGAGGGCAGAGTCATATATGTGGTAATTAAATGGGAGGGCGAAGTACTGAAGCCTGCTTCCCGCTATTCCGCAGCCCACGATCGGACACATTTGGGACCAGCTGTTATCGATAAGGGTTCCTGATAGTAGTGAATGGTCTCACGCTAAGTATCTCACATAGAGGGAGGGAAGATGCCCCTCCACAATCTTGCCAAGGTACTAGAGAACATTGAGCATAGGGCATAGGACCCCCCAAGAAGGGATAGTGGATGGTGGGGAGGGAGGAAGGATGTAGATGTAGAATGTAGAAACAGACAAAGCAAAAAAGGCCTTCCATACAAAGATCATAAACACGTCAATAAACAAACCGCGAGAACTCTTCAATATTGTCAAACAACTGACAAAGGCGCCCAACCACTCCGACCAACTACCAAACATCCCACCTGAACTACTAGCAAGACATTACAAGCAGCTTCAACAACCACAGAACCCACAACTGAACGCAGAGACAACAGCAAACCACCCCATTACCACAGACAGAGACTGGAACACATTCGAAACAGTCACAAAAGAGGAAGTATCATCCACCATCTCTCAACTAAATACCACCACCTCCCCACTAGACCCCTGTCCTACAGAATGGATAAAGAAAACAAAAGATGACCTGAGCACACCATTAACCCGCATTGTTAACGAGTCCCTCAGCCAAGGACGCATGCCAGATCTCCTTAAAACCTCAGTCATCCGACCAACCCTAAAAAAACACAACCTGGATCCCCTCGAACCCACCTCCTACAGACCTCTAGCAAGCCTCCCGTTTACCGCCAAACTCATTGATAATAACGAAGTGTACTAAGGCCACCTCCAACAGGGCCTTCTCCTTATTTGCTCCTCTAAACTGGAATGCACTACCTCACGAAATCCGTGCTGTCAAAAACCTAATCCTATTCAGAAAAGCATTGAAATACCACCTGTTCACAAAATGCTACCCAGAAGTCAACCTAGTCACTAACAAAACTACCACCTCAATACAACCTGAAAAGGGCTAGTTGGTCAACCTTTCTCTCTAGTCTTATTAGTGAACCACATTGTAACATCCAATCGAGTTTGATATTACTGTATATACCATTAAGTTAATCTGTACATAGTTCCCCCGGTTGTCCTATTGTTGAAGTTCCCTGTTCAATGTAAAACTCAATGTTACTTGTATGCATTGTAGTATGTTCTTGTTCTATGTACACCGCACTGATTATAATAGCGCGGTATAAAAGAATTGTTAAATAAATAAATAAATAAATTGAGAAGGTAGTCCAGAGACAGCTCCAAGAACATTTAGATGCTAACAACATATTGGACCCACAACAACATGGCTTTCGTCCACTCCACGGAGTCGAGACCCTCATGACGTCGCTAATGAACACCCTTGTCATGGGAACTCAAGCCAAGCACTCTGGATATGCCATGATCTTCCTAGACATATCAGCTGCCTTCGACACCATCTCCCACAACATCCTCATACACAGACTACAAGCAATCGGCATCAAAGATAACGTACTCCAATGGTTCCGTTCATACCTGACTAATAGACAACAATTGATCCGCACAAACATATCAACCTCCCCCCCTTTCCAGCAACACCAAGGAGTACCCAAGGATCCACATTATCTGCCATGCTCTTCAACATCTACCTGCAACCACTCTGCTCAATCATACGCACATACAACATTAACTACCATATCTATGCGGACGACATAATGCTCTATGCTCCAATCACAACATCCAACCCAACCAATAAACTCTTATCAGAATGCTTCACTGAAGTATCCAGCTGGCTACAAAAGAACAACCTATCCATCAACATAAAGAAAACTGAAGCCCTCATAGTAACAAAGGACCCTGACTTCACACCACCTACGCACCTCGACATTGGCACCACAAAAATACAAATACAGCCACAAATAAGATACCTAAGAATCATCATAGACCAAGCACTCACACTCAATCAACAGATCAAAAAAAACACCGCAACAATCTACCACAAGGCTAAAACAGTACAACGCCTCAGACCTCTCCTTGAACCACAGGACTCCAGAACAGTAATGCAATCCTTGACACTCCCCCACCTGGACTACTGCAATATAATATACCATGGACTTCCAGCCACTCATACAAACCCACTTCGAACTGCCTTAAACACCACAGTAAGAATTATCAAGAATACAAAAAAACAGGACCACATCACCCCAGTCCTGAGGGAACTACACATACTCCCTCTAGAAGCAAGAATCAAATACAAATCCGCCCTACTCACCCACAAAGCTCTCTACCAAACTCAAACTTCCCAGCTCCGCACTCTACTGCCTCAACCAGCCCACAACAGAACAACCAGACAAACCACCAACAACTCCCTCACCATCCCTCACAAAAGAACGAAATACAATCAACGGACCTGCAACAGAGCCTTCGAACTATATGCACCATCCCTCTGGAACTCTCTACCCAATCACATCAGAAGCAACGCAGACCCATCATCTTTCAGGAAACAACTTAAAACTGCACTATTCCAAGAATTCCTCGGACCAGAAACAAGCACCCACCACTGACTCCCTCCCAACCACCATGTCTCATCCCCTGAACATATGTCCTATGTAACCATAACACAATGTCTATGTCTATGTCCCAACTAACTGTCAAAAAATCATTATTGTTGGCCACCTGGTGACAGCTCCAAACCCTTCTAATTGATTATTTTATGTTCCACCACTTTGACCCGGTGAAAAGCGGGATATAAATACAGCTAAATAAATAAAATAAATAGATGGGGACGTACGATGGAGCTGGGCTACAGAATGAGTGTGGGATGGAATAGAGTGGAATGTATGCATGAAGTGGAGGGTGTGGTGGGACGGGGGAGGGCTCCTGACACATTGGGACATGACTCAAGAATGTGTTGGGAGACAAGAAGGAATATAGGTGAGGGTAGGAAACAGGAGAACAACTTTCAATAGGAGGGTGGGGGAGGAGTGGGGCTGGGTAGGGGGAGGGGCACAAAGACTGACAAAGGAATCGAATGAACAGGAGGCATTTGATGCATAGGTATTGAACCATATTAGATAAGAAGGAATGAGAGGTAGGGGGGATAGGGGGGGTTCTTACTTTTGATCAGGGTGATAGTCTAAGCTGTGTAGGTGCACTGATACAAAATAGTGGACAGAGTGAGAAGGAGGAGGCCCTAGGCTGGGGGGGGGGGGGCTGGGCTTCCTGTTCAACAGACCTCAGAGCCCCACTTTCCTAGACCACAAATAATGGAAATGTGTTGAGAGTCCTTTCTTGGAATATATGTGGGATGGGTACCCCAATTATGCATTACAAATTTCTCCGTGCGCTAGCACGCCACAAGTGTGATAAAGCCCTCCTTCAGGAGACACACCAGACCACTGCAGAACATGCTAAACTTAGATGGGACTGGGTGGGCCAGGTTTTTCAAACAATGACTCAGGGCAAAGAAGGTGACGTAGTGATCTTGGTGCACAAACATATACGTTTTGTGTGCAAAACTGAGATCTATGATACCCAGGGCAGATATGCAATAATCCAGGGGGATCTGGAAGGCCGCACAGCGACTCTTTGTAACATCTGTGGCCCTAGTGGACCTGAGGTGTCATTTTATGCATAGCTGGCCTCCCAAGTGGAACAGCTTCCAGAGACTGAAGCTGTGGTGGGTGGAGATTTAAATGGAGTTCTTGACCCTTTAATGGATACCTTGGATACAGAGCTGGGAGCTCGGGAACACAGTTCTCGAATTCTGTGGTGGTTTATCTGTCGGCTGCCCCTAGTAGACCTTTGGTGGCTTTTACATCCACTAGAACAAGACTATACAAACTTTTCAAGAGCCCATGGTACTAGTGCCTGTATTGACTATCTCCTTATCCCTGAATGTCTTTTCTCCCGGGTCGATGATGCCCAAATAGGACCAGGGGAGATTTCAAACTATGGGCTGATATGGATAGATCTAGCCTGGCACAAACCGTGAGAGGGCTCGTGGCTATGGTGCTTCCCTCTTGAATTATATAAAGACGAACAGTTTTGCACATAGATTACAGAACATTGACAATCATATCTGAGCCATAATGCTCAACATCAGACCACCCCTGAACTATTCTGGGAAACTGTGAAAGCAGTATTGAGAAAAGATATAATAGCATATTCTGCAAGATGGCAGCATAAGCTTAACACACATGTGCTCCATCTTGAGTGACAGATAGTACTTGCAGGGAGACAGCACGCCCATCGCCCCAGTGGGGAATCTCGTACATGACTCTTAGAAATGCAGGAAACGCTTAATGAAGTCATCTATCAACGTGCAGCTGTACAAACATGGAGACAAAACAGGGGCACACCTAGCTCAATGTCTTCTGGGGGCCCGAGCCTCTCACAATGTTCCACTACTGCGAGATGGAACGGGCAGAGTCTATAAGGAGAACACTGATATCATGTGTCTCTTCCAGATGTTTTATCGCGAGCTATATAAAGCAGAGGGGGTTTCCCCTGATTGACTGGCAGCATACTTGTTGCAGCGCTCACTGCCTCACATATTGGACCAACAGGCTACATTGCTGGGAGCGCCTATTATGGCTCCGGAGGTCTTTCAAAGTATTACTAGGCCACAGTGTTGTAAGGCCCCCAGTCCAGACGGGTTTACAGCTGAATTCTATAAAATACTACAGGAAGCAATAGTGGCTCCACTGGTTGAGGTGTACCAAAGTCAGGTGTAGTCAGGGACCTTTTCTTGGGGTGGTAATTGTACTTACATATCTTTAATCCCCAAACCAGGTAAGAATCCATCTCTGGCCAGCTCATATAGGCCTATCTTGCTCATAGACTTTGATCTAAAACTATACGCCAAGATATTGGTAGATCGCCAGGTGACTCATTTGCCACACCTGATATAAGACTCTCAGGTAGGCTTTGTGTGCGGCCGGTATGTGTCTAAAAACCTACAGAAAATCGTAGCTTCCCTAGAATGGGTTCACATAAAACAGATCCCTTTGTTCATGATAAGTTTTGAAGCTGAAAAAGCGTTTGACAGAGTAAGTTGGGACTATCTGTTTCAACTGTTGCCCCACTATGGGCTGTGTGAATCTTTTATACAGCAGGCCCGAACACTTTATTCTAATCCCACAGCAGTGGTATTAGTCAATGGGACCCTATTGGAACCATTTGAACTGGAGAGAGGCACTCGTCAGGGTTGTCCGCTTTCCCCTCTGCTGTTTGTTCTCTCACTGGACCATTTTATTCATTATCTGGTGAAGTGCAGGGTGATTCCTGGGGTGAAGAATGGGGATCTTGAATTTAAAGTAGCAGCTTTTGCAGATGACCTCTTAGTCCACATCACTCGACCTCAAACATCGCTGCCCTGGCTATTGTTGGCATTCCATTCCTATGGTAAATTGGCAGGACTCCAGTTAGAATAAATCAGAGGTGTTAGATGTCTTGGGAGTGACACGAGCCTCCTGGGAACTGACGTTTCCACTACAGTGGGCAGATGGAGAGTTTAGATATCTGGGGACTCAGCTAGCTAGTGATACAAACAAAATATATTGTCTGAATTGTGTCTCGACCTTGGAGTATATACGCATTAAGATGCGAAAGTGGAGTCCGTTGCCTTTGTCACTCTTGGGCTGGATGGCAGGCTTTAAGACAGTCTTGTTCCCCAAGTTACTCTATGTCTTGCAAACCCTACCAGTTCACTTAATACGCCAAGATATAGATCAGATTGAACAGGAGATCCGCTGTTTTATTTGGAAAGGAGGACTAGCCCGCATATCTCTATCGAAGCTGCGCAGTTCATGGCGACAGGGAGGTATTGAGGTCCCAGACATATCTAGATAAGCGCAGGCCTGCCACCTAAGGAATTTTCAGGACTGGATAGGTCTAACAGAATTGTTTACACCCACGGCCCTCGAAGAGGAAATTGTGGCGCCCCAATCATTGATGGCGGTGTTACACATGGACAACCACGACATACCAAAATGACTTAGCCGAAGTCTTGGTAGGGCTGGTAATAGGGGTGTGACGCTATCTGTGTGCCAAATGGCACACGTCCTCAGCGGTGTAGAGTTTTCTTTCAATCCGAGGCAATCCGTGGTTTCCACCCAGTATGAACAATCATATCTTTCACGAATGGGGAAAGCAGGGGATAAGTAGTCTCGGTCATGTGATAAGTCTAGAGGGCCCAGAGTTCAGAGCTAGGAGGGTGTGACTCAGAGGGAGAGGTTAAGAACCCAGCAGGCTGCAGGAGGGAGGGAGGTCTGTGGAGCAAAGGAATTCCAAGGTAGGAACTTTAACTGGGGCTGGAGGAAGGGCCGGGAGAGCCAGCTTGTGGAGATTTAACAACCTGGGACAGAAGTAAAGCTGCTTTTGTTTTTCCTGAACTTCTGTCTGTTCCGGGTTTTGCTTTGTGGAGATTTAACAAGCTGGGATTGAATAAAAACTGTTTTTGTTTTCCCTGAACTGTTGTCTGGCCTGTGTTGTAAAGAAACCCCCTTCCCACTGCACACCACATTACCACAGGTTCCTTTTTGCATGTTTTGAAAGATGTTATTTTGGCTATAATACCTTGTTCACCTCACTTTTTAACCATGCCTGTTTGGCCTTCCCTCTGCCTTTTTTTAATACGTGGAATTCATCTGATCTGTACTTCCAGACTGTATTTTTAAACAATGCCCAGGCCCGATATAAACGCTTAACCTTTGAAGCTGCTCCTTTTACCTTTTTTTTTTAATAATTTTGCTCATTTTATCATAGTCTCCCTTTTGAAAGTTAAATAGTACAGTAGATTTACTTAGCATCTTCATTATTATTATTAACTCAAATCTGACCATATTATGATCACTGTTGCCAAGTGCACCAAAGACCAAGACCAAAAGAGCTTTTCCTTTATTTCATCTAGAAACTTTACCTCCCTTGTATGTCCTGATCTCAAGGCTGGTGCTACCATCAGGCAAACTAGGCGGTCACTTAGGAGCGCTCCTCTCCAGGACATACAGCAGTGGTAATGGGCACAAACAGCCCCGCAGTGTTGGAGTTTAAAGGTAAGCGCCGTGGGGCTGCTTGTGCCATTGAGGTTGCAGCACGTCCTCACCAGAAGCGGGAGCGCAAGGGATGAGGTTCAGCCAGGGTGCCTCATCTCCTTGTGCCAGCCCTGCCTGACCTGACATTTATCCACTGCGATAATTGAAATCGCCCATGATTACTGGTTGCCAAAAATGTTAGCTTCTCTAATTTCTGTTAACAGTTCATCATCTGTCCATTTATTCTGGCCAGGCAGACAGTAGTACACCCCCACTACTATCTCTTCCCTTCTAACATAGAATTTCTGTCCATAAAGATTATATAGTCATTCTGTTTTCTGCAGAACTTTAATTCTGTTTGACTCAATGTTCTCTTTAGCATATAGCACCAATGTCATAGACCCTCTCATTGTGATGTAATTTGTACCCTGGGATCACAGTGCCCCATTGTTTATTCTCCTTCCATCAGGTCTCTGAGATGCTCATTATCCCTTCTTTTGGTGCTATGTAGTCTAACATTTGTATACAAACATTTCAAAGTATGTTTTTGTTTATATTCAGAATCTTCTTAGCAGTTGAGAGAGGTAATGTGCAATCTTTCAACTATCTGCTCTTTACTTAAGGGCACCTGAGCTACTTTTGCCTTTATTGCAACTTCTAAGTCCCTTCTCCGTGCTCTATTGTCTCATCCACGCATTGAGACTCCGGAGCTCTGCCTGTCTCTTGGGTCCTGTGTGTGGGATGGGGTCATTTCTGAGAATGCTTCGCTGGAGGTTCTGCATTTCAACTTTCTGCCTAAAATCCTAAATTTGGCTTTGAGAACCTCTCTCTCACTCTTTCCTTTGTCATTGGTACCAGCATGTACTAAGAGAGTCAGCTTCTCCCCATTTCTGTCTAAAATCCTATATATGTGACATATGAGCTCCGCCGCCTTCATTCCAGAGAGGCGAGTTACTAAGTGATCCTATAATCTTAATCTTTCCAGTGCTCAGTGCTGAGATGAGGCACGGCTCTATCATTAGGCAGGGTGAGGCAGCTACCTCAGGTGTTAAAAGTTTTGGGGTGGCAAAATGTTCCCCCAGAACCTCCTGCCATGGCCGCCTCACTTCTGCCTTGTTTGTAGTTTATCCTCCATTTTCATTTGTGTTCTGCAACGGGGGTAGCAGCATCAAGAAGACAAACCTTAAGCTGGGTCTTTCAGACTCTCATGCGCTTCCAAGGCCATGCTGGTACCGTCTACCTCTGCCACATACTTGTCACATTAGAGGGAGGCGGGACCATGAGGGTCTTGAAGGCGCACTCAAGTCTGAAAGACCCCATGCATAGGGTTTAGGTCCTTGCGCCACTGCTGACCACGGGAGAAGCAGAGGTGGTATCTGGGGAGAGGAGGGGACAGTGGGCACTGCGGGCCAAAGGGGGATGGGGGGTAGGGGGGAAATTGGGGAGTTGCTGGACATGAGGGGGAAGATGGAGGGGGATGCTGGATATAGAAACTGGTTTTAGGAGGAGATGGAAGAATATGGAGGAAGGATGCTGGAAATGAAAGGAGGCCATAGGGAAATGGAGGGAGGATGCTGGACATCGGAGAGGATCAGAGGGACATGGAAGAGGATGCTGTGCACAGGGATGGGAGCAGGGAGTTGTAGGCATATGGAGGGGCATGCTGGACACAGAAGGGGGAAATAAGGAGATAGGCAGGGGCCAGAGGATGTGGGATGCTCGATATAGAGGGGGGGGGGGTGCTAGAGGAGGATGCTGGACACAAGGAGACGTAGGCAGATGCTAGACACAGAAGGGGGCCATTGGATGCTTGCTATGGGAGGTGACCATAAGGAGATGGGAATGATGGACAAGGGAGAGAGATGCTGGACTTGAGGAGGGATAGGGAGAGAAGAGAGAGGAGAGGCTGACATCAGGAGGATACGAATAAAGGAGAGGCTGGACATGAGGGGCATAGAGACAGATAGAGAGGAGAGGCGAGATATGGAAGGATGCAATGCAATGTCTACCTTCGACTCAATGCAGAATCCTGGTGATCCAGCAGCTCCTGCGTTTCTTGGCAGTGTCACTGGAAGTAGATTGCCAGGCCTTTCTTCCAAGGCAATGGAAGGTTAAGTGACTTGCCCAAGGCCACGAGGAGTGCTGGTCTCTTAATTACTACACCAGTGCTCTAGCCACTAGACTACTCTTCCACACGGGGTGGGGAGGGGGGGGGGGAATAGGGATAGAAAAGGAGAGAGAGGAGAGGCTGGGCATGGATTCACCAGAGGCAGGTCTTGTCAGACAAATCTGATTGATTTCTTTGACTAGGTGACCAGGAAGTTGGACCGAGGGAGATCCCTAGATGTGGTATATTTATTTTATTTATTATTTTATTTATTTACAGTTTCTTATATACCGCACTATTCAGCATCAGCGCGGTTTACATGGAACAGAAAAGCTTAATACAGCTAACGCGTATGAGTTTACAGATAACGGGGCAAAAAACTTGGATAACAGGGGTAAACTATTTACAAACCTTGCTACATAGAGACATATGAACAGGCGTTTCATGGAAACATATGCATCACTAAGGTTAGAGTATCTGTCTTGGATTGTTGTTGAGATACCGTGTATTTGCTTAGCGAATTGTATTGTTGGGCTCTATGGGGTGTCGTTGGGCTCTATGAGGTACTTGTTGAAAAGGTGGAATTTGAGGGCCTTCCTAAACTGTGTTAGGCTCTTGATAGCCGGATACCAGGGGGTAGTGCATTCCAGCATCTTGGCGCACTGAGACTAAAGGCCCTGTTGGCTGTAGATGTGGTACAATCTGTTAGAGCTTTCGGGACTTTTAGAGAGTTTATAGCCGTGGATCTTCTTGCTCTATTTGGGGATGTGGGATGGATGAGGGCGGTTAGGGATGCAAAGGAGAGCTTGTTAACAGCTTTAAAGGTGAGTAATAAGGTCTTGAAAACAATTCTAGCCTGGATGGGTAGCCAATGTAACTGTATCAGCAGAGGCGTCACGTGGTCACTCCTGGAGGCTCCATGGAGGACCCTTGCTGCAGCGTTCATGGCGAGCTGCAGCGGGTTCAAGGTGGATTGGGGAAGGCCTTGTAGGATGGCATTGGCATAGTCAAAATGAGGTATAATCAACGCTTGGTAGATGGTCCTGAAATCATTCGGTTCCAGCAAGGATCGTAAATTCCTAAGTGAGCGGATCTTGTAGTATACTGCTCTGACTGTGTTTCCTATGTGAGCTTTCATGTCCAGGCGTTGATCCAAGGTGACTCCCAGGTAACGTATTGAAGGTTTAGTTTGTAATTCAGCTTCTTTTACTTTGAGATATTGAGGTGGGGTAAAGTTAGGGTTCCTAGTAATGAAGAGTACTTCCATTTTCTTATGTTGTATTCGGAGGTTTTGGGAGAGAAGCCAATCGGATATTGCATTGAAGCAGCTCGTCAGTGGGGAGAGGTCCAATTGTTCAGTAGAGAAGGGTATGTAAAGCAGGACATCGTCAGCGTATAACATGCAGTCAACATTGAAGGACCGGATGATCTTGCAAATTGGCTGCATATAAATGTTGAACAATAGGGCCGAAAGGGAGGATCCTTGCGGAACTCCCTGGCTTTGGTGGAAGGGTTCTGAAGTTCTCCCTCCAGAACGAACATGCTGCCATCTTCCAGATAGGTAAGATCTGCACCATTCAAGTGCTCTTCCATTAACTCCTTTCTCATTTCAGTAAAGCCTTTGACACTGTTCCTCACATGCGACTTATAAACAAACTGAGCACCCTAGGGATGGACCCTAAAGTTACTGCTTGGGTTAGAAATTGGTTGGGTGGGAGGCGACAAAGAGTACAGGTAAATGGAGCTCACTCTGAGGAGAAGGATGTTACCAGTGGTGTGCCCCAAGGATCTGTCCTTGGTCAGATTCTTTTTAACATCTTTCTTAGTGATATAGCAGAAGGGCTGTCGGGTAAGGTTTGCCTCTTTACAGATGATACCAAAATCTGCAATAGAGAAGACACCCAGGAAGGTGTAGATAACATGAGGAGGGATCTAGCTAAGCTTGAAGAATGGTCTAGAATTTGGCAGCTGGGATTTAATGTTAAAAAATGTAAGGTCATGCATTTGGGCTGCAGCAATCCAAGGGAGCAATATAGTTTAGGGGGTGAAGTACTTTTGGCCACTAAAGAAGAGCGGGACCTAGGCATGGTTGTGTCTGATGATCTTAAAGTACCTAAACAGGTAAAAAAAGTGACGGCAAAAGCTAGAAGGATGCTTGGGTGCATACAGAGAGGAATGGCTAGCAGAAAAAAGGAGGTGCGACCTCATTTGGAGTATAGTGTGCAATTCTGGAGACCGCACCTTCAAAAGGATATAAACAGGATGGAGTCAGTACAGAGGGTGGCTACTAAAATGGTTAGTGGTCTTCATTATAAAGCATATGAGGACAGACTTAAGGATCTTAATATGTACACCTTAGAGGAAAGGCGGGATAGAGGTGATATGATTGAGATGTTTAAATACCTCCATGGCATAAATGTATAGGGGGAGATCCTCTTTCAATTGAAAGCAAGTTCTGCTACGAGGGGACATGGGATGAGGGTGAAGGGGGATAGATTCAGGAGTGATATGCAGAAATATTTCTTCACGGAAAGAGTGGTGGATCCGTGGAATAGTCTCCCAGTGGAGGTGGTAGAGATGAGGACAGTATCTGATTTCAAAAAAGCATGGGACAAACACAGAGGATCTCTAAAGGAAAAAAGGGGACTGTTGTAGTGGTTGATATGGAAGGACAGACTAGGTAGGCCATGTGGTCTTTCTGTCGTCATGTTTCTATGTTTCTATGGATGGATAGGGAAAAGAAGAGATGCTGAACATGAGGGGATGAAATCCGAAAAAAGGGGGGGAGGCATTGAATAGGGAAGGAGAGAATGAGAGAGATCCTGCACAATCGGGGTGGGGGGGGGGGATAGAGAGAAAGGGGAGAATTAGTAAAAGGCTGGGGAATGGGAGGGCTGTGCTGAGGGTTGAAAAGTGGTAGGTAGCTGCAGTAAAAAGTGGAAAATTGAGGACTGGATGGTAAGACGGATGGGGAGGGGTGAGGAGGAGGAGGAGGGACATCTGAGCGGATGGAGAGAAAGGTAAATGTAAGACAGCTGAAAGGAAAGCATCAGAGATAGAAGGAAGTGAAGAAGGCAGGAGGAGAGAGAAGGAGCAGATGGACCGAAGGCCCTGGAAAGTGAGAGCGAGTTAACACAAGACAGAAGAAAGCAAAACCAGAGACTGGGACCAGACAACAAAGGTAGAAAAAAAGAATTGTTTTTTTTCAGTTTAGTGATTGTAATATGTTAGGCTTTGGAATTTACATGTTCAGTTTTTCTATTTTGTACAGTACAGGAGGGCATCTACATATCTTTCTATTTCTCTGGGGTTTACTGCAGGCAGATTCCAGTTTCTTGGGGTTTTAGTTTACTTTTTTCTCCATATGTCTATTTTTCATGTATGTTCAGTTATTCTGTACTTAGTGAGGGGCCTTTTGTGTTCTGCTTGTGCGACCGAGGCCGTGTGTTCTGTCAGCTTGCAGTTGTTATGTAGGAATCTGTACTGTGGTAATTGGGTTTGCCAGTTGTATGGATGTTCTAGGGCTCTCGGCAATATTTATGGGAGAATTTTCTGGGTAGGCTCCTTATGTGAGCTTTGGAGTTAATGCTGTTATAGTATGGTAGATTTTCTCTATAGGTCCTGAGTGAGGTTTGCACTTAACAATATGCCCAGTACTGCTGGTACTGAGATGACACCAGAATCACAAATTATTTTGGTATGTTGAGTTCTATGGAGAACCCATTGTTGAGAAAAGGGTTTCTTTGGTTATAAAATATATGCTAAAAAAAAAAAAAAGCGAGAACCACAGTGCAGTTTATAACACTAAGATAAAAACAGTTATAACAATTTTATTATGGTATTATAAACTGTGCTGTGATTCTCACTTTTTGTTTCTGTCCATTGGTGTGTAAGAACCTTTCATCTCTTTTGTTTTTTCGCAGAATATATATTTACATTCATGCTGGTAAAGTGTCAAGAGCTGATATATTTTATATTAGATTCCCAAGCTACATAATTAAGCTCCTATCATTTTTGTTGCATACGAACAGCATTGCAAAGTTTTTGCTAATTAAATTATATAGCCTGGGATTCTGTTGCTGTCTTTTTTCTTGGGCAAACACCTCCCGGTGTTCTGAGTGAGGGGGGCTTGCTGCTCCCTGACCAGAGCTCTGAGGAGGTCTCTTCATTTTGGGTGATGGGCAGGGACACCAGCTCATCTCTTGCCTCAGACAGCAGAGTGCCTTGAGCCGCCCCTGGCTGAGAAGACAAGGAGGAGACATTACATGCTAAAATATTAGAGTTTGTTGCAGGTTGAGTTACAATAGGCTGCATCCCACACCGAGACTGCGCCGAGAGAGCAGAGAAATAATCACGCGCTAAAGTGAAGAGAGCGGCCTGTAACGAGACTCAGTACAGAGATGGCGGAAGAGGAGAACACAGAAGAGCCTGAGGTTCAACAGAACAATGTGGACACAAATCACATCAAACAAGACGGGTCATAAAATGGAGTGAAGAATCGGAAACAGAGTATGATACCCAAAGTGGAACGTGACTGTGGAGAATCTTCTAGAGGAGATGGATGGGAGTGAGCGTGTTCAGTAGGCAGAGCGATGCCTTGCTGGGGCTGTATGGGTAGGAGGAGCACCTCGGTAAGATACTGGATCAGATCGCTGCCTCCTAATGCACAGTCACTGGTTGTTTGACTGAGGAGGGGGTGTATCACGGAGGGGGCAGTAGAAATAAATGTCCTTTCAAGATACCTGCTAATAGTATCATGTTTAAGGGGGGGATCGTGGGGGAGGGGGCTGAAAGGGATCTAAATGATAGCCAAAGTCCAAGGGAACAGGTTGGAGAAAATGGGGATTGGGGGAGGGATTGTGATACCTGTGACTAAAAGAACCCCTTTTTGTTAAGTATTATGCTGGTAAAGATGGTCAAGGGAGAGTGGGGTGGATTACAGGGAGGGCGGAATAGTTGGAAACAAATATTGTTCTTTGAACACCGGATGATGGAGTTTGGGAATCATGCTTACGTTTTTCACATAATGGAGGGGGGGGGGGGAGAGAGGGAATGAACTGTGCTTTAGGAGACGTGGCTAGATCAGGGAGGTGAGATGGTAACTGGATAGGGAAAGGGAAGGAACTGCAGAAGAGTATGATGGATCTGGACGTAATCGACATATGGAAGGAACATAATCCAAAGGGAAGGGAATATACATGTTATTCATGTGAACCAAAGAAACATGGACTCTGATACATTCAGATTGTCCATGCAAGTGTATGGTAAAATTACATTCAGTGTCATATATTTTTTATGAGCCTTCCCAACTGCCCAGTGTCTAGGGGCCCCTGGTGACCCTGACCCTGTAATTGATCCCCTGTGATAATTGTTTCTGCCGGCTGTAGCACCGTAAGCTCGATTTCTTTGTATTTATTGTTGGGGGGGGGCGGTTTGGATTTATGATCCTCTTCTTTGTTTGTGGGCTAGGGTGAGCAAGGTGTGCTTTTTCTTGATGTAGTACGTCAAGATGGTTTTGTTATTTTCTTTTTCCTTGTTTGTATTTCTTCGCTCTGCTCAATTTCTGAACAAGATGTATTCTTGGTTCTTTAGTTTGTAAAATTGCATAAATATAAAAGAAAAGAAAAAAGAAACATGGCAAGAAGGGTGATAAAGGCAGAGATCAGTCCTGATATGTATGCAAGTATCTTTAGAGGGGGACTGAAGGCTTGGAAAGTAGGAGGCAAAGGAGGCTCAGGGTGAGTCTGTTACAAAAACCGAAAGTGAAGGGAAAACGGTGGCAAGCCGCGGGCGATTATGTATGATAAGGATGAAAATCTACCTAGGATAATATGGGCTGTGATTAGATTGCAGAAAAAAGGAAAGAGAGGGACAAAACGGTGGAAGCTGCAGGAAGAGCGTTAGATATGGCAGAGTTAGGGGGCCATAAAGTTTATAGGTGGATGATGGAAATTAGGAGCATAATAGATCCTATAGAGATTGATAGAAGAGAATTTCTCCTGAGACTAACCAAGAGGAGCTTTTCAGAGCATGACAACAGAGCTAGCAAACTACTTGCTTGGCAGCTAAAGAAAAGGACATCAACAATGGTGAGAGAACTAGCAGGGTTCGAGGGGCGTCCTGTGAAAATGGATGTAGATATTGCTGTTGAGTTCTGAAAATATTCTATGAAACTTTATAGTTCTGAAACTGTGTGTGAAGAGAAGACGGTGCCTGAATGCATCAGAGGAGCAAAGATGCCCAAAGGGAGAGATGCTTAAGAGACCCATCAGCGCGATACAAACTGAAGCAGTAATTAGAAACTCGACAGCTGTGAAGGTGGTTAAACAGGATGGTTTCCCGGCCGAGCGCTACAAAGTAATGCGAGGAAAGGGGGCCCCAAGGTTGGCTAAAATATGAAATGAGATGTTAAAGGGAGATTACCTGCCCAATACAACGTACAGAGCAGGTGCTGTGGTCCTGCGTTAAGATGGAAACCAGAGCAGTTGAGTGGGAACTATCATGATGCTAAGATATTGGCCAAGGTATTCACTATTAAGCTACAGACGGCTAGTCCTGATTAAATAGGATTTATTAAATTTAGGCTAATATCAGATAATATACAGTGCTCCATAGTCCTAGCAGCACTATAGAAATGACAAGCAGTGGTGCGAAGGGAGGTTAACATACTGCACACGGAAAAAGATACAAGGAGAACATATTGTGTTTGACATTTCAGTAGATACTGGAAAAGCATTTGACTGGATGGAGTGGGAGTTTCTATTTTCTTTAATGTCCCAGATCAGTAGTGGGAATCATTTTACAGACAGGGTGGAAGCCGAGTTCCATGGGTTCAGCTGAGAGGAGTTTCATCTCCAAAAGAGTAAGACAGGAGTGTCCCCTTTGCGCCTCACTGGTGCAGTATCTATAGAGCCCCTGGGAGCACATGAAGGAAAGAACTAAAGTGTGAAACCAGTTGCAAGGGGGGAGAGGCATATAAAACTCTGTTGTATGCAGATGACAGCCTCATGAGAAAACCAAAGGGGTCAAGCATATGAGGACAGACTGAAGGATCTTAATATGTACACCTTAGAGGAAAGGCAGGATAGAGGTGATATGATTGAGATGTTTAAATACCTCCGTGGCATAAATGTTCAGGGAGAGAGCCTCTTTTGATTGAAAGCAAGTTCTGCTACGAGGGGATATAGGATGAGGGTGAAAGGGGATAGATTCAGGAGTGATAGGCGAAAATATTTCTTTACGGAGAGAGTGGTGGATCCGTGGAATAGTCTCCCAGTGGAGGTGGTAGAGATGAGGACAGTATCTGAATTCTAAAGAGCATGGGACAAACACAGAGGATCTCTAAAGGTAAAGAGGAGACTGTTGTAGTGGTTGATATGGAAGGACAGACTAGATAGGCCATGTGGTCTTTTTCTATCGTCATATTTCTATGTTTCTATCACCTCTATCCCGCCTTTCCTCTAAGGTGTACATATTAAGATCCTTAAGTCTGTCCTCATATGCTTTATAACGAAGACCACTAACCATTTTAGTAGCCACCTTCTGTACTGACTCCAACCTATTTATATCCTTTTGAAGGTGCGATCTCCAGAATTGCACACAATACTCCAAATGAGGTCGCACCAAAGACTTATACAGAGGCACTATCACCTCCTCCTTCCTGCTAGCTATTCCTCTCCCTATGCACCCAAGCATCCTTCTAGCTTTCGCTGTCACTTTTTTTACCTGTTTAGCCACTTTAAGATCATCAGACACAATTATGCCCAGGTCCCACGCTTCTTTTGTGGACAAAAGTACCTTACCTCCTGCACTGTAGCATTCCCTTGGAATTTTATAGCCCAAATGCATGACCTTGCATTTTTTAGCATTAAATCTCAGCTGCCAAATTCTAGACCATTCTTCAAGCTTAGCTAGATCCCTCCTCATGTTATCTACATCTTCCTAGAGGTCTACTCTATTGCAGATTTTGTAATCATCCATAAAGCAGGAAACCTTATCTGACAACCCTTCTGCAATATCACTAACAAAGATGTTAAAAAGAATCAGACCAAGGACATAACAACATAAGTTATGCCATACTGGGTCAGACCAAGGTCCATCAAGCTCAGTATTCTGTTTCCAACAGTGGCCAATCTAGATCACAAGTACCTAGCAGTTTCTCCAGAAAGCACAGGTTCCCCAATGCCTGTATTGGGATTGTATGGTATTGTATCAACAGATCCCTGGGGCACTCCACTGGTAACCTCCTTCTCCTCAGAGTGAGCTCCATTTACCTGTAGCTTCTGTCGCCTCCCACCCAACCACTTTCTAATCCAAGCAATAACTTTAGGGTCCATCCCTAGGGTGCTCAGTTTGTTTATATGTTGCTTGTGCGGAATAGTGTTAAAGGCTTTACTGAAATCTAAATACACCAAATCTAGAGCTCTCCCTCGGTCCAACTCCCTGGTTACCAGTCAACGAAATAGATCAAATTTGTCTGACAAGACCTGCCTCTGGTGAATCCATGCTGCCTCGGTTCCGGTAATTCATTGGACTCCAGAAACCTCACTATTTTCTCTTTCAGCAGTGCTTCCAATAATTTACTCACCGCCGAGGTTAGACCAACCGGCCTTTAGTTCTCTACCACATCCTTACTTCCACTTTTGTGTAAAGGGACCATATGTCCTCTCTCCAGTCCTCTGGAACCACACCCGACTCAAAGAGGCATTGAAAAGGTCAGTCAGTGGAGCTGCTAGAACGTCCCCAAGTTCCCTCAATATTCTCAGATGTATCCCATCTGGTCCCATCGCTTTGTCTACTTTTACTTTAGCTAGTTCTTCACAAATACAATCTTCTGAAAATTGTTCGAGATCCCCATCGCTTCTAGAACTGAAATATTTGTTAAGCAATTCTGCTTTATCCTCATCAGTTTCTACATATTCCTCCCCTTCACCCTTGAGTCTGACAATACCACTTTTGCCCTTCCTCCTCTCACTAACCTATCTGAAAAAAGTCTTATCCCCCCATTTTATTGCATTGGCTATTTCTTCTACTTTTTGTACCTTTGCTTTCCTGACTACTTTGCCAGCCTCTAGGTTTTTCCAAATATAAATGCCTGTCTTCCTCTCTCTGTGATCTCTTATATTTCATGAAGGCCTCCCTCTTTTTCTTCACCATTTCATCTACCTCTTTTGAGAACCATAGTGGCCTCCTTTTCCTTTTATGTTTATTTATCATTCTAACAAAAAGGTTGGTTGCCCTTAAAATATACCCTTTCAGTTTTGCCCACTGTTTTTCTATATCCCCCAGCTGTTCTCATCCCGCTAACAACTCCTTGAGGTATTGTCCCATCTTAGCAAAGTTAGTTTTCTTAAAGTCTAAGACCCTCGCTTTTGAATGGATTTTATCAGCCCTAGTCCTAATACTGAACCATGCCATCTGGTGGTCACTGCATGTGAGATGATCTCCCACTATGACATCTGCAACACTTTCCCCATTTGTAAGCACCAAGTCCAGGGGCGACTCTTAATGAGGCGAAGTGAGGTGGCTGCCTCAGGTGGCAAAGTTTTGAGAGCGGCAAAAATGCCCCCAAAACTGCCAACTCACTTCAACTTCAAAAGTTTAAAAAAAAAACCCAAGCACACAAGTTGCTGCCACTACAGAATCCACCACGGCAGTGGCAGACTCGCCCTCTCCTTTCTCTGGCAACTGCAGCTTCTGCCTCAGAGAACCACGTCTGTGCTAGCGATATCAGTTTAAACAACAAGCCAAACTAATGCAGATCCTTCCCACCTCTGTGAAAGAACCCGTGCAGCTGCTTCCCACCCCCAAAGGAAGTTAATATAACTTCCTTTGGGGGCGGGACACTGCTGCATGGTTCCTTTACATAGGCGGGAAGGCTCCACAGTCCACACAGGTTTCACTTTTATTTAAACTATCGCTAGCATAGTCGCAGTTCTCTAAGAGGCAGGAGCCGCAGCTGCCAAAGGAGAGGATGAGTCTGTGAGGGAGCTAACACGGGGCAAGGTGAGGGTTGGAAGCAGACTGACATGGGGGGAAGGAGGTGGCTGGAAGGGAATCGACATGACGGGAAGGTGGGATCCGCAACATGGCTGACACGCAGGGGAAGGAGGGGGCTGCAAGGGAATTGACTTGAGAGGAAGATGAGGTCTGTAATCAGACTAACACGAGGAGGGAGGAGGGGGCTGGAAGGGAATTGACATGAGGGGACGGTGGAGTCTGCAATGGAGCTGACATGGGGGGAGGAGGGGGCTGGAAGGGAAGACATGAGGGGACGGTGGAGTCTGCAATGGAGCTGACATGGGGGGAGGAGGGGGCTGGAAGGGAATCGACATGAGGGGAAGGTGGGGTCTGCAACTGGGCTGACATGGGGGGAGGAGGGGCTGACATGGGGGAGGAGGGGGCTGGAAGGGAACTGTCAAGGGGAAGGTGGGGTCTGCAAGGCAGCTGACATGGGGGGAAGGTGGGGGCTGGAAGGGGGCTGACACGGGGAGGGGGCTGACACAGGGGAAGGAAGGGGCTGGAAGGGAGCTGACACAGGGGAAGGTAGGGGTTGGAAGGGGGCTGACATGGGGGTGAGGAGGGGGCTGGAAAGGATCTGATACCTGAGAATGGTACTGAAGGGAGACTGGAAGGGAGGAGAGGGATGGAAGGGAGCTGACACCTGCGGATGGGACTGGTAGGTGGCTGGGTAATGGGGGTGGGGGCTGGAAGTGAGGGGGCACTGGCACTGGGATGGTATTTAGACTAGAAGGGGCTGGACAATGGGGAAGGAGTGGGGACTGGAAGGGCATGGACACCAGTGGAAGTCCTGGGAATGCAAGGGGGTTGAAAATGGAAGGTACTGGGAGAGGAGGACTGGAAAAGGGGGCTGGTACTGGAGAGGATTAATAGGACTGGAAATAGGCTGATGGAAGGAAGTGAAGAAAACAAAAGAAGAGACAAGAAATGGCAGATGGACTATAGACCATAGAAAGAGTGCTAAGAGAAGACAAGACAGCAGAAACCTCAAATCGGGACCAGCATGATCAGAGAATAAAATGGTCAGACAATGGGGGGCGCTCGTGAGCCCGCTGCTTGATGGCCGCACTTTAACTGAGCTCCGTCCCAAATTCCCCAAAACTTCAGCTAACATGCGCTAATTGAAGCAATTTTCCCCGACTTTACCTGCCCTGTGTCGGCACTGGCAAGCGGTGTCCTTCAGAACCCGGACAAATCGCCCGGTAAGATCTCTGGCGGCTGGGAACCTGCGGAGCCCGTCCCTGGAATGCGGCCTGCTGTGTGCCTCTCATCGATGCTTGCTTCGGGCCTGAATAATCCCACGGCTGACCTCAGCGACTCGGGCAGATCGGACGGCATCTGAGCGGAGTCCCTCTGGGCTGTACTATTGGACCCCTGTGCCGGGTCGGAGCATGTGCGGCAGCCCGCTGCTGGGTGGAGCATTATCCCCAAGGTTGGGGCGCCTGACCGCGGACTTGGAGTCTTTTTTGCTGGGCCGAGGAGAAGGCCTGGATTCCTCGCGGCAACCGCTAGTGCTCACCACATTATCCTGCAAGCACCAATCCCCCCGAGGGGGGTAAGTACGAAGGCTACTCTTTTCTTCTCATACCCTCTGGATTATCAGCGGCGCCAACGACAGTGGCAATCTGTTAGCAGCCTCGTGCCCCGCCGAGGTCCTTGCTTCTCAGCGTGGATCCCATGTGCCCTGCTGGAGTGCTTCTGTGCTTATTCTGACTTTTGATCTCCCATCGGTGTATAACACCTTGAAGTCCTGGGCATTTTGCATTCTATCTTCACATAGCTCAGCAGAGCAATTCGAACACTGTATCTGGCAGCTCGCCTTTTCGGGAGGGCCTAAGGCAGCCTTCCCCTCTTTGCCCCGCTGTCTCTCCAGTGCTTCGGTCCTTGCGGACATTGACTGGATCCATCTCCTCACACTGTGAAACAGTAACTGCCTTGCGGGCTTGCGAAGCTCTGTGCACCGCTCTCTCCCTAGTGTCTCTGCCCTTGCTGACATTGACTGTATCTTTCTCCTAACACTGTGTGGCACTGGTGGCCCCGTGGGATGGCTGCTAAAGCTAAAAACATTGAAGCCCGAGAGGGGATGCGTTCCTCCCAGCGACTGCAGAGTAAGTCTGGGGCCCCAAGCAGTCCACGTGAACAATCTCCCCCATCAGGCACTGATGATGAGACTAAGTGAAGATGAACTGGATTCCCACAAACAGCTCACCTCTGCTCAACTCAAACAAGAACTCCGCAGAGGCTTTGCGGAGTTAGCCAGCGAGTTCCGCTCTTTACGTGAGGAGCTGATGAAAGATGTCGCAGAACTACGGACCGACGTTAAAGAGCTGGGAGCCCGAGTAGAGGACGTGGAGACCAAAGTGGTTGACCAAGATGGGACTTTGATGGACTTACAATGTGCACTTGACCGGCAACATGCGCAAGCAATGGAGCTGACTTATAAAATTGATGACATTGAAAACCACTCCCGCCGCAATAATGTGCGTTTTCGCGGAATTCCAGAAGCAGTGGGGGGCGGGGAAGATTTACCAACCGTGCTTAAACTGTTGATAGCGGAGCTGCTCCCGGCGGAGGACCTGGCTGCGCATGCTCCTGGGATGGAAATTGAACGAGTTCATCGTGCCTTGGGAAAACCTCCCAATAACCAACCTCGTGATGTTATTGCGAGATTCTTGCGCTATTCTGATGCTGAGCTTCTCATACGTCGAGGCCGGGAGAAGAAGACGGTCCGCTTCCAGGACGCAACAGTGTCAATCTATCAAGACCTTTCGACGTTTACCTTGGCGCGCCGGAGGGAGATGAAACCAGTTACAACGGTCCTTAACAGCAAGGGGATTCGCTACTCTTGGTCTTTTCCATTTAGGATGAACTTTCTTTTGGGCAATAAAAAGGTTTCAGCAAAAGACCATACTGAAGCTTGGCGAGCTCTTCGCCAGGCGGGACTAGTTGATGATAATGTTCAGCCCCATCCGCCGCCCCCTAAGCCTCAGCACTCCAAGTGGACTCGAGTGGGCAAGACCGCTTGATTTTTTGTGGAATAGGAGAGCTTTTATTACCTTTAAGGGAGCCTCCTTTTGTGGGTCTCCCGACCTTCAGATCTGTGGTTGAATGACCGGCCTTTGGTGCTTGGCTGTTTTTTGATTTTTTCTTCTTTGTAATATTTTCCACTGAGTTATTGGCCATTGACATGGGCCAGCCTGGGCCTCCACCCTACTATACATAGGGGGTGGCGGGTGACTTGCAAATGTTTTGATGATGATATTGTTCTGATGAGGAGGCATGATGGGTTTGATGACCCAGGGTGGGTGGGGGAGTAGTGGGGAAATGCTATTATATGTTGTGTTTGTAATATTGCTTTGTGGGGATTTGGGGGGAATAGGGTTTGTGGTCAATTTACCGTGTCCTGTATTAACTTTGACAGGCAGGTGGTATTGACGGGAAGGGGGGGGGGTTGGGTTTGGGGGAGGGTTTTTCAACTTGGAGCTGGCGGGTATGTTTGGGTTTGGGGGGGGGGACTATGGCACTTGTGTCTGGTGTGTGGAATAGGTGGGCCCGGCTAAATAACCCTCTAGGTTTGCTGGGGGGGCGCTGTCACCGGAACCCCTCGGGTAACTGGAGGGTACGAGGGTTTAGATTGTGAATAGTAATGGTGCGCTTTATTTCTTTGAATGTTAAGGGTCTTAACTCCCCAAGGAAGCAGTCGCTGCTGTTTTTGGAATTGCGCGCTTTGCAAGGGGACATTGTTTATTTACAGGAGACCCATCTTCAGAATTGTAAGCAGGGCTGGTTAAAGCGGTCCCCGTACACTGAGGTGCGGGTGGCCTCAGATGCGCAGGGCCGGAAGAAGCGGGGAGTGGCCTTCCTATTTCATCAGAGCCTGTCCTTGCGGATAGAGGAGGTAAAAAGAGATGCCCTGGGGAGGTGGCTTTTTTTGAATGTTCGCTTAGAAGGGCACTTGCTAACTTTAGCTAATGTTTACGCGCCCAATGCAGGTCAGGGGTCATTTTTTACGCGATTGAAAGCTTTATTGGCAGACTTCGCAAAGGGTCCCATTGTTTTTGGTGGGGATTGTAACACGCATCTGGTGCCCCATTTGGATTCCACAGGTCGCGCTGGGGGGGAAATGGGGGGGCCGGCTAGAGCCCTTCAACGCCTTATGCTAGATTTAGGGTTGCGGGATGTTTGGAGGGACACCCATGAGGGGGAGAGGGGTTATACTTACTACTCTCCGGTCCATCAGGTTCACACTCGCATTGATTATTTTCTACTGGATCAGCGCCTGATGGATGGGAGAGTGAAGGCTGGACATGGAGCGCTGACTTGGTCAGATCATGCCCCGTGCTGGCTTGCCCTCCCGGCCGGCTTGTACAGCGAGCACCAACCAACGCCTTTGGCGCTTAGATGCGAGGCTCCTGCGGCGGCAGGGTGCAGTGCAGGACCATGTCCGCTTCATCACTGAATTCTTTGAGCTTAATAACTCTGGGGACGTTTCCCTTCCCACGGTGTGGGATGCTTTTAAGGCTACGGCTCGTGGTCAACTCATGGCTGAGACGGCCCGCACGCGGAAAATGTGGACACGTGACCACGACCAGTTGGTGAAGGAGTCTACTCGACTAGGTTTGGAGCACGCCCGAACCGGCTCGCGGCAGGTTTTGCGGCAATGGCGGACTGTTCGAGCCAATTTGGATGCGTGTTTGCAGAGGGAATTAGATAATAAGCGCCGGAAACTACGGCAAACTTTTTATGAGCATGGGAATAAAACTGGCCGCTTCTTGGCCTTGCGTCTTCGGCAACAGCAGTCCACGAGAGTGGTCCGCGAACTGTGCGATTCTGGGGGACGGAAAAGAGTTATTTCACGGGAGATACGCGATCTTTTTGCTGACTATTTGGAGCAGCTCTATAAGGCAGAGCCCTTTGACCGGGATCGTGTGCAGGACTACTTACAGAGGATTGCCCTGCCGCGTCTTCCTGCCCCTGACCGAGCTCAGTTAGATTCCGAATTTACGGTGGATGAAGTGGAAAATGCAATCCGGCGGCTGAAAACTGACAGTGCGCCGGGTAGTGATGGCTTCCCAATGGAATATTATAAGATGTTTCGGGTACAATTAGCGCCAACCTTGACCATCTTGTTCAATGAGGTCTTGGGGGGGTTTCTCTCCCCTCGTCCCAACGTGAGGCATTGATAGCGATGATACCCAAGCCAGGTAAACCCCTGCACGACGCGGCGTCGTATCGCCCCATTTCCCTGTTAAATGTTGACGTTAAAATATTTGCCTCTGTGCTGGCTGCACGCTTGAACCGGGTCCTTCCGGTCTTGGTTCATCCAGATCAGGTTGGATTTGTGCCGGGTCGCCAGGCCGCAGATAACATAAGGCGTATGTTGCAGGTCATTCACGTGGCCCGACGGGAACCGCAACCAGCTTTGCTAGTGGGGATTGACACAGAAAAAGCTTTTGATCGGGTCGATTGGGGATACCTATGGTGTGTTTTGGTGACAATGGGCTTTGGCCCTAATTATATCCGCTGGGTTCGTAGTCTCTATCAACATCCTCAGGCGTGCGTTCGGATTAATGGGGGACACTCGAGACACTTCTCCCTGGAGAGGGGCACACGTCAGGGTTGCCCTCTTTCGCCTCTGCTTTTCGCACTTGCGATGGAACCCTTGGCACAGAGCTTTCGTGACCATCCAGGCTTGCAGGGGGTCCGCATCGGCCCCGCGGAATATCGGATTGCGCTCTTTGCGGATGATATCATATTGTCCCTGGTAGATCCGTCTGCTTCCCTTCCAGCCGTGATGCAGCTGTTTGCAAGCTTTTCTGGGATATCCGGCTTTAAAATTAATTACACTAAATCGGAGATCTTGAATGTCGGGGTCCCCGGGGCGGTTTGTGCGGAGCTCCAAGCGGCCTATCCTCTTCGATGGGTATCAGGTGCCTTACGCTACTTAGGGGTTCACTTGACCGTGGAGCGGGCGGATCTCTTTAAAGCTAACTATGATCCTCTGCTCCGTCAGGTTCGGCGGGACTTCGATATTTGGAATGGCTTGCTCCTTTCCTGGTTTGGGCGTATAGCGGTAGTCAAGATGGTGGTCGTCCCCCGCTTTCTTTATTTTTTTCAGGTTCTACCGCTTCCTATTGCGCGGGCCACTTTGGCGATTTGGCAGCAGTTGCTTATGAAGTTTATCTGGCATTATCGTCATCCGCGCTTAGCGCGGCATGTTCTCTATGCCCGTACGCGCTCTGGAGGTATGGGCATGCCCAATTTGCACTGGTACTATGCGGCGGCGCAATGTCGGGCGGGGGTGGAGTGGATGATTGCTGATAGCACCAAACGATGGGTACAGCTGGAAATGAGTTTGGCAGGGGGAGCGGGGTTATGAGATTGGCTGTGGCTGGGCCCAAAGCTCCGGCAAGGTAAATGCATCAGTAATCCCTATGTTCTCCATACCCTCCGTTGCTGGGATCAACACTTTCGGTCCCGAGGTATGGACTTGTCCCCTTTGGCCCCTATAGTAGATAATGCTTCTTTCCCACCGGGGTTGAGTGACTCAGTCTTTCGGCAGTGGGGTCATGATGGCCTTAGCCGGGTCGGGCAACTCTTTGATGAAGGTCGGTTACAACCCTTCCGTGCATTACAAGGCGAATTTGACATTCCGGATGGGCATCTCTATCAATATACGCTGGTGACACATTGGGTTCGATCTAGGCTGGTTCGGCCCCAGGTTGCTCGGGACCTGACGGATCTCGAACGTTACTGTGAGGGATGCACTACTACTAAAGGACTCGTGGCGACCCTATATGCCCACTTGCAGGGGTCCCAACCGTGTTCTACAAGGCACAGGGAGCTTTGGAACTCTGATTTGAATTTCTCTTATGATGAGCAACAGTGGGAAAGGGTGGAAACGCGCTTGTGGAAGAGTTCGGTAGCGATTAATGCCCATGAAACTAATTATAAAATAATGTACCGGTGGTATATGACTCCGGCACGGATCTCTCGTATTTATCCTGGGGCTGTGGACCTATGTTGGCGTAACTGTGGGCAGTGGGGTACTCTGGGGCATATTTGGTGGGCTTGTCCCCGCATTCGCGCCTTTTGGAGGGGTGTACAATTCCGACTGCAGCTGCTTCTGGGAGTGAGCATTCCTTGGGATCCGGGGATTTTTCTTTTTGGGGCCTCGGTGCCGGGTGCACGGGCTCTGCAGCTCGCTTTACTCCGCCATGGCCTGAATGCGGCCCGATTATCCCTTGCAGCAGCATGGAAGCGTGCTTTGGCCCCTTCCTTCCAGGTTTGGTTGGAAAGAATGTGGGATATGTATACAATGGAGCGGGGGGTAGCTATTAGCAGGATGCGTTTGGCGCGCTTTGAGTTGGTGTGGGCACCCTTTGTTTCTCGTTATGGTGCGTGATTGCTACGGACAGGCGGGGGGGGGGGGACCACACAGACTTCAAAGGGAGCTTACCCCTTCTGTGTGCTTCTTGCTCACCGCCTTCCCTTGCCTAAGGATTAGCAAGCCATAGATGGGGGGATTGGGGGGTGGGGGGGAGAGGGGTTTTGGGCTAGGGAGGTTTTGGGGGGGGGGAAATGGGAGGTTGGGGGGTTGTTGTTCCCCCTTTTTCTTTTCTTTTCTCCTCGGAGCTTCGACCTATGAGCCATCATAGCGGAAGGGGGGAGCAATGGGGGGGGGGAGTGGGTAGGGGAAGGGGGAGGGTGGTTGTCTTGTACTTATTCTAAAACTACAAAAATGAAGGCGTATTGTAGATTACCACTGTGTTTTGAAGCTCTGCTTTTGCTGTTGCACTCTTTTGTATGATGTTTGTGGTTCTTGTTTCTATGTATTTTTTGGCAGCCTTTCAATAAAAAAAAAAAAAAATGGTCAGACAACAAAGGTAGAAAAAATAATTTTATTTTCAATTTAGTGATTGGACTTTGGGCGATCTTTAAGGGGAACCATGTCTCTTATTTATCTAATATTGCACTTCATGCAGAGTCTGGCTTCTCAGGGATTCAGTTTAATTTTTGTCTACATATTTTTATTTTTAGTTTAGGTTGTAGTCACTTATTCTGTACTTGGTGAAGGTCTGTGTTCTGAGTGTGTGACTGTGGCCATATGTTCTGTTAACATGGAGTTTGTGCATAGTGTGATGAAGCTGACACCACTGAACCTATGGAGTTAGAAAAAAACACTGATTCTGTTAAAGAATCAGACATGTGTAGAGTGCAGTTAGATAGAAGTGCAGCTAGAGGGAGCAAGCAAGGACTCTCACAAGGAAAGCTGACATGCCCTAGAGTAGAGGAGGCAAAGCCTAATTCAAAGAGTAATCAAACACACCTGTTTAGAATGCCAGGAACTTTAGCTGTGGAATGCTCTTATAAGCAGCCCCCAAATAGGAGAGAAAGAAGCCCTCAGGAGGGAAGCCCTCAGGAAAGAAGTCTTCAGAAGGGAAGTCTTCCAGGGAGAGGAGCAGAAAGCGTTGCTGCTGTAGAGAGGAGGAGAGCTCCTACTGATACTGAGGAGAGAGAAAGCAGAAGGCTCCAATTACAAAAGGAAAGGCAGCTGAACTGGAAGTCCTTACAGCGAAAATACAAGTTCCAGGAAGGACAGTCTCATATTGGAGAGCCCCAGAGAGAGGTCTTCAGAGGAGACCGAGAAAGCAGGAGAGTGCCTTGCAGACCATACACTGGAGATCCACAGCTCAGAGAGCCAAGGTACAGATACAATTCCTTTCCTAGATCTGAGCCAAGTCTTAGAGAAGCCTGGAAGTCAGGGAGCCGTGGCTATAGCAAACCTAGTTGGCAGAAGGTGTGGAAACCTGTACAGAAAGTACTAGCCAAAGAGCACATTACCTGTTTGCCAGAACAAGCAGAGCAGGGATGGCAAGTCCTGGAGAGAACCACTGACGTATTGCCAGACATACCGAAGGGAAACCCAGGCTTAGCAATTAACGTAGTAGAGCCAGAGGCTATGCAATTGGACTTTGTGGAACCTGAATTAGCCCAGCCTGAATGTCCTATGGACTGTACACTATGTATTGCAGGGAGTGTGGAATCCCTACCTGAAGTATAGTGGCTAGGACATACTTGAAAACACTGTGTGCTTAAGCTGAAAAGAAGAAGCTTTGACTTTGGTTTATTTGACCTGTTTGTTTGCTTTCAACCTGCCTAAGTCACAAGAACTGTGAAACACGTATAACAGTTTGGACTTTGAAAATGTTTGGTGATAATCCAGAATAAGGTGAAACCTGTTTGCTTTCATTTGGAAACTTTTTGTGCTGTATGGGAATAAAACCCTTTACCTTACCACTTATATTGGCATTCACAACTATTCATTACAAAGAGGTGAACTACTAGTCCCAGAATCCCTCTGGGCAAAAAGAAGTTTCTCTCTTCAAGAAATAAATAAATGTCCACCCTGACCTCCAAGCACGTTGCCAAAGGGAGGGGCTGTGACAATAGGGATCTATACTGTACTGTAGTAATTTGACTTGTTTAGCTTTTCAAATAGGTGTATGGATGTTCTAGGGATTACAGCAGTATTTATAGTGCATTGTTTTTCTGGGTAGGCCCCTTATGTGAGTTTTAGAAGTTTATCCTGATATGGTATGGTAGATTTGTCCTTGTAGATTTTCTGTGACTTTTGTAGGGTTTTATATTAGTTCTCAATATGCCTGTTACTGGAGAATGTTTGTTAGATGACCAGAAATAGAATTTTTTAAAAATATACTGAGTTCTGTGGATGAATGTCAAACTTCTGCTCTGCACCCATTGTTGAGGGAGAGGTATCTGTGGATATAGAAATATATTCAAAATGAAAAAGCAAGAACCATAACACAGTTTACAACAAAATAAAATGAGTTATAATTTTATAATTTGGTACTATAAACTGTGCTGCTGTTCTCACTTTTTCTTTGTTCCTTGGTATGTGGGCATCTTGTATTTCCTTTATTATTTTTTCAGAATATATATTTTCATTAACGCCATGTTGGTCCAATGCGCAGTTTCAGGAGTTATATTGGGGTTGCCAAGCCCTTCCTGGTCACAGTTTCTCTTGTTTTTCAGAAGGTGGGAAGTACTGTGTTGGGGCACAAAGTTGCTCCTGTTTTTGTGGAAGTGGGAGGTGCTGCATGGGTACTGTAGAGCCCCTCTTGCTTGGCATATTTAGCAGCATGTTTCCTAAGCTCTGAGCCATACTGGGTCAGACCAAGGTCCCTCAAACCCAGTATCATGTTTCCAATAGTGGGCAATCCAGGTCACAAATACCTGACAGATTCCCAAAAAGGTACACAGGTTCTTCAATGTTTGTCCCAGGGCAAGCAGTGGATTTCCCATGTCCTCTTTAATAATAGTGTATGGACTTTTCCTCCAGGAACCTGTCCAAATCTTTTTTAAACCATCTACACTAACAGCTTTTGCTACATCCTCTGGTAATGAATTCCAGAGTTTGATTACATGGGGCCATAGGCTAACTGCAGGAAGGCAGTTATATCCCCCTGCATTTATCACATGTCAGTGTGGCAAAACAGCTGCAGGTGCAACTAAGACCACACACTGAAGTGGCATTAGTTGCACTCACGCTACTTGCACTGAGCCATTATGTTAGTTTCTGCCAACAATGCAGATGCCTATGTGTGAGTTCTTTCTCTCGCCTCACTCTGCAGTAAAGTATAATTTTGGGCAAGAAACCTAAAGAGTAATGGGCAAAAGCAGTTTTTGACTACATATTTATTTTTATGTTTGTTGTTGTTATTAACAGGTTTTATATACTGCTTTATCATTTCAATCAAAGTGGTTTACATTGAATCCTGAACTTGGTAATGTACATTGAACAGGGACATTGATAACTGATTTTTCTGAGGCAAGTAACTTGCCCAAGGCCACATGGAGTGCTAGTGGTAATTGAACCCTGATCTCTGGGTTCCCAAGCCAGTGCTCTTAACCATTAGGCTACTCCTCCGCTCCACTCTATATATCAGTTTTTAGTTTGTATTGATATATTCCGTACTTGGTGAAGGTCTGTCTTTGTTCTGCATGTGTGACTGAGGCTACATGTTCTGTTAGCATGGAGTTTCTATGTAGGGAGTTGTAGAAATCCGGTTTGTTCATTTTTCTGAATAAGAATATGTATGTTCTAGGGTCCGCAGCAATATTTGTGGTGCTGCCGTTTCTGGGTATGCTCCATATTGTGTGAGCTTTGGAAGTTAGTACTGTTATGGAATATTAGATTTGCTCTATGGTTCCTGTACTCTGGATTCTTGATTAGGTCAACTTTAGGGGGGTACTGGAATATCTATTGTTTTGGGGATTTACAGTTTTGCATTCTTTTATACTGCCAGACTGAAATTTAAAATATTTTGTCAGTTCAGATTCAAGGAAATTTCAAATTTTAAGGGAACGTCTCAGTTTAATTTTGTTTAGTAGCCTCATAATTTCACTGCTGCTGAATTCTGGACTTTTCCAGCTCTAGCACAATCCAATCCAGCGTTTGAATTCATGGCTACCAGGATTAGTTTCTCATTTTCTATCTTCCCTCCTCATCTGGTCATAGTGCAGATTGGTGATGGTCTGATAGGGGGTGGAGGGGCTGTGTAAGTGGCTTTTCATTAATCAGATTTAATGTTTTATTATGTTTGTTTTATTGTAACATCTGTTTTACTAAATTGCATGTATATGTTTGGAAGCCACCTAGGAATTTAGATTGGTATACATTTTAAAGTATTATATACTAAATTTATGCAAATAATCCTGCAGTGAATCTCCACACATGGCCCTGCATCACCCTCATGCCGCCCCTGGGAGCAAGTAGATAGTGGGGATGGAGGAAAGCAGAAACCTCAGATTGGGACTAGCATGATCAGGAATAAAATGATCAGACAACAAAAGTAAAAGAGAATTTTATTTTCAATTTAATGAACAGTCTTGGTGCTATCTTTATATTTTATGAAGTACAGGAAAATGTATCTTTCTATTTCTCTGGCATTGCATTGTATGCAGAATCTGACTTTTTGGGTTTGCAGTTTAATTTTTATCTACATATGTTTATTATTAGGTTATGGTCACTTATTCTGTACTTTGGTGAGGATCTGTGTTTTGCATTTGTGGGCAAGGCCAGGTGTTCTGTTAACATGGAGTTTGTACGTAGGGATCTGTACTGTAGTAATCTGAATTGTTTCAGCTTTTCAAATAGGTGTTTGATGTTCCAGGGCCCACTGTAGTATTTACAGTGATGCTATTTTTGGGTAGGCTCCTTATGTGAGTTTTGGAAGTTGAGCTGGTATGATATGGTAGGTTTGCTCTACAGATCCTCAGTGACTTTGTTGTAGGGTTTTGTATTAGTTCACAGTATGCCTGTTACTGGAGAATGTTTGTTGTTGTTAATGAGATGATTGGAATCAGGGATTTTTTTTAAGATATTGAGTTCTGTGGGTGAATATCCTAGTTCTGCTCTGCACCCGTTGTTGAGGGAGGGGGTACTATGGATGCAAAATATATGTTCTTTTAGTTCCTTGGTGTGTAAAGATCTTTCATTTTCTCCACATTATCTAATCGGATTTTTAGTTTTGGTTCAGTCCCTGAGTGGAGTTTTGAGAAAGCCCCCCAATAGGGCTCACTGTCATCGGCAATCCTTCTGGCCACTGCTCACTGCGCATCACAAAAGGATCCAAGTTCCCAAAAGGTGATTTGGTAGATGCTGCCAGCACTCTGGAGGGAGAAAGACAAGGGAGAGGGAGAGAGGGAGGGAGAGGGAGAAGGAGAGCGACTGTTTGCATTGCATCTACTTGGGGCACTGAAGGTTGAGCGTAGTTACTCACCTGTAACAGGTGTTCTCCGGGGACAGCAGGAATCAGTCCTCACATATAGGTGACATTGATGCCGACGGAGCCCACGCAGAGCAAATCCCCAGCTTTCAAAGGAAGCCTTTGGGAATTGCAACCATGCATGCATGGTCCCCTTCCCGCCCAAGGGTGTCATCTTGCTCAGTCAAATGACATAGCTAAAAAGACGGCAAAACAAATGAGATAATAGGACTGCAACTCCAAGGGGAGGAGGGAGGGTTGTGAGTAACTATGCTTTCTCCGGGAACAAGCAGGAAGTCAGTCCTCACATATGGGACTACCCAGCTACAGGCTACCATGAACCTATAGCCAAAAAAGGCTCCCTCATCAAGAGCCACAAGCAGCCGCAATGAAATCCCTATCCAGGGAAATAGAACCTGCATCCAAGGAAAGTAGCACTCCGGTATCCTGAAGGGTCGGAGGGCAGGAGTTGCCTAGAACCCGAAAAGGTTACGGAGCACAGCCTGGCCGAAGGCTCTGTCCCGTCGGGACTCCCTTTCCAGGCAGTAATGAGCTGCAAAAGTATGAACCAAAGACCAGGTGGCGGCCCGGCAGATGTCTGCCAGAGGAATAGAGAGCAGGTGAGCCACTGATGCTGTCATGACCTGGACCATGTGAACCGTGACACGGCCTTCCAGCGGAAACCTCGCCTCCTCATAAGCCCGGGCAATACAGTCTGCCACCCATGTGGACAGCGTACGCTTGGTCACCGCCCCCCTTCCCCCGCTTACTGGGGGTCATAGGAAACAAAAAGCTGAGAGGCTTTCTGGTGGCCTTGAATACATTGAATGTAGAAGGACAGGGTATGGAGGACCATCTCTGCCCGACTGGCGTGTGGTCTGGGAAAAAAGGTAGGGAGGACCTCCTCCTGGTTGAGGTGGAATGAGGACACCACCTTCGGAAGGAACTTGGAGTGCGTGCGAAGCACCACCCTATTCTTGTAGAACCTGGTGTAAGGCTTCTCCGCCATGAGGGTCTGAAGCTCACTCACCCTTCGGGCAGAAGTGAGCGCAACCAGGAAAACCACCTTCCAGGAGAGATAATGGAGGTGACACGCAGCCATTGGTTCGAGAGGGCGGCAGGGTGAGCTGCCCCAGCACCACATTGAGATTCCATTTAGTTGCCGGAGGGCGGACCAGAAGCTTAGACAGGAGTAAGCCCTTTAGGAAACAGGACACCACTGGATGAATTGAGAAGGGCTTCCCGTCCACCTGATGGTAGTTCGCCGCAAGGGCACTGAGATGCACTCTGACGGAGTTGGACTTGAGCCCTGTCCTGGAGAGGTGGAGAAGGTATTGCAACACCACAACTACCGGGCAAGAAAAGGGGTCGACTCCTTCTCAGCACAGCAAAGTGCAAACCTGCGCCCCTTAAAAGCGTAAGCCCGTCTGGTAGATGCTCTGCATAAAGCCAGCAAAACATCCTCCACCTCCTTCGGAAGGAGAAGTGGGGATAGAGTCACCCTCTCAGCAGCCACACTGTCAGTGAAAGGGAACTGAGGTTGGGATGCAGAAGAGAGCCCCCCCTGGGAAAGGAGCCGTGGAGCTGACCCCAAGAGAATGGGGGCCTCCACTGCTAGCTGTAGAAGAAATGGAAACCATGGTTGCCTGGGCCACCGTGGGGCTATCAGGATGACTGAAGCTCTGTCGTGAAGAATCTTGAACAGAGACTTGGTGATCAGAGGTGTCAGGGAAAAAACATACAGAAGACCCTCCAACCATGAGACTAGGAAGGCATCGGTGGCCACCCTGGCGGGTTGTGGCTGCCTTGAGCAGAAGCGGGACAACTGGTGATTGTCCAGGCTTGCAAACAGATCCATCACCGGTTCCTCCCCAGGCCTGGAAAAGCCTGCTGGCAACTCCTGGATCCAGCTGCCACTCATGCGGCTGGAGAATTCTGCTGAGCCTGTCGGCCAGCAAGTTGTCCTGGCCCGGCAGGTATACCGCCCTGAGGAGAATACCCTGCCGAACTGTATAAGAGCAAAGATCCAGAGCTTCCTGACAGAGGGCACGGGACCCTGTGCCCCCCTATTTGTTCACATAGAACATGGCCACCTGGTTGTCCATCTGCACCAGGACAGACCTGTGACTGAGGCACTGCCGAAACGCTTTCAGGGCAAGATGGATTAATCTGCTGAGCACTCTTGTCTGGGGATCAAACGCCCTGGGTGCGGTACCCCTGGCAATGGGCTCCCCAGCCCAGCAGGGAGGCATCGGTGGTGAGGACTCTCGAGTAGTGAGGGGCTGGGAAGGGCATCCCCGCCTCCAAGTGACGGGGTGAGAGCCACCAGGTCAGGGACTGTGCCAGCTGCCTGGTCACTCTGATTCTGTCCTGGAGATGCCCCATGGCCTGGGACCATTGGTCCCTGAGGCACCACTGCGCTGTTCAGTCTCTCCACTCCTCCTTCAGCTCTTGCCCCCCCTCTCTCCCCCTCCTCTCCTTCCTCTACCTCCCCATTCATGCTTCCCCCACACTTTCCCTCATACCTGGCACACATTCCGGCCTGTTACATCCACCAAACTTACCAAGGCCATCACCACCTCCCACAAGACTACATGTCCATTTGATCCCCTTCCCTCCTCATAGCTTCTTAACCCCTCACTGACACTCCTCCCTTACATCCTCCTCATAATTAATTCTAGTCTCACCTCTGGTTGTTTTCCCTCCATTTGGAAGCAAGCCCTTGTCAATTGTCCGTTGTCCTGAAAAAGCCCAATCTTGATCCCACTATGCCAGCAAACTGGTGCCCAGTGTCCAATCTCCCCTTCCTGTCAAACGTTCTTGAGAAACTCGTCTTCACGCAACTTTCTGCACACCTCGACTCTACCCTTTCACTTCACCCCCGTCAATCCGGCTTTAGATCTGGTCACAGCACCGAAACTACCCTTTTGGCACTCCTCAGTGAGATCTATCAATCACGTGATCTTTCTATCACTGTCTCTTTGGATCTCTCTTCCGTCTTTGATGTTGTCGACCACCGCACCCTTCTTGCTCGTCTATCTGATCTTGAGATTCACGTCACTGTTTTTCAGTGGTTCCGGTCCTTCCTGTCATCCTGCACCTTTGCAGTTCATTCAAGCACCACTGTCTCTCCTTCTCTTCCTCTACACTGTGGTGTTCCCCAGGGATCTGTCCTCGCCCCTCTCCTCTTCAATGTTTTTCTCGCACCACTTGCCCTGCTCATCCAACAGGCCGGAATCTCTGCCTATTATTATGCAGACGACATCCTGCTTCTATTCCACACTAATCCCTTGGCTCCTCACATCACTATTCTTAACACCTGTCTTACTCATATCGCTAGCTGGTTTACCAGCAACTTCCTTCATGTTAATCCTTCCAAGTTCACCGCTATCTGGTTCTTCTTTGGTGCTCCCTCCCCCTCCTTATCACCCACTCTGTCTACTTTTCCCATCCCTCTCGTCTCCGCTACCTCGGGATTACCCTGGATCCCTCGTTTTCCTTCCACCACCATATCTCTGCGCTCGTCCATAGCTCCTTCTTTCATCTTTGTAAAATCAGTGCCATTTGGTCATCTCTCCCTTCTTCCGCCCTCACCACTTTAGTTCTCTCTCTTGTAATCACCCATTTAGACTATTGTAATTCAGCCTTTGCAGGTCTCCCACAATACTAGTTACGACGTCTCCAGCTTGTCCAGAACACCACCGTCCGTCTCATCAGATACTCCTCCCCATTTGATCATGTCACCCTCCTCCTCCTCAACCTTACTGGCTCCCTATCAAAGTCAGGTTCATTTAGAAGTTGCTCATTATCACCCACAGAGCCCTCTACACCAGTACACCCCAATATATTGCTGACCTCATTCACCTCCAGCCTGCCCCCATCTCCTCTATTCTGCACATGGTAACTGCCTCTTCCTTCCTTCTCCTTCTCAGGCTCATCTCAAACTCACTCACCAATCAGCCTTCTTTTTCCTAAGTACTGCCCTCTGGAACTCACTCCCACACTCCCTCCGCACAGAATCATCCTTCCCCCGGTTCAAAGCCCTCCTTAAGACTTGCCTCTTCCACCAAACTTTTGACCTTCCACCCTCCTCAGACTACCCAGACTCGCCCCCCCCCCCCCCAGTCAGGGTTCTTCCATAAGATACGAGACCACACCTTCCGCATAGACCATCCCCCTTCCTCCCTCCCCCCTCTCCCCCCTATTCATTTTGCAAGCTGTGTTTGGTGTCTTCCTCTGTCTCTTTCCTATACCTTTGACTGAAGGATGTTGATCCTTGCCCCAATGAATTTCAGCTCTTCTGTTGGGCAAAGGTTGGACTTGGGGTAGTTAATAACGAACCCCAAGTTTTTCAGTTCCTGGCTGGTGCATGCCGTGGCCTGCTGCACTTCGGGGGCTGTAGTGCCCCTTATGAGCCAGTTGTCGAGATAGGGGATCTTTGTCTTCCCCTGAAGCCTGAGAAAGGCAGCGACCACTGCCAGGCACTTTGTAAATACCCTGGGGGCCGAGGCAAGGCCGAAGGGAAGCACCCTGTACTGAAAATGATTGCCTCCCACCACAAAGCATAGGTATTGCCTGTGGCTTGGGTGGATTAGGATGTGTGTGTAGGCATCCTTTAAATCTAAGGAGCATAGCCAATCTCCCTGGCGGAGGTAAGGCAGCAGTGTTCCAAGGTAGAACATCTTGAACTTCTCCCTCACCAGGAATTTGTTGAGGCTGTGCAGGTCGAGGATGGGCCTTAGGCCCCCTGTCCTCTTTGGCACAAGGAATTACCTGGAGTAGAACCCCTTGCCTTTTAGGTGGTGGGGCACCGGCTCCACCTCGTGGTCCTCGAGAAGACCTGCCAATTCCTTCAGAAGAAGGTCCCAGTGAAGGGGAGACCTGATGGGCTCTCCCAGAAAGTAATGTAGAGGCACATGGCTTAGATGGAGAAGGTAACCCTCCCTGATCACCTGTAATGCCCAGGAATCGGTGGTGATAGTTCTCCACCTCTGGGCATAAAAGGTGAGGTGACCTCCTGTAGGCTGCTGAGCTCTGGTTGGAAGAGGAGCCATGCTGCAGGAGTCAAAAGCTCCCTCCAGGCTGGGCCAGAGCTGGAGCCTGGGGCTTGGGAGCCTTCTGCTTACACGGGCCATGCCCCTATCCCTTGGCCTGCTGCCCTTGCTGGGGAGCCAGGGAGGCCTGGTAAGGGGGGTATTTTCGGTAATCAGTGGACTTCCTTGAGTAAAAGGGCTTTTTACCTGAGCCCTTTTTTCGGGAAGGGGCAGTGGTCTTCTTAGAGAGCCTAGTCCTCATCATGAACTCGGTCTCCAGCTTGGCGGCCTTGTCGGTCATGGGTTTGCCGAAGAGGTTTTCCCCTTTGACATGGGACATCGACCAATTTGTCCTGTACCCATTGCTTGAGGTCGGACGACTGTAGCCAAGTTTTGGCAGCGTGCACCAATGCCCGCCACGGCTACCCTGGCCGCCGACTCAAAGCTGCCATAGGCAGCCTGAGACATAAACTTGGAGCATTCACGGACAGCTTTGGACAGGCCCTTGAAGCGCTGCAAAGGCTCTTCAGAGACCACCCGAGAACCCGATGAGTTCCTTCACCAGGTCGCTCAGGTACATGCCCATGTACAGCTGGTAGGCCTAGATCCGACAATTCAGCATCGCGCCCTGGTAACACTTCCTGCCGAGAGCATCCAAGGTGCGGACCTCCCTGCTGGGGGACACCGAGGAGTGAGTCTTCTGACTATTCAGTCAACGCATGGCTGACTCCACAACCATGAAGTTGTGCGGCAGTTGTGATCTTTAAAACCCAGGGCTCCGGTAGGCTCGATACATCGAGTCGAGCCGCTTGCTGATCACCGGCATCAACACCAGCGTCTCCCACGTGTGGAGCATAAGTCGTTCCAGGATAGGAGGAATGGGGACCATAAGAGTCTGCTGAGGGGGAGCCTTGTACTGGAGGATCTCGAGCTCGTCAGTTCAAGGATCCTCCATGGACTCCATCGGGAAAGCCAAGGCCTTGGACATATACCGACCGAAGTCCAGAAACCCCATATCCTCCGGTGGGGACCTTCTCCGAGGCTCAGATACCGGGGAATCGGATGGGACATCTCAATGGCGATGTCTGGGGACTTCTCATCCTCGGTCTCCCAGGCAGAGGCCTCCGAGGAGCCCTTCGGGCTTCGAGGGCCCCGGCCCTATCTGCCCCGATGCTGGCAGACTCGCCGGTGATGACCTCGGTCCCAACGAATGGGAGGCAGAGCGTGACCTCGGCCGAGGATCAGCTTGGCCTCCGGGGTCGACTTCGACATCGAGCGCCCAGTGGTTGGGGTGGAGGAACTGGACGTACCGGACATCAGCACCCGCTGCTGCTCCAAGAAGGCAGTGATACTGCTCTCCAAGGCCACCAGCCTGGACGCTAGTCCTGGAGGCTCTGCAGCCGGTTCCCCCAGAGGGGAGTCCTCGACTAGGACAGTATGTACTTGCCTAGGCCGATCCACGACTGGGTCCTTTTGGGGAACCTTGGCTGGGTGCTCCTTCTCCGACGTCTCAGGCGGGCGCTCGGGGCTCTGCGACTGGCCCCGAGAGGAGCCCGGCCAATTGGAGCCGTCCAGAGACACCGCCTTCAAGGGTTTCTTCCTTCTTTTCGGTTCCCTCGAGGGAGACCCCCTCTCCGAGGACCCCGGATGATGCATGGGTTCGGAGTGCTCCTCTCGAGGTGTGGAGGCGTCAGACGAGATCCTGGCTCTTGGAGGCATGGGGGGAATCAGGAATAATTTTATCATGCTGTTGCTGGCGGCTCCTCAAGGCCTTTGAGGACATCTTTTTGCAGAGGCCACAGATTGCCAGGTCGTAGTCCGGGCAGAGGCACCGGAGGCAGCAGTCATGCGTATCGGTAAGGGACATGATCTTCCTGCACCGATCGCGCTTTTTGAACCCGCTGGTAGCCTTGGGGGAAAAAGAAACCCAGCAAAGTCAAAGACCCTTCGGGCTGCCAGCAAGGAAAAAAGGACGTGAAGACGCCCAAGAAAGAGAGAAATAAAACTTAGTAGAAAAAAGAGGAGCCGACCCGATATCGAGGTACCGAGGCTGGGGCAGGAAAGGGTACCGGCGCGATACCGGAGACAGCCAAAAAAGGCACAAAAAATCAACTTTTTCTGGGACAGGGACAGACTACATCTGATGGGCTCCACGGAAAAAAGGAGACTGAGCAAGATGGCACCCTTGGGCGGGAAGGGGACCATGTATGCGTGGTAGCAATTCCCAAAGACTTTCTTTGAAAGCTGGGGATTTGCTCTGTGCGGGCTCCGTCAGCGTCGATGTCACCCATATGTGAGGACTGACTTCCTGCTTGTTCCCAGAGAATTGTTATTTTCATGCCAGAAAGAATCACAAGAGTACATCAAGGTTCCAGTCCAATGAGTGGAGTTTAGGGTTTTACTTCCTTTGATTTCTTTAGGGAGGCAGGTACTGGCATGAGGCAAAAGGCTCGAAGACTCAAGGAACCATCTACTCTGCACCAGCAACACGCAAGCTCAGTCTTTGCTTTTAGTGACTGGTGACATTCACACACTTTGCCCTATGCTTACATATTTTACCCTACATTTCCAGACAATAGCACGACCCTTATCCACTCTCTCGTCACCTTCTGTCTAGACTATTGCAGGTGGCTCTTCACTGGTCTCCCGTTGAATCATCTCTCTACCCTTCAATTTGCTCAGCTGCGCGACTAATCTTCCGCCAGACTCCCTGTGCTCATGTAAACTCTCCTCTCAACTCCCTTCATCAGCTCCCTATTCGTTTCCACATACACTTCAAACTTTTCCTGCTGACCTACAAGTTTATTTACTCTGCTGCTCCTCACTATCTTTCCTATCTTACCTCTCCCTACACCCCTCCTTGGGAACTCCGCTCTTCTGGCAAATCCCTTCAATCTGTGTCCTCTTCCACTGCCAACTCCAGACTTCGTTCATTCCACCTCACTGCTCCTTATGCCTCAAATGGACTCCGTGAGTCAGTGCGTCAGACGCCATCTCCAGTCCAGTTCAAATCCAGGCTAAAAACTCACCTCTTCGAGGCTGCTTTGGATCCTGACCCTCTTATTCTCTTGTCTACACCCATGTGCCTTTTAATCATTTCCCTTAAGAATTGAGTGGAGGAGTGGCCTAGTGGTTGGGGTAAGGTACTTCAGGCCAAAAAGTCAGGGGTTCAAATCCCACTAGAGGACAGCAACCTTGGGCTTCTAGTCCCACAGGTGCTCCTTGTGGTCTTGGGCAAGCCACTTAACCCTCCATAGCCCATGTTCCCTGTAAAATAGTTATCTCCAAGTTATAATGCCCTGTTCAATGTAATTTCAGTTTGTTCATTGTAAACTGCACTGATGCAGAACAGCATGGTATATAAGAGAATATAAATAATTACCCTCCTAGTGTTCTGTTTGTATACTGTGTGGGCAAGGAACTGTTTCTTACATGTTTGTGCACAGCGCTATGTATGCCCAGTAGCACTATACACATGATTAGTAGTCACCAGCCCTGACACCCATTTCCAGGGTACCCATTCATGGCTGTGCCTAATCATGCTGGTGTCATCGTTGGGTCCCATCTTGCGGGAGGGTTGGGATCTAGTGGTTCTGGTTCAACACCAGTAGCGCAAGGAGAGGCCTGATTACCAACCCTGCTCACACAGGTTACACAAGGATCAGCAACACAGGATCCAGAACAGTAGAAGACAAGTAGTGCTATGAGGCAACTGCACTATGCTGGAGCGCAGCATTTTGCTACAGGTTTTCCTGCTCTAGCCTTGCTCCCCAATGCAGAAGGCAAGCTAGCACGGGAAATTACCAGCAAAACCATTGCACTGAAGCACAGCAAAGTAGGCATGTGAATCACATGCAAAATAATGAATTTTTTATTGCTCCCGATGTAAAAAAACGGCACTAAAATGCAGCACGTTTTTCTTTACTCTTCTTTTAACGCTGGATCTTTACGCCAGTTTCAGGCAGACGTAAAGACGCAGCAGGGAGTAAAAGCATAATCTGAGGTGAAGCTTGACACTTCACTTCGGATGACCAAATCCCCCAGTCATGGTCCTCTAACCCCCAATCACCGTCCACCACATCATGGTCCCTCACCCTTGAACCTGCCAAGACTTCCATGGAGAATCAGTGGCCCCTACCCCACATCCCTCCGAACCTGCCTTCCCTGGTGGCGCAGCGATCTCTAGCCCTATCTCTCTGAACCTAACAAGAAACTAACCTGGTGGCCCAGTGGCCCCTACCCCTTGGATGCACTGCGCAAGGTCAGGTGCCACCATTTTCCAAGATGGCAGTATGGAGGCGGGAGCATATGAGCATCGTTCCTGCCCCCGACTCTTAAGGTACAGGGTGTCCCAATTCTTACAGCAGTTTGGGGGAGGGGTTAAAGGCCACTGGGCCACCAGAGAAGCTTTGGCAGATTCAAGGTGGACTGTGATTGGCGGGGGGTCTGTCTTGACCACCAAAAAGAACAAGTTGCCACGTGTAGATACAAACCCAGTCACAAATAGTGGTATAAGGGAAGGATAACGTTATTAAACTTCAAACACCATGCTGCCCGACACAGGCCGTGTTTCGTGATAAACTTCCTCAGGGGATACTCTGGTGTACTACATAAATAAACAAACAATAATAATAAATAACATCATGTGAACAAGCTGTATGGACATATTGCACAGTCAAATAAATAAATAAATAACATTGTGAATTATGACCAACAACAAATTAAAATCAGACATATTCATCAATTCGCAAATAATAATTAATGTATAATAAATGAGTGAATGCCAGAATGCCTAAAAACATAAAAACACATGCACCTTATTACAAACTAGTAATAGTTATTAAAAGACATTAAAAACCATATTAAAAACCATAATAATGCATATACTTGAAAGGGTGAGTAACTGAAGAGGGATGAATGTCAACTAAATCTCTCTCATATGCCACAGGGAAAATCAAAGGGAAACTTTATTTATGTCTCAAAGTCAAAGTCCATACAGCTTGTTCACATGATGTTATTTATTATTATTGTTTGTTTATTTATGTAGTACACCAGAGTTTCCCCTGAGGAAGTTTATCACGAAACACGGCCTGTGTCGGGCAGCATGGTGTTTGAAGTTTAATTAAGTTATCCTTCCCTTATACCACGATTTGTGACTGGGGGGGGGTCTGTCTTGGTCATGTGAGATGAAGTGTCAAACTTCACCTCAGATGACCTTTTCTGTAAGCAGACCAGCACGCACACAGGTACAAGACTTTACACAGACCCCTCTGCGCATGTGTCTGGCTTGTGCCCCTTGTTTAGCGCTTTTTGCACACAGCTGATTTGCATACTGTTTGCTTAAAGCATCACTGTGCAAAAAGTCTGCATTAAACTGGAGTTAGGGAACCCTATACAAGAGCTTCAGCGCTGAGCTCTAACCCAGGGTTTCTGCATCGAGCTGACGGTTATCGACTAGCTCCAGATTTTCAGGACAGGGTTATCCAGCCCCAATTCTACCCTGCTTCCTGCAGGGGCTCAGGTATCCCTTTAATGTCCCTACAAAATAACAAGATCCTGCAGACAGCAGGGTAAAATGTGGACTGGATCCACCTGCCCTGAAAAAAATGAACCAGCTGATAAGAATCAGACAAAGGGTAAACATGACCGTGATGACTGGTAGCAGAGGAAGAGAGCGGAGCATATGATGGCTTCCTGATGAAAGCCAGATACTGTAGATCCCTACCGAGAGCTGCATGACGAAGGAGACAGGGGAGGAAAGCAGCGCAGCCCAGAGCTCTCCCGGGGAAGCAGGACATGATTGCAACAAATTCAAATTAAAACAGCCCAGATAGGCTTAAGTATACACTTCATATCCATCTCTGGAGATAGTGATTGCCTGACACTTAAACAGCTACAGATTATTACAAATGTTAGCTTTTAAACTGGATGGTTTAGTGGACTGGAAAACATAAAATATGTGCAGATTGCGAATGAAGATAAACACCTCCAGACTGATGAAGCCTCAGATTAATCTCCATCTGTGCTTATCCCAGGCTTTAACAACCCCCCCCCCCCCCCCGGTAAGGATCATCTGTGCTTATCCCAGGCTTTACCCCTCACTCCCCCCCCCCCCCCCAGCTAAGGATCCTCTGTGCTTATCCCAGTCTTTAACAACCCCCCCCCCCCCCGGTAAGGATCATCTGTGCTTATCCCAGGCTTTACCCCTCACTCCCCCCCCCCCCCAGCTAAGGATCCTCTGTGCTTTTCCCACATTTAAACAACCCCCCCCCCCCCCCGGTAAGGATCCTCTGTGCTTATCCCAGGCTTTACCCCTCACTCACCCCCCACAGCTAAGGATCCTCTGTGCTTATCCCAGTCTATACCCCTCACGCCCCCCCCCCCACAGCTAAGAATCCTCTGTGCTTATCCCAGACTTTAACCACCCCCCCCCCCCCCCCGGTATGGATCCTGGGTGGTTTTCCAAGGCTTTACCCCTCACTCCCCCCCCCCCCCCAGCTAATGATCCTCTGTGCTTATCCCAGACTTTACCCCTCACTCCCCCCCACAGCTAAGAATCCTCTGTGCTTATCCCAGGCTTTAACAACCCCCCCCACCCCCCACCCCCGGTAAGGATCCTCTGTGCTTATCCCAGGCTTTTCCCCTCACTCCCCCCCCCCCCCAGCTAAGGATCCTCTGTGCTTATCCCAGGCTTTACCCCTCACTCCTCCCCCCCCCCCCAGGTAATGATACTATGTGCTTATCCCATGCTTTACCCCTCCCTCCCCCCCCCCCACAGCTAAGAATCCTCTGTGCTTATCCCAGACTTTAACAAACCCCCCCCCCCCCCCCCCCCCCCCCCCCCCCCGGTAAGGATCCTCGGTGCTTATCCCAGGCTTTACCCCACCCTCCCCCCCCCCCCCCAGCCCCTAATCCTCTGTGCTTCTCCCAGCCTATACCAACCCCCCCCCCCCGGTAAGGATCCTCTGTGCTTATCCCAGGCTTTAACAACCCCCCCCCCCCCCCCGGTAAGGATCCTCTGTGCTTATCCCAGTCTATACCCCTCACTCCCCCCACAGCTAAGAATCCTCTGTGCTTATCCCAGGCTTTAACAACCCCCCCCCCCCCCCCCCCCCCGGTAAGGATCCTCTGTGCTTATCCCAGGCTTTACCCTCACTCACTCCCCCCCCCCCAGCTATGGATCCTATGTGGTTATCCCAGGCTTTACCCCTCACTCCCCCCCCCCCCACAGCTAAGAATCCTCTGTGCTTATCCCAGACTTTAACAAACCCCCCCCCCCCCCGGTAAGGATCCTCGGTGCTTATCCCAGGCTTTACCCCTCACTCCCCCCCCCCCACAGTTAAGAATCCTCTGTGCTTATCCCAGACTTTAACAACCCCCCCCCCCCCGGGTATGTATCCTCTGTGCTTATCCCAGGCTTTAACAACCCCCCCCCCCCCGGTAAGGATCCTCTGTGCTTATCCCAGGCTTTACCCCGCACTCCCCCTACAGCTAAGGATCCTCTGTGCTTATCCAGGCTTTACCCCTCACTCCCCCCCCCCCCAGCTAAGGATCCTCTGTGCTTATCCCAGGCTTTACCCCTCACTCCCCCCCCCCCCAGCTAATAATCCTCTTTGCTTATCCCCCACTTTAAAAAACCCCCCCCCCCCCCCCGGTAAGGATCCTCGGTGCTTATCCCAGGCTTTACCCCTCACTCCCCCCCCCCCCCCCATCTAAGACTCCTATGTGCTTATCCCCGGCTTTACCCCTCCCTCCCCCCCACAGCTAAGAATCCTATGTGATTATCCCAGACTTTAACAACCCCCCCCCCCGGTAAGGATCCTCTGTGCTTATCCCAGGCTTTACCCCTCACTCCCCCCCCCCAGCATAGGATCCTCTGTGCTTATCCCAGGCTTTACCCCTCACTCCCCCCCCCCCAGCTAAGGATCCTCTGTGCTTATCCCAGACTTTAACAAACCCCCCCCCCCCCCCCCCCCCCCCCCCCCGGTTTGGATCCTTGGTGCTTATCCCTGGCTTTACCCCTCCCTCCCCCCCCCCCACAGCTAAGAATCCTCTGTGCTTATCCCAGACTTTAACAACCCCCCCCCCCCGGTAAGGATCCTCTTTGCTTTTCCCATGCTTTAACACCCCCCCCCCCCCCTGTAAGGATCCTCTGTGCTTATCCCAGGCTTTACCCCGCACTCCCCCCACAGCTAAGGATCCTCTGTGCTTATGCCAGGCTTTACCCCGCACTCCCCCCACAGCTAAGAATCCTCTGTGCTTATCCCAGACTTTACCCCTCACTCCCCCCCCACAGCTAAGAATCCTCTGTGCTTATCCCAGGCTTTACCCCTCACTCCCCCCACAGCTAAGGATCCTCTGTGCTTATCCAAGGCTTACCCCACACTCCCCCCCCCCCCACAGCTAAGAATCCTCTGTGCTTATCCCAGGCTTTACCCCGCACTCCCCCCCACAGCTAAGAATCCTCTGTGCTTATCCCAGACTTTACCCCTCACGCCCCCCCCCAGCGAAGAATCCTCTGTGCTTATCCCAGGCTTTACCCCGCACTTCCCCCCACAGCTAAGAATCCTCTGTGCTTATCCCAGACTTTACCCCTCACTCCCCCCCCCACAGCTTAGAATCCTCTGTTATTATCGCTGGCTTTTCCCCGCACTCCCCCCCACAGCTTAGAATCCTCTGTGCTTATCCCAGACTTTACCCCTCACTCCCCCCCCACAGCTAAGAATCCTCTGTGCTTATCCCAGGCTTTACCCCTCACTCCCCCCCCCACAGCTAAGAATCCTCTGTGCTTATCCCAGACTTTAACAACCCCCCCCCCCCCCCCCGGTAAGGATCCTCTGTGCTTATCCCAGTCTTTACCCCTCACTCCCCCCCACAGCTAAGAATCCTCTGTGCTTATCCCAGGCTTTAACAACCCACCCACCCCCGGTAAGGATCCTCTGTGCTTATCCCAGGCTTTACCCCTCACTCCCCCCCACGTGGAAAATAAAACAAAAGATATCATAATGCCTCTTTATCGTTCCATGGTGAGGCCGCACCTTGAATATTGTGTGCAATTCTGGTCGCCGTATCTTAAAAAGGATATAGAGATTTTAGAAAAGGTTCAGAGAAGAGCCACCAAAATGGTAAAGGGGATGGAAGGATACTCCTATGAAGAAAGGCTAAAAAGGTTAGGGCTCTTTAACCTGGAAAAGAGATGGCTGAGGGGAGATATGATAGAAGTCTATAAATTAATGAACGGAGTGGAAAGGGTAAACGCAGATCGATTGTTTACCTTATCAGAATATAGAAAGACTAGGGGACATGCAATGAAGCTACAGGGTAAACTATTTAAGACTAATACAAGAAAATATTTTTTCACGCAACGTGTAATCAAACTCTGGAATTTGTTACCGGAGGATGTAGTAAAGGCTCTTAGTGTAGCTGGGTTTAAAAAAGGTTTGGACAAGTTCCTGGAGGAAAGGTCCATTAACCATTATTAAGAAGGGACCCAGGATATCAATGCTTGAACCAATACAAGCATTGTGGAACCTGTGTCCCTTGTGGAAACTGCTAGGTACGTATGACCTAGATTGGCCACTGTTGGAAACAGAATACTGGGCTTGATGGACCCTGGTCTGACCCAGTATGGCAGATCTTATGCTCTTATGTTCACAGCTAAGAATCCTCTGTGCTTATCCCAGACTTTACCCCTCACTCCCCCCACAGCTAAGGATCCTCTGTGCTTATCCAGGACTTTACCCCTCACTCCCCCCACAGCTAAGGATCCTCTGTGCTTATTCCAGGCTTTACCCCTCTCTTCCCACCCCCTCCCACAGCTAAAGATCCTCTGTTGCTTATCCCAGACTTTACCCCTCTCTCCCCACCCCCCTCCCACAGCTAAGGATCCTCTGGGCTTATCCCAGACTTTATCCCTCACGCCCCCACAGCTAAGGATCCTCTGTGCTTATCCCAGACTTTACCCCTCCCCCCCCCAGCTAAGGATCCGCTGTGCGTATCCCAGGCTTTACCCCCCCCCCCCCAGCTAAGGATCCTCTGTGCTTATCCCAGGCTTTACCCATCACTCCCCCCACACAGGGGCAGCCCAAGGGGGTGCAGGGCCATGTGCGGAGACTCGGTGCGGGGCCTCATTTGCATAAATATTTGCATAATGTTACCATACAGTAACTTTTAGCAAACATGCCTCTTAATGAGCGTATGGATAAAGAAAGACTAAAATATTTCTACATTACTATAATCCAGTGCCAACCACCAGGCACATTAGGAACCACTACAAACTGCCCATTTAGAACCCATAGCAAACCCGCCATATCCTAACAGCACTACCAGGACTCATAAAGCACCAGACCCTACCTATCAAAAGGCAACACTGCAAATATTAAACCAATACATTTCAGAGAATACTGGGGAAAGAGAACAAGTGGCAATGTCAAATAGGAACTACATAAACAGAATACTTCAGCTCAGTTACCCATGCAGAACATAGACCATCACCAAACAAGGAATCACAATTTAGAAACAGGAAGACAATAATCAAACTGGGAACCCCAAAAGCCAAACTTGGAATGTACAACAACACTGTAGAAATAAAACTATAAATTAATTTCCTCTTGTACTAAACAAAGCGCAGACGTTAATGATGCACATTTCCCAGAGCTGACATATTCCAGTTAATAAATTCAAAATAAAGAGATATTTTTCTACCTTTTTGTGCATTTTTTTCAGTTGCAATTGCTCCAGCCACTTTTTTCTGATTTCTTTGTGTCTTCTGCTAACTCTCCATCATCTGCTGTCCATTTGTCCTTTCTTCTCTCTTCTAGTTTTTTTCCATTCTCTCTCTACATCTGCTTTAACATACTAATCTTTCTCCTTTTGCTCTTTCGTCATTCCTATTTCATCCACTCAAATTTTACCCCTCCATCCTCAATCCCCACTTACTCTCCCAATACACGGCCAATTGAAGATTTTTCTTCCCTCCCACACAAAATATTTTCCCCTCTCCATTTCACTCTCCCAGCCCCATCCCATTCGTATCCGCTCCCTTCTAGTCCCTGCATCAGCCCATTTCCAGTCCTAGCCCCCCCATCAGCCCATTTCCAGTCCTATCCTAGCCCCACCATCAACCCATTTCCAGTCCTAGCTCCCCCATCTATTTCCAGTCCTATCCGAGTCCCTCCATCAGCTCATTTCCAATCGCAGCCCCCCATCAGCCGATTTCTAGTCCTTTCCTAGCCCCACCATCAGTCCATGTCAAATCCTAGCTCCCCTCCACTCAGCCCATTTCCAATCCAAGCCCCCCATGAGCCTGCTTCCAGTTCTAGCCCCTCCATGAGTCCATTTCATTCCAAGCCCCCACCAAAGCCCATTTCCAATCTTAGCACCCCCCAACAGTCCATTTCCAGTCCTATCCTAGCACCTCCATCAGCCCCTTTCCTGTCCTAGCTCCCCCCCACTCAGCCCATTTCCAGTCCTAGCTCCCTCCCCTCATAGCCCATCTCTAATCTCAGCACCCCCCAACAGCCCATTTCCAGTCCTATCCTAGCACCTCCATCAGCCCATTTCCTGTCCGAGCTCCCCCAAACTCCGCCCCTTTACCGTCCTAGCTCCCCCACACAGCCCATTTCCATTCCTAGCCCCTCGCCCCCTCAGCTATTTGCAGTTCAAGCCCCCTTCCACTCAGCCCATTTCCATTCCAAGCCCCCGTCCCCATCTGCATCAGCTATTTGTAGTTCAAGTCCACCCTTCCACTCAGCCCATTACCAGTCCTAGCCCCCCAAAGCCCATTACCAGTCCTAAGCCCTCCATCAGCCCACTTCCAGTCCTAACCCCCATCACCCCATTTTCAGTCGTAGCCCCCCCATAGCCCATTACCAGTCCTAGCCCCCCCATAGCCCATTACCAGTCCGAGCTCCCTCCCCTCACAGCCCATTTCCAGTCCTATCCTAGCACCTCCATCAGCCCATTTCCAGTCCTAGCCCCCCCATAGCCCATTACCAGTCCTAACCCCCCCATCAGCCCACCTCCAGTCCTAACCCCCACATCAGCTTATTTCCAATCTTAGCCCCCCCATCAGCCCACCTCCAGTCCTAACCCCCATCAGCCCATTTCCAGTCCTAACCCCCCCATAGCCCATTACCAGTCCTAGCCCCCCCATCAGCCCATTTCCAGTCCTAGAACCTCCCCCCAGCCCATTACCAGTCCTAACCCCCCTCCCCCCCATCAGCCCAGGAAAACTTTAAAAGTAAAAAACTAACTTGCTGCTGCCGCTGCCGCCATGGCAGCGGCAGAATCAAGTGTCTACCGCGGGGCCACCGCCCGCCCAACAGAGCCCTCCCTTCTGTCCTTAGCTGTGGGGAAGTGAGGGGTAAAGCCTGGGATAAGCACAGAGGATCCTTAGCTGTGGGGGAAGTGAGGGGTAAAGCCTGGGATAAGCACAGAGGATCCTTAGCTGTGGGGGGAGTGAGGGGTAAAGCCTGGAATAAGCACAGAGGATCCTTAGCTGTGGGGGGAATGAGGGATAAAGCCTGGGGTAAGCACAGAGGATCCTTAGCTGTGGGGAGCGAGGGGTAAAGTCTGGGATAAGCACAGAGGATCCTTAGCTCTGGGGGAGTGAGGGGTAAAGCCTGGGGTAAGCACAGAGGATCCTTAGCTGTGGAGGGAGTGAGGGGTAAAGCCTGGGATAAGCACAGAGGATCCTTAGCTGTGGAGGGAGTGAGGGGTAAAGCCTGGGATAAGCACAGAGGATCCTTAGCTCTGGGGGAGTGAGGGGTAAAGCCTGGGGTAAGCACAGAGGATCCTTAGCTCTGGGGGAGTGAGGGGTAAAGCCTGGGATAAGCACAGAGGATCCTTAGCTGTTGGGCAGTGAGGGGTAAAGCCTGGGATAAGCACAGAGGATCCTTAGCTGTGGGGGGAGTGAGGGGTAAAGTCTGGGATAAGCACAGAGGATCCTTAGCTGTGGGGGGAGTGAGGGGTAAAGTCTGGGATAAGCACAGAGGATCCTTAGCTGTGGGGGAGTGAGGGATAAAGCCTGGGATAAGCACAGAGGATCCTTAGCTGGGGGGAGTGAGGGGTAAAGTCTGGGATAAGCACAGAGGATCCTTAGCTGTGGGAGGAGTGAAGGGTAAAGCCTGGGATAAGCACAGAGGATCCTTAGCTGTGGGGGGAGTGAGGGGTAAAGCCTGGGATAAACACAGACTTTGTCTCCTGGGGTTAATGTTCAGTGCCAAACCGTCATTCAACACTCTCCAGCAAGTTTGCCGCACATCACATAATGGCCCCAGGAGGGCCACTAGCAAAGTCATTACTGAGTAGGAAACCAGCTGCTCATTAAAAGAAAAATATATATTATTTTAGTAACTCAGATTAGCTCCTAAACTCCATTTTTATTCTTTCCAGCCCACTGGATGCTGGAGAGAGCCAGCACACATGCATGCAGACACAACCACACACGGATGACCCCAGGAGACACCCTGTGCTGGCTTTCCCCACAATGCAGACTCTCCCTGTGCTGCCTCATCTCTCCCTGTGGGATGTTTGCTAAACTGCATTAGTCTTTTGCAGTTAACATGCAAATAGTGCCAGGTTAACTGCAAACACAGTGTGCTGTCTTTTAGGGGTGTACATAGCAGATATTTTTTTATTTATTTAACATTTTTTATATACCACCTTTCATGATATCAAGGCAATTTACATTGAACAAACTGAAATTACATTGAACAGGGCATTATAACTTGGAGATAACTATTTTACACAGAACATGGGCTATGGAAGGTTAAGTGGCTTGCCCAAGACCACAAGGAGCACCTGTGGGACTAGAAAGCCCAGTCCTTCCGGCCCAAGGTTGCTGTCCTCTAGTGGGATTTCAACACCCTACCTTCTGGCCTGAAGTACCTTGCCCCAACCACTAGGCCACTCCTCCACTCTGATAGTGCAATGAACTTGCAGAGTGCAGCCCAGGAGCACCGTGGATGCAAATAATTCTGCCCATTGAGGTGGTGTTATCCGCACCTGCGCTGTCTGTTGCTTTGACAGTGACCGTGTGCTGTTGCAGGCTGAGTAAGTGTGCATTGTATTTATTTATTTAACAGCATTTTTTATACCACTTTATCCTTCGGTCAAAGCAGTTTACATTGCAACAGAACATTTCCAGTAAATAGGGCATTCGCCTTGGAAAAACTATGTTATATATGTTTGGGAGGTCACTATGTACAGTTCTGAGTATCTAGGGGATTCGTGGTAGGAGTGGAGGTAGGTGCGGGTGAGGGGCATGGGGAACTGTGAGGAGTTAGGTAGACGGGTAGCATTCTCTGAAGATATGGGCTTTAAGGGCTTTCCTGAAGTAGACCTTAGCTTTTCTGAGATAGAGTTCCATAGGTGCGGAGCATAGACAAAGAAAGCTCTCTTGGATATGGTAGCGTTGTTTTTTATAAATATCAGTGGTGTAACTAGCGTGTTTCTTGAGATGGATCATCGTCTTCTATTGTTAGGTGTAATCTGGAGCAGTGTTTGTTGGTATCATGGTGCAGAGTCATTGAGGGCTTTGAATGTTGTGAGTATGGATTTGAATTTTATATACTCGGCAATGGGGAGCCAGTGCAGCTGCTTGAGGGGAGATGTAATGTGGTCTGCTCTCTTTGCATTGAAGAGGGTTCGTGCAGCTGTGTTGAGTGCTGGTTGGAGAGGGTGGATGGTTGAGTTTGGTATGCCCTGGAAGATGATATTACAGAAGTCAAAGTGGGGGAATATAGTTGCTTGAAGGACAGAGCAGAAATCATGGCCTGATAGGAATGGTTTAAGATTCTTGATTGCTTTGAGCTTGAAGTATGTTCTGTGTTATGTTTCGTATGTGTGTTTTGAAAGTGAGGTGTTGATCCAGGGTAACTCCAAGATATCGGATGCTTCGTTTTACTTGGAGATGTGTTCCATCGATAGGTGTGGCAGTCAGTGGTGTGAAGGTTGAGTCTCTGCTGATGAACGTGGCTTCAGTCTTCTTGAGGTTTAGGTTTAGGTTTTGGCTTTTGAGCAATTTGCAGAGGGTGGAGAAGCAGCTTGTTATGGACGTGGTGTTGGGATTTGTTGTGTTGATAGGTGAGTAAATCATTACATCATCTGCATAGATATGGTAGAGGATGTTGCAAGACTTTATTATGGTTGCAAGAAAAGGTTGAACAATAAAGCTGAGAGGGTTGACCTTCTGGGACTCCCTGGGTTTGGGTGTATAGGGGTGAGTTTGTCTGGTCTATTCTGACTTTCAGCTTGCGGTCAGTCAGGTATGACCTGATCCAGGAGAGGGGGGCATCATCGTAGGTATGCTCACTCTCCTTCTCTAGCTTGCCCACTCTCGCAGATACCGTGCTTTCTGCAGATAGCATAGAAAATCACTGCACTATCTGCATTTTGCCTGCGCTGTCTGTTAATGTGGGCTGATAACATGCACTCTCCGCTGTGTTAACAGCTAGCGCAGCTTAGTACATATACCCTTTAGTGATTCAGATGTATGCATCATTTTCTTTATCGTGAAACGCTGCCCCCCCCCCAAAGGTGGGTGTTTGAGAGTGTTGAGTATCCTGGCATAAAGGTAAATGGACGCTTTATTCTGCTAAGAGTTAACTACTGAAGAGGTCAGATGAGGGACAACAGTAAGGGAGCAGCCTGCAGTAACAGTCACTGTGCTATCAGAGCTGGAAAGTAAACAATTAGGGGAGATATGCAAATCACTGCCTGTGCTGAAGGAGCAAGGGTAATATTTGCTCGCATTTATAACTATTCTTAATTTTTAACTTTTAAATCTGTAGGGAATAGTTTTGGGTTAATAAAGTGCACACACTAGACCAGGAATGGGCAAACTACGGCCCGCAGGCCGTATACGGCCCGGCGGACCTTTTAATCCGGCCCGCGGAGCTCATAGCGGTCAGAGGAGAATGGAGAGCTGAGAGGGACGAGTGCGAGGTAAGAGCTTCTAACGGTGGAAGGGGGAAAGAGACTACGGTGGGAGCGTGGCCACCTTGATCTCACGTTGTGGGGACGATGTCTCCTTCCTTAGCGCAGGGAAAGCGCGAGCCGTCACTCTCGCGCATCTGTCTATTGTCTGCCACACTGGCTCTGTCCCTCCTTCGCCGGCGGAGCACGATTCGTGCAGAGCCCTTTTATTGATGCCCGAAGGGTATATACGTATACAGTGTTATCTGTCTATCTATCTTGCCATTGGCTTGCAGCACAGCACGGGCGTCTTGTTCATGCATTCATCTTCCTTCTACAGCGGTATTTGAATTGTAGAGTCTGAGTGAGGTCCAAGTAAGCGGCTGGAATCGTTTCCGCTCTCTTTCTTGCGTCTTGTTATCCCCGCTCTTGGAAGCGGTGGGCAAATCACACTGGCTAAAAGAGGAATTTGAAGGGGCAACAGACTGTTCAGTGGCTAAGAAGTTGTAAAGTAGAGAGCAGCGCACGCTATGGGTCTGACTTTCGAAGATGATAATGGGGGGAAGCGTTAGAAAATCGGATTCGTTAACAAAATAAGTAGCTTGCCTTTCTCCAGCCCTCTTTGCTTTTCCTTACGTGAAACTCCTTACCTATAAGATAAGTTGTGGAAAAGCTTCTCTTTGTCTGTAATCATTTCCCATATCCTTTATCTTTATTCTGGATGTACTTCGTCAGTGTCGAGCTTGCAGGACAAGTTTCTGCTGACAAAGAATCACTCTTCCTTTTTTTTTTTTTTTTTTTTTTTATTCAGGTCACCGTGAAGGTGTCTTTGTTTCCCAAGAATTATATCAGAACAAAAGGAAAGGGACTTGGTTTTGTCTATTAAATTACTTTTTTTAAAGAGAGTATCAGAGCTACTGGTTACCCAGTCCCAGGTGGGAGACTTTTTAGCCAGTCCTGGTTTTGAACTTACATTTCAAATGCAATGTATGGTTATTTGTAGTTTCTTTTTATATCCATTGAAATTGATGCTGCAGGTCCCAAAATGCATTAGAAATCTAGGACTGGCTTAAAAATGTCTGTCTTGGAACTGGCAACTCTGGAATATAGCTGCTTTTGTATTTTCATTTTGAGTGGAACCACCGCAGAGGCAATGGCTCAGGGTATAAAATATGTTTTTAAATACTGACTTGAGACCTATTTTTCATGACAGTTACTGAGACTTGTAGATAATATTCTAAGTATTTTGTAATTATTTCCTCAGAGCAGACAAATGCTGTCTAGAAAACACCCTTATGAGAGGCTAATTTTTCTGCTAAGTGGATGTGGTTTGTCTGCAAGAATTGCCCAAATTAGATCAGATGGGAGGTCCATCATCCTGTCTCAGATAGTGGCAAGCAATGGGGTGTTTAAGAAACAGCAGATATGTAGAACCGTCCGTCCACTGTTGTCCTGCATTTGATAAAGGTTAAAAACAAGAATCGGATCACAAGGCATGGAGCAGGCCAAGGTGATGCCATTGTGGTTGAGGAGTGTTCCTCAGAACCATTAATGACCTTATGTGAGAATCCTAAGAGGAAGGTTCAAGACAATCCAGGAACATAAAACTTCTGAAATTAAGGTAAAACACTTCCAAATGGACCAGAAAAGATTTAACAAAGATCTGGGCATTCTATCATATTATAAACCATGCGGTTTTACAGCTTTCTCACTGTTTGATCACCCATCTACTCTTGGTCCGGCCCCCGGGTCCAATATATGAACCCATTGCAGCCCTCGAGTCAAAACATTTGCCCACCCCTGCACTAGACAGAGGGTGGAGAGATAAATACTGGGGAAATTGCTCACCCTAAGAGTAATGGCATCAGATAAACAGGTGCTGGTACTAAAAAGCCCTGTGGAAAAAGAGGAAAGAAAGAGCTTGAGAAGAGATGAGGGTGTTTGGGGTTTAGAGGCTGTTACAACTGTATTATAGTTTTGCACTTGTGACCTTGGGAGGAGGCACTTCAATGACCGGTGCGGAATGTCCTTTTATCCTATGCTGCTATTTCACCCCACTTGTTTGAACCACTTATCCTACTACTGGTTGTGTTATTTCTATTATTATCAACTCAATATTTGGTATTTATACTTGTAAATAAAATAGTTATTACTATTTAAGCCAGCCTTGTTCACAGCAGTGTTTGAGAGGTAAATCCTGCTCGCTAAAACCTTTCTTCCCCAGGTGGAAGCGCCAGGCACCAAACTGACAAAGACCGACGGAGCCTGCCCTCGAGGGGACTCCAGCCAAGTCAGTCCTGGACCCAGAAGCACACCCAAGGGAGCGTTACAGTTGTAAATTCCCATGAGAACACATTGTCATGTTACACCATCACTAATTGGCATTACACATAACAAACACTATCAAACCGTGCACCTCAGTCACTGGTGTCACTATACATAGCAACCAGTATCAAACTGTGACCTGGACTGGCCACTGTTGGATACTGGATACTGGGCTTGATGGACCTTGGTTTGACCCAATATGGCAGATCTTATGTTCTTTGAGCTATATGTTGAATATGTGTGGAGAAGGAAAGGGAGGAGTTGAAGTTGATCACAAGGTTGCGGGCCAAGGAAGCAGGAAGAAGAGTGTTTTCAACAATGACAGAGAAAGGAGGAAGTGGGAGGAGGGTTTGGGGGAAAAATAAGAAGTTCAGTTTTAACAATATTCAATTTTAGTCGGCGGTGAGACATCCAGGTGGCTATGTCAGATAAGCAAGTAGATATGAGTTTGGAACGAAGGAGAGATGTCAGGTGTAGATAGATTTGAAAGTCATCAGCATAAAAATGATACTGAAAGCCATGGGAAAAGATGAGGGCACCAAGGGACTGGGTATAGAGAGAAAAGGAGAGGGCACAGAACAGACCCTTGAGGTACACCAACAGAGTGGGATAGCAGTAGAGGAGGAACCACCAGAACAAACACTGAAAGAGCGATTGGAGAGATAAGAAGAGAATCAAGACAGTACAGGGCCTCTAAAACCAAGTGAGGATAAATTGGCAAGGAGGAGGTAGTGGTCAAGAGTATCAAAAACAGCAGAAAAATCAAGAAGAATGAGAACTGACTAAAGGCCTAGAGAGATTTTTCAGCTTGCACCAGCCCTACTCTGAGGACTAATGTAGATCAGAGTCCTTTTGCCTTCTTGTCAGGACCAGCCCATCCATTAGGCAAACTAGGCAGTCAGCTAGGTTGGCAACTTCTGAGGGGTGACAAAGTGCAGGGCATTCAAAGCTAAATGATAGATTTTGACAGTTGTTGGGGTGTAAAGGTGTGCTGGGGCACCAACACCTTGAACCAGTTCTGGGGCCAGTCCTGCTTCTTGGGCATGAAGAAATAGCAAGAAAAGAATCTTTGATCCTCTCCTAATGCCAACACTTGCTTGAGCTTGTGTGAGACACTTGCTTGAGCTTGTGTGAGAGACTAGAACTCTGCCTCAAGAACGTATATTTCACGGCGAAGTCGCCTGAAGGAGGGCATTGTCAAAAATAGTAGTGGGGGAAAACTTGTGAAATTGAGTGTGTATCCCTGCTCCAAAATTTTGAGGACCCATTATGGAATACCATGCTTTTTGAAATACTGAGCCTCCGTCACATTGGCCAGCAGTCAATAAGAGTAAATTAGACTTACCTGCTAATTGTTGTTCCTTAAGGAACTCTAGTCCAGTCCCGGAGCATAGAGTTGTCAACCTCCACCAGCAGCTTTGGAGACTGAAAGATGTCATCGTTCTGATGTCACTGGTACAAATAGGCAAGATCCGCCCCCTTTCACCAGCACCTATTGACAAAGCAGACTCAGCAGAGCAACAAATAAGTAGTTATAGGCAAAAAACCAATGTATATTAAATTTATAGGCACTGAAAAGTGCCGCAGGGAAATAAACTAGAAGAAGTAACAGCAAATAACCGCCTGAAACAAGACGGATCTAGCTCATTCTCGCGCCCACCAGGGCTGCCGTAGCAACCCAAAATAGAGGTCCACTGAGACCTAGCTCATTCTATCTCCTCCCAACTTACTAAAATACATCTTCAAAATACTTTAGAATACTTCAGGATACTTCAGGCTACTTCAGGCTGAGCGGCACCTCAAAAAACTGGGAGGGATCCGGGACTGGACTAGAGTTCCTTAAGGAACAACAATTAGCAGGTAAGTCTAATTTACTCTTCCTTAGCGTCCCTCTAGTCCAGTCCCGGAGCATAGAGGATGTAACAGAGCAGTGAACCTCAACGGGCGGGACCCGCCAGCCCAGCCTGAAGCACAGCTGAACCAAAACGGCTATCCCCCCGCGCCTGAACATCCAGACGATAGTGCCGGGCAAAGGAATGCAACGAGGACCAGGTCGCCGCCCTACAAATATCCGCCACTGGCACCAAACTGACTTCCGCCCAAGACGCCGCCTGCGCTCTCGTGGAATGTGCCCGCAGGCCCACCGGAACCTCCTTGCCCCGCAAAAGGTAGGCCGAAGCAATAGCCTCCTTCAGCCATCTAGAAATGGAGGACTTCGCTGCAGCCTCCCCCCTGCGCGGACCACCAAAGGAGATAAATAACCGGTCGGATTTCCGGAAAGACGCCATCCTACGGAGATACTTCTTAAGCACCCTGCGCACATCCAGGCGATGCAATCGGCCACCCGACTGCACCTTCTGCTCCGCGGAAAACACCGGCAACGAAACCACCTGATTCATATGAAAGGCCGAAACCACTTTGGGTAAGAAGGCGGGAACCGTACGCAACACAACCCTGTCCGCCGGGAAAGACAAATAAGGCTCCTGACAAGATAACGCCTGCAACTCGGAAATTCGTCTGGCGGAGCAAATAGCCACGAGGAAAACTGTCTTCAGGGTCAAGTCCTTCAGCGTCGCCCTATTTAAGGGCTCAAACGGCTCCCCAACCAAGGCCGCCAATACCACATTGAGATCCCAGGACGGAACAATCGGCCGCCTCGGCGGTCGAAGCAACAACACTGCCCTCAGGAAACGCCGAACATCAGCATGGGCCGCTAGCCCCTGCCCCTGAATCTTCCCCCGATAACAGGACAGAGCCGCCAGCTGCACCCTCAAGGAACTGGCCGCCAAACCCTTCTCCACGCCAGCCTGCAAAAGGACAGGATCACCGAAACAGAGGACCGAAGGGGATCGAGATTCCGCTCGGAGCACCAACCTTCAAAAACTCGCCAGACTCGGATATACGCTAGCGACGTAGAAGGCCTACGCGCCTGAAGAAGGGTAGAGACAACGGACGCCGAGTATCCTCGGGCCGTCAACCTAGCCCTCTCAAGAGCCAGGCCGTAAGCGAGAACCGATCCACGTGAGGCATCCGCAGCGGCCCCTGCACCAACAAGTCCTCTCCCGGCGGGAGCCGCCACGGCACATCCGCAACCAGACGAATCAAGTCGGCATACCACGGTCTTCTTGGCCAATCCGGCGCCACGAGCACCACCAGACCCCTGTGCCGCTCTATGCGCTGAACCACCCTACCTCTGATCGCCCAGGGCGGAAACACGTAAAGAAGACCCTCGGTCGGCCACCGCTGCGCCAAAGCATCCAGGCCCTCCGACATCCATTCCCTTCTTCTGCTGAAGAACCGGTCCACCTTTGCTGACTCTAAGGTGGCCATGAGATCCATCACCGGGAGCCCCCAACGTTTCACCAGCAGCGCGAAAATCCGCGGGTGGAGAGCCCATTCCCCCGGATCCACCCTGCGGCGGCTGAGAAAATCTGCCTCGACATTGAGGACGCCGGCGACATGCTGGGCGGACAGTGCCGATAAGTTTTCTTCCGCCCAGGCCAAGAGGACGCTGGCCTCTTCCTCCAGGGCCACACTGCCCGTGCCGCCCTGCCGATTGATATAAGCCACCGTCGTGGCGTTGTCCGACAGCACGCGAACCGCTGCCTGATGCAACACCCCCTGGAACTCCCGCAGCGCCCGAAACACCGCTCGCATTTCCAACCGGTTGATGGACCACAGACTCTCCTCCTGCGTCCACGTCCCCTGAGCAAAGGCTCCGTCGTGATGCGCCCCCCAGCCGGCCAGACTCGCATCGGTCGTTAGCAGCCGCCAGGCGGGAGGTTCCAAAGGCACGCCTCTTTCCAGAGTTCCGGGTTGCAACCACAATAACAGGTCCTGCCGCACCGCTGGCGGACACGGAAGACGCTGCGACAGCGCGTCCCTCTGATGAGACCAACGCCGAAGCAGGGCACTCTGCAACGCCCGCATATGGGCCCGGGCCCACAGCAATACATCTATCGTAGTGGCCATGGTCCCCAGCAACTGCAAATACTGCCAGGCCGTCAGCGCCTTGCGCTTGAGAAACCGCTGCACCAGGTCCCGCAGCGCACAAGCTCTCTTGCCGGGAAGAAACACTAGGCCCTGCTGTGTCTCGAAGCGCGCCCCCAAGTACTCGAGCGTCTGGGAGGGGACTAGCCGGCTCTTCGCTACGTTGACTACCCAACCGAGGCTCTCCAACAAACGGACCACCCGAGCCGTGGCCCTCAAGCTCTCCTCCCGCGACTTCGCCCGAATCAACCAATCGTCCAAGTAGGGGTGCACCAGTATCCCCTCCTTGCGAAGAGCTGCCGCCACCACCACCATCACTTTGGTGAACGTCCGAGGGGCCGTCGCAAGACCGAAAGGCAACGCCTGAAACTGAAAATGTCCCATCGGCACGGCGAAACGCAGGAAGCGTTGATGCTCCTGCCGGACGGGGATGTGAAGGTACACCTCCGTAAGATCCAAAGACATCAGAAATTCGCCAGAGCGCACCGCCGCGATGACGGACCGTAAGGTCTCCATCCGGAAGTGGGATACGCGGAGGCAGCGATTCACCCGCTTGAGATCCAGAATCAGGCGAAAGGTACCCTCTTTTTTGGGAACCACGAAATAAATGGAATAACGACCTGCTCCGCACTCCTCGGAAGGGACGGGCACCACCGCTCCGAGCTGCAACAGACGCTGCAGAGTGTCTGCGACCGCCCGGTGTCGCGTAGGGGCACTGCACCGGGAAAGAACAAAGGAATCTACGACGGGACGCTGGAACTCTAGAGCATAGCCTTCCCGAATGACCTCCAGCACCCACTGGTCTGAGGTAAGCTGGACCCAGGCAGGGTAGAACTCCCGCAACCTCCCTCCGACGGGAATCACCGCTACCGGGGCCCGCCTCATCTCATTGCGGCTTTTTGGCAGCCGAGGCCTGAAAGGAGCCAAAACCTCTGCCTGCCCCTCTGAAGCCACGAAAGGACTGACCGCGCATGGGAAACCGACTCCGCAGAGATTGAGAGAAGCGGGAGGACCGAAACCGACGAGAATCTCTCGGGAAACCCCGGAACCCCGAAGCCACACGCCCTGGCTTCGGCTTATCCTCCGGAAGACGACCCCCCTTGGACTCTCCCAAATCCTTAACTAACTTCTCCAGATCTTCCCCAAAGAGGAGCTTCCCCCGAAAGGGGAGCTTACTGAGCCGCGCTTTGGAAGACCCATCCGCCGCCCAGTTACGGAGCCACAAATACCGGCGAGCCGCAACCACCGAGGACATACTTTTAGCTAGCCCCCGGATGAGATCATAGTGAATATCAGACAAATAAGCCGTGCCCGACTCCAGCCGGGTAACGTCCTCCGCCTGCTCCTCCACGAGGGAATCCTGAAGGTGCTGGGACCACCGTAAACAGCCCCTAGCTACCCACGCCCCCGCTATCGAAGCCTGCAGAGACAGGGCACACATATCAAAGACCTGCTTCAGCAAGGTATCCAATTTACGATCCTGACCATCCTTCAATGCCGCTGCGCCTTCAACGGGAATAGTGGTCTTCTTTGTGACCGCAGCTACCGCTGCATCCACCCGGGGCGAACGGAAAATCTCCTTATCCTGTTCAGAAAGCGGGTACAAACGCGCCAAAAGCTTAGTGCCCCGCAACACCGCTTCCGGCGAGTCCCACTCGTCCTGAATCATATTCCGAAAGACCCTATGCAGGGGAAACACCCGCTGAGAAGTTCGTACGGCCTGCAATAGCGGATCCTCCAGCGTTTCCTCCGCTGAGGCGGAACCCGCCGGCATGTTCAAGGTCTTGAGCGTCTCAGCAATTAATGCTGGCAGCTCCTCCCTCCTAAATACGCGGACCACCCTGCTTTGTTGCTCCGCGTCCAGAAGCTCACCTTCCTCTAACTCCTCATCTGAGGCTTCTGCGATTTCGGAATCGTGCGCCAGTCCCTCATCGAACCCAGCCTCTGAGCTGGGACCAACACTCTCTCTGCGCCGCTTAGGAGGGTCCAACTCCCCCTTCAGAAGACCCCCGGACCCAGGCCTTTTTCGGACCGAAGGGCTTTGAGACTGGCCCTGAGACTGGCTCTGAGACTGAGTAGCCAGCCCAGGCTGGAGCAAGGCAAAGGCTTTTTGCATCAGCGCGAAGAAATCCGCCGGAATTCCAGACACACTGTCCCCCTGGGACCCCTCCCCCGCCCGAGGAGCGTGCCCAGCCGAGGACGGTCCGGCCACTGGCTCCGGCTCCGACAAGGAGGGAGGACCGGACCCCCTGCCGTCCAGGGAAGCTGCTGCCCGCTCCGCAGCGTCTCCCCCCATGGCTTCACCTACACCGCCTGCCTCCAAGGCACAAGCCTTGCACACTCCAGCTTCCAGAAGCTCTCCATGCCTCACTCCACAGACAAGGCAGCGGGGCTTTGCAGGCATTGTACTTAGCACAGTGGAGCAGAGCTAACACTGGCAAAAAACACACCCGGTTTTTTTTTTTTTTTTTTTTTTGCAAGGTAGTCCACTCAGCTATGCCCAACTAGCTGCCCTGGAACAATTTAAAGCAAAAACGAAGCTTCTAAGGGCTAGAAACAGCAAAGGAAAAAATGCTTTTAAAACGGGATTCAAAATGGCCGCCGCATCATTCGCGCCGGCAAAAAACACGAGGTAAAGCCTGCAGCTAATCCCCAGAGTGACAGAAAGGCTAGCCCAGTGCCCAAAAGTGCTTCCCCAGCCAAACCCCGAAATCGGGGGTACTCACCACGCTATTCCACCGGGCAGGAGGGAAGACAGCACCAAGTTCCTCAGGAGCACAGCCTTTCACACGGCATCAGCTCCTGGGACTGACTGACACCTCCAGAAAAACCAGCAGCCCTGCTGCAGTCAGTCACTTCTGAATGCTACCTGCTCCTCACCCTTCTGACTCGGGTTCGGGAGCAGGGAGGCTCTTGCACAGCCCTGTGCTCGTCTCAAGCCTGGGGCACTCTGAAGCATGCCAGAGGGGGAGGGAGGAAGAGAGAGAAAAGGGAGAAGGAGATAAAATGCTTCCAGCAGCACAGGGACTCTCACACCACAAAATAAATCAAAAAATCAAAAAATCCCCAAGGGCTAAAGAAATGAACCAAGCTCTGCTTATTTGTTCCTTCTGAGCCCAGTCACGGGCTCAGAACCTCCAAGCTGCATGGAGACTGAAAGTACTGGTGAAAGGGGGCGGATCTTGCCTATTTGTACCAGTGACATCAGAATGATGACATCTTTCAGTCTCCAAAGCTGCTGGTGGAGGTTGACAACTCTATGCTCCGGGACTGGACTAGAGGGACGCTAAGGAACAGCTTTTGACAATTAGATTCTGTAGTGGACTGGTTGCTTCCTTTCATATGGCCTCTGATGCTGTAGATAGGATTGCGTGCCTCGACACTACTGCACAGATGGTCATAAGGCTAGCCACACCTGCAATAAACTATGCGATCATACTTCTCTGAATTTGCAGGCTTTGCACTGGTTACCGGTTTAAACTCAGATCAAATTCAGTGTGCTTTGTTTGGATTTCTGAGAGGCACGTTGCAAAAAAAACAAAGGGCCTATATTCAAAAGCACTTATCTGGTTAGCATCCTTATGTGAATAGTGCCAAGGAGGTCTGTAGATGGGAGCTTGAGTGAAGTTCGGGGTTGTCCAGTTAGTGGCAAAATTCCATGGGTACATGTGTCTCACCACATATACATCCCGGCCCGTTGTTGTGCAAGTGGAGACGTGCAGTACTGCAACAACCAAGCCGTGCAGCATGCCTGCCTGGTGCGAAGGTAGCAGACCTCACGTGCCACCTAGACAAGGTTTTAGATAGTGCTGGGGAGGATTCTGCTGTCTTAGTACATGATGGTACCAATGACATAGGAAAATGTGGGAGGGAAGTTCTGGAGGTCAAATTTAGGCTTTTAAGTAGGAAATTGAAATCCAGAACTTCCACAGTGGCATTCTCCAAAACGCTTCCTGTTCCACATGCAGGACCCAAAAGGCAGGCAGAGCTCTGGAATCTCAATGCATGGATGAGACGATGGTGCAAGGAAGAGGGTATGAGGTTCACCTAGGGTGCCAACCCTGCCTCCAGAGAGCACTTTGCTCTGCTCAGCATTTACTTCTGGTTTTTCCTGATCGCACACCTTCAGTGTACTAGGTAGAGAATATCTGTCTGGTTTGGTGCTCCCTCCACTGTCTTTCCTTTTGGAAGGAGAGACAATATGACATTTCTAAGACTGATTAAATCATGGTTAATCACTGCCTGATTATGGTGGAATTCTAAGTCGATTTTAGTCTTAGTTGTTGGGGCATAGTGTATTTTGGGGCCAAGATTTAAAGGTCAGATATTTAAATTGAGGTTCACTTAGAGTGCCTCATATCACATAGGAGACATAGCCTAGTGGTTAGAGTACTGGCTTGGAAACCAAGAGACCAGGGTTTGATTCTCACTAGCATGCCTTGGGCAAGTCACTTAACCCTCCCTTGCCTCAGAAAAATCCAAATTATCAATGTCCCTGTTTAACATACATTGCCAAGTTTAAGTTACAATGTAAACTGCTTTGACTGAAATGATAAAACAGTATAAAAAGCCTATTCAATTTATAATATTATATTAATAATATTCGCTATGCTGATGATACCACATTACTGGCTGAAAGTGAAGATCTGAAACATTTGCTTCTCACAATCAAAGAACATAGTTTCAAAATGGGCCAACACCTTAATGTAAAGAAGACAAAGATCATGACAACTGGCATAACCAACAGGTTCATCGTTGAAGAAGAAATTGAAATTGTGAACAACTTTAACCTACTTGGATCAACTATCAATAAAGAAGCAACAAGCAGTCAAGAAATCAGACGACGCATTGCTCTTGGCAGAATGGCTATGAAAGACTTAGATAAGATTCTCAAGAGCAGAGATGTCTCTCTCCATATAAAAATTTGACTTGTTCAAGCCATGGTATTTTCAATAGCATCATATGGATGTGAAAGCTGGACAGTGAAAAAGATAGACAGGAAGAAAATTGATGCCTTTGAATTATGGTGCTGGCGGCGAATACTGTGTATACCATGGACTGCCCGAAGAACAAACCAGTCGGTACTAGAGGAGATCAAACCTAAGCTTTCTTTAGAAGCTCAGACGACAAGACTTTGACTTTCATACTTTGGACACATCATGCGAAGAGAGAGATCATTAGAGAAAGACATCATGCTTGGCAAGATAGAAGGTCAACGCAAAAGAGGAAAGCCAGCAATGAGATGGATCGATACAATAACAGCAGCTACGGGTACCAGTCTGTCAACAATGAGCCGCCTGACTGAAGACCGAACACAATTTAGGATAGTTATCCAGAGGGTCGCCATGAGTCGACTCAGACTCGACAGCACTTAACAACAACATTCAGCACCAGTATCTGAAGAGCAGTTACAATGGAATAGCTGAATTATGGGGCCACTGTCTGGAGACGTTCTGTGGGTAAAAGCTTAGTCCCACTTTTTCGACAATCCAAACTACCTGATTGTAACTTATCCAGACAGTGGCTGAAATTCACCACTGCTGGGATAAGGGTCACTATTATCTGGATTGTGAACATATCACACTTGCTCTGCCCGTGAACCGTCCCTGCACTAACCGGGTCGCGTCTCTCAGTACTCTTATCCAAATCACCTCCCTGGATATCTGGCCACTTTATTTTTCCTCTTTATTTTTTATTAGTCTGATACGATTTTAAAGTGGTTACTTGAGAAGAATTTGAGAAAGGCACTATTCACACATGATATGCTCTCTTCCACTTTTAGTTTCCGGGACGCTGTGGAAAGGGAGTAATTAGGGCGGGCCTACAGTACTGAAGTGGATTCCTCATTTTATATGGGGAATTCATGTCCATGGCAAATAAATCTGGGCAATGGAATTTACACCTACCTTGAGGTATGAATAAGCACCTTCTTGAGTTCAGCCCCCCCCCCCCCCATCATTCCCCTGATATCCAATCACCCCCCTCCCTCTGCCCCCCTCGGCATCTGATTTCCCCAGCATCAATAATCTTTCACCTCACCCCCCCCCCCCCCCCAGCATAAAGAACACCCCTGAGAGCCGCCAGTCAGACCCCTCACTCCCAAACTAATGAGTTGCATGGTCCCTGGTGTCTAGTGAGGAGAAGAAGCAATCTCCAATTGCCCTCATTTAGCATCCTGACCCCTAGTGGTAGTACTGCACGATTATTGCCAGGGACCACGGGAGCCATTTTGGAATCTTAAGCCAGAGAAGCAGAGGCAACTGAATATTGCTCCTGCTCTCAGTAGACACCAGGGACCATGCAACCTCACTAAGACCCAGGGTAGGAAGATCAGGGATGGGGGTGAGGTTCTGACTAGGGGCCATTGGAGGAGGTTCTTTATATCAGGGCAGTGAGGCACAAGATTATTGATACTGGGGGGGGGGGGGACTGGCAGTCAGTGGGGGAAGGGTCAGGAGTGAATGTCAGAAGGGGTCAGGAGGTGATTGGATGTCTTGGGAACTGATCAGAAGTCAGGGGTGATTAGAGGGAATTGTAATCAAGGGGTGCTGCTGCAGGATTGGGGTATGCATACAGATAGGGCAGCAGAAATTGGGTGGTGTTGCATGTTTTATCCCTACATGTAGCTCTTTCAAATCGCTGCCCCCGCTGGACATGAGGAGATATCAATATGCAGCCTGCACTTCCTTACACACATTTTACAACAGGCTCAGCATGTGAAAGAGCCTCTTGTATAATACAGTGGGGGTTTCCTGCATCCTGATCTGGATGTCTAAATTCCGCTCTCCATGTCCTATCTAAAATATGTCTAAATTGTGCCGTGTTTATCATGATTTTAATGTACCATGTTCTGAGTGAATCAGTGAGGTATGTTATCAGATCAAATTGAATTAATTAATAAAATACCGAGATGGGAACTGCCTTCAGTCGAATGTTGTCTGCACTCTGCAAATAAAGTCTTCACCTCTGCCACGTCCACTGGGAGGCTGTTCCCTGCATCCAGCACTCTTTCAGTACAGAAATTACTCCCGAGTCTCTTCCCCTTCACCTTCATCCTCTTCCCCCTTGTTCCACAGCGTATTTAATCTATTCACCATATGCCTGATGACTAAGCCCACTGACCATTTCGGTAGCCACCCTCTGCACCGACTCCATCTTGTTTATATCCTTTTGAAGGTGCGGTCTCCAGAATTGCACACAATACTCCAAATGAGGTCGCACCAAAGACTTATACAGAGGCACTATCACTTTCTTTCTTCTACTGGCCATTCCTCTCCGTATGCACCCAAGCATCCTTCTAGCTTTTGCTGTCACCTTTTCTACCTGTTTAGCCACCTTAAGATCATCTGATACAATCACACCCAGGTCCCGCTTTTCTTTCATGGACACTTCCCCCTTATACTGCAGTTAGGGACATGTGCCCAATAATTTTCTAACAGGGCACCTAGGGTCAGCACCTGCTTTTCTGCACTCACATATGTGGCAGAGAAAACACCTTGAATGTAGGCGTGATGTACACCTCCTAGTGAGCTGCTGTAAACCGTTGCACATGGTTTTTGCATGTATGTACGTAGATTACGGTATTATATCATCTCTGCGTATACGAGAAAGCTCTGTTCAGACCATGCCCCCAGCTATGCTTACAGGCAAAGTGCGTACCTTCATGCCAAAGTGTGGACTTTTACTCCAGTTAGTATCTTATAAGAGGCCACATTTGCGCTGGATTGACACTATAAAATTAACCTCTAAAGGTTCTTTTATTTTGCTTGTGGCGAGTGTCACTAAAGCTTCAAGTCAAATGAGAAAACACTTACACGGTGTTAACCCTCAGATACACTACCCCCGGGTGTCATTTTTTGTGTTTTTTCTTCAAAATGGTAAGGAATTGTATTTTGGTACTATAGGTATTCCTCAACAAACCATTTTTAAGTATTTTCATACATATGGTTTGCAAAAATAACGTTTTTATACAGTACTGCATGCTGCTGAACAAACAAGGGGTGATTTTCGACACTCGCACAATAACACTCTCCTTTGTTTTATAGCAGCAAAGAAAGTCACCACTCCAAGTCCACATTACAATCCTGTGTTTTCTAACGTCTTGCTTACATTTATGACGTCACCTGACGTCAGTTCCTTGTTTGTTTCTGTGGATTAAAATTTTTTACGACAAAGGTAAACAATGCCACTCCCGAAACGCTTCAGCAGCTGTGCAGCAACTGAAAAAATTAGACGATGGTTGAATGAAGAAAGTGACAGTAATGATAGTTTGAGTAATGATACTGAAGGTGCTGATACGGATAGTGCAGTCGTTCCCGCCCAGTCCGATCAGCTTGATCTTGATGATAGCGGCAGTGAAGCGGAAGATGCTGTCGAAGAAAATAAAACAAGTGATGACGATAGCAGTTCATACAGCAATTCTGAAACTTCTGAATCACATTCTGAAAATGAGGAAGTTACTGACAGTCATTACACAGCTCGTTCTGGCATGCAATGGAATAAAACTGTACCGCCAACATCAAGAACAAGGGAAGCAAATATAGTCAGAGAATCTTCTGGACCAATTGCTCTGATCAGAGGTATAACTAATGCTAAGGATATTTTTGACATGTTTGTAACTCCAGATATATTGTCAGCAGTGTTAGATTTCACAAATTCTGAAGGCATACGTAGAGCTGAAGCAATGCAGCCACCATGTACTGACTGGAAGCAGGTAACAATGGAAGAGCTCCAAGCAACATTGGGTCTTCTGTACATGAGTGGTGTTTTCAGGTTGAACAAAGTATCTGTACGCAGAACTTGGGCTAAAAGTCCTATCCAGAATCCTATATTTCCAGCTGTTATGTCAGGTAAAAGGTTTGCAGAAATATTGAGTTTACTTCAATTTGATGACAAACAAACCCATGAATCACGAAGGGCCAATGACAAATTTACTCCAGTCAGAGATGTTTGGAATTTATTCATTTCTCAGTGCATGAAAATGTACACACCATCTGCATACTTGACTGTTGATGAACAATTGTTGGGGTTCAGAGACAAGTGTCCGTTTCGTCAATACATCAAGTCTAAACCAGACCGATACGGTATAAAGTTATGGGTGTGTGCAGATGCCGAAACGTATTATGTATTCAACATGAAGCCATACCTAGGGCGTGAAGAGTCAGTTACTCGTGACAAAACAGTATCTCTAGGAGCTGATGTTGTTTTGAAGCTTATTGAACCTCTGGAACGGTCTGGCAGGAACATTACTTGCGACAATTTCTTTACTAACGTACAACTGGCTGATGTTCTTCTTAGCAAGAATTTGACACTACTGGGCACTGTAAGACATTGCAACCGTGACATACCTTCAGAATTCCAGGCAAATCGCTCAAGAATTGTGGGATCCTCAATATTTGGCTTCAGTGGAGACAAGACTTTGGTGTCATTCGTCCCAAAACGAAACAAATCAGTTATGCTGCTGTCAGCACTTCACCATGATAATAAAATTGATGAAACATCAAAGAAGCCAGAAATAATACTTGACTACAACAGAACGAAAGGGGGTGTTGACACAGTAGATCAGTTGTGCCACACATACAGTGTGAAAAGATCAACTCGTCGATGGCCACTTTGCGTGTTTTATGGACTGCTTGATATCGCGGCTGTAAATTCATTCATAATATTTATGTACAACAATCCTATGTTTCATCACAAGGAAAACTGCAAGAGAAGGTTTTTTCTGGAGGAACTCGCTTTGAATCTCATGAAGCCTCAGCTACAAAATCGTCAAAGCCATCCATAAGGTCTGACAAGCCATACACATTAATCCATGGCCAATGTTGGCTATCCTTGCCTTGAAATGCCTAAGCCACCAAGACCGTTGACCACACGGGCATCAGCAAAGAAAAGAAAAAGATGCTCCTTTTGTCCAAGTGACAGAGATCGAAAAGTATTTACCGAATGTGAAATCTGTCTGAAGCGAGTGTGTCCTGAACATTCAAGAACAACTACTAGCACATTGTGCATAAACTGTTGTTGAAAAAAACAGTCAATGTACTTCATGTATTGCTTACTAGTTTTCTGTTGTTTACAATGCACCGTTGTCAATTTGTTATAACACGGTAATTTTTTTGTCACAATTTGCATCATGCCATTACTTGACATAATGGCACCATACTTTGACTGTTGCTGTCCACCTAGCGAATAAATATAGAACTATTGTAGTTTGCAAAGCGTGCAGTGCTGCACACCATTTTTAAGCTTGCAACTGAATAGTTAACAGGTATTAACATTATGCAGCATATATCTGACCTTGTACAACTTGTCCTGCCTGATCTTGGCTAGCATTGCACATTATTCACTTGAAAGGGTGAATTAATAACAAGTATTATAAAAAATAAATAAAAGTATGTCTTTTTCTTCACAATTTAACCATGTTTTACAAACAAAAGTAGATGTTTTACCATATTTCTACATATGGGTCAGGGTTACCCGGGGGTAGTGTATACGTGGCAGTCGATTTACCGAGTGTATCCGAGGGTTAAACCAACAAGTTAAGCCTTTTCCCCCTTTTGAGTTTAAATTAAGGAAAGTGGATACCCTTTGAGAGTCAAGATGCTTGAGGAGGGCTTTTGTGAGGGATCCATGTCTGCGTTCAGAACTACCAGCACCCTTTAAAGGCCCCAACAAACTATGAGCACGTCATTTGCACCCACGCCTGCCTGCCTGCACTTTGGGGTTCCCAGTATTGTCCAGTTTTAGTATTGACTTCTGGAGCTCTGGTAATAAGGGAACTGTTTATACTGATGCTGTCAAAGCAACCCTGATATTTCTGGAAGGGACACAGAGCAAAAGAAATTTCTAGAGAAGAGTCCACATTCCAGAAAAGATTATTAAAAGGCAGAGTCTCCGAATGGGTTATTTTTGCACATACCATGACAGTCACGAACCTTAGTCCTAAATCCGGGTACATGGAGTGTGATCTCAGCCTCTCACATTTACTGCTAATGCATTATGCCAAACAGCGCCTCCTTCTGGAGTTTGTAAGATGTTACGTGTATGGGTGATTTTTCAAGGTGTGAGTGGAAATTCTACTTAATCAAGCCTGGGGCATCCAACATGCTGGGAAATAGCTTGGGATCTCTCTGACTGCATTTCGCCCTGATGTGGCAGCCTGATCCCTAGCAGTATACCACGAGATTACAGGGATCACAGTATACAACAAGATTACAGGGATCACAGTATACAATGAGATTACTGCCAGGGGATCACAGTATACCACGAGATTACTGATAGGGGATCACAGTATACCACGAGATTACAGCTAGGGATCACAGTATACCACGAGATTCCTGCTAGGGGATCACAGTATACCTCGAGATTACAACTAGGGATCACAGTATACCACTAGATTACAGCTAGGGGATCACAGTATACCACAAGATTACTGCCAGGGGATCACAGTATACCATGAGAGTACAGCTAGGGATCACAGTATACCTCGATATTACTGCTAGGGGATCACAGTATACCACAAGATTACTGCTAGGATCACAGTATACCATGAGATTACTGCTAGGGGATCACAGTATACCACAAGATTACTGCCAGGGGATCACAGTATACCACGAGATTACAGCTAGGGATCACAGTATACCTTGCTATTACAGCTAGGGATCACAGTATACCATGAGATTCCTGCTAGGGGATCACAGTATACCATGAGATTACAGCTAGGGATCACAGTATACCACGAGATTCCTGCTAGGGGATCACAGTATACCATGAGATTACAGCTAGGGATCACAGTATACCTTGCTATTACAGCTAGGGATCACAGTATACCACGAGATTCCTGCTAGGGGATCACAGTATACCATGAGATTCCTGCTAGGGGATCACAGTATACCTCGAGATTACAGCTAGGGATCACAGTATACCACGAGATTACTGCTAGAGGATCACAGTATACCACGGGATTACTGCTAGGGGATCACAGGTGACATTTTGACCCCAGGACTCGGAAGAGCAGGAGCCACTGGAAACTTTACCAGGGATCCCAGTAAGAATTGGGGAAGAGGAATCAAAGACGAGAGAGAGGAGAGACTGCTGGGAGCCCATCGAGGGAAGTCTCTTTATACCAGGGAGTCAGGTAGGGGGATCTTGATGGCAGGGAGGGTTAGATGGAGGGAGATCGATGTGTGGCAGGGGGGTTGAGTGGGGGGATCAGATGCTGATGGGGGGGGGGGCGAATGAAAGGGGAAGGATTGCTATCAGGGAAAGGGATCAGGTGTGCACAGAGAGCAAGAGCAGCCCCCACACACATGTGGCGTAACACTGCAGGTTTTTCCTCAGTTATAGCTATAGCTGGATGTGGAGACTTCATCCCACCCTCCAGGAAGACAAACTACTCTCACGAACACCATCTATGCAGCCATGCAAGGACTGAAGCAAATACATCTGCGCAACTATCTACTTTACCTTCTCTCCCAGGGCTGCTAAGTCATTTTTGTATGTTTTGAGAGATACTTGTTAGTATCATGGCTGAGCAGCATCAGTCATTAAGCTTGATAAGTGTCTGCAATCTCTGGATCGTGGCAGCCCACGGGCAGCTCACTTCCTGGGACGACATGTCTGTTCATGTTCAGCAGATGGACACCTCCATGTCCCTCACCAATCACCATTACCTTTCCCTGCCTAGGTTCGGTGGCAACTCATCTGGGATTTATGAGCTGCAGTTCCTCTTTTTCCTTTCTTCCACCTCCGGGGTTACATATTGATTGTGAATGCTGTTGGTTTGCAGTGTCCTGGATGTGTGTGCGTGTGCGTGTCAGTGTGTCAGGCGTGAGTGCTGGGTGTCTACAATGGGCATGTCTGAAATGCAGTTTATGTGTTTAGAGCGTCTACAGTGTGTGTGTAATTTGTGAGTTTGCTGAATCTGTGAGTTCAGATGTTGACTCTCTATTAATTGTCAGTGAATCACTCAGAACAACTCCATCTCCTGTGCAGGCAAAATGATTTATTACACATTAACTATTAACATTCAAGGTTTATTAAATATTATGGCAAATGCATGGTGCCACTTGGCTCTTTGCGGAGGGAGGCAGCAGGACTCGGGATAGACGGTGCAAGCAGGCGGCTATTGTTCTGCTGGCATTTCCCCAGGACCCCAGGTATGGAGCTGTAGGGTCTATCTTGCCCTGGACACAGTAAAACTCATTACTGAGGACGAGAGAGTGTGAATTGGTCAGTAATGTTCAATACTGGTGGTTTGAGAGCATGGACTGGCCTGTAATATTCATTACTGGGGAGTAGAGGATGAGGACTGAATACTGAGGTTAGGACCTCGTAGGTTCCAGGATGATTCACCATTTGCTAATGCGTCTCTGCTCTGGTGCCCCTGATCATTTATTTTTTACTCAGGTCCGGGAGGGGTAATTTATAAGCCAAACTGTTTAGAAGCAGCAAAGAAGCTTTTCAGACTGCTGCGAGGCCCTGAGTAATGTTAGTTTCTGCCCAGAGCTGTGGGACTCCATTGTATAAATGGAAGGGAGAGAGCTCGGCATCTCCCACACGCATTGATCGCCGGCTGAGGCTCGGGCGCTGTTAAACACTCATTGATTTCTGATGACTGAGATGTGTTGTGGAGCATTGATTTAACACAGCTGCAGACACAGCGCTACTAATCAGATTAAAGTGTTTAGCAGAAATGGGACTCACTCCTTTTTTCTTGTAAAAACACCAAAAGCATTAGGGAGGGGGAGGCTAGGAGGAGGCTAGAGAGATTGATAGGTCATGAGTACATCAAGACCTGCTTTGTAGACGATTCAGGGCTGTGACTGCTGCAGCCCACATGTGGAGCAGGAGAAGCTGAACTGCAAGGGTAGACGACCTCCTCCAAGCCGGGCATGAAACCTGTCATATTTCAGGGAAGGGCCTAGACCAGCGATGGCGAACCTATGGCACGCGTGCCAGCTGTGGCACGCGAAGGCCTTGCAGCTGGCACGCGGGAAGGTCCGCAACCAAAATATGCGGCATTAAAAAAAAAAAAAAAAAAAAGCTGCCGCTGCCGGGGCCAGGGCCGGGGCCGCCGCGGCAGAATCGAGTGTGCCGCGGGGCCCCCCCGCCCAGCAGAGCCTGCCCTCCGTCCCCGGTATCACCTCTCTGAGCTGCCTCCAGTCACACGCGCCGGCTTTCAGAGCGCGAGGGGAGTTTCTCCCTCGCTGCTCTGTTAAGCCCGCGGGGGCTGATGGGAAGTTCCCATCAGCCCCGCGGGCTTAACAGAGCAGCGAGGGAGAAACTCTTCCCTCGCGCTCTGAAAGCCGGCGCGTGTGACTGGAGGCAGCTCAGAGAGGTGATACCGGGGACGGAGGGCAGGCTCTGCTGGGCAGGGGGGCCCCGCGGCACACTCGATTCTGCCGCGGCGGCCCCGGCCCCGGCAGCGACAGCTTTCTTTGTAAAAAAAATTTCGCTGGGGGGGGGTTAGGAGTGGTGATGGGCTGGGGGGGTTAGGAGTGGTAATGGCTGGGGGGGGGTTAGGACTGGTGATGGGCTGGGGGGGGTAAGGAGTGGAAATGGCTGTGGGCTGTTGGCGGGGTAAGGACTGGTGATGGGCTGGGGGGGGGGTTAGGAGTGGTAATGGCTGTGGGCTGTTGGGGGGTTAGGACTGGTGATGGGCTGGGGGGGGCAAGGACAGGAAAGGGGCTGATGGGGGGGTTAGGAGTGGTGATGGGCTGGGGGGGTTAGGAGTGGTAATGGGCAGTTGGGGGGATATGAGAGGTAATGGCTGTGGGCTGTTGGGGGGTTAGGACTGGTGATGGGCTGGGGGGGTTAGGAGTGGTAATGGCTGTGGGCTGTTGGGGCTAGGACTGGTACTGGGGTATGGGGGGCTAGGACAGGAAATGGGCTGATGGGGGGGTTAGGAGTGGTGATGGGCTGGGGAGTTTAGGAGTGGTGATGGGCTATGGGGGGGCTATGGGCTCTGGGGGAGCTAAGTCTATATGGGCTGATGGGATTAGGACTGGAAGTGGGTTGATGGGGGCTTAGGACTGGTAATGGGCTATGGGGGGCTAGGACAGGAAATGGGCTGATGGGGAGGGGTTAGGACTTGAGGTGGGCTGTTGGGTGGGGTTAGGACTGGAAATGGGCTGATGGGGGGTTAACACTGGAGGTGGGCTGAAGGTGATAGGACAGGGAATGGGCTGTGGGCTGATGGAGGGGGTTAGGACTGGCAATGGGCTATGGGGGGGTTAAGACTGGTAATGGGCTGTTGGCTGATGGGGGCTGTCTGGTAATGGGCTATGGGGGGTTAGGACTGATAATGGACTATGGGGGGGGGGGCTAGGACAGGAAATGGGCTGATGGGGAGGGGTTAGGACTTGAGGTGGGTTGATGGGGTTAGGACTGGTAATGGACTGTGGGCTGATGGGGGGGTTGGGACTGGCAATGGGCTATGGGGGGCTGACTGGAAATGGGTTGATGGGGGTTAGGACTGGAAGTGGGCTGATGGGGGGTTAGGACTGGAAGTGGGCTGATGGGGGTTAGGACTGGTAATGGGTTATAGGGGGGCTTAAACTGAAAATGGGGTGATGGGGGGTTAGGACTGGAAGTGGGTTGATGAGGGGGGGCTAGGACTGGTATTGGGTTGGGGGTTGCTAGGACTGGAAATGGGTTGGGGGGCTGCTAGGACTGGAAATGGGCTGATGCAGGGACTAGGAGGGAATGGATGCTGGGTGAGGCTGGAACTAGAAGGGAGCTGGTGTTGGGGGAGGATTAGAATGGGATGGGGCTGGGAGAGTAAAATGGAGAGGGGAAAAATATTTTGTGTGGGAGGGATAAAAAATCTACAATTGGCCGGGTATTGGGAGAATAAGTGGGGATTGAGGATGAAGGGGTAAATTTTGAGTAGATGAAATAGGAATGAGGAAAGAGCAAAAGGAGAAAGATTAGTATGTTAAAGCAGATGTAGAGAGAGAATGGAAAAAAAAAAAAACAAGACAGAAGAAAGGACAAATGGACAGCAGATGGAGAGTTAGCAGAAGACACCAAGAAACCAGAAGAAAGTGGCTGGAACAATTGCAACTGAAAAAAAATGCACAAAAGGTAGAAAAATATCTCTTTATTTTGAATTTATTAACTGGAATATGTCAGCTCTGGGAAATGTGCATCATTAATTTTTGCGCTTTGTTTAGTACAAGAGGAAATTAATTTATAGTTTTATTTCTACAGTGTTGTTGTATATTCCAAGTTTGGCTTTTGGGGTTCCCAGTTTAATTATTGTCTTCCTGTTTCTAAATTGTGATTCCTTGTTTGGTGATGGTTTGTTCTGCATGTGTAACTGAGCTGAGGTATTCTGTTTATATAATTCCTATTTGACATTGCCACTTGTTCTTTCCCCAGTAGGTCATGTATTGTTGTTCTCTGAAATGTATTGGTTTAATATTTGCAGTGTTGCCTTTTGATAGTTAGGGTATGGTGGATGGCAGTCCACGGAGGTGTATGGTGAGTTATGGTGTGGCCATGGATATGTCCGGGGGTGCCAAAGGAAGTGGATGTGTGGGTGGTGGGTGCAGGGTTGTCAGAGGGTGTCCTGAGGGAGTGCATGGTGTGATGGTAGGTACAACAAGGTGTGTGTTTTTGTCTGTGTGAGTTTGGAAATGTTGAAGGTGCCTCTTGGTGCCTTCTGTTACCAGCTGTTTTTCCCCATCTCTGTCTGCCTGTGTTACCCTGTGCCAAAGAGCTGGGGGCAGCTTTTGGAACGGAGCAGTGCTCAACATTCTACAACCCCAGCAGCTTCTCCTAGGAAGCAAGGGGAATTCTTTCCTCCATAGAAAGCAATAGGAATGGGGTTTTTTTGGGGGAGGAGGGTGGGGGGGGGGGGGTTAATTCTCTAAAAACATTGACCTAATGTGTTCTGGCCTTGAACTCAATCGAAGATATGTGAATTTTCTTCCTGCTTGCCAAATTTGGTGTTGCTGTAGAGATAGATGGACGCAGGGTCAGCAGAAGGGAAGCTGCAGGTCTGGTACCCAGCCAGGGGAAAGACTGACAGACGGAGGGAGGGAAAAACAGAACTTCTGATTCTCATTTCAAGCTCGGATTACTGCAGATTGAAATGGTAATATATTTAAGCCTTTGGCTTCTAGGTGTTTAGCATTTTGAATTTTAGATCTTTATTTCTGAGTAATTTGGGACTTTGCCCAGAATCAGCAAATGAGGGTTTATTGATGTAGCCGTGTTGCAAAAAAATAATGTTGGTGACTTTTTAGGTGGATTCCCGGTGAAATCCTTCTCCAAGCTTCAGCATCGGCATCATTCACTGCCCCCTCCAAGCCCCAACAACAGCCACAGCCCCGCTACAGCAAACCCCCTCCCCCCAGATGCCGCTCCAGCCCAGTCCTCCGATCTTTCACAGAGAGCTGGGCGCTTCTGTCTTTGCCCCCACTCTGTGTGGATTCATCCAGCTCTTCTGCCAGCAGCATAGGAGGATTTAACATAAGAGAACATTCCTCGCCTGAATACAGGAAGCGCCTGTTCTTGCGCCACTCTCGTGGTGCTAGCAGAAGAGCTGCAGGGGCAGAAGCAGATGCGCAAGCCGTCACTGCTGGAAAGAGACATGGCAGCAGTGACCTATCCAGTCATGTCACCTGACGTGACGGCAGCTTCCCGAGGATCCCGGCAGGGGAAGACGCTTATCAGGGTTTATCACTTATAACTGATAAACGCAGTTTCACCATCAGGGGTGGCCTATCGGCGCCTCCCAGTTATAACAGGTAACTGGTACCTCTAGAGAGTGAACATGGAGCAGAGAGTTTCAGTCAGGAACAAAGAGCCTCCCTCAATATCTACATCGAAGACCAGCCCATCACAGTGGAGAGCTCCCAGCTCCGGACTGGAAAAAGCCTCTCGGCTTGCTAGCTGTCTAGAGAAAAGGCAAGGAGGGCATAATTCTGGCCTAGACCTGGGATCGTAATACTCCTCCACCCAACATCACAGGGAAAGAATAAGGGAAATAACAAAACTGCGATGTACAAGCAGTGAACAGCCTAGGACTGGCCGCTGGGGTATATTCTGGGCAGACTGGACGAGCCAACGGGTCTCCTTCTGCCATCGTGAGGTCAAGAGCCTCCTATTTAAATAAACAGTGAGCAGGTAACTTATCTGGATAAATTTTCCACTAAATATCTTGTAAAAGCTATTTGGCTAACACCAATTCACCTGATGGTGTGGACCAATGACTACATAAATTTAGATGGTTTGTGCTCAGTTGGTGTATCAATTTTTTTTTTTTTTTTAGCTGTATTTATATCCTGCTTTTCACCGGGTCAAAGCGGTCAATTGGGGGATACCTTTAACATGAGGGGATATGAGACAAATACGCTAATACTTACAGGGAACATGGGCAATGGAGGGTTAAGTGGCTTGCCCAAGACCACAAGGAGTGCCTATAGGACTAGAAATCCCAGTCCCTCCGGCCTGAGATTGCTGTCCCCAGGTGGGATTTGAACCCCCGGCCCTCTAGTACCTTGTCCTAACCACTAGGCCACTCCTCCCCCGCTTTCTCTCTCTGACCTTATTCAAATTCAGTCTAAAACTTTTTTGAGGCTGATTTAAGGCTTAGCTCCTGCCCCTTGAGATCACAGCCTTGTTGGTTTAAACCATTTTCTTAATAAACAAAAGGAGAGAATTAATGATGGAGAGGAGAAGTCCTGGACTGAAGTCTCCTCTCAGTCCAGGAGAGCAGGCGGCTGTGCGTAAGTTGCGGTGGGAGTTAGGAGACAGGAGAAGTCCTGGACTGAAGTCTCCTCTCAGTCCAGAAGAGCAAGCGGCTGTGCATAAGTTGGGGTGCAGTGGGAGTTAGGAGACAAGAGAAGCCCCAGACTGAAGTCTCCTCTCGGTCCAGGAGAGCAGGCGGCTGTGCGTAGGTTGGGGTGCGGTGGGAGTTAGGAGACAAGAGAAGCCCCAGACTGAAGTCTCCTCTCGGTCCAGGAGAGCAGGCGGCTGTGCGTAAGTTGCGGTGGGAGTTAGGAGACAGGAGAAGTCCTGGACTGAAGTCTCCTCTCGGTCCAGGAGGGCAGGCGGTTGTACGTAGGTTGGGGTGCAGTGGGAGTTAGGAGACAAGAGAAGCCCCAGACTGAAGTCTCCTCTCAGTCCAGGAGAGCAGGCGGCTGTGCATAAGTTGGGGTGCAGTGGGAGTTAGGAGACAAGAGAAGCCCCGGACTGAAGTCTCCTCTCAGTCCAGGAGAGCAGGCGGTTGTACGTAGGTTGGGGTGCAGTGGGAGTTAGGAGACAAGAGAAGCCCCAGACTGAAGTCTCCTCTCAGTCCAGGAGAGCAGGCAGCTGTGCGTAAGTTGCGATGGGAGTTAGGAGACAGGAAAAGTCCTGGACTGAAGTCTCCTCTCGGTCCAGGAGAGCAGGCGGCTGTGCATAAGTTGGGGTGCGGTGGGAGTTAGGAGACAAGAGAAGCCCCGGACTGAAGTCTCCTCTCGGTCCAGAAGAGCAGGCGGCTGTGCGTAGGTTGGGGTGCGGTGGGAGTTAGGAGAGGAGAAGCCCCAGACTGAAGTCTCCTCTCAGTCTAGGACAGTGGGTCCCTGTGTGTACAGTGGTTTACAAAGGTTCATACCCGGGCAGAGGGTGATATTGCTGAAGGACTGAATGGAAAAGTCTGTCTTTTTGAAGATGACACGAAAATTTGAAACAGAGTGGACTCCCCTGAGGGAGTAGATAACATGAGGAAAGATCTACAAAAGCTGGAAGAATGGTCTAATGCTTGGCAGTCAAGATTTAATGTGAAGAATGCAGCGTCATGCACTTGGGAAGCAGAAATCCAAGGGAATTGTGGCGTGGCCCTTAGGCGAGAACTGAGGCGAAAGTACACGCTATAAGAACAAAAACACAGAATACAAACGGCAGTGCTACAGTCTACTACAAAACCGATCTCAGCACCACTAAAATCACAGAATTAAACTCCGGGACACTCTAAAGATCAATATCCAGGCCACAAATCAACGAGAAAGAATTCACAACGACGCTAGCAACATAACAAAAGAAATAGAACACCAGGACTGAAACGAAGTACATATTTCTAAACATCAGATCCTATACCCCACAGCAAGTATAAGAATTTCAATTTTAATATCTATCCTGTCACTTTTTGCAAGTTGAAACGGGTACTACAACCATTCCCTGTTACTACAATCACATCTGCTCCTGCACTTACTCAGCAACTAAACCTTGGTTGCTCCCAGGAGCTTTAATGTTGCCACTAATCCTAAACAGCACCTGCATTACACTGAAAGTACCCATTCAATGTTAACAGTTTTGCCAGCTGTAATTGCATAACCATTGAAACTATTGTGATACTGTTGTCTGCATTGCCAGCTGTAACTGCTTTTCCATTGAAATGTTATTTATACTGTTGCCAGTTTCAATAGCAATACCTGCATATCCATTGAAACTATCTTATATTGTTACCAGTAGTTTCAAATGTAACGACCATTACATAGAATTTACCCTTTCTACTGTTTCCAACCTATTCAACTGTACCTACATTTACATAGATTTTATTATTTTACTGTTGATAGTATAATATTCAATATAATATTTCAGCAAAAATGCAACCATTTAACTCCCATAATAGAAAAATCATATTTCTTAGCATCACGATAGCAATGCTAATAACCCTTGCCCATAGCCTACAATACAACAACATCAAAAACATCCCCATCATACACAGTCTAACTAGAAACAACCCCTCATCATGGCATACACACACAGCACAACACCCCAAAATGAGCAGCCACAGATTAATCCATATAAAATATTCCTCACCCACTAAATTATCAAACCCGACGCCATACAAAAAGCTTGAATCAAAATCAATAATACTAGTCAATGCCAGATCAATGAAAAATAAGTTACCTATATTCACAGAACTATTAGACAATCATAACCCAGATATACTATGTATAACTGAGACATGGCTATCAGACACAGACAGCGTCTACTTGAATCAACAAAGCAACAGTAACTATGACACATTCTACACACATAGAACTCACAAAAAAGGTGGTGGAGTTCTAATAATGTTAAAAAAGGATCTAAAAGCTAAAAAACTAACATCCACCCTTCCTAGCAACATAGATACCATCCTTGTGAAAATCGACAACATAACAATCTGCTTAATTTACAGACCACCAGACCAACAAGCAGAAAATTTGGACCCATTAATCGACCTTCTAAATTCATCAACTGATCAATACCCAATTCTAATGCTTGGTGACTTTAACCTCCCATCCTTACCAGCCTCATCCGCCTCTTTCTTTCTAGAATCTACAATTGATATGGATATGCACCAAATAATAAACACCAGCACACATGGAAAAGGTAGTATCCTTGACTTGGTTTTCTTACCAAATATACTCTACCAGCATTATGACCCCACCTCCCTAGGTTGCACACCGATTCCATGGTCAGACCATTACATCATAAACTTTAGTATCACAATAAACAAAACACCAGCTAAACAAACTCAAAATAATGCACCAACCTCAAGATTCAATAAATACAATGAAGAAGAATTCCTTGACCTCATAATTCCTAACTTGTCAACCTCTCCACTAGACCTAGATGATGCAGTAACCAACTGGCACAAAACTATTAATAATGCAGCAGCGAAAAAACAAATAACTAAGAAAAACACACAATCCAAGGCTAATCAAACCCCATGGTACAACAAGGAGCTAAAACTACTGAAAAAGAAATTAAGGAAAGCCGAATGTAAATGGAGGAAAAATAAAGACACAATCACAAAAGATATATACCTTACGCTCCTTAATAAGTACAAAGACGCAATAAACAAGGCCAAGAAAAATTATCATACCACTATACTAAATAACGCAATAAATAGACCCAGAGAACTTTTCTCAATAGTACAAAAACTGACTAATAATATTCACAACTCCAGCAATGAAATCACGGACATTACGCCTCAGACATTGGCAAATCACTACAAGAACAAAACAACATCTCACCCCTTACTACCAACACCAGTAAATACTTCTCATATAATTAACACAGACGAATGGTCCGAATTCCAACCCCTCACCAAAGTCGAGCTCAAAAACCTAATCAACAATATCAACACAACCACATCTCTACTTGACCCGTGTCCAGTGAACTGGATAAAGAATTCCCTAGACATACTATCCCAATTCATACTCCCAATAATAAATCTTTCACTAAAAAATGGATACCTACCCCCTACACTAAAACACGCACAGATCCGCCCAATCCTAAAAAACTCCACCCTTGACAAATCATCACCTAAATCCTACAGACCCATATCAAGTATCCCGTTTATGGCCAAATTAATTGAAAAAGCAGTACAACTCCAAACTCAAGAGTATATTGACAGCTCAGCCCCTCTTGATGAACAACAGTATGGATTCCGCCCAAGACATGGCGTTGAATCACTCCTAACAGTTCTATTTGACACGCTTGTCAGAGGAATAGACAACTCAAAACATGCTTTCCTACTTATATTCATTGATGTCTCCGCAGCCTTTGACAGTGTACACCATGCAACAATAATTAATAACCTTAGGCAAATAGGTATAAAATCGACAGTTCTAAAATGGTTCACCTCTTACCTAACAGACCGAACTCAAACGGTTCAAATCGGTAACCTCACTTCTGAAACATACAATCAAGAAATAGGCCTCCCACAAGGATCAGCATTATCAGCGTTACTATTTAATATCTACTTAAAACCTATTTGTAATATCTTTAAAAAATGTAATGTCCTCTATCACCTATACGCGGATGACATTATGATGTATGTCCCTTTCAAAATACCTAACGTTCCCATACAACTAATTAATGAATGCCTCAATGAAATAACCACCTGGCTAAGTGAAAAAAACCTCTACATTAACCACGCAAAAACAGAAGCTTTAATAGTAACAAAAAGCACAACTTTCACTCCCCCAGCACATATAACATTGCAGAATAACAACATCATACTGAAAGATGAAATACGTTATCTGGGAGTTATTCTGGACAGACACCTTAACATGGATACTCACGTAAGAAATATAACAAAAAAAGTCCACTTTAAACTGAAAATATTAAAGCAACTCCGCCCCCTAATGCTCTTACAGGATTTTCAACGAGTAATACAAGCTATCATAACCCCCCATTTCGACTTCGCAAATCAAATCCTAATTGGTGTAACAAAGCAAACCGTAAAAAAACTACAATTAGCTCAAAACGCAGCAGCAAGGACCATTACGAAGGCCCCACCTTTCCAACACATTACCCCGATTTTAGAATATTTACACTGGCTCCCAATTCAAAGCAGAATAGAATACAAAACTCTCTTAACCACCTACAAAGGCATAAATAAAACCGCACCATGGACAATAAACAACCTCATCAAGACAGAACCCACCCATAATCCCCAAAGGAGAGACCAGCTAAATAAACTAACAATACCAAAAGAATTCATTAAGGCTAAAAAATCTACTAACAAAAAAGCATTCTCCCACGCAGCCCCCACATTGTGGAACGCAATTCCAATAGAACTACGACAATTACCTGAAATCAAGGAGTTTAGAAAAAGACTCAAAACTCATCTCTTCACACTGCACTATGGCTCCGAAGCAAACTCACCCAGCACCGCCCAGCTCGATAAAGGATAACTCTACCATAGCTGATACATATTAAGATAAGGGAAAAGGTACTGTGGCAATAAAATAAGATATTGAAAACTGAACAACAAATAACCCTGTATATAGTTTAATCCTGTACAAATGTAAATAGTTCTCTAATTGTTAATTGTTAACTGTTAATTTGTAAATGTAGCCTTCAAGTTACTACTGTTATATGTAAAACAACCTGCTCTGTTAATTGTTGTTATATGTAAACCGCATCTGATCAATGGAAGAAGCGGTATAGAAAAACCTGTTAATTAAATTAAATTAAATTAAATTAAATTAAAATTAAAATTAAATTAAATTAAATTGTATGCGATAGGGGGCGAGAGGTTGGTGTGCACGGACCAGGAGAAGGACCTCGGAGTGATTATTTCTGAGAATCTCAAGGTGGTGAAACAGTGTAACAAGGCAGTGGCAAAAGTCAGAAGGATGCTGGGTTGCATACAGAGAGGAATTACCAGCAGAAAGGAAGAGGTACTAATGCCACTGTACAAGTTGATGGCGAGGCCTCACTTGGAATATTGTGTTCCGTTTTGGAGACCATATCTCGCAAAGGATATAAAAAGGCTGAAAACAGTTCAGAGGAAGGCGACCAAAATAATTTGGAGCCTGTGTCAGAAGACTTAAGAGACTTAAAATCCTGAGTAAAACCACTGCGCTAAACTGTAGTGCAGTAGGTGTGCTAATTTCCTACAAAAGGAGGACTTTTTAATTGCTCCCGAGGTAACATTTCTTTTAACATTGGATTGTCATGCCAGCTTCAGACATGTTTAGAGATTCAGAAGAGAGGAAAAAGATCATTGAGGTGAAGTTTGACACTTCACCTCAATGACCAGTTCCCCTCCCAGTTGCAATCCCACTCCCCAGTCCCTGCCAAGTCATCACTGGAGGCTCAATGCTTCTGATACTCCCCCCCTCCAAAGAGAATAATCACTGGTGGTGCTAGTGGGCCCTGATTTCCCCACCCCTCACACCACCGGACCAGGCCAGGGCTCCTCACACCCCGCCGATACCTCCTCCCCATCCCCAGGTACCTCCCAAGTCAGGAGGCAGGAGTGTAGCCCACACACTCCTGCCTAAATGGCAGCACCTGGCTCTGTGCAGTGTAACTTGACTGATCTTACATTCTGCATCCAAGCATTCATCCCAGAGAGAGCGTCACTCAGCCATATAAAGTATTTTTCTCTTATATGGCAGACCAACCCTGCCCAGGGCATCCCAGGATGCAGTGCACAGGGCCGGGTGCTGCCATTTTTCAAGATGGCAGCACGGGAGAGGTAGCATGAGAGCTACATTCCTGCCTCCTGGCTTGTGAAGTACAGGACGATAGAGGGAGGCCTGGCCTGGTGGTTCAGGGAGGTAGGGGTATCGGGTCCTACTAGGACCACCAATGCTTATTCCATTTAGCTGGGAGGGGCGATTGAGGCCCATTAAGTCCCCAATGATTATTCTATTTGGGGGGGGGGGAGGGAGGAATGGATTGGGGCCACTATGATCACCAATGACTTTTTCTTCGATGTGGGGGAGATCGGGTGGAAGATGTTAACCAGCATACTGCCTCCCCACCCCTAGAAGTGACGCAGCCACGTACCCCAAAGTAATCAATGCTCCGTCACAGTATAAAGCCCCAGCGCCAGTGGCGTTTCTTGCCATGGCGGCATATGACACGGGTGCATGCCCAAGGAGCAAGACATGCTCCTTGGGCACGCTCCTTGGGGCAGCTCCAGTGGTGGAGGTGCTGAATCTGATCGCACAACAACTATTTTGTTCATTTTTAAAATATTACAAGACTCTACTGTAGGCAAACTTAAATATCTTATCACGATTGAAGACTACCCAACAGTTTCACTTTATCTATTCCTAAAGATTATATAAAAGCCAAGCAAGCCACTTCAAGAAGTGCTATTTCATTAGCTGCCCCTTCTACTCCCCGATCATCTCCGAGTCATCACCGACGCTGAGGATTTTAAGAAAAATCTGAAAACACTCTACTCTGACCACTTTGGTGACATCACATGATTATTTATTTTTATTTCTAACTTTTTGTTATTTTCCCTTTTTATTTTATGTTCTTATATTTAGGCTTTGTAAATATGTAAATAAGTTAATTTAATATAATCCCTGTTTGTTCCTTCCCTTGTTTTTTGTAAGTTTTGAACTTCATTGTAAACCGCTTTGATTTTAGGATAAATCCTGTTCAATAAATAAATAAACTATAACGTCCTCCGTACATCCCTGTCTCTCCCCTGTGCCATCCCGTGCCTCCCTGCAAGGTTAGGTAGGTTCCCCCCCCCCCCCCCCCTTTTCTCATGAGTTTTCTACAATCATTTGTTTCTCTCTGTTTCCTCATGTCTGCCATCCCCATGCTGTGGGGCAATTGCCCTTCTCTATCACTTCAGGGACCGCTGCCCAGAGGCCATACAACACATATTCATGCCAATCTCCTTCCATGCCTGCCAGTCTGTACTTCGCTGCCCCAAGCTATCCCTCCTTCCTCTCATCCACTTCTCCAGCTAGGGCTAGTTAATTATCGCTCATTGAGGGCTAACACACTGTGAATTTAAGACCTCATACATCAGGAATCCCTGTATCTCCTGTTCCTCTGGGAAACGTAGCTCAAGGAAGGAGAGGAACCCCTCCTCACACAATGCCTCCCTATAGGCTTCTCAGCCATCTCAGCCCCTCATATTGGCTGTACCAGCGGTGGGGTTGCAGCACTCCAGCACTCCTCTCTCCCGTTAACCCAGGTCTCCTCCTCCTCCTTGCACTATCCCGAGTCCCTCCTCCTTTATTTACATACATCCCCTGTGGTCCCCACTTCCTCGTGATTTTTATTTATTTATTTATTTATAGTTCTTTTAGTGATCTAGTTCCCACCCTCCCTTTGCCCACATTTCTGACATTTCCTTTCAGTTCCTTCACTTGGTGCTTCTAGGTGATTTCAATGTACACTCTTCCCCCAGGGATCATTCATTTCTTACTCTCTTTCGTTATTTTATTTATTTATTTAATGCTGTTATATACTGCACTCTTTCAAATCAGTGCAGTTTACAGATAACAATTTTGTACAGAGTAGGAGGAGCCTGCTCTGCACTTACATCAAACAGGTAACACAACTTGGATTCAGAACAGGGGCAACTATATACAGGTTATTTACAGTCTAGGCAGGAAGTCGCTATGCAGTTGTAACGACATGGCTTGCCCTGAGAGCTATGGGCAGGGATGTAATTTATTCATTGGTAGTCTGTTTTTTACGGTTAGGTTGTAGGGTTGTGTCAGGTGAGGACGTGCTGTTAGCCTGGGCGTAGTGTAGGAGAAAAAGGTGGTGCTTTAGTGCCTTTCTGAATTGTGCAAGGTCAGTGATCACATGGATGGTCACTGGGAGCTCGTTCCAGCAGGTAGGTGCATAGAACATGAAGGCTATGTTTTTTGTTGCCTGAGTGCATTTTGTTACTTCGCTGGGGGTTATTAATGTGCTGGTGGCGAAGGATCTTCTTGCCCTGGTTGCAGGTGTGGGGTGTATAAGGTTCGTCAAGGAGCTAGTAGTTGTTTTGTTAATGGCCTTGAATGTTAACAGTACCACTTCGTAGGTGAGTCGGCAGTAGATTGATAGCCAGTGCAGGTCTTTCAGGATTGGAGTAATGTGGTCCCTTCTAGAGGCCCCGTGTAGGAAGCGGGCAGCAGCATTCATTGCTAACTGTAGTGGGTTTAGTGTGTTCTTAGGGAGTCCATGAAGGATCACATTGGCGTAGTCTAAGTGGGAGGTTACTAGTGCCTGGAACACTGTTTGGAAGACGTCTGGTTGCAGCAGAGGTTGAAGATGTCGAATTGTCCTCATCTTGTGGTAGATTTTCTTGACGGTGTTGCCTACGTGCGCTTTCAAGTTGAGGTGCTGGTTGAGCGTGACTCCTAGGTAGCAGATGGTGGATAGACTCGGGAGCTCAGCGTCTCTCATCTTTAATGTTGCCAGTGGGGAGAAGGTTTGGTTTCTCGTGATGAACTTCTGTCTTGCTGAAGTTTATCTTGAGACTCTGTGAGTGGAGCCAGTCAGTGACGGCATCAAAGCATTTTACTAGTGATGAGAAGTCTGGTTTTTCGGTAGTGAATGGGGTGAAGAGTAGAACGTCATCTGCATAAATCAGGCAGGAGATGTTGAAGGAGCGGATGATTGCACATATGGGCTACATATATATATTGAATAATAGGGCAGATAGTGAGGAGCCCTGGGGAACTTCATGTTTTTGTTGAAAAGACTCAGAGGTCATGGAGCCTGTTCGTACCTGCTGCCATCTATCTGTTAAGTACGATTTGCACCAGCTCCAGGCTGAGCCCTGAATTCCCTTTTCCTGGAGACGTATCAGGAGCTGCTCGTGGTTGATGGAGTCAAAAACCACGGAGATGTCCAAGAAGATCATGGCATATCTTCGTCTGTTGTTGTTGATCCCTGTGATTAATGTGTTGAGAAGTGTGGCAAGAAGCATTTCGATGCCATGTGATTCCCTGAAGCCATGTTGGCATGGATCGAGCGGGGGCAGTGGAGTCGATGTGTTCTTGGATTTGCCGTTGGACAACCTTCTCAATAATCTTGGCTAGAAGCAGGATGCTTGAGATTGGTCGATAGGATTCAACCTTCTGGGGGTTCAGCTTGTTGTTCTTCAGAAGGGTCCTGATTGACGTCTGTTTGAGGCATGCTGGGAATGTTCCTGTGGAGAAGGACCGCTCCATGATCTTGGCTAGAGTTGGACTGAGTTCACTGCACAAAGATCTTATCCAATATACTGGACAGGGGTCGTTTGGTGCAGTGGTGGAGTTGATGGTTGCAATGATGTCCTCAATGCCTCTGGCTGATGGTGTTGTAAGCGAGTTGAGCGGTAGTGGTTGGTATGGGTTGTGACTAGTGTAATGGGGAAGAGACATCCTTTGCTATGGAAACAGAGGAACCTGAGAGCAGTAGGTCTGTTGCTGGCAGGAAGGAAAAGCTTAGGACTCCCAGTTGCCAGGAGCAACATAAACAATCCCAGCCACGAGGGCAGGAACCCCGCCCAGCTAGCAAACAATCCCCATCTCCTGGGCCCAATAGCTTTCACATGGGAGGGGGAAGGGCTAGATTAGCTCCCAAGCAAATGTATAAGAAACGTTCATTAGAGTTTGAAAGGGAGAACAGGGAGAAGAGAGAGAACAGAGAGCAGAAGCAAGAGAAAGATGGAAGAGAGCAGAACCAGCTGGAAGGACTGTGTGAGCTGAAGTCTGGGTCTTGGAAACAGCGTCTGTCTCGGTGGGAAAGGAAAACGTATGTGAGTGACTCAGTGGATTCTGATTCTGAGTGTGAGAGAGAAAGACAGAAAGTAACTGGCAGGAATAACTGGAGGAGCAGGGCACAAAACCCTTTGGCCAGAACTCCAGGCAACTATCCTATTGTGAAGGCGCACAGAGGGAAAAGTTACCAGTAAGGATAGCTGGGAAGCACTTACAAGCTCCAAGGAGTGAAAAGTATACGGTGCAAGACATTTGCATGTCAGAGGAAGAAGGTGAGCAGCCAGAATATAGAGGAAAACCTCTGAGCTTTACACCCCGTCCTGGTAGAGCTGTGCACGGACTTTCCCCTGCCTCAAAGCCAGAAGGTAGGCTGTCTAATTATTATAAATGTGGTTATAAGAACTTTTCTCATAGAAACCATAAAGGGTATGACTCTCCTCTAGGCTACACCAAAGTATATGGTAATGCTGAACCCTATCTCACGGAGGCGGTAATAGGGAAGCCTCAGGAACAGGCAGAGGAGGAAAGTCTGGAAACGTTATATACAAAGCAGAAGTTGTATTCAGCTGAGAGTCAGCATGAGTCAATGCTAATTGATCCTCCAGAAGAAGAATTGTCTGATAACCAAATGGACTGTACATTAACGGTTACTGATGATGTGATTTCATTGTGCTGAGCCAGAGAATCTGAGGAAGCTGTTTAACTGGCAGTTGAGGAGCACATGATTGCACATGATTTTCTTTTGCCTAATACAAAGTGACTGTATGCTGTGAATACCGTGCCATTTGTGATTTAAGTTTGGAAGCTGTTATTAGTTCTTTTTCTTACCTTGTGCCAGAGTGTATGGCTTTTTGTCCTAAGTTACATTGTGTTTTGAATCCGCCCCGGGAGGGGAATTAAAAGCCTGTGTTTGCCTGAACCACTCGATTCACAACTGCATCTTATTGAAAAGGGACACAACTACAACTCCCAGGAGGCAATGCAAACTTAAAGCATTGACTCCAACCTTTCAATAAAGGGTCTCCAGGCTATCTACCCATACGCTTAGGCTACGGGCCGACTACTGGTGACACTAGGAGTGGATTTTGTGGTTACGCTGATGTTGCTGGATTTGGCCAGCATGTAGTCAGTGTATTCCTGTGGGTGTAACATTGTAGTTTGGGTGGGCGAAGGTTCTTTCGTCAGGGTCTTCACTAAGTTGAAGAGGTCATGAGGTTTGTTCAGTGAGTGGCGCAAGAGTTCGGAGTGGTATTCCTTCATTTTCCCTGATATAGAGTGTCGGTGTGCGTCCAGGTGGGCGGTGTAGGCTGCCTGGTCGGTTAAGGACCGGGAGCGCCGCCATCTTCTTTCTAGTTTCCTAAGGTGAAGTAGTGAGGTCCGTAGCTCCGCGGAGTACCATCGTTCAGCTTTCCTACCTCTTGGTGTCTTGTCTGGTGCAGGTGGCTTGTTTGAGGCAGGTAGGCATGCAAAGGATTCAGGCTGTTATTCCATGTGGCCATCATTTCATCCAGGTTAGGTGAATCTAGCTTGAGGTTTGGAAGGACTTCATTGAGTGTTGCCTCTTTGTCGAATGGTCTGAAATGTTCTGTGGGTGCTGAAGAGTTTTCGGCTACTTTCCTAGGCAGGTTGCTGTCCTGATGCATGGGCATCTGGAATTTGATTAGGTTGTGGTCGGACCATGGGATCTCACACTTTCACAGCATGTGGGAGGAGTAGCCTAGTGGTTGGGGCAAGGTACTTCAGGCCGGAAGGTCGGTGGTTCAAATCCCACTAGAGGACAGCAACCTTGGGCCGGAAGGACTGGGGTTTCTAGTCCCACAGATGCTCCTTGTGGTCTTGGGCAAGCCACTTAACCCTCCACTGCCCATGTTCCCTGTAAGTATTAGTGTATTTGTCTCATATCCCCGTGTGTTAAATGTATCCCCCAATTGTGTTGTGACCGCTTTGATTGAAGGATAAGGCGGTATACAAAACTGTCTAAATAAATAAATAAATAAATAAATGTGAGTTCACCAACTCATGTGGCTGGGCAAACTCTCGACCTCATCATTACTCCTTCCAGCTTCACTCTCCTGCCTTCTAGCTTTGTTACCAGGCCTCTACCCTGGACTGATCATTTTTATCTTGCTTTTTCTCTACAACTCCCTTTACCCATTACCATCCCCTCAGTTTCTCCTGTTAATCGCAGTCAGGCTTCCATTCACCTCTCTCGCTGCATTACTCCTTTTATTCTCCAGCTTGTTCTTGCTGCTGACCAGCTTCTTCCATATGATTTCTCCTCAAGGAACTCTAGTCTCTCTTCGTCTATGAACCAAATAACTCCACTGCAACCTCACCCTCCACACCGCCCCTCCCGTCAGCCCTGGTATCACCCCAGACTTCATCTGCATCGTTCTTACCTCCGCTGGGTGGAGCACCTCTGGAGGAAATCTTGGTCCCCCATGGCCCTCCAACTTTTCAAAGCTTGTCACCTACAGTATCATTCATGTGTCCACCAAGTCAAACACACTTATCTTTCTAGGGTCATCTCCACTGCCCCAAATATGACGCACTAGCTCTACTCTGTCCTTAGATCCCTCTCTGACTTGCAGCCCAGCTCCTCCTCTGCTATATCTCACCCAGCCCCAGCCCTCCCCGACTGGCCTCCTTCTTCGCTACTGAAATCCATGATCTTCACTCCTCGCTACCTATGTGTACCCTCCATTGTCCTCTCCTCCTCCTCCGTCTCCTCCTCCCACTTCCCCTCTCATCCATGTTTGGACCACATTTCACCCTCTTAGTACTGCAGAACTTACAAAATCTATCTCCACATCTCACAAGACCAATTGCTCTATCGATCTGATACCCTCATCTTGGCTTTCAGAACTTCCCTTGCTCTCTTTTGCCTAATGTATTTACCATGATGAATTTTAGTCTCTCTTCTGGAACTTTTCCCACCCCTTGGAAACATGCCTTGGTTTGCCCACTCCTGAAGAAACCATCCCTTGACCCTGTGCACTATCTCCCCTTTCTCTCAAATATTCTTGAAAAAGCTGTTTTTTCCCAACTCTTACTATCTCGACTCCATCCATTTTCTCCATCCCTGCCAAGTAGGTTTCTGTCCCAGCCATAGCGTGGAAACTGTCTTACTTGTGTTTCTCAATGAGCTCCATACTTTGCACGACCGTAGTGATGTATCTGCAGGAACAAGCAGGAATGTAGTCTTCACATATGGGTATTGTCGTTACCGACGGAGCCCGTGCAGGAACGCTCCCCAGCGTCCAATAGGAACGCTTTTGGGAACATCCCACAGCGCATGCGTGCTGCCTTCCCACCTCTGTACCTCTCTCACTTCAGTTCTTCATTTTCCGCGGAGCCAACAGGACATGTACCCTGTCACCGCAGAAAATTTCCTTTTATTCTTTGTTTTTTTGTAGTCGCATCCGCCTTCATTCGACGCCTACCGGTACCGCCGGTTCTTCTTCTTCTTTCTTTTTAAAAAAAAACAACTTGTATTTCTTCAGGGGTCTTTCCCCTGTTTCTGGTGCTAGGCACCATTTTGGGTACCAGGCCCACTTTTCTTCAGGCATGGAGAAACCAGCTAGTGGTTAAAAAAATGCTCAAAGTGTGGCGGTACCATTTCCGTAACGGACACCCATGATTGGTGTCTAAAATGTTTAGGTCCTGAACATTGTCCAACGGAGTGTCTCTCCTGCATGAGTATGACCAAAAGAGGCCTGCAGAATAGAACTGCAAAACTCTGTATCCTTTTTGCCGCGGATACGATGTCAGTTGCATCAACATCTTCCAGGGCTTAATCTTCCTCCCATGGATCTCAGGTAACTAAACTTAAGTCTTCTAAGACTAACCAGTCCTCGAAGGGTAGATCTCCTTCAAAGTATCGAGATGCCTCTTGCGTTGCCCTCGAGGATAGTTCACCGGCAAAAAAACCCCGGTGGGAGTCTTCGGGCTCCAAAGCATTAACGGGGCCCCAGGATGTTCCAGAGGCTTCCACCTCTGTAGAACTACTGGTGCCGCTTCCACCGGTACCGACACCCAGGCATCTGCAGGAGCGATGGATAAGAGAATCCTCGCTATTGAACGCAGTCTAGCGTCCCTCTTAGCAGCTTCAGTACCGCTAAGACCACTACATACGGTTCAACAGATATCGGTACCGGTACCAATAGTACCTGCTTCGACAGGACTGCTTCCCCCCATGCCGAGCCTTGAGTCTATCTCAGGTATCGGGGATCAGGAACCGAGACATTTCAGTACTGACTTCGAGTTGTATCGATACCATGCGTTACAGGAGCACCCGGTACAGAGTGCCCTCATCTTCCGATTCCGGTGACTCTGAAGATTCTACCGGTACCAGAGCGAACCTACTAGAGAATTCAACTCCTTCTCCTCAATGCAGAATGTCTTCTCCAGAAGATATGTCCTTCCAGGATTTCATACGTGATTTGGCAAAGGGTCTTGCAATCACTGTGATTCCAGAACAGGAAACTAGGGCAGAAGAATTAAGAATTCTACAATACCCTATGGCTCCCAAGGAGGCAGCTAGGCTTCCCATTCACAAGATCTTACATGATCTGATGTTGAGAATGTGGGAAACTCCTTTAACGGTATCTTCATATTCCTGACGCCATGACACTATATACCGAGTGCCAAGTTGTCCTGGTTTTCATAAAACTCAGTTACCACACCATTCAGTGGTAGCGGAATCGGCCATGCGAAGAATCAAGAGTGCTAAAACACATTCTTCTAATCCTCCAGGCTGTGAATCCAGGGCTCTCGATGCCTTTGGTCGTCAATGCTTTCAATCCACCATGCTAGGAGCCAGGATCAGTTCCTACATTCTTTACATGCTTTCCATTTAGGGGAAAGCCGACAGTCGCCCAAGAGTGGATGGTTCAGAAGAATGTATCCTTGAAGGATACTACCAAAAGCAGAGAGGTTCCACAAAAAAGTAAAGTAGCCCAAATGCCCTCAAGTATGGAGCTGACAGAGCTTAAAGATCCCAATTTACCCATGTCTAACAATAGCCAAATTAACATGAATAAAATACATTCTCTAAAATGCTTGTATGCAAATGCTAGAAGTCTAAAGAATAAGATGGGAGAGTTAGAATATATAGCACTAAATGAAAGGTTAGATATGATTGGAATATCAGAGACATGGTGGAAGGAGGACAACCAGTGGGACACTGTGATACCTGGGTACAAACTATATCATAATGATAGAGATGATCAAATTGGTGGAGGGGTTGCGCTCTATGTTAGAGAGGGCATTGAGTCGGAAAGGATTAAAGTTTTGCAGGAAACAGAATCTGCTGTAGAATCTAAATGGATTGAAATTCCATATAAAAGGGGGAAGGCGATGGCAGTGGGGGTGTACTATCGAGCGCCTGGCCAGAATGACCAAATGGATGATGAAATGCTCAAAGAAATCAAGGAAGCTAACAAAAGTTACAGCGCAGTAATAATAATGGGTGATTTCAATTACCCCGGTATCGACTGGGTCAGTGTCACGTCAGGACATGCTAGGGAGATAAAGTTCCTAGATGAAATAAATGACTGCTTCTTGGAGCAGCTGGTTCATGAACCGACCAGAGGGGAAGCCATATTAGACCTAGTCCTTAGTGGAACACCAGATCTAGTGCAAGAGATAAGGGTGTTGGGGCCACTTGGCAATAGTGATCATAGCATGATCGCCTTTGATTTATTTAGTGGAGGAGGGATAGTAAGGAAATCCACAGTACTACCTTTTAACTTTCGAAAGGGAGACTATGATAAAATGAGGAAAACAGTTAAGAAAAAACTAAAAGGAGCAGTTGCGAAGGTTAAAGATGTACATCAAGCTTGGGTGTTGTTGAAAAATACTATCTTGGAAGCCCAGACCAGCTGTATTCCACGCTTTAAGAAAAGTGGAAGGAAGTCCAAAAAACTGCCAGCATGGTTTAAAGGTGAGGTCAGAGAGGGTGTTGCCAAAAAAGCATCTTTCAGGAAATGGAAAAAAGAGCAAAATGACGAAACCTGGAAACAGCACAAGCACTGGCAAGTCAAATGCAAGGCATTGATAAGGCAGGCAAAGAGAGAATTTGAGAAGAAGCTTGCTGCGGAAGCAAAAACGCGAAATAAAGACCTTTTCAAGTACATTTGTAGCAAAAAACCTGTGAGAGAGTCAGTTGGTCCATTAGATGATAAAGGGGTTAAAGGAGCACTAAGAGGCGACAAGGCAATAGCGGAGAAACTGAATGAATTCTTTGCTTCGGTCTTTACTGAGGAAGATGTAGGGATGTTACCCATGACTGAAGTGGTATTTAAAGGTGCGGAAGAATTGAAGGAAATATCGATACATCGGGAAGATGTCTTACAACTATTAGATAAACTGAAGAGTAGCAAATCACCTGGGCCAGATGGTATACATCCAAGGGTGTTGAAAGAACTGAAATATGAGATTGCAGAACTGCTATCAGTAATCTGTGAACTATCATTAAAATCATCTCTAATACCTGAAGATTGGAGGATCGCCAATGTAACACCAATTTTTAAAAAGGGTTCCAGGGGTGATCCGGGAAACTACAGACCGGTGAGCCTGACGTCAATACTGGGAAAAATGGTAGAAACCATCATAAAGAATAAAATTACTCAGCATGTAGATAGTCACAACCTAATGGGAGACAGCCAACATGGCTTTAGACAAGGAAGATCTTGCCTTACTAATCTGTTATGTTTTTTTGAAGGAGTGAATAAACAGGTGGACAAAGGTGAGTCGGTTGATATTGTGTATCTGGACTTTCAGAAAGCCTTTGACAAGGTCCCTCATCAGAGACTTTTGGCAAAACTAAAGAGTCATGGGATAGGAGGCAGTGTACTATTGTGGATCAGGAACTGGTTAAAAGATAGAAAGCAAAGGGTAGGGCTAAATGGCCAATTTTCCCAGTGGAGAAAGGTGAATAGTGGTGTACCCCAGGGATCTGTGCTGGGTCCGCTGCTTTTTGACATATTCATAAATGACCTGGAAAGTGTAATAACGAGTGAGGTTATCAAATTTGCAGATGACACAAAACTATTTAAAGTTGTTAAAACCCAAGAGGATTGTGAAAAATTGCAAGAGGATCTTGATAAATTGGAAGACTGGGCATCAAAATGGCAGATGAAATTTAATGTGGACAAGTGCAAGGTTATGCACCTAGGGAAGAACAACCCAAACTATGGTTACACGATGCAAGGTCCCACATTAGGAACCACCACCCAGGAAAAAGATTTAGGCGTCATTGTGGATACCATGTTAAAACCCTCGGCCCAGTGTGCAGCGGCGGCCAAGAGAGCAAATAGAATGCTAGGTATGATAAGGAAAGGAATGGAAAATAAAACAAAAGATATTATAATGCCTCTATATCGTTCCATGGTGAGACCGCACCTTGAATATTGTGTGCAATTCTGGTCGCCGTATCTTAAAAAGGATATAGCGATTTTAGAAAAGGTACAGAGAAGAGCCACCAAAATGGTAAAGGGGATGGAAGGATACTCCTATGAAGAAGAAAGGCTAAAAAGGTTAGGGCTCTTTAACCTGGAAAAGAGACGGCTGAGGGGAGATATGATAGAAGTCTATAAATTAATGAACGGAGTGGAACGGGTAAACGTAGATCGATTGTTTACCTTATCAGAATATAGAAAGACTAGGGGGACATGCAATGAAGCTACAGGGTAAACTATTTAAGACTAATAAAAGAAAATATTTTTTCACTCAACGTGTAATCAAACTCTGGAATTTGTTACCGGAGGATGTAGTAAAGGCTGTTAGTGTAGCTGGGTTTAAAAAAGGTTTGGACAAGTTTCTGGAGGAAAGGTCCATAAACCATTATTAAGAAGTGACCGAAGATATCAATGCTTGACCCAGTACAAGCATTGTGGAACTTGTGTCTCTTGGGGAAACTGCTAGGTACATATGATCTAGATTGGCCACTGTTGGAAACAGAATACTGGGCTTGATGGACCTTGGTCTGACCCAGTATGGCGTATCTTATGTTCTTATGTTCACTGCAACTTTTCCTGCCGCCTTCAAGCATGCTGTGGTTACACCTCTCCTCAAGAAACCCTCACTAGACCCTACCTGTTCTTCTAATTAATGACCCATCTCCCTCCTCCCCTTTATTTCTAAACTACTTGAATGTGTGGTTCACTGCCATTGTCTTGACTTTCTCTCCTCAAGCTCTTCTGGATTCATTGAAATCTGGCTTTTATCCTCTACATTCTACTGAAATAGCTCTTGCCAAAGTCTCCAGTGACTTGTTCTTGGGCAAATACAAGGGCCTTTACTTGATCCTCATCCCTTTTGACCTGTCTGCTGCTTTTGACACTATTGATCACCACCTTCTCCTTGACACCTTGTCCTTGCTTGGTTTTAAGGGCTCTGTTCTTTCCTGATTCTCTTCTTATCTCTCCCACCACACTTTTAGTGTTTGTTCTGGTGGATCCTCCTCTACTGCTACTCCGCTCAAAGCTGGTGTACCCAAAGGGACAGTTTTGGGACCATTCCCTTTCTCTCTCTATACCCAGTCCCTTGGTGCACTCATCTCTCATGGTTTTCAGTAACATTTTTACACTGATGACTCTCAGATCTACCTCTCTACACTTGAAATCTCTCCAGGAATCTAGACCTGTATCTCTGCCTGCCTATATGTCATTTCTACCTGGATGTCTTATCGAGTTTCTTATCTTTCCCCCTAAACCCTCCTTCCTCCTTTTTCTATTTATTTTATTTATTTATTTTTATTTATTTACATTCTCTTATATACCGCGCTATTCTGCATCAGTGCGGTTTACATTGAACAAACTGAAATTACATTGAACAGGGCATTATAACTTGGAGATAACTATTTTACAGGGAACATGGGCTATGGAGGGTTAAGTGGCTTGCCCAAGACCACAAGGAGCACCTGTGGGACTAGAAACCCTAGTCCTTCCGGCCCATCTATTACTGTAGATGATGCTTTAACCCACCCTGGTTCCTCAGCTCGCAGCCTTGGAGTCATCTTTGACTCCTCCCTCGCCTTCTCCACACCCATCCAACTGATTGCCAAAACGTGTTGTTTCTTTCTCTATAATATTAGCAGAATTCACTCCTTTCTTTCTGAACCCACTACTAAGACACTTATCCATTCTTTAGTCACTTCCCATCTAGACTATTTCAAGAATCGCTACCTTGATAGACTTCCTGTATGTCCTGCCTGACTCTGGATATGTAGCTGTATCATGGCACTCTGTACATTTGTTAATCCTTTATCTACAAGTATATGCTGGAATGAAAGACGGGGCAGAACCTGACTGCCACATAAGCAGTCTTTGCAAGTGAGACCATAAACTCTAATATCTTTCCCTGTGTGGTAGCTGTTTCATCCCATAGCCTGTGAAATCCTCGGAGAAGGTCTGAGGTTTCTTTACCTCAGACACCACACAAGTTCATATCTCTCAGAAACCAACCAAGTCCTATAAGGTTATTATATCCAAAGTGTAAAAAATGAAAACCCCATGCCACAAATCAGCAATTAAACAATTTTTTTTGTCGGACTATTTATAAATAGCTCAAATATATGACTTGACCATTTTGTAGCAGTCCTTGTAATATTTTTAAGTATATGCACATATTTTTAATTTGTCACTTAAAAATGTTTTCTTTAAAAATTCATTCCCATTGAAAACCTATAACATAATGTCTCATGAAGTGTTGTTGTTGTTAAGTGCCGTAAAGTTGGTGTCGACTCATGGTGGCCCTATAGATAGTTGTCCTAAACTATGTTCGATCTTCAGTCAGGCAGCTCATTGTTGATAGAGTGGCATCCATAGCTGTTATTGTATCAATCCATCTCATTGCTGGTCTTCCTCTTTTGCATTGATCTTCAACTTTGCCAAGCATGATGTCTTTCTCTAATGATCTCTCTCTTCGCATGATGTGTCCAAAGTATGAAAGTCGAAGTCTTGTCATCTGAGCTTCTAAAGAAAGCTTAGGTTTGATCTCCTCTAGTACTGACTGGTTTGTTCTTCAGGTAATCCGTGGTGTACACAGTATTCTTTACCATCACCATAATGCAAAGGCATCGATTATCTTCCTGTCTATCTTTTTCACTGTCCAACTTTCACATCCATATAGAAACATAGAAACATGTTATTGACGTTATTGAAACATGTATATTGACGTTATTGAAAATACCATGGCTTGGATAAGTCAAATGGAGAGAGATACCTCTGCTCTTGAGAATCTTGTTAAGGTCCATAGCCATTCTGCCAAGAGCAATGAGTCACTGGATTTCTTGACTGCTTGTCGTTTCTTTATTGATTATTGATCCAAGCAGTAAAGGATGTCTACTATTTCAATTTCTTCTCCATCAACAATGAACTTATTGATTTTGCCAGTGGTCAAGATCTTTGTCTTCTTTATGTTAAGGTGCAGGCCCATTTTAAGACTGCTTCTTGATCTTGAGAAGCAAATGTTTCAGATCATCTTCACTTTCAGCAAGTATTATGGTATCATCGGCATAGCGAAGGTTGTTGATGAGACTTCAACCAATCTTCACACACTGGTTGTCTTCATACAATCCTGCTTCTCTGATGATTTGTTCTGCATATAAATTAAAGTAGGGAGAAGGTATACAGCCTTGTCGTACACCTTTGCTGATTTTAAACCATTCTGTTTCTCTTTGTTCCATTCGAATTGTAGCTTCTTGAACAATGTAAAGGCTGTGCAAGAGAACAATCATATGTTTTGGTATACTCATGCCTCTTAATGTGACCCAGAGTTTCTCCTTTACACAGTCAAAAGCCCTGCTGTAGATAGAAACATAGAAACATAGAAATATGACGACAGAAAAAGACCATATGGCCTATCTAGTCTGTCCTTCCATATCAACAGCTACAACAGTCCCCTTTTTTCCTTTAGAGATCCTCTGTGTTTGTCCCATGCTTTTTTGAATTCAGATACTGTCCTCATCTCTACCTCATCTATTCCACAGATCCACCACTCTTTCAGTAAAGAAATATTTCCGCATATCACTCCTGAATCTATCTCCCATCACCCTCATCCCATGTCCTCTCGTAGCAGAACTTGCTTTCAGTTGAAAGAGGCTCTCTCCCTGAACATTTATGCCACGGAGGTATTTAAACATCTCAATCATATCACCTCTATCCTGTCTTTCCTCTAAGGTGTACATATTAAGATCCTTCAGTCTGTCCTCATATGCTTTATAATGAAGACCACTAATCATTTTAGTAGCCACCCTCTGCACCGACTCCATCCTGTTCACATCCTTTTGAAGGTGCGGTCTCCAGAATTGCACACTATACTCCAAATGAGGTCACACCAAAGACTTATACAGAGGCATTATCACCTCCTTTTTTCTGCTAGCCATTCCTCTCCGTATGCCCCCAAGCATCCTTCTAGCTTTTGCTGTCGCCTTTTCTACCAGTTTAGCTACTTTAAGATCATCAGACACAACCACGCCCAGGTCCCACTCTTCTTTAGTGGACAAAAGTACTTCACCCCCTATACTATACTGCTCCCTTGGATTGCCGCAGCCCAAATGCATGACCTTACATTTTTTTTAACATTAAATCCCAGCTGCCAGATTCTAGACCATTCTTCAAGCTTAGCTAGATCCCTCCTCATGCTATCTACACCTTCCTGGGTGTCTACTCTATTGCAGATTTTGGTATCATCCGCAAAGAGACAAACCTTACCCAACAGCCCTTCCGCTATATCACTAACAAAGATGTTAAAAAGAATCGGACCAAGGACAGATCCCTGGGCACACCACTGTAACATCCTTCTCCTCAGAGCCATACAGATATCCATTTGGTATTCTTTTGTCTTTTCAGGGAGCCGTATGATATCCGCGATGATTTCTCTCATTCCTTGCCCTTTTCTGAACCCTGCTTGCACTTCAGGCAGTTCTTGTTCCAGGTATGGTTGTAGTCTGCTAAATGATCTTGAGTGGAATCTTGCAGGCATGTGGCATCAGAGCGATTTTGCAATAATTTCCACAGTCAGTCAGATCACCTTTCTTCAGTATTGATATAAACACAGATTTTCTCATCAGTTGGCCATGATCTCATCTTTCTAATTTCCTAGCAGTATGGTAACAGCTATATCCATTTGCTGTAATACTTCAGTGAGAATGTCATCAATGCCTGGTGCTTTGTTCTTTGATAATGCTTTCAATGCTACTTTGACCTACTACTACTACTGAGCATTTATAAAGCGCCAGACGCACGCAGCGCTGTACAGAAAAAAAAGACAAAAATAGACAGTTCCTGCCCAAAAGAGCTTACAATCTCTTCTTTCATCATCAATAGTTCCTGATAATATGGTACAGGTTGAAACAGCTGTTGGTCCACTTGATCTTTATCGTATAATGACTGTATATATTCTTTCCACATTTTCTTGATCTTCTTAGCATCATTCAACATTGATCCTTGAGCATCTTGTAGCATTCCAATTTGAGGCTGGAATTTTTTCTTTAACACTCGTAACTTTAGGAAAGCCGAACTTGTTCTTCCTGTAATAGTTTCTGATTCTATTTCCTTGCATGCATAATTATAGTACTTTTCCTTGTCTCATCTTGCTACATGTTGGAAATCTCTGTTAAGTTCTTTGATGCCTCTTGTTCTCCTCTGGCTTTAGCTTTTCTGCATTTCTGGGCAATTTTCAGAGTTTCTTCAGTCATCCATTTTGGCCATTTTTGCTTTTTCACCTTTTGAAGAGCCTTCTCACTTTCGTCAAGCACAACTTTCTTGATATCGTTCCATAACTCTTCTGGGTCTCTGTCATTTGTATCCAAAGCAGCAAATTCATTTCGCAGGCAGTCTTTAAATTGCATGGTTGCTACGTTTATGAGTGGCTTGCTCTTTTGCACCTTTACTTTGAGCTAGTATACTAGTAGTTGGTGATCTCTCTCACATTCAGTTCTAGGTTTTGTCTTTGTTGATATTGAGCTTTTCCATAAGAGCATAGGAAATGCCATAATGGATCAGACCACGGTCCATCAAACCCAGTATCCTGTTTCAAACAGTGGCCAATCCAGGTCAAAAGTACCTTGCAGATTTCCAAAAGACACACAGGTTTTACAATGCTTGTCCTAGGGTAAGCAGTGGATTTCCCTCTTCAATAATGGTTTTAGGACCTTTCTTCCAGGAACTTGTCCAATCCTTTTTTAAACTCAACCACACTAACAGCTTTTACTACATCCTCCGGTAGCAAATTCCAGAGTTTGATTACATGATGAGTGAAAAAATATTTTTTTCTTATTAGTCTTAAATGGGTTATATTGTAGCTTCATTGTATGTCCCCTAGTCTTTCTACTTTTTGATAGCATAAACAACCGATCTATATTTACCCATTCCACTCCACTCATTAATTTATAGACCTCTATCAAATCTCACCTCAGCATTCTTTTTTCCAAGTTGAAGAGCCCTGACCTGTTAAGCCTTTCCTCATAGGGGTATCCTTCCATCCCCTTTACCTTTATCTAACTTTATTCTATCTGTTGTAAGTTATGGTGACTGAAATTGCATACAATATTCAAGGTGCGGATGCACCATAGAATGATACAAAGGCATTATATTATCCTGATGACTCCTAGCAGTCTATTTGTTTTCTTGGCTGCTCACTGGGCAGAGAGTTTCAACGTATTATTTATTTATTTTATTTATTATCCACAATGATACCTAAATCTTTTTCCAGGATGATGGTTTGTAATGTAGAACCTTGCACTGCATAACCATAGTTTGGGTTGTTCTTTCCTTGGTGCATAAGTTTGCACTTGTCCACATTAAATTTCATCTGCCATTTAAACGTCCAGTCTTCCAGCTTATCAAGGTCCTCTTGCAATTTTTCACAATCCTCTTGTGTTTTAACAACTTTGAATAATTTTGTGTAATCTATAAATTTGATCACCTCATTCGTTAATCCTATTTCCAGGTCCTTTATGAATATGTTAAAAAGCAACAGGCCCAGTACAGATCACTGGGGTATTTCACTATTCACATTTCTCCATTGAGAAAATTGGCCATTTAGTCCTACTCCCTGTTTTCTAATTTTAACCATTTCCTGATCCACAATAGTACACTGCCTCCTATCCCATGACTTTTGCCAAGAGTCTCTCATGAGGGATTTTGTCAATGGCTTTCTGAAAATCCAGATACACTGTATTGAAATGTCTCACCTTTGTCTTCCTGTTTATTCATGCCTTCAAAAATGCAGAAAGACAAGACTTTCCTTGGCTAAATCCATGTTGGCTTTCTCCCATTAAACCATGACTAATCTAGATGTTCAGTAATTTTATTCTTTATAATGGTTTCTACCATTTTGCCCAGTATTGAGGTCAGACTCACAGGTCTGTAGTTTCCCAGATCACCCCAAGAACCCCTTTTAGAAATTGGCATTACATTGGCCATTCTCCAATCTTCCGGTACTACAGATGATTTTAATGAGAGTTCACAGATTACTAATCACCTATTATTATTACTGTGCTGTTACTTTTGTTAGCTTCTGTTATTTCTTTGAGCATTTCATCATCCATTTGTTCATTCTGGCCAGGTGGTCGGTAGTACACCCCCATTGCCATCGCCTTCCCCTTTTTACATGGAATTTCTATTCATAGAGATTCTACAGTATATTTTGTTTCCTGCAAAACTGTAATCCTGTGTGACTCAATGCCTTCTCTAACGGAAAGCGCAACCCCTCCACCAATTTGACTTACTCTAACATTGCGATCTAGTTTGTACCCAGCTATCACAATGTCCCATTGTTTGTCCTCCTTCCACCAGGTCTCTGAGATATCAATCATATCTAGCCTTTCCTTTAGTGCCATATATTCTTACTCTCCCATCTTAGTTTTTAGACTTCTAGCATTTGCATAAAAGCATTTTAGAGCTTGCAGTTTGTCCATATTAATCTGGTTATCAGCAGAAAGGGGTAATTTGGAATCTTTCAGCTCTGCTCTGTACTTAAGGACATCTGGGTTACTTTTATCTTTAATGGAACCTTTCTGTTGGGTTACCCTATCTTTCCTCTTTTGCTAGTATCCTGAGCCATGCACTTTTGGGCCACTGTTGGCTTTCCCCTGTCATCTTGTTTTAAAGCTGCTCTATCTCCCTTTTAAAAATTAATACCAATAGCCTGGCTCCATCCCAGTTAAGGTGGAGCCCATACTTTCGGAAAAGCACTTCCCTTCCCCAGAATGTTGTCCAGTTCCTGACGAATCCAAAACTCTCTTCCTTGTGTAGCACCTCCCAGGAGGCCGCTACCAGACTCTTACTCCTACCCCTGAGATATGGTTCCAGTAGTCTTGGCCAAGCGGTTACCTCTGAGTCTAATAGTCCTCTGGGTAGAGGCGTACGGAATTTCACTATCCACGTCTCTTCTCACTTTTCACATACAGGAGCCAGAGAAGAGAGGAAAATAATCTAAATGGATTCAGTAGTATACCAATGTGATGTTACAATTGATTTATTCTGGAGGTGATGTCAACACAAAAACAAATAATCACATTTACCATAGTGGATAGAGTTGTAAATGAAATTTATTTTTTACTAGATAAATTAAAGTAAATCAGTTGAGAAGATTTGTTCCAGAGCTTGCAACAAATTAAAATTTCTTTTCCAATAACAACTGTAGATCAAGGAAGTTCAGGTTACAAACCCTCAGTAATATTTCAGCACTTTAATTCAACACATCATTCATAGAAAGCGTAGTTACTCACCTGTAACAGGTGATCTCCGGAAACAGCAGGAATTTAGTCCTCACATATGGGTATCGTCGGTACTGACAGAGCCTGCGCGGGAACGCTCCCCAGCGTCCAATAGGAACGCTTTTGCGTGCTGCCTTTCCAACTGTCCCTTTTCAGTTAAGTTTGTAGCTGAGTGAAAGGATAGAGGGAGAGAGGAAAGAGACAAAGAGAGAGAGAGAGACAACTCCTAGGGGAGGTGGGTGGGTTGTGAGGACTAATTTCCTGCTGTTCCCGGAGATCACCTGTTACAGGTAAGTAACTACGCTATCTCCAGGAACAAGCAGGAATGTAGTCCTCACATATGGGGACTCCCTAGCTGAAGATGCCAGGGAGATAGCCCCAGGAAGGTGCCACCGTTGAAGTTGAGAATCCTTCCTCCCATGGATCTCTGACACCCCACCAGGGTTGGTGGGTAGGAGCTGGTTTAAGTTTGAAAGAGATTTTGAAGAACAGCTTGGCCAAAGATGGCATCCCGACGGGAGGCTTTATCTAGGCAGTAGTGGGCTGTGAAGGTGTGTACCGAAGCCCAGGTGGCTGCTTGACAAATGTCATCGATAGACACAGAGTGGAGATTAGCCATAGAAGCTGCCATGGCTCTCACATTATGAGCTGTGACATGGTCATGAAGAGGAAGACCCTTACTCTCATAAGCAAAGGATATGCATTGGGCAATCCATTTAGATAAAGTTCTTTTGGAGACTGGAAGTCTCAAATGACTAGGGTCAAAAGCTACAAAAGGTTGCGAGGACTTTCTATGTTGCTGTGTTCTTTGTATGTAAAAGGCTAAGGCCCTTTTACAATCCAAAGTATGAAGGTTTTTCTGCATTAGAGGCGTGAGGCCTCGGAAAAAATACAGGAAGATAAATTGATTGGTTTAAATGAAAAGGCGAAACCATCTTTGGCATAAAGTGTGGGTGAGTTCGAAGAACAACCTTATCTTAATGAAATCTAGTATAAGGAGGATCAGCCACTAAAGCTTGCAATTCACTAATGCGATGGGCAGAGGTGATTGCAATTAGGAAGATGACCTTCCAAGCCAAAAACCTAAGGGCTGTAGTGGTCAAAGGTTCAAAAGGCAGCTTCATGAGCTGCCCAAGAACTATATTTAGATCCCATGCCACCAGTGGTGGCTTGATGGGAGGTTTAGTTAATAAAAGGTCTCTCATAAATCTTGATAGGAGTGGATGAGAGGAAATTGGTTGTCCATTTAGAGGCTTATAAGAAGCTGCAATTGCACTAAGATGGACTCTTACCGAATTGGTCTTTAGACCAGAATTCGATAAGTGAAGGAGATACTCTAGTATCGATTCTAAAGGTATGACCAGGGGGTTTAATCCCCTCTTGGAGCACCATATAGTAAACTGTTTCCACTTGAAGGCATAAGATCTTCTTGTGGAAAGTTTCCTAGAAGCCTGAAGGATATCTTTTACCTGCTGGGACAGGTTGAAATCCTGGAGATCTAAGCCTTCAGCAACCAGGCCGTGAGGTGCAGGGACTGGGGATTCAGGTGCCATAGCGTCCCGTTCTCCTGGGAAAGGAGATCTGGAGCATGCCCTAACTCCAGAGGTGCCGCTTGAGAGAGAAGCAGAAGCAGGGAATACCACGTTTGGTGTGGCCATCGTGGTGCTATGAGAATCATGAGACCCCTGTCTCTCTGAAGCTTGAAGAGTGTTTTGGGGATGAGGGGAATGGGTGGGAAGGCATAAAGGAAGTCCTGACCCCAGTGAAGGAGGAAGGCATCCCTTGCCTGACAGTTGTGGGCCGGAATCCTGGAACAGAACCGGGGAAGTTTTGCATTCAATGGACTTGCAAAGAGGTCTATGTCTGGAGTGCCCCAGAGATGAAATATCTTTGCCACCTGGTCTAGGTGGAGTGACCACTCGTGAGGTAGCAGTACTCGACTGAGTTTGTCTGCCCGAAGGTTTTGAATGCCTGGAAGATATACCACTAGAAGGTGAATTTGATGCTCTCGGGTGAGGGCCCATAGTCGTAAAGCTTCGTTGCATAACGACAGAGGGCCTGTTCCACCCTGCTTGTTCACATAGAACATGGCTACCTGATTGGCCGTCTGGACTAGGACTGTCTCTTGTAGCTGAGCTGGGCGTGGAACACTCGAAGAGCTAAATAAATTGCTCTTAATTCCAGGAGGTTTATGTGTAAACCAACCTCCTGTGGAGTCCAGGTGCCCTGGGTAGAGAGATGATTCAGGTGTGCTCCCCAACCCACCTGTGATGCATCTATTGTTAGGGTGGCCTGAAAGAGGGGTTGATGGAAAGGATACCCGACTGTCAGATTTTCTAGTGATTGCCACCATTGGAGGGACAAAATTAGTCATTGAGAGATTGTTGTTTTGTCCGACAAATGACCCGTGGCCTGTGTCCACTGTGTGGAGAGGGTCCACTGAGCTGCGAGCATATGGGACTACATGAACTGTGTATGCCATGTTTCCCAGTAACTGCAGTAGCTCCCGAGCAGTGAGGGAGGATTTGCCTGCTGCTTGGGAAGCTAACTGCATTATGCGAAGACACCGGGCTTGTGGAAGGAAAGCCCTTGCCTGTCTGGTATCCAGACAGGCTCCTATGAATTCTAGGCATTGGGAAGGAACTAGTCGAGATTTCAGGAAGTTTATTACCAATCCCAAGTATTGGAGGATTCGCATTGTACGGGACAGTGCAGTGCTGGCCTCTGTAACTGTGGAGGCTCGAATGAGCCAGTCGTCTAAGTAAGGGAAGACGAAAATCCCCAGGGTTCGTAGAAATGCAGCTACTACTGCCATGCATTTCGTGAATACCCTTGGTGCTGAGCCAGACCAAAAGGAAGAACCCTGTAATGGAAATGTCTTCCCCTGAAAAGGAAACGTAAAAATTTCCTGTGATCAGGATGGATGAGAATCTGAGTGTATGCATCCTTTAAGTCTAAAGAGCAAAGCCAATCCTGGCTTTGAAGGTATGGCAGAAGAGTTCCCAGAGAAATCATTTTGAATTTGTCTCGAAACAGATATTTGTTCAATTCTCTGAGGTCTAGAATGGGTCTGTGTCCTCCTGGTTTCTTTGGAATAAGAAAATAGGGGGAGTAGAACCCTGCACCCTGTTGAAGAATGGGTACTTCCTCTATTGCCCCTTGGGCAAGAAGTGTGGAGATCTCGTGATCTAGCAGATTGTCTGCAGAGGTTTGTGGATTGAATTGCTTTAGAATTGTAGGAGGGGGTAAGCTGTGAAAATGAAGTTTGTACCCTTCTCCTACAATGGACAAAGTCCAATCTTCTGCTGTTATCTGATGCCATCTGTTGACAAAGTGGCATAACCTGCCCAAATATTGGGGGGTTGAGGACCCCTCAGAGGCAGGAAGGCAAAGCTCTCTAGGAAGGAGTCAAAGCCTTTGAGGGGGCTGAACCTGGAGAGCTGGTTGGGCTCTCGGGCCTTTTGGTTTCTTTTGCTGTCTAGTTTGTCCCTTTTGAGCAACCTGACATGGAGTTTGACTCTGCTGGGTATAGGAAGGATAAAACCTCCTCTTTTTGCTAAAAGAGGGTTTTTTATAAGGCTTCCTTTTGGCTGGAGTGGCTGTAGACTTTGACAATCTATCTAAGGTAGAATTGTCAGCATCTAACTCGTTAGCCTTCTCCTGCCAGTTCTTGCCGAAGAGATTCTCTCCCGTGCAAGGAATGTTGCCTGACTTGTTCTGTACCCAAGTCTCCAAGTCTGATGACTGTAGCCAGGCAATCCGTCGTGCGTCAATGGCAATAGCAGAGGTTCTGCTGGTGCATTCAAAGCAGTCAAAGGCTGCACGATTGACAAACTTGGAGACATCCTGAGCATGCTTAACTAGAGTAAGAAAATCTTGTCTCTTATCATCTGGGAGAAATGGGCTCATAAGTTCCAAGTCTCCTGTGACTTCTTTGAGGAACATTCCCATATATAGGATATATGAACAGATCCTAGCTGAAAGCATGGAAGCTTGAAAAGTCCTGCGTCCAAAAGCATCCAGAGTCCTGCATTCACGACCTGGAGGATTGGATGCATGCCTCTTTGCACTTTCATTCTACGCATGGCTGATTCCGCTACCATTGAATGGTGTGGCAGCTGAGTTTTCTGAAATCCAGGACATGGTGGAACTCGATACATAGTATCAAGTCTCCTAGAGTGAGGACAAGTAGTCAGAGGTGTCTCCCACATTCTGAGCATCAAGCTATGCAGAATTTCATGGATAGGCAGAGTAGCTGCCTCCTTAGGAGCTTTAGGATATTGGAGGATTTCCAATTCCTTTGCTCTGGGTTCCTCTTCAGGAGCTACTGTGATTGAAAGACCTTTGGCCATATCATGGATGAAATCCTGAAATGACATGTCCTCTGGAGGTGACATTCTGCATTGGGGAGAAGAGGTATCTTCTGGGAGAAACCCTCTAGTCTAGTGCCAGTAGAATTGTCAAGAGTCTTTGGAATCAGAGGAATCGAAGTATTCCTGACCCCGATGCTCTTGCAAAGCACGATCCCGGTACCGATCAAAGTCGGTACCGAGGTGACCCGGTACCACTTTGTCCACTCCAGCCAGATGTGGCATGGGAAGAGTTCCCACCGGGGCTGGTACCGTCGGTACCGGCATCGTCGGTGTCGGTACCGGTGTCTGTACCGGTGCCGGTACCAGCATCGGTGTCGATGTCGGCACCAGTGCCCTTGGGACCACCGGTACCGCAGCTGAACGAAGAGCTGCGATATTGCGTTTGATAGCAAGAAACCTCTGGTCTATTGACACTGCTGATGCCTGGGTGTCGGTACCGGTAAGAATGGCCGGAACTCCTGAGCATGGCACAGGTAGTTCTTGCGAGGTTGAGGCCTCGAGAACATTCTGAAGCCCCATCGATGCTTTGGAAGCCGAAGCCTCCCGCCGGAGCTGTTTTGCCGGTGTGGTTCCCTCAAGGGCAATGCCAATGGCCTCTCGATGCTTAGCAGGAGAGCTACCCTTTGAGGACCAGCTTTTGTGTTTAGTTACCTGAGATCCATGGGAGGAAGAAGAGGCCCTTGATGATGTCGATGCAATGGATCTGGCAGCTGAAGAAAAGAGGGTACCGAGCTTTGCAGCCCGGTTCTGTCTTCCTCTTTTGGTCATCCCCATGCAGGAAAGACATTCAGTTGGAGAATGATCAGGTCCTAAACATTTTAGACACCAATCATGGGTGTCAGTGACGGAAATGGTACCACCACACTTAGTACATTTTTTAAAACCACTAGTTGGCTTTTCCATGATTTAGGAAAAATGAGGCCTAATGCCCAAAATGGCGCCTAGCACCAAAGAGGAAAGTTTTTGAAAAGAAACAGTCTAAGTTTAAGGGTTTTTTTTTTTTTAGTATGAAAAGAAAAGAAAAGAACCGGTGGTACCGGTAGGCGTCGTGCGGTAGACAAACGCGACCACAAAAAAGAATTTTAAAGACGGAATTTTCTGCGGTGACAGGGAATAGGTCCTGTCGGCTCCGCGGAAAATGAAGAACTGAAGGACAGTTGGAAAGGCGGGAAGGCAGTGCGCATGTGCTGAGGGATGCTCCCAAAAGCGTTCCTATTAGACGCTGAGGTGCGTTCCTGCGCAGGCTCCGTCGGTACCGACGATACCCATATGTGAGGACTACATTCCTGCTTGTTCCTGGAGATATAACTTTTACCATTATTCTCATTGTGGGAAGTTTCTTTAGATTTCTGTCCAAAATCAGCACTAGATTTTCACTCAGGTTTAGTTTTCAGGTTTTACGTAAACTGTACCCTTTAATAGGTAAAGTTTCAGACCTCGGAGTACTATGTGTAAAATGAACTCATCAAATTTCCTCTTACAGTTCTTTTTGGGTGTGAGAGATGGTACCTCAATCTTTAATCTTCCAAGTTCCTCTCTTAGGTTGGGGCCCAGCACAATCTGCGGTAGTAGTTCATCAGGTTCCAGGTTCCTTTTTCTTCCAGGCAGCCAGTCCAGTAATGTCCAGTTGCTGTTCCCTACTAACCACTTGCACCTAATAGACCAAGAAGAACCGCAGAGTCCAACATGCTTGCAATACCTAAAGAAATGACAAGCTGCACCAAATCAACAGCTAACAGAGCCTTCCGACTCTGCGCCCCGAGTCTATGGAATACATTACCACCTCATATCAGAGCAATCCCCAACTTGAGCCAGTTCAGGAAGGCCCTTAAACATTTCCTCTTCATCAAATATCTCTCTGACAACTCCGAACCCCAGTCACACTCAAATAATGAGCAACTCAATATTAGTAGTAGTCAACTAGACAAGCCCTCACAACAGGCGTTCCCAACAATGTAAAACACCAAACAGTATCCACTCTCATTACACCTCCTATGTACATAGTTTACCCTGTTCTCCAAGTTCTATTTCCTGTTAAATGTAATGACCAGACATATGTAAACTGTCGGATGTTTCTGTTCTATGTAAACCGCGCTGATGGCAAATAGTGCGGTATATAAGAAATGTTAATAAAAAAAACAAAACAAAACAAAAAACTATTTTTAATAACTCATAAAGGGAAAACCTTAGGCTAATCAGTTGAGGCTATTCAGTTTGGCCTGAATTAAGGAAAAGACTGAATAATTTCTGTTTCCTAAGAAAACAAAGGATAATTAATGAATCCCTATCTAATTTTTCCCTCTTCAGTAATCAGACACGCTCAGACCAGTTCACTAGCAATTCAGTAAGTGCTTCTGGCTTTTCTCAGCACTGCCGGGTTTACATGGAGTCGCAGCTTCAACATCTAACACCTCAGAGCACTGCTCAGTCACTGATAACCTGATCTTGTTTAAACCTGTTTCCTGTACTCAAAGAAATATTCTTCTGGATTTTCTCTTTGAGTATGAGTAGTTCCTGTGATTTAATAAAGAAGACAAACCCTTTACACCAAAGGCAATACAGAAGGTTTTAATTCCTTTTATTAGGACCCTTTAGTTCTCAAAATCTCAACCCTGTTTCCTTATCCTTTTTATAAAGCTGCACAGGATTACAATTAGAATCGCTTCCCTCCTTCCTCAAGTTAAACCAGAATTCACAGGAATTTAAAACTAGATGGTAAACACACCACCTCAACTCAGAGTCTCTGCAAAGAGTGAGATTAGACTCAGTAACAAATCAAAATTTCTGTTTCAGCTGTCACGATGACTAGTTTTAAACTCACAGCAATAGCAGTTTCTGATAAATCACAGTGGTGCTCACCAGAGTACCTCAAAAGAGCTTCCAAATACTTTTCTTCTTCTCCAGAAATACAGAAACCAACAGGTTAATCAAGCTCTACTATATTTCCAATCAAGTGCTTCGCTTTAAGTTTAAAATCCACTTCAGTTAATACAATACACAATACAGACGTCCTGCCCTTGTTTCCTTCTTCAGCCTCAACTGCCAGAGAGCGAGGCAACAGTTACCCTCGTTCTTTTCTTTCTTGCTCCTCTCCAGCACACCTCCCCACTATAGACAAAGGAGACCCTGAGCAACCAGAATTTGGAACTCTACAATTTCAAACTCTCCACTTCAAATTAGTTTTCCCTAAAAGGATAGCTCAAAATCAAAATTTCAGAGACCTTATCTTACCTCACTAGAGCAGTTTAGACAACACCTTATGGCATCTTCCAGCCTTAGACCGCATCACTTCAAAGAGATCCTTACACCATTCCTCCAGCCTGCCATACAGTTTAATGAAACCGGAACTTGTTTTTTTATAAAACAAATCTTTTTACCCATAAGATAGTCTTTTTAAAGTCTGAAAACCATGCATTGGTCCTTTTTAGAATAATTTCAAGCATCTAGGATTGCTTTTAACCTTCCAGGAGAAGCCCCTACTCCTGGGGGAAAACAAGTGATTTTCTAGCTATAATGAACATTTTTTCACAAAACAGGGTATATTTTCCAGGACAGCACATCTCCAGCACCTGTACTCTAACTTTAATTTTTTTTAAATTTCAACTATTAAATTAACTAAAAATCAGCACGTTGCCTTAAAGGAACTGTAGCTTCAATGTAAATCCTGTCCATCAACATAAATCCTACACAAGCCCAGGGCAGATCTGAAAACCTCAGATTTCTTTTTAACTCTGTTTTCTTTGAATAAGCCATATTCTGGGCTCCCTCAGCCTCTCCCCTAACTAGGGAACACTTTTATTTACTTCTAATTTTATTTTATCTTAAACCCAGCCAGTTTGCCTCCTTTTTTTAATTTAAAACCCTGACTGCCTACACTCTGCTGAAAAGCAGCCCTAAGGACAAAACACACAGGCAACACTCAGCTGCCTCCAGTGAGATCCGGGTGACCCCTGCCTAGTAAAACCCTCAGCTGCCTCCAGTGAGATCCGGGTGACCTCTGCCTAGTAAAACCCTCAGCTGCCTCCAGTGAGATCCGGGTGACCTCTGCCTAGTAAAACCCTCAGCTGCCTCCAGTGAGATCCGGGTGACCCCTGCCTAGTAAAACCCTCAGCTGCCTCCAGTGAGATCCGGGTGACCCCTGCCTAGTAAAACCCTCAGCTGCCTCCAGTGAGATCCGGGTGACCCCTGCCTAGTAAAACCCTCAGCTGCCTCCAGTGAGATCCGGGTGACCCTGGCCTAGTAAAACCCTCAGCTGCCTCCAATGAGATCCGGGTAACCTCTGCCTAGTAAAACCCTCAGCTGCCTCCAGTGAGATCCGGGTGACCTCTGCCTAGTAAAACCCTCAGCTGCCTCCAGTGAGATCCGGGTGACCCTGGCCTAGTAAAACCCTCAGCTGCCTCCAGTGAGATCCGGGTGACCCTGGCCTAGTAAAACCCTCAGCTGCCTCCAGTGAGATCCGGGTGACCTCTGCCTAGTAAAACTCTCAGCTGCCTCCAGTGAGATCCGGGTGACCTCGGCCTAGTAAAACCCTCAGCTGCCTCCAGTGAGATCCGGGTGACCTCTGCCTAGTATAACCCTCAGCTGCCTCCAGTGAGATCCGGGTGACCTCTGCCTAGTAAAACCCTCAGCTGCCTCCAGTGAGATCCGGGTGACCCCTGCCTAGTAAAACCCTCAGCTGCCTCCAGTGAGATCCGGGTGACCCCTGCCTAGTAAAACCCTCAGCTGCCTCCAGTGAGATCCGGGTGACCGCTGCCTAGTAAAACCCTCAGCTGCCTCCAGTGAGATCCGGGTGACCCCGGCCTAGTAAAACCCTCAGCTGCCTCCAGTGAGATCCGGGTGACCCTGGCCTAGTAAAACCCTCAGCTGCCTCCAGTGAGATCCGGGTGACCTCTGCCTAGTAAAACTCTCAGCTGCCTCCAGTGAGATCTGGGTGACCTCTGCCTAGTAAAACCCTCAGCTGCCTCCAGTGAGATCCGGGTGACCTCTGCCTAGTAAAACCCTCAGCTGCCTCCAGTGAGATCCGGGTGACCCCTGCCTAGTAAAACCCTCAGCTGCCTCCAGTGAGATCCGGGTGACCTCTGCCTAGTAAAACCCTCAGCTGCCTCCAGTGAGATCCGGGTGACCCCTGCCTAGTAAAACCCTCAGCTGCCTCTCTCCGCCATAGCAACAGAGGGGCTGCCAGACTAGAGGTGGGACTTCAGTACTCGGTCCCCTGTCTATATAACTCGCTGTTTTTCTTAGGTACTACAAGTCTGCTACTCTACCTCCAGAGATCAGACTCATTTCCTGAAAGCAAGCAATTCCTTGCACCTAGTGCACACATAACATCCCTCACCAAAGGGGAAAATCGTACATGTGACACTCACAGCATGACAGGCTTCAATGCTGACACAGCAATGCATTTCGAACTTCCAGGCTTGAGTTCTGCTTCAGGGCTACATATACTTATTCTGATAACTTTAAAACCAACTCATGCATACAAAAGTAGAGAGTTTGCAAATCAACAGGAATGATTATCTGCCTTAAGCGAATATCATGCTCCAACAATTTGGGTGGTTTGGCAAACATGGTGGAGACTGTAATGTGTTGAAAGAGAGGGGCGATAAGCAGCATTGTAGATGCCATTGAGAGTGTATAGAGGTTTCGTGTAGACGGCTGTTACCAGTTGCTTGTTGAGCTGGTGTGAGGAGAGTCATAAGGCTAGCCTACCACAAACTTGTGTTTTCACTCTGACTGACTGCTGGCAGATGTGCTTCTAGATACAGGATTTTGGCACAGAATGGGATGATTGAAAGCACCTTTCTGAGGGATTCATACTAACCTGCCTCTTGTTGCATGTCAACCCGGACCTCCTCCAGCCAATCTACACAGTGCCCACTGCTTCAGATCCTCAATCTGGAAAAAGAGAGGGAAGGACCTAGGTCAATTTATGCAGTCCCTTGTGCCGTCTTGCAAGGTCCGTCAGGAAATCTTGTGACTGGTTTGCAAGGCTGGCATGAAGGACGTGTGTAAATGGAGTGGCATGATCATCTTGCAACACGATGCTTCAGATCTAGGGAACAGGTGCCCTCTGACTCAGGGCCGGTGCTACCAGTAGGTGAACTGGGCGGTCAGCGAGAGCACTAACTCCCTGGGGGTGCCTTTTGCTGCCACTGCCGCCCCCCTCCTGGACATGCAGTGATGGCAATACTTTCAAATGGCACTGCAGCACTGGAGTTACCTTCAGTTTTGGCACTGCAGCACTGGAGTTACCTTCAGTTTTGGCACTGCAGCACTGTTCATGCTCCTACCCCCTCTGATTTCACTCCCTTTTACTTGGGGACAGAAGCCACTTCTGCCCCATGCAAAAGGAAGTAAAATCGGAGGGGGGAAGAAGCACAATTGGCGTGGCGGGGGCTGGTTGGAATGAAGTTCATCTAGGGAGCCTCATATCCTTGCATTGACTCTGCTTTGAGCCTTTCCCTCTATAGTATCAACATGCCAATGGCACGTCCTTGTCTATCTTCTCTTATGTGACGGGATCTCTCTCATGTGGCCAGTCAGAGGCTCCCACAAGGTAGCAGGGTCAGAGTGTGTAGCAGTTTTGGAAAGAGGTTGGCTTCTAGGTGTTTCATGTGTCCTTCCCAGAAGCGTATCTGCTCCTCCCTTCACTTACCCTCCCCTGTATCTCCCTTTTAACCCCCTGTACGATGCAAAGTGTCACTCAGTAGCAATGTGCCCTACAGATTAGATGCCTATCTCCCGCTCCCGCTCCCACGCCTCCTGCCCCTTCTCTTTCTTCATAGCCTCAGCATCAGTGCACTGCTCCACATTACTGTTTGCCCTCAGAAGGAGAGGCTGGTGTGCAAGCAGTTTGAGGATATCTGAGTGCCCCTTCCTATGTACTTTGCATGTACCTGCCAGCTGAGGGTATGTCAGTCACAGCTAGGCACATATTTGTGACAACTGGATAGAGGACATTTTGCAGGTAGATGATTAGAGATGGTGGACTCCTTTGTGAATGTTACAAAATGCATAATAAAGTGTCTTTCCTTTCGCCAGTCCCATAAAGATCCTATTCACTGTTAATGGTTGTTGGTTTTCAATGGGACACCTACACATCCCTTCGATGTTGTATTTTCTGTACCATGAAGACAATGACTGCTTATCGTTTACCCCAATACAATCAATCAAAATACTGCAAAAACATATAACAGTAAAAAAAGAAATCAAATATCTGGGAGTAATAATAGATCAAAACCTGACCATGCAACCACACATAGCAAAAACAACTGCAAAAGCCTATTACAAGATAAAGACAATAAGAAGACTAAAACCATTTCTAGACCAGGATCACTTCTGAACCATCTGTAAAGCAATCATCACTCCAACGCTTGACTATTGCAACTCACTATACCAGGGGCTTCCAAAGCAAACTGCATTACCATCCAACTAGTGCAGAACACTGCAGCTCACCTAATCACAGGAACAGATTTACATGATCACATCATACCAATACTTAATAAATTACACTGGCTCCCAATCCACTCCCGTATCAGATACAAATCAACCTTAATCATATTCAAGATCATTCACCAACTATCAGTATTCATCTTACAAGACACTATAACAAGGGACACAAGTACCCGAACTAGAAGGAATAACAAAAAGAATATGATTACCACACCCCTTGGATACCAAAAGACCATACAAAACACATCAGAAAGAGCACTATCGGGGGGGCGGAGCCTGATGTCCAGCGGGATGGTCGCATAACGCTGAGGCTCCCGAGAGGCCTACTCAGAATCCTGAATTAACACCGTACATACTTGGAACTTCTACTCTGATCTTGCCGGGGCACATTGGTGAGATGGCGGGGACCAAACCCACGCGCCTGGAATTTGGATCTCCAGCGGCTTCTCACGGCAAACGTTCCAAAACTGAACCTCCGTCCCCGCAGAAGGGGCTGGCCTTGCGCGAGGGCCCCGAAATGCAGCAGGAAATCCTCGCAGAGATTAGAGGGGTCAAAAACCTCGTGCAGTCAAACGGTGAAGCACTCCGAGCGCTGCGGGAAGATTTTGGTGTGCTGCAAAGCAAGCTAGAAGGGCTTTCTTCGCGTCAGGACAAAATGGAGAGCATATTGGACTCCCATGCGGCCCGGTTGTCTAAACTCGACAAAGTTGAACGTCAGGTGCGGGCCTTGCAGAAAGAAGTGGAAGATGGTAATAATAGAGCGCGCCGCAACAACATACGACTCGTGGGCATACCGGAGGGAGCGGAATCGGGAGACATGAAAGAGTTTTTAAGCAAAATCCTCCCTTCCCTGCTCCAAATCACCTTTACCAAAGATTTGGAGATCGATCGCGCTCATCGTGTACCCACAAGCATAACGCTCAACAGGAAGACCCCGCGGCCTATCATTTTTCGACTTTTGAGATATCAACACGTGGAGCAAATTCTAAGTGCCTCTCGGGCAAAGGGCCATATGGAGTTTGAGAGCCACAAGATCTCCTTCTATCCCGACTTGGCTAAACCCACGGTCGACCGCCGAAAGCGCTTTCTGGAATTCCGGCCGAGGCTTCAACAATTACAAGCACGCTATGGCCTGATGTACCCGGCCAAGCTCCGAGTCACGCTTCACAATCAGACAAGAACATTTGAGGACCCTGATCTACTAGCGGAGTTTTTGGATTCCAAAGAAGCCGACTTGATGCGCTGACTTCCAGAATATTCCTGCAAGTATTCTCATATCCGCTGTACCTGCCATATTGGATCTGCCGCAGCCCAGCAAAGAGTCTGGCGAGGGCAGTTTGTTGCCTTACTTTTGATGATATCTGTGACCCGACTCCATCTACCCACAGTAGCCTCGATGAGTATCAGAGACAGTGTTAATTATGGACTCTGGTGTTTCTTTTCTTTTTTTCATGTCTTTCTATTTCCTCTCTAGGGCCTCCTCCCGCAGACATATGGTCGCCATATTCTTTGGGGGTTTTGCTTCTTCTCTAAGATACTTTGGTACATACTTTTCAATATGGGGTGTATTAGCCAGAATACTCGGTGATTATGTCATTGTTGCACAGATTCTGATTATGTTGTATCTTTTCAAGCGCCCTTACCTAAAATGTCTATTACCGATTGATGGCGCCATGTAAGATTTTCTCATTGAACGTAAAAGGAATCAATAATCCGATAAAACGGAAGAAAATCCTAAGCTACCTAAGTCAGGAAGCTGCGGATCTGATTTTTCTCCAAGAAACGCATTTAAATTCGAAGGAAACTCTTAAACTCAATATTAAACCTTACATGGTGGCCGCCTATTCCCCAGCCGTTTCTAAGAAATGTGGGGTTGCCATACTGGTTAGGAAATCTTTGCATGCTACTATTATTGCGACTAGCTCAGATACAGAAGGTAGATGGTCCAGAGTTCACCTCAAGATAGGTAGCCTTGAAGTTACATGTATATGCCTTTACGCTCCTAATGTGGATGACCCTGCCTTTTTTGCTACCATTGCTCAGGTTGCGCAGGCCTCTGCTAATACTTCATTGATAATTGGGGGGGATTTCAATCTAGTCCTTGATCCCCTGATTGACAAACAGCCGCCTAGGACAAGTGGTCCCCCCAAGAGTCACACCACGCTTACCTCCCTGATCAAAGATCTTGCTTTAGTTGATCTATGGAGGTTACTACACCCCAATGAGCTTGACTTCACCTTCTTCTCTTCCCCTCATAAATCCCAGTCTCGCATAGACTTCTTTCTAATATCAAAACTGTTAGTTCCTCAGGTGGACACTGCAAAGATTCACTCCCAACATATTTCAGATCATGCTGCCATTTCCTTTCAATTACACACTACTGCACCCCAAGGGAATTCGGGGGCCTGGTTCTTTGATAGAGCCCTGTTAACTCAGCCAGAGTTCCAGTTAGAAATTCGAGCAGCCATACAGGATTACTTCCATTTTAATCTACCCCAGGATACTGCGAATTGGGCTTGGTGGGAGGGCTTCAAAGCGGCCATTCGAGCAACGATCACTAGCTATCAAATCCGCCTGCGGAAACAACGCAAACAGCAGCTACTCATACTAGACCAACAAATAAAAGCAGGCGAACGAGTTCTAACTTCACGTACTGATCCATGTGTATTAATTCGATTATAGCGTCTCCGTTTTAAATATAATTCAATCCTCTCAACTGCAGCTTCTAAGAGTATTGAGCTTCAGTGAGGGACATATTATCGTGAAAATAACCGAGCCGGTCGACTCTTAGCCAACGCCTTGAAAGGTCAAAAAGAAGCCAAACGCGTAGCGGCCCTTCGAGCTCCACAGGGAGGGGGCATAGTGACCACAGACTCCGACATTGTAGAGCTCTTTCGGGATTTCTATACCCGCCTATATCAATCTGAATGTGAGTTCTCGTCAGAGACATTCGAGCGATTGCTTTCTGGCATTCAGCGGCCGACCCTCTCTGAAGATGATAGGGATGCGATGGATGAACCCTTCTCTACTTCAGAGATCCATTCTGCCCTAAAACGAACAGCCTCGGGCCGTGCCGCAGGGCCCGATGGTCTCCCGACCGAATTCTACAGAACGTTCAGTGCAGATTTAGTTCCCTATTTAAAACTCTATTTTACTGCCCTTGCGGTTGATACATCCTCTTTGGGATCCTTTTCTGCAGCTAATGTGGTAGTATTTGAGAAAGAAGGCAGAGACCCGCTACTAACCGCCAACTACCGTCCAATCTCCCTACTTAATGCCGATTATAAGATCTTCGCAACGATCTTGGCCACCCGGCTATCTGTCAGGATGGCCACCCTAATTCACCCCGACCAATGCGGTTTTATACCCGGCAGATCAACTGCTGACAATGCTCGGACCTTGTGCCATGTGCTATCCAGTGCTGCCAATCTAGATCATCCGTGGGTGGGTCTTTCCCTGGATGCCGAAAAAGCCTTTGATCGCCTAGAATGGCCCTTCTTATTTGCAGTTCTCCGATGGTATGGCTTTGGGGAGGGCTTCCTCCGATATCTCCAAGTCATGTATACTCAACCCGTCGCCAGTATTTGTGTAAATGCCATCAAGTCTCAGCCATTTAATCTCCAAAGAGGCACGCGTCAAGGTTGCCCCCTATCACCAATGCTCTTTGATCTAGCTCTTGAACCCCTAGCCCTCCTTATTAGACAGTCCGCACGTATTCGAGGTGTCCCCTTCAGTCATAGGGAGATTAAACTCTCTGCATATGCAGATGACCTTATGCTTTTCGTATCCCTCGATTCGGTTTCCAGCTGTCTTGGATCTGATTGACGGATACTCACAATTATCGGGCTATAAAATTAACTGGACCAAATCAGTAGCATTCCCACTGAACCGCTGGGTACATGAGGCTGACATGCAGGCCTTTCCCTTCCTTTGGCAATCCCGCATGGTGAAGTATCTCGGGGTCCATTACTGTTCTCCTTTAGAAGACACTATCAGTTTTAATGCCAAAGAGGTAGTCTCCAAAGTCCGTGAGCTCACAAATCGTTGGTCTCCCTTATCTCTTACATGGTGGGGCCGCTTAGAAACTGTGAAAATGATGATAGTCCCCAAAGTGAACTACATTTTAGAAATGCTGCCATGCTTACTCCCGCTACATACTTACAAAGATATTAAGGGCCTTCTCGTCCGTTATCTCTGGCAGGGCAAGCCACCAAGGATAGCTAAACAAAAACTACAGTCTGCAAAGAAAGAGGGGGTACCAGATTTCCTGATTTTCTTAGATATCATCAAGCCTTCCTACTTAAGCAAGGTGCCCGATGGCTAGATGCCTCAACAGACAGCAGACCAGTTTGGCTTGACATAGAAGAGGAGCTTAGTAGCCCAATTCCGTTGACCCATCTCCCCGGTATGTCCTATCAAGTAGATACCCGCCATCCACCAATGATTGTCGATACTCTTGCGGCCTTTAACACTCTCATTCTATCACTGGGCCCGAACGTATGTCCTCAGGACGGACTCCCGCTATGGAATAACCCCAGAATTCAAGTCCTAAATAGAACGATAGCATGGAAACCATGGTACTCAAGGGGGATCTGGACACCCCAACAGCTTTTCTCTGCAGCTCGTTGGAAAACCTTTTCTGATTTACAAAAGGAATTTGCGTTACCAGCGAAACACTACTTTCAATTGATGCAGCTTCAACACTGCCTCAAAAGTGCTCGAATCATGCCGCCCTCTGCCCCTACTGAGGACGGGCTCTTAGAGATAGTTCACTCTATTAGTAGTACACATGGGGTAGCCTCTAACTTTTATAAAATATTATGTCAGGGTACAGACACGGCCACTTTTAGAGCCCAACAAGCCTGGGAGCGCGAACTGCAAACCACTTTAACCCCTGCGCAATGGAGCGTTTTCTGGAGCAAAGTAGTGCGGGTTTCCCGGTCTGCCTCTGTTACCCAAACTCTCTTCTTTTTTGCACACAGATGCTTTTATACCCCAGAAAAAATAGCCAAATGGAACACAAATGCTAGGGACCAGTGTTGGTCTTGCCATACTGCTGTGGGAACCTTCGCTCATGTTATTTATGAATGTCCTCAACTACAGGTTTATTGGGGGCGGGTCTGGGGTTGTATTCAATTTATCTTACACCTTCACGAACCTCTCTCTTGGAAGATCGTGGGACTCCGCTCTGTGGCGGAGGTCCCCTCTCTTCCTAAGAAGGGTCGCTTTCTCATATGCTTAATCACGAGGAATTGGAAGGATAGCTCTCGACTTACTGTCAATGAATGGTGGAACCTCGTCTGCTTATATAGTAAATATGAGCAGATACCTCGGAGAGCTATTCCCCATGCCCAAACTCACTCTCGCTTGTCTAAATGGCAGATGCTTAATGATTATGTACAATCTGCTCATTGCTCCAACATGCCTGTATAATGTGCACTCATCATGTTTCAGATCACCGTTAGGTTTTGTAACACAATAATGTAAGTACACGCCCGCTTCGGGAATGATTAGTTTTCTAGAGAAGAAGCAGGGGGGAGGGGGGTGGCAGGGGTTTACTTTGGTGTATGTATTACACTTTATGTATCTGTCTTTTAGCTGTATGTCTTCCTTTTCCTTTGTTGTTATAAAACGAAAATAAAGAATTTAAAAAAAAAAAGAAAGAGCACTATCACTCTACGCTTCATCAATTTGGAAGTCTCTCCCAGATGACTTGAGGGCAACATCAGACATTAAGGACTTTCGAAAAAAACTAAAAACTTATCTCTTCTCAATTCACTACGGACATATAAGCTAACCACATAAACAATAACATGATCCAAGTTACCGACTGTTGACCCATAGCAACGAACTAATAACCACTAAATAGGATGCCAAAATTGTAAATAGTTGTCATATCTTCATGACCATGTACATAGTTCCCCACGCTACCTTGCCCTTTTAAGATCCAATTGTTCTTTGTATAATGTTAGATAATACTGTTTACTGTTCAACTGCTCCATGTATAATGCTTCTAATGTAAACCTCTCTGATTGAAGGACAAAGCGGTATAAAAAATGTTTAAATAAATAAATGAAATTATGGAATTTCTGAATCACTGGGATAGTTCACCCTTCCTCATGTCAGGCCCCTGTAGGGACTTACCTCTCTGGTGTATGATGCTTGTTGGTTGAAGCGCCCGCCAGTTTTTCACAGGCCCTGCACATTCCAGAACCATCCTTCCTCTGGCCAAGCACTGTGAACAGTCTGTTTTCCCACCCCAGCATAAGCCTGCCCATTTGGAGGGTGTCCTCCCAGCCAAAGTTGGGCTTCCTTGATCTGGTTGCTATTTTGTCAACAGTATGTCATGTGAAAGTATGCACAAATGCGGCAGTGCACACACGATGGCTGCATGCACTTGTCACATGTAGGCATAAGAACATAAGATCTGCCATACTGGGTCAGACCAAGGTCCATCAAGCCCAGTATCCTGTTTCCAACAGTGGCCAGTCCAGGACACAAGTACCTAGCAGTTTCCCCAAAAGACACAGGTTTCACAATGCTTGTATTGGGGCAAGCAGTGGATTTCCTGGGTCCTCTTTAATAATGGTTTATGGACCTTTCCTCCAGGAACTTGTCCAAACCTTTTTTCAACCCAACTACACTAACAGCTTTTACTACATCCTCCGGTAACGAATTTCAGAGTTTGATTACACGTTGAGTGAAAAAAATGTTCTCTTATTAGGCTTCTACTTTGCTCATAAGAACATAAGATATGCCATACTGGGTCAGACCAAGGTCCATCAAGCTCAGTATCCTGTTTCCAACAATGGCCAATCTAGGTCATATGTACCTTGCAGTTTCCCCAAAAGACACAGGTTCCACAATGCTTGTATTGGGTCAAGCATTGATATCCTGGGCCCCTTCTTAATAATGGTTTATGGACCTTTCCTCCAGGAACTTGTCCAAACCTTTTTTAAACCCAGCTACACTAACAGCCTTTACTACATCCTCCGGTAACAAATTCCAAATTAGCTTATGCGCCCATTTTATAAAATAAATGTATTCATGATGCTGCCACCCAAACATTTTGGGAGCCTATATCAAATCATCCTCAAGTTTATCCCTGAGGCAGTGAAGGCTTAAGTAATTTGCCCAAGATCACAAGGAGTGGCAGTGGGATTTGATTCTGGTTTCTCTCATTCTCAACCCACTGTTTTAACCATTAAGCTACTTGATCCACCGAGCTTCATCTTGAAGAGGGAGGGGGAGCGTTGGACCCTCTGTGCATGGGCTGCTGCAGCTCTTGTGCCATTCACGCCGCCAAGGAGCAGGTAGTGATATCAGGACATGGAGGATAGGCAGGACTACTGAGACAAGCTAGCGTTACGCAAAGCTCTAACTGGCCTTCACTTGGGGACACTCTGCTCAGTGGTGCTGGTGAGACCGGAGTTAAGGCAATTTATTTGTTTTAGCTTCAGTTCCATAGAGGAAAGTAGAGAAACCTATGGCTCCACCTTTCAACAGGCCCTTGGAAGACAGGAAACATAAACATAAACCGCTGATTTTTGTACCTTTTCAAAGTAGACGAGCGATTTAGGACACACCAGACAGATAAAGCTGACATGGGGGGGGGGCTTACCTCTAAGCACTCTTTCTGTCCGTGTTCCTATTGTGTAAAGGAGTTCTCTTTCTTTCTGCTACGTCATTCCTACACGTAGACAGACTTGGTATGATTCGTCAGAAGGCGATATAGCAAGTGATACAAAGAACTAGAAACTATCAAAACCTGGTATCTGGACATAGGGCATAAGGATCTGGTTGGTCAGTCTCTGGTTACCAACTGTTTTGATGGCGGTGTGATTATAGTTCCTTCTCTGTATATTTTCAAAACTCTTTGATTTTGCTAAACTAGATGTTGTGTAAAGCTAGTACCCTAGGGGATGGGGAACAACTAACTTTCATCGTTTTCAAAGGCTGCAAGCATTAAGTGGATGCAGGATGGGCAAAAAAGTGGAAATTCTTGCACAAGACAGTCAAAGGAGAAAACTTCAATCTCCACTAAAGCAGCATGGAATCTATCTTTCGGAATCCTACCAAGTACTTGTGACCTGGATTGGCCTTTGTTAGAAACAGGATGCTGGTTTTAATGGACCTTTGGTTTGACCCAGTATGGCAGCTCTTACGTTCCTATCTCAAGAACCCCTGGGGTGACTCTCAGGAAATTTTCCATCTTCTGTTGCTTAATTGGGGTGACGGGACTGTCAGTAGTTTATTAACTGATTGTTCACTATTGTTTTTAGCATTTACTGTTTCTAATGAAATTATTCTCTGTATTGAGTTTGGAATTGCCACAAGCCAAACCTCATTGATATTGACTGTGGAAATTCAGCATAATTTGACTGACAATGAACGGAAGCATGAAGGCCTAGCTGAATGATTGACTCTGCTGTTTTGTATTCCAAAGTATCTTCTGAAATTGGTTACACATCAAAAACTTCAACTATGTCTTGATAGATAAATCAGTTTTACATCTGATGGTAACATCACCACATCAAAGTGGTTTATAATTAAAATTCAATAAAAAAAATGCTTAAAATGAATACAAAAAGTTCATTAAAAGTCTTGGATTACAGCAAATTAATAAAATACACAAAAAACAGAACACAGAAGCAACTCCCTTCCCAACTGCAGGGCCACCTCCAGGGAATACTACACTCTCTACTGGTTTTCATTTCCAGAGGAACAGTTCATCCAGCTTTAACTAGAAAAAATATTACATAGGTTACAAAAGTGTCATATGCTTAAGAATAATGGGCCCAGTGTTCACAGAATTGACCAGTGCGTAAAATTAAGCACAGGCAAGGCTGACCCAAGAGTATCTGCACTCTAGGTGAACCATCGGTTTTGTGACACTCCCCCCCAAGGGTGGCCCAGATCCTACCCTCCTACCCCAAATGTCCATCATCTTCCCTTCCCTTCTCCCTCACCAAGGGGGGGGGGGGGAGGTCAGTAAAGTGATCCCTCCACCATGCTTCAATGCACTCAACTGAAAAACTGAACCAGTTGATTTTTACAGACCTCTGCCTTGCTCCTTTACTACTCTCTTCCCTTCTCTTTCTCCCTATACCCAGAATCCTCCTCTCTTCCTCCCCCCCCCCCCCCCCCCGCATCCCCTCTACTTACAGGAGCATGCCCCTTTCTCACTGTCTTTCCCTCTGCCCATCCCCTTTCCCCTCTTCTCCTCCTCACTCCCATTTATCTACCTCTCTCTCACCTATTGCTTCATGTCTCTCTTGTTCTCTCTTCCCCTCTTCTCAACATTCCCCTCTTTCTCCCCTGCCCTGCATCCCACTTCCCTCTAGGGTTGCCAACTGGCCGGTTTTCAGCCGGCCTGGCCGGTTTTTCCATGGCCAGGCCGGCTGCCGGCGCAGAGGCAAAACCAGCCCTTGAAAAGCCGGTTTTTTGCTCTGGCCGCAAGATCGGGAGCGGCCAGAGCAAAAAACCGGCTTTTCTCTCAATCCGCAAAAAAAAAAACACCTTCCCCGGGGCAGCCCACACACCGGAGGGCTTCAGAGGGAGCCGGGGAAGCCCGCGTGAGGCCCCGGCTCCCTCTGTACAGCCGCCAGCGTGAAGAGCCTTTTTCTTCACGTTGGCGGCTGTATCTGTAAAGCCGCGATTGCTGGGAAAGGTTAAAGGCAATGCCCTTTTACCTTTCCCAGCATTCGCGGCTTCACAGGAACAGCCGCCAGCGTGAAGGAAAAGGCTCTTCACGCTGGCGGCTGTACAGAGGGAGCCGGGGCCTCGCGCGGGCTTCCCCGGCTCCCTCTAAAGCCTCAGACAGCCGCGGTTTTGGGGGGGGGGGGAGGCCAAGGACTGCATGGGCTGTGATGGGGGGAGGGGACCTGGACTGCAAAAGGGCTAGGAGGGGGGAATTGGACTGGAAATGGGCTGTGATGGGGGGGACCTGGACTGTAAAAGGGCTATGGGGGGGGAGGGGACATGGACTGGAAATGGGTTTGAATGGGGAGGGGGACCTGGACTGGAAAAGGGCTGGGGGGGGGACATGGACTGGACATGGGTTGTGAGGGGGAGGGGGACCTGGACTGGAAATGGGCTATGGTGGAGGGAGGGGGAACTTGGACTGGAAATAGGCTGTGATTAGAGGGACTTGGACTGGAAATGGGTTGTGAAGGGGGGGGGGACCTGGACTGGAAAGGGGCTATGGGGGGGCATTGGACTGGAAAGAAATGGGCTGTGATGGGGAGGGGGACCTGGACTGTAAAAGGGCTATGTGGGGGGGGGGGACATGGACTGGAAATGGGTTTTGATGGGGAGGGGGACCTGGACTAGAAAAGGGCTATGGGGGGGGGGACATGGACTGGAAATGGGTTGTGATGGGGAGGGGGACCTGGACTGGAAAAGGGCTATGGGGGGGGGACTTGGACTGGAAAAGGGCTATGGGGGGGGGACCTTGGACTGGAAATGGGCTATGGTGGAGGGAGGGGGAACTTGGACTGGAAATAGGCTGGGATTAGGGGGGCTAGGACTGCAAATGGACTGTGATGTGGGGGGGGGGGTAGGACTGCAAATGGGCTGTGATGGTGCGGGGGGACTCGGACTGCAAATGGGATGTGATGGGGGGGGGCCTAGGACTGGAAATAGGCTGTGATGGGGGACTTGGACTGGTAATGGGCTGTGATTGGGGGGGGGGCTAGGACTTAAAATGGCCTGTGATGTGAGGGCTAGCACTTGAAATGGGCTGATATGGGGCATGGGAGAATGGGATTAGAAGGGAGTGGATGCTGGGTGGGTCTAGAACTATAAGGGAACTGATTTTGGGGGAGGACTAGAATAGATGGGGAATGAGAATGGAGAGGGGAAAAAATATTTTGTGTGGAAGAAAAGTCTATTATGGGCTGGGTATTGGGAGAGTAAGAGGGGCTTGAGAATGGAAGGGTGAAATTTAAATGGATGATAAAGGAATAAGGAAAGAATTGGGGGAAAGAGCAAAAGGGAAACAATCAGTATGTTAAAGCAGAAATAGAGAGAGAATGGAAAACATCTAAAAGAGAAGAAAGGACAAATGGATAGCTCGCAGAAGACACGAAGAAACCAGAAGAAAGTGACTGGAGCAATTGCAACTGAAAAATAAAACGCCCAAACAGAAGGTAGAAAAATACTTTTTATTTTGAATTTATTAACTGGAATATGTCTGGTCTGGGAAGTGTGTATTGATAAAATCTTTGCGTTTTTGTTTAGTGCAAGAGGAAATTACTTTATAGTTTTATTTCTCCAGTGGTGTACATTTCATGTTTGGATTTTGGGGTTCCCAGTTTAATTATTATCTGACCAAGGAAGTTAGCCTACACGTATCCTCGGTAATTTTTGTGGGTGGGGCTGGGGCGGGGCAGGGGTGGGACTAGGGGCGGAGAATGGGTGGAGCATGGTGAGCCACAGGTGTCGGGTTTTTCTCGGTGAAAAAGTTGGTAACCCTACTTCCCTCCCCCTCAACGAGTGCCCCATCATCTCTCTCTCCTCCTACCACACTAGGATTTCCTCTTTCTCTCTTCCCTTCCTGACCAGCATTCATCTCTCCTTCTGTCCTGCCTCTCTGCCTGATGTCTGTCCTCTCCCGAAGTCTTCTCTGCCTAGTCACCATGGGCCTGTTATTCAAAACCGTGTAAACCACATAGTCAACAAGGTGGCTTGACTTGTTGAGGCTCAGCTACCAACACAGCGCCAGGCGCCGAAGCCCAGGGCCGGAATGGGGGGGGTGTCACGGTGAAACCCACATAAAGCAGGTTTCTATAACCTGTGTGCGCCTTCATTGGATGTCACTAACCGCGTAGCCTTAAGCGATGGCTCCCAGCGCATATGACTGCTGATAGCAAGCGGCGAATCCATGTAGTGGCAGAACAGTGCACAGCAGTATGAGGAGTGTGTGAACAGACCTGCACCCAAACTGTGCAAAGGTAAAGCGCCGCTGGACAGGCAGAGACACCATGTGGGTCATACACATAGTGATCCAGAGGTGGAGATGCGCTCGCCATGCCCAGGCACTGTGGAGAATTCAACAGGCAGTTCATACCCAGCAGCAGGCAGTGTCCCAGCACCTGAGATGCAGGTACTGTGCCTCACGTGTACACAGGCCGAAGGTGAGCTACCTGCAAGTGACAGAGGAGGAGGT